>CM050167.1:319388747-319998747 GCA_027410445.1 Discoglossus pictus
TTTGTTGGATCCAGTTTGATATCTGATGACCTTGACTGAATAGCCGATATGTGTCACGAGACAATTTCAATATACAATGCAGATGTGATGTGACATCTGTCAGCTGATGTTCCTGGTATATCCACAGCAAGTGTATGCTCATATAGTCTATCTCGATTCATAGGTACCTATTGGTTTAGACATTCTATCCTCTCCTCTACTTGGACTGTTGTGAAGCCTGCAGCACCAACCCTTCAAGATCTTTTCTTCAGTGCTGATGTGACCCTCCCTGTGCATATGGGGAAGAGTAAATCAAGGCTTGGGACTTAACAGTTAAGGAGGTTACGTTAATCTTCAGTTATGCATATGCAACAACAGTGAGTATAGATGCTCAATCAGAGAACAAACTATCCTTGATATTGCCTGGTTTGTTGTGAGTTCTCTGCAATAAGTAACATCTGACTGATATGGTCCTGGTCCGGTCACCATCTTTTTGACCAAGGTTATCTATGTGCTGCTTATTGTTGCGTGAGAACTGACGTTATGGGCTCATAGCATTCACTGATTGAGCACTTATACTTCTGATGTGGCATCAGAGTGTCCGTTTAACACACAAGCATACATTTTGCTCTCCCCATATGTATATCACCTTATTCTGGATTATTATGGTCTTTCCTTATTGACTGTTATATATATGTCGTAACAATAATGAGATCTATTATATTGCCTAATGTTGGTTGATACACTGTACATCCCCTGATCATCTATATCAATGTAATTTTCCCTGCCTGCATTCTGCTCTCATATCCCTATTTCCCTGTGTTACTTGGATTTTAAATCCTACCCCCCTCCACCATGATCCTTTGCATACCTGTGTTGATTGGCTTTGTGGCAAGCTTGCCTTGTTAATTTCTGTAAATAGTAAATATGATTTATCCGAGATGTTGTTTGTGTCTGCCTCGTCAATGTTGATTCCATAGCATTTCCGGAACATCAATGAAAGGACCTTCAGACTCCACATCTGTGCTCTGCACCATCAGTTAGGGGTGTCAATAGAATTCTCACAGTGTGTTTGCATTACTGATTTCAACCATGAGGGAAGGTTGGTATTAGCAATCTATATGACACAGAAACAGACAAATGAGACAGGTGTCCGTAAGTGGCTCACATCCTAATAGTGAACATACAGGGCCTCATTCAATTGCGATTTTGCCAATTGAATGGGGCTCAAAATAAGCACAGAACATATATTGTGTCAAAAAGATTTTAGTTAGTGAAAACCTTGATTTTGATAGATTTTTACTAACTAAAACATTTTTTCATAGAATATATGTTATGTGCTTATTTCGAGCCCTATTTAATTTGCCAAATTGCAATTAAATGAGGGCCACAGTATCTAACATAAGTGAGTACACCCGTCACATTGTTGTTAATATTTTAGTATATCTTTTCATGTGACAACACTGAAGAAATGACACTCTGCTACAATGTAAAGTAAGTTTGCTGACCCATCAATAACTCAATGACACAGCCATTAATGTCTAAACCATTGGCAACAAAAGTGAGTACACCCCTAATTTGAAATGTCCAAATTGACACGAAATGTCAATTATGTGTGGCCACCATTATTTGCCAGAACTGCCTTAACCCTCATGGCCAGGGAGTTCACCCGAGCTTCCCAGGTTGCCACTGGAGTCCTCTTCCACTCCTTAATGATACATCAGAGCTGGTTGATGCTAGAGACCATGCACTCCCCCACCGTCAGTTTCAGGATGCCCCACAGATGCTCAATATGGTTTCGGTCTGGCGACAAGCTTGGCCAGTCCATCACCTTTACCTTCTTTAGCAATGCAGTGTCATCTTGGCGGTGTGTTTAGGGTTGTTATGTTATGTTGCCCTGCGGCCCAGTCTCCCAAGGGAGGGGATCATGTTCTGCTTCAGTATGTACAGTACATGTTTGCATTCATGGTTCCCTCAATGAACTGTAGCTCCCCAGTGCCAGAGATAAATGGATAAGTCACAACGAACACAAAAACATTTATATGAGATGAACCCATCATTTTGAACCTAAACAGTGATGCAGAGAGAGGGGAGGCAGCATCTGACATCATTAGGTAAATGCATATAGGGGGAATCCACACAACATATTAGCGAAAACATATATACACATGCATATATGTTTGGTCTGGGCCTGCATGCATGGAGTTACAATTCTTTGAGGGAACCCATGAATGCCAACATGTACTGTGACAAACTGAGAAAGAGCATGATCCCTCCCATAGGAGAACGGGCCGCAGGGCAGTATTCCAACATGATAACGACCACAAACACACCTCCAAGCCGACCACTGCCTGGCTAAAGAAGCTGAAGGTCAAAAGTTGATGAACTGGCCAAGTAGGTCACCAGACCTAACCCCTATTGAGCATCTGTGGGGTACTCCTCAAATGGAAGGTGGGGAGTGTAACGGAACCCATCACTGTTTTACCCTGTTTTATGGTAATGGTTAAAATATGATCATACTTTTATACTGTATGTATGTTGGTTTCTGCTCTGCAAAATCTTAGCCCAGACTATTGCAGACCTTGGCATAATAGATAATCCTAGTACAGAGACTCATCATAGGATAAGGAAGTCTATTGTATAAAGTGTTTTCATTATCAGACATAACAAAGAAGGATGATCTAAGCAATGTCTGATTGTATCAAAGTAGCCAGGTAGTCTCCGGGAGGTGTGACCCACCTGTTGTCCCTCTATGTGTATTGTGTGGCCAACTATGGGGGATGTGTGTATTGCCTGTGGGAAGAGATATGTATATATATATATTTCTGCCCAACAAAATAAAGTCAGTATTCATTTGACTCCCAATTGAGTGTGGGCAAATATTGGAGGTTGGGAATGGTGAGACTGTAGTGCTTCTTGGATATTGTACCGTATACCAGCGGAGATATTGGACTGCGTGTTCCAACTCCGTTACAGGGAGTGCAAGGTCTCTAACATCCACCAGCTCCATGATATCATCATGAAGGAGTGGAAGAGGACTCCAGTGGCAACCTGTGAAACTCTGGGGAACTCCATCCCCATGAGGGTTAAGTCAGTGCAGGAAAATAATGGTGGCCCCACAAAATATCGCCAATTTCACTTAAGGGTGGACTCACTTTTGATATTTCCCTAGAATTTATCTATCCATGTGTCAGAAACACGAATATCATGCATCACCGTTACTGTAATCAAACTCATGAATATTACCTCCACCCTCAGCTGCACTAGTGGCTGTTACCCCAACCCTACATTAACACAGGGCTGGTATATGGAAGGAAGATGTATGTACTAATCCAATAACGTTGGTGTGTAGCATTCATGTGGTGTTTACCAATCATGGTACAGTACAAACGAAAACAAACAATGATAATGTGAGCATAATGTTTAATCTTATGCTTTCAAATTATTTACAAAAAAAAAAAAAAAAGGGAGGCAGAAATTCAGGAACATCAATAAATTAGAACCTAAAGAGATAAGAACAAGACATCAATTAGAACAATATACGCATTGACTGCAACACCTCAACGTCAATAGATCTTGGACATCAATTGCTTCTATATGCAACATGAACATGTTCTCACCAATTTCCGCTTCCGCTTGTGTGTTTCCTGGCTCTCCTGGCCTTTGGAAAATGTTCCCCTAGGCCGGCCCTGACCTCTTCGAATGGTTGGAGGCTCTTCCGGCCTGGATGCTGGTGACAGGGTCTGTGATGTTGTAGGGGGTGAGGTTGAAGGGGTAGCCCGGTCTTGGGGCTGGCCTTCTCTGGCCATTTCGGCCCTTCGGGCATACTCCTCCATTATAAGGTTATGCCGCCTCACCTCTTGGAACATTCGTTCATTTTGGAGTGTCATCTCCTGAAACACCCGTTCATTATGGCGTCTCCTCTCTTCGAAGTTCCGGTCGTTGTTGCGTCTCCTCTCCACGAGCTTCCTGGCATCGTGGCGTCTCATCTCCAGCATGAACTGTTGATTTTGCTCACGCTCATGCTGGAGATGAGCCAGGAAATCCTGGCACTGGGCCGCTGACAGCGCCGGACTAACTGGCAGCGACCCAGACCACTGTGTCCTCTGGGTGGAGGCACTGCTGACTGGTGTGTCCTGCCTCACCGGAGTCGCCTGCTGGGCCTGCGGGGCCGGAGTGGCTGGCTGGGCCTGCTGGTCCTGCGGGGCCTTTGGCGCCGGAGTGGCTGGGCCTGTGGGGCCAGAGTGGCTGGCTGGGCCTGCGGGGCCTGTGGGGCCAGAGTGGCTGGCTGGGCCTGTGGGGCCAGAGTGGCTGGCTGGACCTGCAGGGCCTGTGGGGCCAGAGTGGCTGGCTGGGCCTGTGGGGCCAGAGTGGCTGGCTGGGCCTGCTGGGCCTGTGGGGCCAGAGTCGCTGGCTGGGCCTGCGAAGCCTGTGGGGCCAGAGTGGCTGGCTGGGCCTGCGGGGCCTGTGGGGCCAGAGTGGCTGGCTGGGCCTGTGGGGCCAGAGTGGCTGGCTGGGCCTGCGGGGCCTGTGGGGCCAGAGTGGCTGGCTGGGCCTGCGGGGCCTGTGGGGCTGGAGTGGCTGGCTGGGCCTGCTGGGCCTGCGGGGCCTGTGGGGCTGGAGTGGCTGGCTGGGCCTGCTGGGCCTGCGGGGCCTGTTGGGCCGGAGTGGCCAGAGTGGCCTGCTGGTCCTGCGGGGGCCACATGCCCTGCCGGGGCCCATGCTCCAGGGCACCATTGCTTGTGGATCCATACTTTGGGCCCAACTGGGATGGGAAAACATTGGGTGGCCCCACATTTGTCCAGCCCACATTGGCTGGGAGCCAGGCGGTGCCATTATCCTGGCTGGAGGGGCCATTGCTGGAGGCAATTGATGGCACCTTGTGGATGGCCCAGGTGGACTTTCATACGACGGCCCTGCTGCAGGTGATGTTGCTGCAGGTGGTCCTGCATCTTCACAAGGTGCAGGAACCTGCGGAGGCAGGGGACGCCTGGCTGGTACTGAAATGAGACAAGATTTTGATTTGAGTATTGTTGTTTCCATATCTCTGAGATCAGAGTGACTTGTAATTGGCTGTGAATGATTGACGCTAATCAAAATTGATCGGCATCATTAGTATTGTGGATCCTGGCTGGGATTTTTCCTGTTATGTGACAGCGACTGCTGGCAGCAGCAGTTGGACCAAGGGGCTGATAGATGGCGCTGCCGCTGTTATATACATCATTTTCAACTTACACAGAAGCCCAAAAGCACTAGCCCTCACACTAATCCGAACCCCTTACCTTAACAACACCATAACCCACTAAATATGCATGATTATATAATCTCCAGGAAAATGCTGTGACATGTAGAGGCTGCTCACTGCTGCTACCAGCAGTCACGGTCAGATAACAGGAAAGGGCCCATGGCTCATATGACTATATGTAATGCTGGTGCGGTGTGCCAACTGCAGTTAATTAGGACACGTGCTCATCTGAATCTGTTGGCCAGTGTGTGAGACAGACCAATCTGTGACCAATCCTCAGCAATGTGAGTTAACATGTTAATGTAACATGGTCCAGATTATGCTGTTACACGACACAAACTTGCAGTCCATCAGAGTCTGTATCCGCATATGCTGCAGTGTGCACATCCATACATGTAGTCTCATGGGGATGTACCAGCTAGACCGGACCTATCCTGTTGTATGTGCGCATCTCTGGAAGTGCCCCGCCAACGACTCTAGCTACGCCAGCCCAGCAGGCCAGGTAAGTGGTTATGGGTTTCGGCTTCTGGCTACAGTTAGGGGGTATGGGTTAGAGTTAGAAAGTGGGGTTTAGGGGGTTAGGGTTAGAGGGTTAGGGGCTTTGGGTGTACCAACTATTTTTTACGGCTACATGGGGACGCAAGCGCAGCCGCATCCCTAGAGTCGGCGGCGGCACTCTTCCAGCACATACTGAAATGCCCACATAACAGGATACATCCGCTATACCTATAATCAAAATGTACATGAATTCTAAGCAGTAGGAGGGTTAAGCCAAACAGCTATGGATGGGCCAGTTTAACATGGAGTAGAGTGTGACAGGGGAACTCATGACAATAAACAAACAATTGCAATGGAGTTGTCATGTATGCTTTATATGCACTAGGAACCAACAGCAAACATAACAGTAACATCAATAGATTTACAAAACGGTATCATAATCAGTTGTGGGAGGAGGTATTGGGCATATATTTCATTGCTAACAATTATGACAAGTATATTTCTTTACACTGGATTTACATGATTTTTGCAGCCTCATATATCTGTAGTCACAACCAGATATCTTACAGTGCAATTCAACGTCAGTTATCTATCTGTGTGGGGTACATGTGCGTACATATGAGGGTGTTAAGGTGTACATGGTACTCACATTGCAGGCTTTCAGACCGACCCGAGTCCACCAGGCTAGGGAGGCCCACGACTGCCGCTGGCTGGATCATGTCGCGGACTGTGGCCTCCCAACCGGGGTATGTGAATGTTTCTGGCGGACCACCACCGGTTCCACGTGCTGCATTTTCCTCATTGGCCATCTTCTTTTTGACGTCAATGCGGCAGTCTTGGAACCGGTGCTGGACAGACTGCCAGGTACGATTCGCATACCCCAGCGAGGAGACCTCAGCCGCGATCTCCTTCCAGGCATCTGTCCTCTGCCTGGGCCTCACCTCGCTCCCACCGGTTAGGATGGAGTGTCGGGCTTGCACTCCTCTAACCAGTGTTTCAATCTCCTGGCTCGTGAAATTTGCTGCCCTTTTGCGTGCACTAGCAGCAGCTTGCTGGCCAGCCTGTGGCTGGGGGGCCTGCTCTCCATGCCCTTCGCTGCCTTCTCCCTCCATCTCTCCGCCTCTCTCTCTCTTTCTCTGACAAAACCTCCAACTACAAGACCTGTGTGTCCACTTGCACAGCATACAACACAGTCACAGATTTACGAATTTCACTCCCTTTTAAACTATTTGTGCCCTTGATTGTCATCTTCCTATTGGTTAATTGATTTCAGGTTTGATTTCAGGATTACGGGCTTGAGACTTGGCTGTAGCTTCTTAGTGAAGCACGTACGGGTTTGGCGGATGATTGCCCTCCAAGCCCGTAGCTCGTTATTCAAACCCTGCGGGCTTGCATGATAGATGAAGTTAAATATCTTTATTTGCGCATTTGAGAGTAGGGGAATGTTGAGCTATTAATTCTGAAACCAAACATTACTTTCACTTTTAATAAAAGTACAGGATGGCTTTTCTATGCTAAGTTAGCCCTTTACGACCCGTAGGTCTATTTTACCCATTTACGGACTTGACGGAGGCTAATCCCGCAGCCTTTGCGGGTCTGAGGCGCTCCAAGCCCTCGGGACTTTGTCCACGGATATTTGACAAGAATTTGAAAATACAAAAATTACGGATTTGAGTATAGGGGAATTTTGTGCTATTTTTGCTAACCCCGAAAATCACTTTATAGTCTTCTCAAAGTGCAGGATGGCTTTATTTGGGCTATATTTCGTGCTTAATTGGTGCTAGCGGGACCTCTTTCCTGCAAGTAAGCTGCGGCTCGCTTTTAGCCTTGCAGAGAGGTTTCCCGTAGCAATTGAATAGCAACCGGGGCTTTCTTGCGGCCGAAACTCTTGCGGCCATTTTAGATCAAAGGCTTTCCTCCGGCGAGAGCGGCCGCAAGGGATAACAAGGCGCCGGCCGCAAGCCTGCCGGAGCCCCCGGCCGGAAGGGAATAGAATAGCCGAATAGCTTGCGGCCGGTCCTTGCGGCCCCACATCTCCTACGGCCGCTAATAGAATGAGGCCCTATGTAACTATGTAACATATTTAGCACTTTAAAATGAAAAGTATACCATCCTTGGCAAAAAAATAAATAAATATGCCTGATTGTAAAAAGAGGCAACATGTATGCCTGCAAAAAAAACTTTTTATCTAAACCAACAGTAAAAAAAGAGACTGAAATGTTAAACATGAAATATTTTATATCAAAACATATAATTTATGTTTGAATTGTGGTTTATAATTGCTAAGTTGTGAAATTCCCTAAGACTGCTACCAAGCCCCCTCAAAAAAATATTACAGCACATTGAAATTAAAATAGAGTATAAGGGCCATATGTAGTAAAGGGTGAAGTGATGTGACACACTTGGAGACATTATGACTTAGTATATATTATATTACCCTACACTATCCTATTGGAGATTTTGAGACATTTTTTTCAATTAAATATAGCCCAAGGTATCAACCATTGTCATTTGATGGGTAGTGGAACACCATTAATTAATTGTCTTTGATATGCTTTTTGAAACCTTACATAAGCAATGAGGATACTTCTGTTCAAGTATCCCCACATTGATGGAAATAGCTGATGTTTGTCTCAATGTACTACCTTTAGGGAACTTATTTTAAATTTGTTCAAAGATGGTACTGGGTTCCAGTTGATACTAAAAAAATGGATATTGACTGTACAGTTTTATGCTGGAGATAATAAAGGTACCCATTTGCATATATGGTGGAATTGTAAATATATCAACGTTTTTGGGAGCAGTGTTTCATACAGTTGAATAAATTGACGGATGTAACTTTGATATTTGATCCCAAATTAGCTTTGTTTCATGTATTTGAAGATAAAATTCCCATATATAAAAGATTGATAATGTCTCACAGTCTACTTAGTAGCCAAATGTTTAATGGTTAAAAACTGGAAACAGACAAGAGTTCCAAACTGGAAGGAGGTTTACCTTATAATGATGAGAAATAGAGATTTAGAAACAATGAATGACGGGTAGAAATCTTTCGATTAAATGGCAGATTTTGGATTCCTATATTAAAGCTGACAAATAGTGGAAATCTATGATATTTTGAGAATGAGATCTCCAAAAAATAACTCCTGGGATGGATGGATGAATGTATTTAGTTTTCCTTTTTTGTAAATTCTGTAATTTTTACCCTGTGTATGTTGTATGTTTTTTCTATACGTGATAAAAATAAAAGTAGATTATAAAAAAAAAAGAAGTAGCTTACATTTATATACAGCTGAATTGCCAATATATGAATCCTATAGCGCTCTCTGGCAAAATGGAAACACATCAGTCTGTGATAGTTGCAGTTTGCAGGTAAAGCTGGACATCAGATCCTAGTTACAACTTTGAAGCATAAAAGGCTCAGAGTTAGGTCCCATCAACCAGTAGTCTTTTTCCAGTCCTTGTTATGGCTAAAATCCAGTGTCCCATTTTCAGCAGTAACAAATCTATTCCATATATCATATATATGGTTAATAAAAGCAGCACCAAATATTATATTACTGTATAAACTCGAGTATAAGCCAAGTTTTTCAGACCTTTTTTAAATCTGAAAAAGGCCCCCAGCTTATACTCGAGTCATCCGTGTCTCTTTCACCCCGTGTCTCTCCACACCCGTGTCTCTCCCCTTCTCCCTCTCCGGTGTCGCTTTCCCCCCTCTCCCTTGTGTCTCTTTCCCTCCCCCTCCCTTATCATCCTCCTCATCCTCCCTCCTCAACCCCCTTCTCATCCTCAACCCCCCTCCTCAACCTCAACCATCCTCCTCATCCTCAACCTCCCTCCTCAACCCCCCTCATCATCCCTCCTCAACCCCTTTCTCACTTTACCCCTCTCTAATTACCTCCCCCTCTCCCCATCAGCAGCTGCTCCTTTGTTCCTTTGTGCATCTACCATCTGCGTCCTGGCATATGCTAATGACGTGACGTCACATGCGCGTCACGTTCACAGCATTGGGGATAAGGTTGAGGGGGGGTTGAGGAGGGGGATTGAGGATGAGGAGGGCTGAGGATGAGGGTTGAGGAGGGTGGTTGAGGAGGGGGGTTGAGGAGGGGGTGGGGGGAGAGGATGAGGAGGGCTGTTGAGGAGAGGGATTGAGGAGGGAGGATGAGGAGGATAAGGGAGGGGGAAAGAAACACGAGGGAGAGGGAGGAAAGAGACACAGGGTAGGGAGAGGGGGGAAGAGACACAGGGTAGGGAGAGGGGGAAGAGACACAGGGTAGGGAGAGGGGGAAGAAACACGGGAGGGAGGGGGAGAGACACAGGGTAGGGAGAGGGGGAAGAGACACAGGGGAGGGAGGACCCCTGGAGCAAGGGCTTAATGTGGGGACACTTGGGGGGTCCCGTCCCGATGGGGATCCTCAGCGGCGGGGAATTTAAAAGTATTAAATGCAGCGGGGGCCTGATCGGTGCCGATCGGAGACCCCCGCTGCAAGGGGTTAATGTTTGGGGGCTGCGGGGGTCCCTATGGACCCCTGCAGCAAGATGCTAATGTGAGGACACTTTGGGGGACCCCAGCATAGAGGGGGGTTAATTTTAGGTGCCGGGGGGGGGGGGTAGTTGGAGAACCCCCCATGGCAGGGCTTATGTGGGGGACTGCCGCGGAGGTCCCGTTTAGGACCCCTGCACTACTTGTTGAGGTGCGGGAGCCTGCGATATCATCTCGCAGGCTGTAACTTCTCATGTACATTTTCGCAGTGTTGATACGTACGGTCCTGCTGCGTAGCTCATACGTTGCTCGCAGCAGGGCGATTGTAATAGCATTGTAACTTAGAGAAACTTTGCAGTATGTAGGGCTTAAGTGGAATTTAATAGGGCCCTTACTGTTCAGGAGAATCAAAGAACAGATGCAAGCAGACCACAAAAAGTCACACACTGATATAGCTTTACACAGGCAAATCCACCCCCCTCTTATTTGCCTTTAATCACTGCACAAGTACACAACACACTTACTGTTCAGGAGAAATCACTGAACAGATGCAAAGTATGTCAGCAATTTGCATTATTAGTGTTGCAATTTAATGAGGTAGTGTGTCTTTAATTGCTTTTTGTATGTTGCAGCATGGTTTTTCATATTGGCATGTGCATAACCATTACAACATACGATAAAAAAATATATATTTTTAACGGCATTTTTTTTATTGGTGGATTATTGAGCAAATAAATACATTCCAAAATATGCTAAGCGGTGGTGATGAAGGGGCTTCTGTACGTCAATGAAGCTGTGAGCTATATCATTTAGGGCCACTGAAGATGGGCAGGTCATAGCAGAGAGGTTAGACAAATCAAAGTCCACTGGAAAAGGAACTGGCAACCCACTTCAGTGTCCCCTTTTATATTTATTTAAGGGAATGTTCATAGTCCACAGTATGACTAATTGTACTTGGCCTATGTATTAACCCTTTATTATTATTATTATTATTATTATTATTATTATATGATATATAGTATTATATGATATCTAATGCTATTATTATTGTTATATGTACTGATCTATTGCATAGTAGGGCTCATTAGTTTACATATATAGGAATGTTACACTAATGTGATGCATGTTGATGTCCCACAACCCAACCGTTGAAAACACACTGACACGGTTACAATGGTATAACAAAGCTTTATTTTTTACACAGACCACAATCAGAAGTAGTCTCCTGTGCATTAATATCATGGGTGTAGTGTCAGCGGATCCTGATAGAGCAAGAGGCTATTATTGGAAAAAAGGGGATACCTGAAGGGGGTAATGTCATAGTCTAGAATAAGCATGATGCATAGCACCTACCAGGGTCACATGTGGTCACTACAGCATAGCAACCAGAATCTGATGAAAAAAAGGATCATTAGAAATCACTCCATGTAATTAGAAAAACCATTAATGTGCATAGCACTTACAACTTGTATAGATCTGCTCAATGAAACATATGATTCAACTAAAAAAAAGGAGGAGGAGGATAAAAAAAACTAATCAACGTGCATGTAAAGTACAAAGCTAAATACTGTCACTGTATCAGTATACCAACTTACCTGATTCCAATTTGCAAGCATTACTAGCTATTAGCTAGATCTCTGGATAGTCCGTAATATGGGCAAATAGCCATTAATACGGAGAGGACACAAAGGTTGGCAGCCAGATTCAATGATACTTACATCAGACCCTTATGATCTGTTCTCAGACAGATATTGAGACCGCCATATCGGTATTAGTTTACATTTAAGCTAACAATAATCATGTTTGATATATTTGGCTATATTATAGCGTTAAGCATGTGGGAGCTACAGCACATTTCCTCCACAATGCTTGCAGATGCAGAAGATGCCTTCATAGACCTGAATTGTACCAAAAAAAAAAAGACATCCTACAAAATAAGGCCTGAAAAAATCATAGTGAATGCAGCATCTCTTTTCAACAGCATTCCTCAGTGATCATCAATTGGTGAAATGTTAAACAGAACCCTACATGTCCACAGAGAAGAGGATCATGGATTATGTCATGGGAGGTAGCCATCTGCATACAAAATATCACCATCACATAGGCCAAGATCCAAGACTCTGTAGCCAGGCTAGATTAGGTTAACATTGTGACCAATAGATTGTCACTCAGGAGCGCTGTTGAGAAGACACACACATGTCCACAGCCCCTATGTCCTCCTCACAGGGCCCACATCATCCATGGCCGACGCCGTCTCCCTGCTGCTGGTAGTGGTGGGGGGGGGGGGGCAGCGGCACCATGAGTGCTCCTGGCGAAGACATGGTGGGAGTAGAGGATGGGCCGGGCTGCTCCTGGGCTGATGATGTAGGAGGGGGCGGGGCTTGGGACCAGTCTAATTTGTAGCTGCCTGGCCAGATAGTTCTCAGTTATAAGATGATGCCTCCTCTCCTCCCTAGAGCACCTTGCCAGCCTGCACATCACCTGCACATGACTGGCAGAGATGCTGGCCTGGATCCCCCGAAGACAGTCCAGTTGCTGGTGCATGAGGGCCAGCATCTGCGCCTGCGCATCATGGCTTGGTGGTGCTGGGGATGGAGGTCCTCGGTGCAGGGCTGGGTGAGGAGGTGGCGGGGATGAAGTGGCAGGTTTTCATGCCCGGCTGGAGCCAGGGGTGACACACTTGAAGGTGGTGGTGTGCCCGGTGGTAGTGTTGGCCAGGCCAGCACAATGCTATGTGGGGAAGGAGGTGGTGGCCGGCTGGCTAGCAAGTTGGACGGCCCTGGCGAAATCCATAGTCTTTTGAGGAGGGGGATAGTGAGGGCAAATGTCGGCGGGGTGGGCCTAGGGGGGTGACACCCCCACAAAAATGAACTACTCTTCCCCAGAGCCAGGGCCCTCTGATCCTCCTCTTTTTCTCCTCTCCCTGCTCTGGTTCCTGCTGGGAAGGGGCTTGCTCCTCCACATCCTGCTTGGATGGAGCCGACGACCCAGCCTCTGGCTCGCCACTGGACCCAGACCTCCTCCTGGATGCTGAAAGATAGAAGAGAAAGGTATTTGTCATTAGCATAATGAATAATACATTGTTATGTGTTCATTCCTAACTATCTGACATCTAAACTTGAACCTGGATGATTCTCCTAATTGCAACTCAGATTAGCTCATATGTTGGATATGATCTATTCATTGGTCTATGGTCTGGATCATTCTTGGCTCCTAACCCTATCTTGATACTGGCTGCATTCTGTAACTTCCTAGGCTGCAGTGGGCATACCAATAAATTGACTCTCTGTTGCTTGATTACTGTTGAATTGATAAGCTCCCGCTGTCAATCATATTCACCTAGAGCTCTTTTGATCGGCTGAGATACTTGTGTCACACTGCATTATTCTGCAATTAATTAGTTAAGGCCGATGACGACTAGTCCATCCCCTTTAAAGCTTGCGAGTGCAGGTAAATTTACGGGCTTCAGTCTCAAGCCCTTAACTCGCGCCCAGCTCGAATTCAATTGCTCTGTAACTCAGCTGAATTTCAAGCCCGCAGCAGTTGCGGATCTCACAATGCACTTAGGGGCTTTCAATTTAATAGGTCTGCAAGGGACTTAAAAATATTGCTAAAGCAATGGAAGGCATTATAATTACTTGCACTACAATCTCCAATGATCAAATATGTAAATAAAAAATATAATTTTATTGTCATATGTTGGAATGGTCATTGCAACACATATAATGTGTGGCCCCTAAACATACAAACATCATCCGATATACATCTCACTCCTCACATCTACATTTGGGAACACAAAGAGTGGCCACATTTCACTGCCACATGGAATAAATCAAGTACCAGGGAAACAAATTAAAATGTGGGCAAAAACATTATGGGTTACAAAGAGAACTTGCAAAAACATTCCATGAGCAGGGAAGTTCATTAGATTATCCTCTTCAAGGTTCCAATAGCCTGAACCAAAATCAGCTGTAATGCCAAATAAGTCCCAGATACACAAGTGAGCTATTCCAAACCTGAAATCCACCTGGATATTAACAGGTGCTGTAATTAACCAGCTATCAAACACCAGCAACAACCAGGCATTAGCAAGTCTGACCCATCATGGATTGCTGCCATTTGAATGCGGTTTATATGAATGTGAGGAGAGAGTGTTGTCGGATATTTGTACGGAATGTTGCAGATGTAAGCCGTGTGGCTGAGGAGTGACAGAGAGGCACGGCTGAGAGAGAATGTGGGTAAGCATGCTGATGTCATCCATGGTGGTCCGGAAACAAGCCAGGCAAGTGACTCATCACAGGATATGCCTAGAATCATTGTGGGGGTCAGGTAGGGGACAGAGCTCTAGTGGCACAGGGACAGGGGGATGTAAGGGCACCTGCTGACAGGGAGGACGATATTGATGTGAGTGATCAGCTGTTCCGGGGACCAAATGAGGGACCCCTGGAGGGTGTGGCTGTGCAAGTGCTGGCACCCGCACAGCCACGCCCACGGGGGGGAGCAGGTCCAGGAGCCTGCCAGGAGGGTCCGCCCACCCAAGGTTTACAGGAAGAGAGTCATATTAGAGGGGTTAAATGATGTGGAAGTGTATGAGCATTTTAAGCTAAACCGTGCCAGCCTGGAAGTGCTCTATGCGGTCCTGAGGGAGGACCTTGATAATTGTAATTTCCCATGATGCCTTATTGTATGTAATCATGAATCTTGTGCAATTCTTTTTAGTCTCATCTTTTGTCTTCAATTTCTTTGTTATTATATACTTGAAAAACCTGAAGGGTACTTATAAATGTAGAGGAAAGAACTGTACCACTTGTCAACATTTTGAAAAGGACCTAGAGAAATAAGATATGGTTCACTAATAAAAAGTGTTTTTTTTTTAAATCAGGGAAATGCCCACCTGTAAATCAGAGCATGTGGTGTAGGTAGAACTAAAGGGCCCTCAAGGCCAGAATCGTGAACATTTATATAACACCAAAAAGGGTGTTTTAACTAATGGATTATCAGCACATCTTACGGCTAAACATCATCAAAATACCAAAGATATTGTTGCACAATTAGAAGAGGTGGTGGTAGACTGATAAAACTTTATATCCCTACAATATTCTGTGATATTCTATTATAATGAAGAACTCTTTTCAGCTTGGTTTATCTTTAAATAATATATACAGTTGATGTATCTTTTATATATTGTCTGTTCATCTCTATTATATTAAGATGTTGATTGCTGTTTGATTTTTTCCATATGTATTTAATAGTGACATGATGTTTTTTCCATCACATTATAATATAATACATCTATGTAGCATTGATTCCATTATATTCAATGGCATGTTTGACAAAAATATGGAGATATTATCTCATTATGGTTTTTATTTTTTGGTGCACATCAACTTATAGTTGTTATATTATATTATGTTTTTTTAAATGGCTTGGATTTTTGTTATAACTAGATAATTTATTACTCCCATTATGGGAGCATGGGTATATAGGTTACGTCCCCTTGTGGTATATATTATGGTATTTATAGGAGCATCCCTTTCATTAGTTATGTTTTGTATTTGTATGCTGGTCCTCAGAGGTTATTTCTATCCTATAAGTCTTTACACCTATGTATTTCATATTGGAAAATTGCTTCCTATATTATATTACATTGTATAATGTAGTATAGATCTTACATTGCCATTTAGGGGCTCCCATTGCAGACTACTTAGGAAAGTTTTCTGCCTAGCAACAGCTGACTATATTTTTTTATTACATTTTCTATAAGCAGTTATTTTTCCATTTATCTGTTTGTGTTTTTGCTTATAGACTTCCATTGGATTTGTATACATTATTGATATGTTAATTTCCATCTAGTAGCTCCATTGCCAGTTTATTTTTTATATCCCTGCACTAAATCTGCTTCCTAGTATATATCTGGAGCCTGAAATATGTATTGACAGGTCTGGTCGCCATGGCAGTAACTGCACTGCTTGATAAAGACCCCAGGCAGCTAGTGGTTTCTTTTTGGCGCCATTTAGTTGTGTATGTTGGGTTTCCATAGCAACAATCATGTAATAACGGCATTGGGCGGGTCTATGACCCATTTTTTAGAATGTGCAGGATATAAGACTTTAGGGAAGCTTTTTCCAAGCTTCTATGAGAAATAGCCATATTCTCTAGCTTGTGCAATGTAAGGTAATTACTGTACATTGCTATACATTATACCATATATATGTTTTTTGTCTCTAGGAGGATTGTGTCATGTGCACGTTGTGAAGACTTTCTTGTAATAGAGGTTTACTATTTACATTGTTATTGGAACGTTTGTATTTTTATATTTATAATTTTTTGGTTCTGGATGTTTGTATGAGCAGATTATTTGTATTTTTTTTAATTATAATAATATATGTTAACTAGCGACTTGCCCATCAAAAATGACGGAAATAAAAGTTGAAGCCTGGCAATGGTGTTTGCCACACATTGCAAGCCTCTCCCTCCTCTACAGCTCCCACCCTCTACTTGACTGACCACACGATAAGCGCCTTCAGCGCTCATTGCGAGCCAATCCCCGCTCTACTTCCTCTCCCTCCCCTGTGTCTCTTCCCTCCTCTCCCTCCCCTGTGTCTCTTCCCTCCTCTCCCTCACCTGTGTCTCTTCTCCCTCCCCTATGTTTCTTAGCTCCCTCCCATGTGTCTCTCTCTCCCTCCCTTGTTTCTCCTCCCCCCTCCCTCCCTTGTTTCTCTTTTCCCCCATCTCCCTCCCCTGTGTCTCTTCCCCATCTCCCTCCCGTATCTGTTGTTCAGTCCTATAGTCGTGTCCGACTCTCTGTAGGATCATATGGACTGCAGCACATTTAGCTAGGCCTCTGCCTGTGCTGTTCTACAAGGTTTGCATGCCAAAGATACTGGAGTTGGTTGCCAGTTCCTTCTCTAGTGGACTGTGATTTGTCTGACCTCTCTGCTATGACGTGCCCACCTACAGTGGCCCTAAATGGCATAGCTCACAGCTTCATTCAGGTACACAAGCCCCTTCATCGCCATGCATGTTGCAGTATGGCTTTTCATATTTGCATATGCATGGCCATTTCAACATATGCTAAGTGGTGGTGGTAAAGGGGCTTGTGTACTGCAATGAAGCTGTGAGATATACCATGTAGGGTCACTCTAGGTGGGCACATCATAGCATAAAGGTCAGAAAAATCACACTCCATTAGAGAAGGAACTGGCAACACAGTATCACTTCTCATATTATCATATTCCTATCAGGCCCTCGGGGGAATGTTGATACTCCACAATATCACTAACTGGCCATTTGCATGTGTAATAACACTTTATGTTGATCATATATGATATATTATTACATGATATCTAATGCTATTATTACTATTCATATTATTATAGGTATTGATCTATTGCATAGTAACTAGAGCTCATTAGGTTACATATATAGGAATATGACACAAATGTGATGTATATGGATGTCCCAAAACTCCAACCATTGACAACACACTGACATGGTTAGAACGGTATAACAAAGTTTTATTTCATGCACAGAGCACAATCAGAAATGGACAACACTGTGCATTAATATCATGGGCGTGGTGTGGGTGGATACCAGAAAGGTAAGAGGCTGTGGCCAGTCAAAGGACACCTAAAGGGTTAACCGTTAGACAACATCATAAGGATAATGTATAGCATCTACTAGGGTCACATGTGGTCAGGACACCACAGTAATCATAATAGGATGTGACATAGGAACATCATATAACACTCCATTTCATAAAAATAACCATTAATGCACATAGAGTAACCATATGGTCTCCATCTGCTACATTAAACAGATGCTAGAAATCATGGATCATGTGATACTAATCAATTCCACACACAGTGTGTTTTCATACATTACTGCTGATTCCAAAACATAGATAGAAATACGTAAAACATAAAGAGGAGGTGTTAGAACAATCATAAGTTGTTATTATAATTAATAGTTTTTGCTCTGGACTCTACAATACACACCAATTAACATGAACACCATCTATGAGCAGTAATAACCATATTGATTCTGTCCTGTTCAATCAGTCTGCCCGGAATATGTTGATGATCTGTAATACAACAAGGCATGCTTCACTGTGAACACAATCTTTCACCAAAAAGTACTATCACTATCTACATGTAATAGTTGTGCCATGCTGATATCACATCTCACTGGTATATCGGTGGTACCAAGGCCAGACAGATTACACTGTTCACATTACCCCTAAACACATGCACATTGATCCTGGTGTCAAACATAGGGAATTAGCCATTTTGTTTGGATGACATGAAACACATTAATCCGCTTTCATACTGTTAACGGGATGAAATGCAACTAAAACGCATGTACAGTGGATATAAAAAGTCTACACACCCCTGTTAAAATGTCAGGTTTCTGTGCTGTAAAAAAATGAGACAAAGATAAATCATTTCAGAACTTTTTCCACCTTTAATGTGACCTATAAACTGTACAACTCAATCGAAAAACAAACTGAACTATTTTAGGTGGAGGGAAGAAAAAAAAAGAAAAATAATGTGGTTGCATAAGTCTGCACACCCTCTTATAACTGGGGATGTAGCTGTGTTCAGAATTAAACAATCACATTCCAAATCGTGTTAAATAGGAGTCAGCATACACCTGCCATCATTTAACGTGCCTCTGACTAAACCCCAAATAAAGTTCAGCTGCTCTAGTTGGTCTTTCCTGAAATTTTCTTAGTCGCATCCCACAGCAAAAGCCATGGTCAACAGAGAGCTTCCAAAGCATCAGAGGGATCTCATTGTTAAAAGGTATCAGTCAGGAGAAGGGTACAAAAGAATTTCCATGGCATTAGATATACCATGGAACACAGTGAAGACAGTCTTTATCAAGTGGAGAAAATATGGCACAACAGTGACATTATCAAGAACTGGAGCTCCCTCCAAAATTGATGAAAAGACGAGAAGAAAACTGGCCTGGGAGGCTACCAAGAGGCCTACAGCAACATTAAAGGAGCTGCAGGAATATCTGGCAAGTACTGGCTGTGTGGTACATGTGACAACAATCTCCCTTATTCTTCATATGTCTGGGCTATGGGGTAGAGTGGCAAGACAATAGACTTTTCTTACGAAGAAAAACATCCAAGCCAGGCTACATTTTGAAAAAACACATCTGAAGTCTCCCAAATACCAGTCAATATTGGCACAAAACCTTCAGGCTTCTGCTAGAAAGCTGAACATGAAGAGGAACTTCATCTTTCAGCATGACAACGACCCAAAGCATACATCCAAATCAACAAAGGAATGTCTTCACCAGAAGAAGATTAAAGTTTTGGAATGGCCCAGCCAGAGCCCAGACCTGAATCTGATTGAAAATCTGTGGGGTGACCTGAAGAGGGCTGTGCACAGGAGATGCCCTTGCAATCTGACAGATTTGGAGTGTTTTTGCAAAGAAGAGTGGGCAAATCTTGTCAAGTCAAAATGTGCCATGCTGATAGACTCATATCCAAAAAGACTGAGTGCTTTAATAAAATCAAAAGTTGCTTCAACAAAGTATTGGTTTAAGGGTGTGCATACTTATGCAACCATATTATTTTATTTTTATATTTTTTTCTTCCCTCTACCTAAAAGATTTCAGTTTGTTTTTCAATTGAGTTGTACAGTTTATAGGTCACATTAAAGGTGGAAAAAGTTCTGAAATTATTTATTTTTGTCTCATTTTTTTACAGCACAGAAACCTGGCATTTTAACAGGGGTGTGTAGATTTTTTATATCCACTGTATATCTACTGCTTTGGATTAGCAGATCCTAATGGGACCATGCAACCCTATAGCCGTGACACTATTCATTGTAATTGAATCTCACACCAGTTGTGTTCATTAGTGAAGAGATATGTAGTCTTGTCATATATTTCATTTCATACCATCTGCAGTGGTGAATGACTGATCAAATGCCTGTTGGGAACTGGATCACTCACATGATAGTATTATACTGCTGGAAGATGAAGAACATGCCTTCAGGGTCTTGAGATTTGGCTATTCACACCTACAGAGACAAAAACAAGATATCAATCATAACAATATTCTGTTTAACCACAACACCTCATCTCAAGGTTAATCCACATTGAAAATCAATTGTTGAAATGTTAAACATAACCAGACATGTACTCACTCTGTTACCAGCCAATAGTATGTCAACATCTATAACAATCAGTATTCAGTGAGGAGTGATCACGAGGACTTCTTGTACGGTCCTAAGACCTCCTCTTCGTAAGCACTGGGCCTCCACCATTCATGTCTGCTCCCTGTCTTACTCTTCCATGTCTTTTTTGTGGAGGAGCATGGGGTGCCACTACATTGGCTGGCTGTGGATATGGTTGAGATGTTGGTGGTGAGGTCTGAGCTGAGGAGGCCGATGTCTCTGGTTGCTGTTGTGCAACCAAAAGGATGGAGAGGTATGAGCTGGCGTTCGGACAATTTGATGAGTTGCCATCTGTCCTGAATCGCCCATTCCTCATATCTCTTTATCCTTCTGGAGTTCCTCCTCACCTTAAAATGGAGCGATCTTGTGCTCACCAGGAGGGTGTGAGTGAGCCTACACTGCCTCTGGAGCAACCGTTGCCTTTCATTTTCTTGTTTACTGCGTGCCATGTTCTCACTGGCGAACTGGCCCATGAATGACGGCATTGGTGGACGAGGTGATGGAATTGGTGGACGAGGTGACGGCAGTAGGCCCTGAGGTGTCGGCTGGAGGGCTGGGGTGTTGGTCCATGTTTGGTGACCCCATTGCTTGTTCGTTCGGCCATGTTGGTTGTTGGCTGCCATGGCCGCAATGTTGCTGTGGCAGCTGTGCTGATGTCTGGGGCCAGGACATGGCCGGTGGAAGTGGCTGGAACAGCTGTGCCCGGCAGTATGATGCTGTTAAGGGCCCACTCTTGCTACGCCTGTTGAATGGCCAGCCTGTGTGGATGGTCCCGGCCCTCTTGAATGTCCTGGCCTTCTTCTTCAACCACCTCCATTAGAACATCCCCCTGTTCTTGTGTTGCTAGTCTTATCCTCCTGGGTATTGAAATGGAAAAAAATATATATTTGAGTTGGTTTCCATACACAGTTGAAATCTATGTATTTCCATATCCTTGACATCATGGTCACCTGTGATTGACTGTGGTGCTTGTGTTACACAGATGAACCATGGTCTGCACAATGATCATTGTTAATCATGGCTCATATGAATATACTAGGGACTTGCCCGTCAAAAATGACAGCATGATATAGTGTTATACATTGTTTTTTCGGTCTGTTTATGAACTATCTGTTTGTCTCTATCCCACCTCTCCCTCCCCTGTGTATCTTTCCCCGTCTCTCCCTCCCTTGTGTCTCTTTGTCCCTTCTCCCTCCCCCTGGTCTCTTTCTCCCTCTCCCTCCCATTTCTCTTTGCCCCACTCTCCTACCCTGTGTCTCTTTCCCCTCACTTCCTCCTGTGTCTCTTTCCCCTCCCCCATTTCTCACCCCTGTGTCTCTTTCCCCCTCTCCTTCCCCTGTGTCTCTTCCCCCCTCTCCCTTCACTGTATCTCTTCCCTCCCTCCTCCCCGTCTCTTTTCCCCCTCTCCCTCCTGTGCCTATTTACTCCCTCTCCTGTGTCTCTTTGCCCCCTCTCCCTCTCCAGTGTCTCTCCCCCTCCACCACCACCCTGTGTTTATTTGCCCTGTTCTCTCCTGTGTCACTTTCCCCCTCTCTCTCCCCCATTTCTCACCCCTGTGGCTCTTTCCCCCCTCTCACTCCCCTGTGTCTCTTTCCCCCCTCTCCCTCCCCTGTGTCTCTTCTCTTCCTCTCCCTCCCCTGTGTCTTTTTCCCCCTCTCCCTTACGTTTCTATTTGACTCTCTCTCAATCTCCGTCTCTTTCCCCCTCTCTTACCTCCGTGTCTCTTCCCCCCTCTACTCCCTCCCATGTGTCTCTTTGCCCTTTCTCCCTCCCCTGTGTCTCACCCCCTCATAAACCTGTGTCTCCCCCCCCCCACTCCCTCCCCTGTTTTTTCCCTCCTCTCCCACCCCTGTGTCTTTCTCCCCCTCTCCCTTCCTTGTACTCCTTTAGCCATTAACGGGTGTGAAACATTTTATTTTCAAGCCTGTAAATTAATTTAATTGTCGCGATTTTTTTTCAAGCCCGTAACTCGGAAGCCGTTCGGTGGCCGCAAAAAGACGCCAATTAAATAGCAAATTCGTGTGCAACCTCACTTACGGGCACTCTGCGCACAATTGGGCCCATGCTTGTCCCCCTGGGCCTATTGTGAGCCTCGCGATGAGCGCTGAAGGCTTTGCTGCTCATTGCAGGTCTCGGCAAACCCGCAACTTGCCATCGGCGCTCATTGCGCATGTGCAAGCCCGTAACTTTGCAAGAGCTACAGACAAACTCGCAATTGCGACAACTATATATATGATGTACTGCATGTGCGGTGTGCCATCTGCATGTGCATCAGACACGTGCTCTGCAGTGCAGTGTGTGAGACTGACCAATCTGTGACATGTTCCCAGCAATGGTTGTTAACATGCAGCTGAGACATGGTCCAGGTTAGGACAGTATATGACACTCACATGTAGTCCTACATAGTCTATATCCACATATGCCGCAGTGCACACACCCAGAAATGTACTCTCTTTAGAATGTCAAATCAATCTTGATACAATAGCAAATTGTGCTCAGAATCAGTTTGAACTGCAGGTATTGGCCAGACATTTCAGTGATACAAATTAGGAAAATGATATGTTTGCTACCAGGATTTACATGGTTATTGATGCCCCATATATCTTCAGCCATTAGCATAGGGTTTATAGTGCTATTGTTTGTCAGTTATCTATGATTGTGGGCAGGGGTGTAGGAGGCAGAGTAATTCTAGAGGGATACAACTCATTGTATACAACAGCCAGAGTACAAGTCTATTTATTCATACATACAAACATCATGACATCTGCGGCGTATTTGTCCACCCTTTCCCCCCAGCCCCCAATGTGTGTGGTGTGATATGATACTAACTTTGCATAGTTCTAGGCACACCCGTGTCCACCTGTCCTGTTAGGCCCACCACTGCCACTGGCTGAATCCACTTTCAGGGTCTGCTTTCATGCACAGTAGGTGATGTTTGCAGAAGGCCCACCACCGGTTGCATGTGCTGCTTTCGACTCCTCTGACATCTTCCTCTTCACCTTCAGCTGGCTGTTGTCACAGACCTTACATCCGTAATTGCCACCTCTAGTCCTGCAACAGCTGAAGCAATCCGACTCTAGGCCTCTGCCTTCTGGCTAGCCCTCACATCTCTCCCACCATGTATGATCCGATAGTGGGCACGGATTTCCCTGAGGAGGACGTCCATCTCCTCTGGGCTATAATTGGGGGCCGTACCAACTTTAGCTGGGGCTCCTGGCCTCCCTGTCCTTTCGCTGGGGCCAGTCCCTCATCCCCACTACCTCCCTCCCTGGTATCAGACCCCTGCCCCTCCACCTTGTGTGCCTACAACTGGGGGCACATCCCCCTGCTGCTCTCCTCCATCTGAACTCCCTGACATGGATCTCCTTCCCTCCATAACTCTAGCTCTCCTCACTCTCCCCCTCTGGTGTTCCACTCTCATTCCTCCTCTCCTCACTTTCCTCCTCCCCTCCTCTACCCCCCTATGATATTTGAAATGAAAATAAGGATAAAGAAATATATATATATGTGGATGTGTATGTGGTAAAACAAGAATGTGAGTGTAGTCTAGTAAGAATGTGTGTGTAGTCTAGTAATTTTCAGGGGGGGTAGGTGGAGTTATGAGGGGTATAGATGTGCTGTGGCCTACCGCTATGTGTAGCTATGTATTAATCTGTGTGTGTTAATTATGTGATATCAGTAATTATGTGTGTTGTAAATTAAGGGTTAAATTATCTTTGAGGTCAAAATATCAAAAACTTACAATGCTCCTTCTCTCTCCCTCTTATATTATGTTTTCTACATTTAAGAATTTTTCAGATTAATAAAATCTATTTCAATATACGTTCTTTAAGAAATATATTGTTTTCTTGGAGTTTAATGATAGTATATGTCAACACATAAAATATATAAAACACATAAAATATATAACCAATACATACATGCAAGTGGAATATATGGAATAATCTCGAAGAAGTATTTTTTGGGAGAAGGATCCTATTGCCACTCCATCAACATCCAGTGCAAAGATCTGTATATGAAATCAGTACCTCATTTTGAGTTTTTTCAAGGTGAGAGTCTGAATTACTGTTGGACTATATTTTCTCAATATATACAAATTGACCTGCACAAGATACCTGTGCTCTATCTCTTCCCCTTCCCTCTTCTCATTTTTGTTCACAGGTTTTGGTGAGTTTTTGTGGAAGGGAGTGGAGAAGGGGAGTGCGTAGGAGGCGTGGCGAAGTTGCTGGTGAGGAGGTGATGCTCAGATAGAGCGAGTAGGTTGAGGACCAGGTTTGAGGTTGTGCAAAGATTGGTAAAAATATGGTCAAGGGAGTGTCCATCATGGTGAGCTGGGGATTCTGTACATTGTGAGAGCCGAAGGGAAGAGGTGAGTGAAAGTTGTTTTGTTCCTGTTGTGGAGGTGGGATTGTCAGTGGTGTTAAAATCTCCAAGAACAAGTGAAGGTATGTTGGAGGAGAGAAAGTGAAGGACACTCCACCTTGCTTGTTCCCGGGTCTAGGAATTGTGACTGAAGTGTAGACCAACATTTGCGAGTGCAGCAGGGGAGACATAGTCAGTATGATCCAGGTTCCTGTGATAGACAGTAGATTTTGGGAGTTGGAAATATATAGGTCATGGATGAAAATAAGTTTATTGCAAATAAGCTTTGCTTTTCAGAGGGCACAGGAGAAGTTAGATGGTTTGCCTCAGGCAATGGGATTGTAGGTGTTTTGGGTGTTGGATGCACTGGGGGCTGTACATGGCTGGCAGCAGGTGGAAATGAATGGGGGGCCTTGGTTAGGGGATATATCTTCAGCAGCCATTAGAAGAAGGAGAGAAAGTGACCAGAGATGGGAGTGGAACTTACAGAAACATTTCTGCTTTTGATCTTTAGAAGAGGGAGGAGATAGTATCTGGAGAAGGGAACATTTGTGGGAACAAAGAAGAGGAGAGTAGTGTATGACTTAATATAATAAGACAAACCAGGGGCTGATGGGTGAGGGACAGGGAGACAAGGAAGTGGTTCCAGTATCAGAGTCTCTCTCTTGAAGTTTAACTGCTTTTTCAACAAAGGTTGCAGGGAGTGTGCGGTTCCAGTATCAGAAAGAGGGTCTGAAGTGTAATGGAATAAGGTACAGTATACAGTATGTGCCAATTTAAACATTTGTCTCTGTGTTTCTACATAATGCTAATTGAAACATTTTTTGAACCTGTTTAAAATGTGGGTAAAGAAATCACAAACAATCTTATAAATGCAGAAAACATTTTAATGTGACCTTAAAACACTAAGAAAAAAAGGAGAAAAATATAAATAGGCAGATTTATTAAGAATTGTCATTTGCTGTATTTTTTAATTATCACTCAAATTATTTTTTTTTAATGTTATGTAGAATTAGATGTTATAACAAACAAACAATAAAAACATTAATTTATACATACTAAGCAATAGGGTTCCTATAAGCCATGACAATGTGGAGTGAACAGGGATATTGATTTGTAATTAATTAGGCAAGCTGGCACTGCACAATGACAATTACAACAAAAATTTAGAAAATCATTGCTATTTTCACATACATATTAACATAGTAACCTATTAAACAATGCCTGTATGGATAAATGCGAGCACAACCTGTAAAAAAACACAAATATTTTATTACCAGTATGACATCAGGTATTATTGAGTAATCCCCAAATACAATAATTTTCTTCCTGCTTAGCTAGGTGCAAATTTGGTTCCACAGGCTATCTGTTGTGGAAGTAAAATGTATCTTGTGTAGTATAATATCAATGCTTTTTAGAATGAATTAATTTTTTTATGTTATTATTTATTCCCTTTCTCTAGAAAATATTAAATAACGTATGTCATGACCCAGGGGTGAGGGGACCAGGTATACCCAAACCCTCCTGCTTCTAACTTACAGGAACACCCCTTGGATTGTGATAGATTAGATATCTCAGAGCCCAGCCAGCTTGGTCAGCCCAGGAGCAGCAGTCACCAGGATACAAGCACACAGAAGCAGATATTGTCCATCTAGGGCCTCATTCTAATTAAGTCCGTAGGAGCTGCATGGCCGCAAGGGATGGGCGCAAGCGACTTCCTTATTCTAATATCCTGTGGCCAACAGCTCTGGCCAGCTTGCTACGGGCGCCCTGCTTTCCCTTGCGCCCAACCCCGCCCAGCTTACTGAAGGGAAAGCCTTTGATCCCATGCGGCTGCAAGAGATTTGTTCGTAATAAACCCCACAACCCTTATCAAACACCCGAAAATGAACGTAGCTTACTTCCACCCTGGAGCTGTCGCAATTTCCAGTTGCGGGCTTGAATTAAAAATTCAAGCCTAGGGATTTGCAAGATTTTAATTTCCCGCTGCGGGTCCTTAAAAGGCCTGCCCCACACTAATGGTTATCCCCAAGCCTCGGGGGTACTATAAGTACGCCCCCTGGCACCTAAAATTAACACCATCAATCATGGGGGTCAATATGGACCCCCATGAGACTAAATTGACCCCTTCTGTCCAATAGGGGTCTATATAGACCCCTATAGGACACTATTAACCCCTAGGTTAACCCCATAAGTGCAGTGAGGCTTCTCCAGGACAGTCATGACAAAGTCTAAGCACTACACTACACTATTAACCCCCCATTAACCCCTTAAACCTAACTATACTGCATTAACCGATACTAAACCCTTTTTAACCCTTACTGGGTCTATTTAACCCATTCTAGACCTATGTAATACTAGCTAGGCCTATCTAAACATAACTGGGCCTATTTATACCTAACTGGCCTATTTAACCCTATCTGGAACTAATAACCCTAACTAGGCCTATCTAAGCCCTTCCAGGCCTATTTAACCCTGACTGGGCCTATTTAACCCATTCTAGGCCTATTTAACCCCATCTTTAATGTGGGCTATACAGACCCCCATAAGCTTCCATTCAACACCATCACTTATGGGGATCTATACAGACCCATAAGCCTCTATTTAACCCTATCAGTCCCATAAGGGTCTATGAAGACCCTCATGGGACAAATAAAACCCTAATATTAACCCCATAAGTGCCATGGGGGTCCTCCAGGACCCTCATGACACTACATACAAATACTACACTACACTATCCCCCACCACAACAAACCACTAAATTTAAACTAACCCCCCTCTACCCCAACCTATTAACCCCTACCTACCTAACACTACCTACCTAACCCCCTATTACACCCCACCTCACTAATTACACACAAAAAATAAATATGTTACAAAAAATAAAAAAAGAACATAACCCCCCACTACACAAACCCCCCACTACAAAAAATAAAAAATAATTACACACTAGCAAAGAAAATACGTACACAAATATACACATTATTACAGTACAATAATAAATAAACAAACATACCCCTAACTATAATACATGAGCTATACAACATTACTCCCTATCTATAAAACATTACCCTATCTATACAACATTACCCCCAATCTATACAACATCACCCCCTATCTATAAAACATTACCCCTATCTATAAAACATTACGCAATCTATAAAACATTACCCCCTATTTATACATTACCCCCTATCTATACATTACCTCCTATTTATACAACATTACCCCCTATCCACACATTACCCCATCTATAAAACATTACCCCTATTTATAAAACATTACCCCCTATCTATACATTACCCCCTATCTATACAACATCACCCCCTATCTACATTACATTAAAACCCCTAAATCTGACCTAAAATATAATAAAAAAGACCACTTACCTTGCCTAGATGTCCTTTCAGTGATGATGGGTTTCCTGCCGCAGGTCTCCCCCCTAGGAGAAAAAGAAACATCAAATTAGTCAAAAAAAAACACTACACAAAAAACAATACACATTCTAAATATTAAACTTACCTTTCCACAATGTCCCCGTCCTTCTTCTTGTCTTCTCCAGCTGGGCCCCTGGAATAAATAAAACATAAAATCAGTACACACATAAACACAACATAAAACACAATAAACATAATATACATTAAACTTACCTTGTTGCGATGTCCCCGTCCTTGTCCTTTTCTGCCCAACCTGGGCCCTTGAAAAAACGCTGCTCTAAAAAAAAAAAAAAAAAAAAACTAACGGAGCTCCTCCCTGGAGGAGCTTCCCGACACTAATGAGGCATCTAGCGTTTTTTCCAGTAAAAAAACGGAATGGCTCCTTCTTTTTGGCAAAAATCTAATTAACAGCCATTTAAGTCAATCAGAAGGCGCCAAGGTGTGAGTCAATCAGAATGGGATACACCCCTATATTCCATTCTGATTGGCTGATGGAACTGTCAATCGATTTTAAACAAATCAGAAGGTACTATTGCCTTCAGCCAATTACAATGGGTGATTGGCTGAAGGCATCTGCACCTTCTGATTGGCTACTATCTGATTGACTGTGACAACAGCCATTCAAAAGGCATTATTCCCTTCAGCCAATCAGGATAAGATACACCCTGTGGGGGTGTATCCCATTGTGATTGGCTCCAAGCATCTGCACCTTCTGATTGGCTACTATCTGATTGACAGTGAAACAGCCAATCAGAAGGTGCAGATGCCTTCAGCCAATCATCCCGTTCTGATTGGCTGAAGGCAATAGTGCCTTCTGATTGGTTTAAAATTGATTGACAGGTCCATCAGCCAATTAGAATGGAATATAGGGGTGTATCTCATTCTGACTGACTCCCACCTTCTAATTGGCTGGGATTTGTTTGACAGCCATTTCATCCAATCAGAAGGAGTCATTCTGTTGTTGTTTTTTTACTGGAAAAAGCTCTAGAGGCCTCATTAGCGTCGAAGAGCTCTTCCAGTTTTTTCTTTTTTTGTTTTTTTAGAGCGGCGGTTTTTCAATGGCCCAGCTGGGGCAGAAAAGGACAAGGACGGGGACATCGCCACAAGGTAAGTTTAATGTATATTATGTTTATTTTGTTCTATGTTGTGTTTATGTGTGTTCTGATGTAATGTTTTTTTATTCCAGGGGCCCAGACGGAGAAGACAAGAAGGATGGGGACATGGGGAAAGGTAAGTTTAATATTTAGAATGTTTATTGTTTTTTTTTTTGTAGTGTATTTTTGACTCATTTGATGCTTCTTTTTTCCTAGGGGTGAGACCTCCACCAGGAAACCCATCATCACTGAAGGGACATCTAGGCAAGGTAAGTGGTCTTATTTATTATATTTTAGATTAGATTTAGGGGTTTTAATGTATTAAAGATAGGGGGTGAGGTATAGATAGGGGGTAATGTTTTATAGATGGGGTAATGTATAGATAGGGGTAATGTATTGATAGGGGGAAATGTTTTATAGATAGGGTACTGTTTTATAGATATGTGTAATGTTTTATTGATGGGGTCATGTATAGACAGGGGACATGTTGTATAGACAGGGGATATAGGGTACTGTTTTATAGATATGTGTAATGTTTTATTGATGGGGTCATGTTTAGACAGGGGAAATGTTGTATAGATAGGGGATAATGTATAGATAGGGGGTAATGTTTAGATAGGGGTAATACTTTATAGATAGGGGGTCACGTATTGTAGTCAGGGAGATATGTATTGTAGTTAGGTGTATATTTGTAATGTATGTATTACTGTACTGTAATGTAATGTATATTTGTGTATGTATTTTCTTTGCAGGTGTGTAATTTTTTGTAGTGGGGGGTTGTGTAATGTTCTCTTTCTTTATTTTTTGTAGTGGGGGCTGTGTAATGTTCTCTTTTTTATTTTTTGTAGTGGGGGTTTGTTTAATGTTCCTTTTTATTTTTTGTAGCTGGGGTTGTTATGTTCTTTTTTTTTGTAACATCGTTTTTTTTTATTTCGAATAATTAATGGGGTGGGGGTTTAATAGGAGGTTAGGTGGGTAGAGGGGGGGTAGTTTAGATTTAGTGGTTTATTGGGGGAGAATAGTGTAGTATAGTGTTTGTACTTAGTGTCATAAGGGTCCTGGAGGACCCTCATGGCACTTATGGGGTTAATAATGGGGTTTTATTTGTCCCATGAGGGTCTTCACAAATGGGGTTAAATAGAGGCTTATGGGGTCTGTATAGACGCCCATAAGTGATGGGGTTAGATGGAAGCTTATGGGGGTCTGTATAAACGCCATTAGAGATGGGGTTAAATAGGCCTAGAAGGTGTTAAATAGGCAAAGTTAGGGGTAAATAGGCCTAGAAGGGTTAAATAGGCCTAGTTAGGGTTAAATAGGTCTAGAAGGGGTTAAATAGGCCTAGTTAGGGTTGTTAGTTCCAGTTAGGATTAAATAGGCCCAGTTAGGGTTAGACCGGCCCAGTTAGGGTTATTAGTTCCAGATAGGGTTAAATAGGGTTAAGTATGGGTTAATGGGGTATAGTTAGGGTTAAGGGGTTAGTGGGGTATAGTTAGGGTTAATAGTGTAGTGTAGTGTTTATACTTTGTAATGAGGCACTTGTAGGGTTAACCTAGGAGTTAATAGTGTCCTATAGATGTCTATATAAACCCCTATTGGGCTGAGGGGGTTAATGTTAGTCTCATGGGGGTTTATATTGACCCCCATGGGTGACAGGGTTAATTTTATGTGCTGGGCGTACATACAGTACCCCAGCGGCTTGGGTAACCATTAGTGTGCCGCTGTCCCTTTAAGGAGCCGCAGCGGATCTTTAGGGATAAATATATGTTTAATGCAGCACTGTACAGCGCTGTAATTGACAGAGGACATTAGGGGGGAAATGGGGATGACATGTAGTACATTGGCTAGCTGGCACATCGCCGCTAGCCAATACTGTCATTTATGGCCACAAGTCCGCCGGGCTTGGAGAACGGGTTTGGATGACTTCCAAGGCAGCAACTCGATCTCCACGCCCGGCGGAATGCGGCCACAAATGACAGTATTTGCTAGCGGCGATGTGCCAGCTAGCCAATGTACTACATGTCATCCCCATGTCCCTCCTAATGTCCCCTATTAATTACAGCGGTGTACAGTGCTGCATTGAATTTATATTTGAGTTTTTAGTTTGACAGGCTTGCTTTCTGATCTGCAGGCTAACAGTCGCGATCAGGTACAAGCCCGGGCAAAGCTAACGGCCAATTGCCTGTCTTGCAATCGGCCATAGGAAGGGGTGTGCTACGGCCCCTTTCCTTTGAATAGCAAAGTAGCTAAGGGGCCGCAGGACATCGAAAGGGATTGCAGAGTTGCGGCCATTTTGTGGACATAATTAGAATGAGGCCCTTAGATAGGACCAACAGGAATACAGGATACAAACTAGCCTGGTAAAAAAAAAAAGCCTTTCCCTCTAGAATGACACATACACCATGCTTATGAACATGACAAGAATTCAAACTAATATAACAAAGACTTAACACCTATATAGATAACAGACATACTTGTTTTTAAACTCTTTTTCACTTAAATATGGCAGTTAGAAAATAAGCAACTGAATATATTAAGATATAGCAAAACAGAAATATGGTACAACATTCTCATTCCTCTTTCAAGAGATATCTTTTTAACTAAATCCAACATTGGTTATTGATTTAGCATATCAAATGAACTACTAAAACAATGGCTCATTTTGACAAGATACAAACGTATATTACAACAGTATTAACTAATGCCAGCCCAGGGCCCATAACATTTAAACAGTTCTAAAGTTCAGAGGTCCCCGTATAGATCCATATGTAATCACAAGGATATTGAGCTGGAATTGAAATCAGTGAAAATCATGACAGAAAGTGCCCTTGAATATGGTATATGTAACAAAATAAAAACCTATAAAATACACATTTCTATGCACAAAAGCATCACACACATGCCACATACAAGTTGTACAGCTCATTCGCGATGTGTAAGTTTAACAACGGAATCATACTATGAGAAAAGACCACACGGATTGGAAATGATTGTTCCAATTAGATTGCATTACACTGCGTGTGTGTTAGAAATGTGTATTTTATATGTTTTTATTTTGTTACACTTATATTTAAGGGCACTTTCTATCATAATTTTCACTAATTTCTATTCTAGCTCAATATCTTTGTGATCCTGTGTTAAACTGGAAAAATGCAATTGCACATCGCGACTAAGTAATAAGTGATGTGATCACAAGGATATTGAGCTGGAATGGAAATCAGTGAAAATCATGACAGAAAGTGCCCTTAAATATATGTGTAACAAAATAAATCTTATAAAATACACATTTCTATGCAAACTTGCCTTGTAATGCAATCTAATTGGAACCAATGCCTTTCCAAATGTGTGTCTTTTCTCCTGCCTTAAATCGAGTGGCTAGATGCAGCATTACAGTACCAGACCAGGGTATACAATTGCAACATTCCGTGTATAAGAAGACCCCCCTAATTTAGATTTAAAAAATTGGTAAAAAAGTACCGTCTTATACACTGAAAAATACGGTACCCTGTGTGTGGTCAATAACAATTATGTTAAACACCATCCTTTTTCCCACTTGTGTATCTCTTAGAATCCTATTATCTCAGCATTATACTTTACATATTATTCCTTTAATTTACACTTTATGTAGCCCCGTAGCAGCAGTAAAAACTGGGATATATCAAATAAAAATTTCTAGAGTTAGCCTTATTTTCTCTATAGAAATACATTCTACAGTTAATATTAGATGCATTACACTGTAACTGCCTAGAACAGTATGTTCTGTGTACAACAATACCCTTAAACATTAGAATAGCTGAACATATCGAGTATATAGGAATAGGATACATGAATCCCTCTGCATTAAACATGCATCACTCGGTATCATAGCAAGGTAAGCATAATAAAGATCCCATAGACTTAAAATGTATTGTTCTAATACAAATTAAAGCAGACTGGAGAGAAGGAGACATTACCAATAAATATCACAAAGAGGTGGAAACTATTTTCCCACTGGATAGTATAATGCCTTTCATAACCCAAAATATAACAAATAAGGTTAAAAACGAATGGATACAAAAATAAAATAGTGACTGTACCATCCATTCTCAATGGCATTCCTCAGTGACCAATAACTGCAAAATGTTAAACATAACCATTCGTGCCCACAGAGAAGAGGATAATGACCCATGTCATGGTGGGTAGCCACATGGTTACAAAATATCACATAAGTCATGATCATCTACTCTGTAGCCAGGCTAGATTATGTTAACATTTGGACCAGTAGATTGCCAGTGAGGAGTGCTTTTGAGAAGGTCAAATACTAGGTGGAGCCTGACCTCCTTTTCACCTTGGCACTTGACAAAGGCCACTACCCCTTGTGCCACCATGCCATCTCCCTCTACAAGGCGGGGGCAGGGGATGCATCCCGTCATGAGACAGCAGCACCTGGGTGGGAGGCATATAAGATTTTCACCTGGCAAGGAGGCTGGATCTGGTGGGGCCACCAGGTCTGGAGGTTCTGTGATGGTCACTGTGGCCATCATGTCTTTAAGCAACCGTTCCCACTTATCATAATGGACAGTTACTTGGGGCCACCACTTGGAGCTCTCATTGCTTTTGCCTCCTCTTTCATCATTCTCCTCACCTTGGCCCGGCTGTCGCAGGCACAGATGGCATTTAGGAGAATAATCATCTCCTTGCCTGTAATGAGGGGCCCTGTGCTTGTCCACAGCCTCTTATCCTCTCAACTGTGGATTGGGATCCTGCCCTCCCTGAGGCTTATCCCTCCCCCCCAATACTCTCACTGGGATTAGGCCCCTCCCCACTCTGACCCTGAGCTAGATGTTTCTCTCTTTATTAGCGCATCACTCCCTCTATTTCTCCTCCCGACCTACTACTCCTAGCTCTCTCCCTCCCCTCCCTCTTTCTCTACCTCTCACCTTTACACATCCTTCTCTCCTCCCTCCCCCTCTCCTTTGCACCTCCTCTCCAATCCCCAGGATTGCCTCTCTCTCTTCTCTTCCTTTTCTCCTACCCACCTCTCCCCTCCTAGCTCCTCCCACCATTATTCATTTCAAAATTAAAATAAGGATAAAGAAAAAAGTATGTGTGTATATATACAGTGGATGTAAAAAGTCTACACACCCCTGTTAAAATGTCAGGATTCTGTGCTGTAACAAAATGAGACAAAGATAAATAATTTCAGAACTTTTTCCACCTTTAATGTGACCTATAAACTGTACAACTCAATTGAAAAACAAACTGAAATCTTTTAGGTAGAGGGAAGAAAAAATATAAAAATAAAAAAATATGGTTGCATAAGTATGCACACCCTTAAACTAATACTAAACTAATTTGTTGAAGCACCTTTTGATATTATTACAGCACTCAGTCTTTTTGGGTATGAGTCTTCTTTGCAAAAACACTCCAAATCTGTCAGATTGCGAGGGAATGTCCTGTGTAAGCCCTCTTCAGATCACCCCACAGATTTTCAATCAGATTCAGGTGTGGGCTCAGGCTGAGCCATTCCAAAACGTTAATCTTCTTCTGGCGAAGCCATTCCTTTGTTGATTTGGATGTATGCTTTGGGTCGTTGTCATGCTGAAAGATGAAGTTCCTCTTCATGTTCAGCTTTCTAGCAGAAGCCTGAAGGTTTTGTGCCAATATTGACTGGTATTTGGAACTGTTCATAATTCCCTCTATCTTAACTAAGGCCCCAGTTGCAGCTGAAGAAAAACAGACCCAAAGCATGATGCTGTCACCACCATGCTTCACTGTGGGTATGGTGTTCTTTTGGTGATGAGTTGCAGTGTTGTTTTTGCACCAAACATATCTTTTGGAATTATGGCCAAAAAGTTCAACCTTAGTTTCATCAGACCATAACACCTTTTCCCACATGCTTTTGGGAGACTTCAGATGTGTTTTTTCAAAATGTAGCCTGGCTTGGATGTTTTTCTTCGTAAGAAAAGGCTTTGGTCTTGCCACTCTACCCCATAGCCCAGACATATGAAGAATACGGGAGATTGTTGTCACATGTACAACACAGCCAGTACTTGCCAGATATTCCTGCAGCTCCTTTAATGTTGCTGTAGGCCTCTTGGTAGCCTCTCAGACCAGTTTTCTTCTAGTCTTTTCATCAATTTTGGAGGGAGCTCCAGTTCTTGGTAATGCCACTGTTGTGCCATATTTTCTCCCCTTGATGATAACTGTCTTCACTGTGTTACATGGTATATCTAATGCCTTGGAAATTCTTTTGTACCCTTCTCCTGACTGATACCTTTTAACAATGAGATACCTCTGTGGACCATGGCTTTTGCTGTGGGATGCGACTAAGAACATTTCAGGAAAGACCAACTAGAGCAGATGAACTTTATTTGGAGTTAATCAGAGGCACTTTAAATGATGGCAGGTGTATGCTGACTCCTATTTAACACGATTTGGAATGTGATTGCTTAATTCTGAACACAGCTACATCCCCAGTTATAAGAGGGTGTGCAACCACATTATTTTTATTTTTCTTCCCTCCACCTAAAAGATTTCAGTTTGTTTTTCAATTGCGTTGTACAGTTTATAGGTCACATTAAAGGTGGAAAAAGTTCTGAAATTATTTATTTTGGTCTAATTTTTTTACAGCACAGAAACCTGACATTTTAACAGGTAGTGTAGGTGTGTAGACTTTTGATATCCACTGTATATGTGTATATATATATATATATATATGTATATATATATATATATATATATATATATATATATATATATATATATACAGTATGTATATATACACTGTATCTCACAAAAATGAGTACACCCCTCACATTTTTGTTAATATGTTATTATATTTTCTCATGTGACAACACTGAAGAAATTACACTCTGCTACATGTAAAGTAGTAAGTGTACAGCCTCTATAACAGTGTAAATGTGCTGTCCTCTCAAAATAATTCAACACACAGCCATTAATGTCATGAATGCTGCCGGCACTGGGGAGCTACAGTTAATTGAGGTAACCATGAATGCCAACTTGTACTGCAACATACTGAAGCATGATCCCCTCCCTTCAGAGACTGAGCCGCAGGGCAGTATTCCAACATGATGGCGACCCCAAACACACCTAAGACAACCACTGCCTTGCTAAAGAAGCTGAAATTAAACCTGATGGACTGACCAAGCATGTCTTCAAACCAAAACCCTATTGAGCATCTGTGGGGCATCCTCAAACAGGTGGGGGAGTGCAGGGTCTCTACCATCCACCAGCTCTGTGATGTCATCATGGAGGAGTGGAAGAGGGCTAGAGTGGCAACCTGTGAAGCGTTGGTGAACTCCATGCCCATGAGGGTTAAGGCAGTGCTGAAAAATAATGGTGGCCACACAAGATATTTACACTTTGGGCCCAATGTGGACATTTCCACTTAGGGGTGTACTCACTTTTGTTGCCAACGGTTGAGACAGTAATGGCTGTGTGTTAAGTTATTTTGAGGGGATGGCAAATTTACACTGTTATACAGGCTGTACACTTTACATTGTAGCAGAGTGACATTTCTTCAGTGTTGGCACATGAAAATATATAATACGAATTTTTAAAAACATTTGAGTGGTGTACTCACTTTTGTGAGATACTGTATGTTACGATCCTACTCTCCCACTGTAGGACCAAGGGTTCTTTTGCAAATCCCTTTAAGCAGCAATGAATTCAACACAGCATAACAGGACTCAGGACTGGCAGGAATCCAAGTCAGCAGAGTTCTCCCAGTGTGTAGGAGCAAAGTATCAGATAGGATCCATTGCCATAGTTCTGTTATCTTTTCAGATTAAATCATACACAATGCTGATGTATGTTTAATCTGTCTCTCTTATATCCCTTGGTTAAGAACACAAAAAAGAACATCCATATCCTTGTGTAGTTCGAGCAGACTCAGTTTATTATTTCAGATCTAGTACCTTTTAACAACTTTCCCCACCCACCAGCTAACTCCTCTCAGACCCATCCCTCCTTTCATAGACCCATGTTTTTCTTTTGTTTTCCTGTCTTTCCTCACACCAGCTGTCTAAGGCTTGGGAGGGGGCAGTAATTGTTAGGGGCTGCTTCACTTTTATGACCCCTCTTAGACCAGATAGAGGGCTCTGGTAATGTATTATGCTTTGATCTATTGCAAGATCCTGTGTTTATACTATGTGGCCAGCTTAGACCAGATAGAGGGGGCTGGAAATGTATTATGCTTTGATCTGTTGCAAGATCCTGTGTTTATACTATGTGACCTGCTCTTCTCATGTCGTAGAGGGGGAAGAGACAGGAGTGTTAGTAATTCTTGTTGTCAAGACATCTGGGGAGTTTATGTAATTTGGGGTCAAGAACCAGTCAACATGGCCCCAGCTAGACAAAATGGTTTCTTACAATACATCCATAACAATACATACATGTTAACCCAGAACCGTGACGTACTTTATGTGCACCATGTCCTGCTGTCCATCTAGTTATGACAGCTTTTCCCCCTTTCTTATTAGTGTAGCATAGATGGATAATTCTCTAGCTACACTGCTTTTACTTGTCCTCCTGTCTGGAAAGTCCATCCGCATTCTGATGGAACTTTCTTCGCCTGTGTTGAATGGCAAAATTATAAGTCTGTAAGGACAAGCTCCACCTCAGTAAACGACCATTATCCCCAGCCACCCTGTATAACCAACACAGGGGATTATGGTCAGTCACCACAGTAAATTCTCTTCCATACAAGTAGTGTTTTAGCTTCTTAAGGGCCCATACCACAGCCAGACACTCCTTTTCAAGTGCTGCATATGCCACCTCCCTGGGTAGCAGCTTTCGGCTGAGGTATGCAATAGGGTGCTCACATCCCTTCTCATCCTTTTGACTCAACACAGCCCCAAGTCCATACATGGAAGCATCTGTTTGTACAACAAAGGGCCGTTGATAATCGGGAGCAGCTAATACAGGGGAGCATGTTAGAGCATCCTTTAAGGCCTGGAAGGCAACCTCACAAGCAGGGGTCCAGTCCACAATCCTGGGCATCCTCTTCTTTGTCAAGTCGGTCAGGGGTTTGGCCATGGCACTGTAACAGGGAATACATTTTCTGTAATACCCTGTGGTCCCCAGGAAAGCCATTACCTGTTTCTTAGTTTGGGGGGTGGGCCATGCTATCCCCTCTACCTTGGCTGGTTCTGGCCTAATCTGCCCACTGCCTACCCAATGACCTAAATACTGTACTTCAGCCCTGGCCCACTGACATTTGTCTGGGCGAATAGTCAATCTGGCCCCTTTGATAGTATCCAGTATACTTGTGACATGCTGAAGGTGATCCTCCCACGTATTACTTAATATGGCGATGTCATCCAAGTAAGCCTGAGCATACCCTTGGTGCCCCTGTAATAATCAATCTACTAACCTCTGAAAAGTTGAAGGGGCATTCTTCATCCCGAATGGAATCACCTTGAATTGGTAAAGTCCAAAGGGAGTGATGAAGGCTGACTTCTCTCTAGCTGTCTCAGCAAGGGGAATTTGCCAGTACCCCTTGGAGAGATCCAGAGCGGTGAGATACTTGGCAGTACCTAGACGATCCCACAACTCGTCCATGAGTGGAATAGGGTAAGCATCAGTCTTGGTCCTGTCGTTTAGCTTACGATAGTCCACGCCGAAACGAGTGGTCCCATCTTTTTTAGGCACAGCACTACTGGGGAAGCCCACGGGCTACTGGAATGTTCAATCACCCCTAATCTTAGCATTTACGGCAGCTCATCAGAGATATTGGCCCGCACTGCCTCTGGTACCCGGTAGGAGGGCTGTTTTAATGGGGGGCAACCTTCAGTTAGGACCTCATGCACTGCTAACGGGGTACACCCCGGTCTAGTAGAGAATAGGGCTTGGTAGGGGCCAGAGTTTCCACTAGCTGCCTTTGGTGGGCTGCACTTAAATTTAAGGACTGTCCTACCACCTCCATCTGATTGTTGAGCCCAGCTGGGGCTAACAGGTCAGGTAAAGCTCCTTCTTCTGGGTCACTGCCAGTAGGCAGACAAATAGCTAGCAAATGTTGGGGTCGCCTCTGGTATTCTTTCAGTCTGTTTATGTGGGCCACCCTTGTGACTTTTCTCTCGGGGTCTACCATTACCACATATGTATGGGGGTTCAATTTCTTAGCAATTGGGTAGGGCCCTTCCCGGATTGCCTTGAGCTTATCCTGGGGATGAGGGACTAACATCAAAATCTCTTGTCCTACCTCCAGTTCCCTCTCGTTTGTTCCCTATCATAGTATTTCTTGGCTTTGGCCTGAGTCGCTTGCATGTGGTCCCTAACCAAACCAGTTAACATGGCTAGTTTCTCCCTGAAAGCTAGGACGTATGAGGCTACCGAAACCTGGTGTTGCCCAAAGTCGCCTTCCCATGCTTCTCTGATCACGTTCAAAGGTCCCCTTATCTGTTTACCATAAATGAGTTCAATGGGAGAGAACCCTGTGGACTCCTGTGGTACTTCCCTGTAGGCAAAGAGAAGGTAGGGGAGTAGACGCTACAAATCTTTCTCTTGCTCTGTGAACGTACAGAGCATTTTCTTAAGGGTACCATTGAATCTCCCACAAAGGCCATTGGTCTCGGGATGGTATGGAGAGGAACTCAGGTGTTTGATACCACATAAATTCCATAATTGTTGGGTTACTGTAGCCATAAACTGGGTACCCCGGTCAGACAGGATCTCATTAGGGAACCCTTAGACAAGGGAACAGCTTCAGGATATCGGGTGGCATAGTCTACTATGGTCAGAATGAACTGCTTCCCAGTCCTGCTGCTCCTAGCCAGGGGTCCTATCAAGTCAATAGCCACTCTCTGAAACGGGGTATCTATTACTGGTAATGGTTGAAGAGGGACGCAGGTATCCCTTCCTGGGCGGCCATGTCGCTGGCAGGCATCAAATGAGCTACAGTAAGTAGTAACATCCCTGTTCACCCCCGGTCAGTAGAACACCCTGGTAAGGCGATCCCGGGTCTTCTTCACCCGCATGTGTCCAGCTAATGGTACCTTGTGAGCTATCTCTAGCAAACTCGCTCTAAACTTTTGGGGTATAACCAGCTGCTTCTTAACCTCTCTCATCCATTCTCCCTCATGTTCAGAGGTAATCCTGTACAGCAATCCTTCTTCCCACACATACTCATCTCCCTCAGGACCCTTCTCTCTCTTGTCAGCCATTTGCCTAGCCCCAGCCAAGGTTCCATCCTCCCATAAGGCAACCTTCACTTCGCCGGCAGTAGCCCAACCCCGACCCAGTTTGCTAGCAGGTAATGGACTTACCCCAGTTTCCAGGTGCCCAAACTCATCTTCGTCGCTTAGACCATCCCTGGTGACCTTGGCAGCTTGCGATCTGGTCACAACATTAACATACCGGCTCTCTAGATGCCCCAAATCATTGCGCAATAAAACCTCAGCTGGCAGCCCATGCATAACTCCCACTTCCCGAACTCCTTTCCCAGTGCCCCAATCCAACTGCAAGCGGGCGACTGGGATGGAATATTTTTGGCCTCCAGCCACCATGACCTCCATGGTCTTAGGGAGCATGGCTGCGCGTGGTACTATATCCAGATGTACCACAGTCACTGCAGCTCCTGTTTCTCGAAATCCCCTTGCCTCCTTTACCTGGACCAAAACCTTTTGGAAATGCTGGTTCCTGTTGCCATCTGAACTGGTTTGCACAGCATGGATGGGGTGATAGAAATCCCCCTCTCTGGGTCTGGTCTGGATCACTCCAGACTCCTCAAGGTCCACATTCCACTCCCCCAGATAGTAGACAGGCTTAGTGGGGTGTCTGTTTTCCCTGCATGGCATATTGGGGCATTCTCTTTTCATATGCCCTGGTTGATGACAACCATAACATTCACCACCCCTTGTGTTCCGTGTGACAGGACGCAAGCTGGTAAGTACTGTGGGATGAGGGGCCACTCCAGTGGCCACCTGAGGTCAGCTGCCATCTTGGAGAGTGGCAGGGTTAGAGCGGTTGGCTACAGGGCGGCCGGGGACTGGTGCTGGGACTGGGGGGCCCCCTTTGGTAGTGTTGTTGAAGCCCCTATTCCTGGTCTCACCCCTGGTAGCCACAAAATGATCAGCTAGGTTGGCAGCCTTCTCCCCTGTAGTGGGGTTTCGATCTTGTACCCATGCTCTCAGTCCATCAGGACAAATAAAATACAATTGTTCAATGAGGACCAAATCCAAAATTTCCTCAAATGCGGTTGCCCCTTCCCTTTCCACCAACTGATGCAGGCATGCCTCATCCGACACATCATTTTAGAGTAGATGTCCCCGGGGCCCTTGGTGTACGTGCGGAATTTCTGCAGGTAAGTCTCAGGAGTAACAGCATACCTGTTTAGCAACACTCTCCGGGCCTCAGCATAGGTCTTCTGCTCCTTGGGAATTGCCCTGAATGCCTCACTGGCTCTCCCACTTAGTCTGTTAGCCAACAGTGTAGTCCACTCCTTCTCTGGCACTTGATGCAAGTCACACTGTTGTTCAAAGTCCTGTAGGAAACCATCAATGTCCCCTTTCTCATCACAGAAGTGCTTTACACAGATGTATGCCATATTTTATCTGGCTGACCCTATATCCTTCCCCTCCTTGGATTCTAGAGAGGAATGGACAGTCTCTCTTCTGTTTTGTAGCCGTACCTCACAACTTAGTTGGGTCCGGAGGGCCATCACTTGTGCCTCTGGAATGACCGACCTCCACCTCTGGAATCTCCGGAATACCTCATCCTCCTCCTCTGCAGTAAGCCCCATCTCTGGAACTGGCTCTGGGTCAGGTTCTGTAACCTCCTCCCGTGTTACCATACTTTCCTCCACCTGCTGGAGCTCATCCACCAACAAGAGCTCTTGGATGATGTCTGCCCTGGTAGTAGCCTTTGTGCTGTGAAGCCCTCTCTCCTGGATCAGGTCCCTGAGGGCACCAGAGGACATGCTATCATATGTGGACATCCTGCTTGTTATATTTACAGGGATCCCAACACTGCCGACCAACTGTTACGATCCTACTCTCCCACTGTAGGACCAAAGGTTCTTTTGCAAATCCCTTTAAGCAGCAATGAATTCAACACAGCATAACAGGACCCAGGACGGGCAGGAATCCAAGTCAGCAGAGTTCTCTCAGTGTGTAGGAGCAAAGTATCAGATAGGATCCATTGCCATAGTTCTGTTATCTTTTCAGATTAAATCCTACACAATGCTGATGTATGTTTAATCTGTCTCTCTTACATCCCTTGGTTTAGGACACAAAAAAGAACATCCATATCCTTGTGTAGTTCGAGCAGACTCAGTTTATTATTTCAGCTCCATTACCTTTTAACAACTTTCCCCACCCACCAGCTAACTCCTCTCAGACCCATCCCTCCTTTCATAGACCCATGTTTTTCTTTTGTTTTCCTGTCTTTCCTCACACCAGCTGTCTAAGGCTTGGGAGGGGGGGGGGTAATTGTTAGGGGCTGCTTCACTTTTACGACCCCTCTTAGACCAGATAGAGGGCTCTGGTAATGTATTATGCTTTGATCTATTGCAAGATCCTGTGTTTATACTATGTGACCAGCTTAGACTAGATAGAGGGGGCTGGAAATTTATTATGCTTTGATCTGTTGCAAGATCCTGTGTTTATACTATGTGACCTGCTCTGCTCAGGTCATGGAGGGGGAAGAGACAGGAGTGTTAGTAATTCTTGTTGTCAAGACATCTGGGGAGTTTATGTAATTTGGGGTCAAGAAACAGTCAACATGGCCCCAGCTAGACAAAATGGTTTCTTACAATACATCCATAACAACACATACATGTTAACCCAGAACCGTGACGTACTTTATGTGCACCGTGTCCTGCTGTCCATCTAGTTATGACACTGTATATATATTTATAGTCACAGATAAGCACTAAACACTATATATTTTCTGCACTGTATATATTGTCTGGTTTAAGAGATGATACAGCAAAGGTAGTTCTGCTTGGAAACCAACAGAGGGTAGGATTGCTGATACACTAAAAAGTAGATCTTACTAAACTATACATATCCATCATTTTATTATGTTTTCTTCCTCATCCTTTTTATTATTTTTCACACAGAGCATTGCAGAGCTGTGTCACATGTGTCAGGGGCACTTGCTGTGTGTAGTTGAATGGCATTCCCTTCTGATAGGTGATGGTCATTCTGGTGTACCAACCAGACCAATAAAATATGTTGGTGCGATGCACGTACCTATTAGTTTAATTTTTATCAATTTTTATTTTTGAAAAATGTCTTCCCTTAAGTGCTGTGCATTTTTCAACAATGTTTGGGGTAGTTAGGTTTGCTATCTTATTATTAGTTTAATTTGAACCACACTGATTATTTTTCTGCATGGTCTGTTCACATTGCTAACCAAGCTTCTTGTACATTAATAACTTTTCAGTAAACTTTGAAAACTAATTCACTGTGTCTGTTTTTTTACTTTGTAATTGTTAATTGTCATGTGCACTAGACCAGAGGTGGAAAAGTCTTTCCTATAGGTGCTGCCAACAGTTCAGGATTGCAAAATGTTTCTGCTTGTGTATTAATGTTCTCCTTGGTTGAGCCTAGTTGAGTAACCCTATAATATTCACTGTTATCATGCATCTGGGCTCAATTAGCATGAACAAAAATACATAGGCAGAATGCTATTTCTGGACTATTGGAGGCAATCATTGGACTGAATTTACCACCAAGGTATTATATATTTTATCATATGTTAAGGTTTTAAGAATCACAGATTGATTGACAACATATTGCTGAAGTTTATTCATATTGCACATGAACACTGCAGTTCATACACACAAAATTATATCTTTATTCCAAACATATTACATGGTATTAAACTACATGTTATTAAATGGTAGGGGGTACAGATTGAATACTAATACACAATTATTTTTGAGGGGACTGTAAATGTATTTGTAGGGCAGGTGGCTATTGGTTAACCCCTTGGGCTCTGAGCTAATCAGATGTGATTTAGTATTAGTTGGATGACAGTGTGTAATAGTGTGAGCAGGTATAGGTATTTGACTGCGTTTTTTCGTTAATTATACTTTAATACATATTTTTGCAAAGGGCTGGGTTGATAAGTGGAAAGGTTTTAATATATGTAGTCCCATTTTTATTTTATTTGGGCCCTGTTAATTCTTTTTCTTTCTTTCTTTTAACTGTTTTTAAGGACACTATTTACTTCTTACACATTTCAATGTTCAATTACGGGGTCTAGCTGTTCTTAGAGAGGGCTGATTTTACACATAAAACTACAAGCACCCAGAGCTTTACGAAAACACATAGTATTAGTCGCGATATATCACTAGAGCCATGTAATCCTACTGTAGATCAAACCATACATAGAGCAAGGACCAGTTTAAATGGCTATTTAGGTGAAACCCTTCAGGAAAAGTACCAGAGGATGATAGTGCTGAGATAATATGTACAAGGGTAAGTCAAAGAATGATCAGGCAAGCCAAAGATTAGGAACCAGCAGAAATGTAAAGAGGTCAATAACAACCCGGGCGCAGCAAAAGATTAGTCCAATAGGGAACAGGAATGGAGAAGGAACTATAGCCAAACAGAGTAGGAAGACACAAGAGCAGTCAGAAGTATTCTCAGTCATAGGAACCTATAGCAGACACTGAGACAAGGCCAGAGTAGTAATAAATAGTCCCAGATGATTGGCTGGTTGAAAAAACATAGCTTAATAACAATCAATTTGGGGAAACAGGATCAAAAGTTAGGAGAGGTACTTATGACTGATCTGTTTCTAAAACACCTTGCTGTAGCTGCTGTGGCATGAGACTGTCATACATGTCATACTCATGCTAAGCCATGGAATCAAACCAAGGTGTGGACCCTGACAACAGTTTATACATAGAGATCATTTGTAAGGCTTTATATATAAGGTTTGTTACAGACAGCATGTAATAGCTACTTTGTTTCCTTTGGAAGCCATGCAGTCAAACCTTTAGACTGTGTATAATTTTTTTTTACATTCTAAAAACATGTTGCATATTGTCAAGTGTATTTCTTCAAAAGTGGCATTTTACATTTTTGACCACAGCGGTACTTTAAAGTACATAAAAATGAACTTGTGCCACCAACAACATTAAAAAGTGTGAATGAATATTCAGAGATAGATCTGTTTATCTCCATCCTAATACTGACGTATCAGACTAGTGCTCTCAGCTCTTAAACAATTCAGGAAGCTGAAACTACACAAGTACAAAAGAAGAGGTTGTAAGTATAGTAGATTGTAAAATGTATATGTAGTAACAAATCCTTTATAATTTACTGTTATTAAAATCATTTTCTCACATTTTCGGACATTTGTAAATTGTGTCTGTCAATCTGTCCTTCTTCCCTCTAGAATGTATTCTTATATTTGTGTCTAATCATTGCAAATTTTTTATAATTATTGTGTGGTGTAAACCAACAAATAAGTCATTTGGAATTATGCAATTATTACACAAAAAAATAAAGTTAAAGGAAAGGATCAGAAATGCGTAATGGCAGACTCAAATTAGAAACTTAAATGTATGTTTACTGAAATAAAATACTTTTTTAATATCCTTAAATGATTAAAGTACTTGTTACAAGCCTATAATTTTAGATGATGCCATATTTGTAAAAGTTGCATTTAACAAAGAGATTCTGGGAGTTTTGAGGTAATGTACATACACTGGCCACTAAATTACTCATGTAATAATCAGTATTTCTACTTCTAAAGATTTATTTATTAAATTTAAAAGGGCTCTATCTAAGCACATAGCATATTTTTTTACAGAAGTTTTTAGTTAGTAAAGACCTTGCTTTTGCATAGCAAAAAAATATGCTGTGGGCTTAAATAGAGCCCTTTTAAATTTACAGAATCGCAATTTAATAAGGCTGTTCGATACTAGGCAAAACCTTCCAAAATATTATATCAGGCTATTTCCCTCAATTAAAAGATATTACTAATCTTACCCATATAACAACAAAGCATGAGCGTAGACCACCAGAACCTGTGGAAGAAGAAAGACAAATTAATATTTTATTATTTTAAAACTCCAATATCATGGAGTAATTTCCAATGCAATTAACAAGTATTTATCACATAGTTATTGAGGTTGAAAAAAGACTTTTCCAGAGAAAGACAAAGAAATAAACCCAATGAAACACTGGCAATTGTCTGTACCATTTGCGTATATATATATATATATATATATATATATATATATATATATTGTGACCGTTTGGCCCTTAGATGATATGACAAGCAAGTGGAGTATGGAGTTCTTGACAGGAGTGACGGAGTTAAACCTTCTGAAGAACTCCTAATTAGTGCAACTTCCCTTTAAAAGCCTGGAAAGCAGACATGGAAGGGGGTGTGACTGGCTAGGCTCTGGGCAGGCTGTGTGCTGCCGTCAGAGCAAGTCACAGAGTGGAGCTGGAAGGTGATCCTGTGTGGAACTGCAGTTGGAAGCTTTGGAGCAAGCCTGTAAGAGATCACCTGATTTACTGTGGCTGGTAGTACTGGGACAACAGCAAGAAGAGTCTGCTGTTTGCAGTCGCAGGACGTTGTGAGCTGGAAGAGTGAATACAGCCTCAGGACGCCAAGTAAGTGAAGGGATTAGTGAGGATAACCAGGCAGAGTTGCCTTAAAGGCCTAAGCACGTGTGTAGCTGACAGAGGCCGCTGAATGAAAGTACCCAGACGTATTATGCCCCAGGGAAGAAGCGGAGTTTAGAAGACGGAAGTTAATACAAGTTAGTGTTGTGTTATGCAAGGGTCCCTGGGGTGAAGCATACGGGAGAGACGGGCAGGCCCTATGCTTCATCTGAGTCTAATTATGTAAACGTGGAAAAGACTATCGATAAACCAGAGAGGAGCTGTGTCCCAGAGAGGAGCTGTGTCCCAGAGAGGAGCTGTGACCCAGAGAGGAGTTGTGTCCCAGAGAGGAGCTGTGACCCAGAGAGGAGCTGTGTCCCAGAGGGGAGCCGTGTCCCAGAGAGGAGCCGTGTCCCAGAGGTTGCTGAAGGTGGCAACATAATCCATAATCAGAGACTATTTGTGTCCTGGCCACAAGGTGGCAAACTATCAATAATCAGAGACTGTCTTACTCCTGGCCACTAGGTGGCGCTATTTTCTTGGAATTACTCCTTTCTGAATACAAGGGAGTTGGAGCTCCGTCCTGAAGACAACGTGGAGTAGAGTTTTTGCCCTGTTGCGGATAAGCTGCGCAGGTATAGTCAGGGCGTTCCTGCGTTACAGTTAGTATGTAAATGCAGATGTTTATTTTCATTTTTTAAGCAGAGTTACTGCTACCCTTTGTTTTTTGGTTCCTAATAAACCAGTTTGCTGTACTACAAGAACGTATCCGTTTCTTTCTCAAGAAACCACAGCTATACCTGGCCATCGTGGTCACAATATATATATATATATATATATATATATATATATATATAAAATCTATATCACATATAATAGCTGTCGTAATTGCGAGTTGTCATCACGCAATGTTAAAATATATGGGCTTGTGCATGCACATTTTTTTCAATTCAGTAATTTGGAGGCCGTTGGGAGGCTCTCAAAAGACACCAATTGATTAATTTACTGACAACCTCACACACAAAACAGGGGGACAGGCAGGGAGCATGTAAGTGAGGTTAAAAGCTAATTTGTTCTTCAACTGGTGTTTTTTGGAGGTCTGAAAACAGCTAAGCGGGAAAAAAAATTAAGTCCGTAAAGACGTCGTTTTTTTACATGTCTGCAAATCGGATGCCAGACCCGTAAAGCACAGAGCAGGGAGAGGAAGGAGAAAAACACAGGAGATGGAGAGGGGGATAGGGTGGAAAGAGACACAGTGGAGGGAGATAGTGGGGAAAAATCACAGGGCAGGGAGAGGGGGAAAGAGGGAGAGGGGGCAAAGAGACAGCGGGCTGGGAGAGAGGAGGAAAAAGACACTGGGGAGGGAGAGGCCCAAAGTTGCAGGTTGGACAAGCCTGCCATGAGCAGGGCTCTCAATGAGTGCCGAAGGGTGGGTGGAGAGGCTCGCGGGGCTTGAATGAGCACCGAAGGTGCTCATTACACAGCATGAAAGTTGCGGGTTGGCCGAGGCCTGCAATGAGGGGCAAAGACGCTCATTACAGGGCTTGCGATAAGTGCCAAAGTGATCATTGTGAGCCCTGTAAAGTAGGAGGGGGGGAGAGGTTTACAATGAGCGACAAAGGCGCTTATCGCTGGGATTGCGATGAGTGCCGAAGGTGCTCATTGCGATGCATGAATGTGACTGGTTGGCCGAGGCAAAGCCGCTCACTGCAGAGCTTTGCGGAGCACATGAAGTAGACGGGGGAGAGGATCGCAATGAGCACCAAAGGTGCTCATTGCAAGCTATGCAATGAACGCTGAAAGGGGGCTCATCGTGAGGCATGCAAGTTAGAGGGGGGAGAGCCTCGCAGTGTGTGAAACAGCATTGCCAGGCTTAACATTTTTTTTGTCATTTTTGACAGGCAAAACACACATATATATATATATATATATATATATATATATATTAACCATTTTTGAATTTCTTGCATTTTCTGTAATAATCTCCTTTGGTTTGTGAAGAACCTTTTCTTTATTTAAGGTGTGTTCATCTTTCTTACTGTGTTGAAGTTTTGATTTGACAGGTTTGTGCAAGATACAGAAATACTTTTTTGAGAACAAAATCTTTAATATGTAATTTTTATTGGTATACATTACAAATAGTGTCAATAAAAAACAATAGTACTATGTCTAAAATTGGGTCCCATTATGGTGTCTTCAAAACAAAGCCACAGCATAACTGTCAAATAAGCCATAGTTGCAAAAAAGATAGTTTTCACAAATCTAAATATTGATACATTGTTAGTATGGACCTGCAGTAGTAAGTTTACAATCTGTTTGTTTATAAGTACAGGATATAGGGATAAAGAAGAGGTGGCAGGAATATATTGAATATCTATGCTGGAAGGATCTTAACAGCAGTGATGATCTGAATAGTTTGTCCAAGGAGCTGGAGACAGACATCTTGGAGAGTGAGAAGGACCCTAGGATGCCTTGCGGATAACAAGGCTGCAGTTCATGGAATTCCAGGTGAACTATTCAAAATCCTGCAAGATTATGTTCTGAAAGTGTTGTTTGTCTTATGCCAACAAATTTGGAAAACATTGGCCAATAGACTGAATAAGTTCAGTCTAAATCCGAATCCCAAAAAAGGCAGTGTCAAAGCATGTTCCAATTATCGAACAATTACACTCATTTTACAGGTCAGCAAGGTAATTATTTAGGTCCTACAAGCTTGGCTCCACCAATATATGTACTGGGAATGAAGAGGAAGAGGCACAAGAGATGAAATTGTCAATGTCCGATGGATAATGGAGAAAAGAGAATTTTCAGAAAAACATATACTTCTGCCTAATAGACTATTCTAAAGCCTTTGACTGTGTGGATCACAACAAATTGTGGCAACTTCTTAAAGAGATGGGAGTACCAGATCCTCTAATCCACCTCCAGAAGAATCTTTATGTGGACGAAGAAGCCACTTGAATTGAATTGAATTGAACATGGAATAACAGAATGGTTCAAGATCTGGAGAGGTGTGAGACAAGGTTGTATATTGTCATCTTATTTAATTAACTTATACTGTACATGAAGTACATAATGCGTAAGGCTGGGCTGGATTAATCCAAAGACGGAATAAATATTACTGGAAAAAATATCAACTTCAGATACTAATCTGATGGTGGAATTGATGAGAGTGAAAGAAGAGAGAAACAAGGCTGACCTGCTGCTAAACATTTAAAAGACAAAAATCATGGTAAACAGCAAACTCAGTTTCTGGCAAATAGATGGAGAAGAGAAGACAATGACACATTTTATTTTTTAGGATCCAGGATCTCTTTAACTGGTGCCTGTAACCATGAAATTAAAAGGAAATTAATTATTTGCTTCTGGGGAGGAAAGTTATGAAAAGTCCAGACACGCTTGTAAAAAGTAAAGATATTACACTATCAACAAAGATCCACAAGGTTAGAACTATGGTATTCCCAGTAGTAACATACGGATGTGAAAGATGGACCATAAAGAAGACTGATCATTGTAGAATTGGTGCCTTTGAATTGTGGCGTTAGCGAAAATTGCTTAGAGTCCCTTGGACTGCAAGAAGATCAAATAAATCAGAACTTGATGAAATCCAGCCAAACTTTTCAGTAAAAGATATGATCATGCATCTGAAGCTCAAATATTTTGCCTATATCATGAGGAGCCAGGATTCCCCGGAGAAGACACATTCACATTTTTTTTTACTTTACAATAGCCACTATTCTATGAAGACTCAGTGCTATACAAATAGAACAGTACTCCCAGCTACGCAGAAATTGTTGCAATAACACTTATTTTGAAAAAAAAATCAGATAACTAAGGGACAGGCTCAGTGCAATAGGGTACTATGAAAAGGGCCAAGGGTCAAAACAGAGAGGAATTACTAGTTAAAAAACATATTACAATAAAAAAGTGAGACAATAAGATATAATGAAAGTTTTAATACACAAGTTTCATGGATCCAAAATATTTTTGAGAAGTATTGGTGAATCCTCCTACAGAACAAGGATCTAACTGACATTTCAGATCTTCTATTACAATTAGAAAAGCAACCAATCTTAGAGTCATGTTGGTTACAAGTCATTTTGCAAATATAATATGATATACCAAGGCCCCAGAGAAATAGAGAACATTACATCACATCATGTGGCAAATGTAAAGTGTACAAAATCGTATTTCTAAGGGAGATGTCTTGCACATACCTGCCAAATTACAATTTGAACACTGAATTATTAAACATTCTTATAGTCAAAATGTAAGAGCATTAATCACCCTTTCATAAACTACCATTTTTCTTCTATATATACTGATGAGAGCCACTTGAGGTTGAAACAGCTGTCTGTAGGTAGGTTTGCTGGCTTGTACAGTTCATTGAGGGAACCATAAATTCCAACATGTACTGTGACATACTGAAGCAGAGCATGATCCCCTCCCTTTGGAGACTGGGCTACAGGGCAGTATTCCAACAAGATAACAAACCCAAACACATCTCCAAGACGACCACTGCCTTGCTAAAGAAGCTGAAGGTTAAGGTGATGGACAGACCAAGCATGTCACCAGACCTAAATCCTATTGCGCATCTGTGGGGCATCCTCAAATGGAAGATGGGAGGAGTCCAAAGTCTCTAACTTCCACCAGCTCCAGCATGTCATCCTGAGGAGTGGAAGAGGACTCCAGTGGCAACCTGTGAAGCTCTGGTGAATTCCATGCCCATGAGGGTTAAGACAGTGCTGGAAAATAATGGTGGCCACACAAAATATTGACAATGTGTGCCCAATTTGGACATCTCCACTTAGGGGAAAGCAAATGTATACTGTTATACAGGCTGTACACTTACTACTTTACATTGTAGCAGAGTTTAATTTATTCAGTGTTGTCACATGAAAAGATATAATAAAATGTTTGCAAAAATGTGAGGGGTGTACTCACTTTTGTGAGATACTGTATGTATGTATGTATGTATATATATATATATATATATATATATATATATATATATATATATATATAACAACAACAAAAAACTAATATATATATATTTATATATATATATATATATATATATATATATATATATATTTGTTTTTTTTGTTGTTTTTGGGGGAAGAAAGTATAATAATATGACTAATAATTCATATTATTATAAAATGATGAACATTGTATCAATTATTAATTGTATCTGTACAAATGTGTACTTTTTCAATACAGAAATAAAAAAAGGAAGCTCCTTCATTGATATCACTTACAGAACCTCACTAAGACATCTCAAGTCCCACATACTTAATGGCTTCATCTCTCTCCTACCTTATGAAAATAATTGAGCAAAAGAGATCTCCCAATAGCAAGGTAGCATTTTATAAAGTAGTCTTTCATTACACCATAGTCAACCTTACACTTCTCTACAAACCAATGAGCCTTCATTATTCAATCAGATGTTAAACTATTAGCAGATAATGAAGCAAGACTAAGCAAAATCGGAAATTCCCAATGCTCCATCACCTCCTCCACAACCTCCTGTTGTAGAAACAGGTACCAAAAATAATTCCAGTTCTGCCTAAAAGTATGTCTTTACCCTACATTTCTAATAATATCAGTAAAAGACATTCTGGAAGGTAAACATAATTTAGTCTGCCTTACTAATATCATCCTTTGAGGTCACTTAAAAATAAAAGGGAGATAATTTGGTCAACGTCAAAATTAAAATACTCTAGCCTAGCAAATAAAGTTGCAGCCCCATTAAATTTGAAGCCCATAGCGGCATCGGCACACCCGCAAAGGCTGTGAGCTAAAATTCGACTGCTTTACAGAGCTATTAAATTGAACCATGCTGACGCAATCCCGTAAACTATTTTTGCGCACGTTGGATGTGCAGCAGTGAACATGATGGGACAAACCCATAATTAAACATAAAGAAATGTATTGTATATTGTCGATTTGAGAACTTGAGAATGTTATGCTATTCATTTTAATACCTAACATCCCTTTCCCATTAATTATAAGTACAGTAGTGTATGTATTTGCATTTACAGTGCTACGGATAGGACTTTTACCCCCTTGCGGGTCCTCTCTAGTACCCTTTGGCTTTTTGGCTCCATTTCCGGGTCACAGGTTTTAACGTCAGTGGATTCGTAGCAATTTACTGTATATACTCGAGTATAAGCCGAGTTTTAAAGTCCTTTTTAAAGGCTAAAAAGGGCCCCCTGTCTCTCTAACCCCCCCGTGTCTCTCTACCCCCGTGTCTCTCTACCCCCGTGTCTCTTTCCCTCCCCCCTCCTCATCCTCAACCCCCCTCCTCATTATAAACCTTCTTCCTCATTCTCCCTCCTCAACCCCCCTCCTCAACCTAAACCCCCCTCTTCATTCTAACACCCCTAAATACCTCCCCCTCTCCCCTCACTTACCTGCTTTTGCTCCGGCCTCCTTCTTGACCCGGCGCGCATGTGACGTCACATGCGTGCCACGTCATTAGCATATACCGGGTAAAGGGCACCCGGTATATGCTAATGACGTGGCGCGTGTGACGTCACGGCATTAGCTAATACCGATTGCCAACAGGTCAAGGAGCGGAGGACGGAGCAGAAGCAGGTAAGTGAGGGGAGAGGGGGAGGTATTTAGGGGGATTTAGGTTGAGGAGGGGGTTTAGGTTGAGGAGGGGGGTTGCGGAGGGAGGTTGAGGAGGGGGTTGAGGAGGGAGGATGAGGAGGGAGGTTGAGGATGAGGAGGGAGGTTGAGGAGGGGGTTGAGGATGAGGAGGGAGGTTGAGGATGAGGAGGGGGTTGAGGAGGGGGGTTGAGGATGAGGAGGGAGGTTGAGGAGGGGGGTTGAGGATAGGAGGGTTGAGGAGGGGGTTGAGGATGGGGGGGTTGAGGAGGGAGGATGAGGACGGGGGTTGAGGAGGGAGGTTGAGGATGAGGAGGGAGGTTGAGGAGGGGGGTTGAAGAGGGGGTTGAGGAGGATGGATGAGCATGGTGGGGTTGAGGAGAGGGGTTGAGGTTGAGGAGGGAGGCTGAGGAGGGGGTTGAGGATGGGGTGGGTTGAGGAGGGAGGATGAGGATGGGGTGGGTTGAGGAGGGAGGATGAGGATGGGGATTGAGGAGGGAGGATGAGGATGGGGGGGTTGAGGATGGGGGTTGAGGAGGGGGTTGAGGAGGGAGGATGAGGATGGGGGGGTTGAGGATGAGGAGGGAGGTTGAGGATGAGGGGTTGAGGAGGGGGGTTGAGGAGGGGTGTTGAGGAGTGGGTGGAGGAGGGGGTTGAGGATGGAGGAGGATGGATGAGGATGGGGGGTTGAGGAGGGGGGTTGAGGAGGGAGGTTGAGGAGGGGGTTGAGAATGGGGGGGGTTGAGGAGGGAGGATGAGGATGGGGTTGAGGAGGGAGGATGAGGATGGGGGTTGAGGAGGGAGGTTGAGGAGGGAGGATGAAGAGGGAGGTTGAGGATGAGGAGGGAGGTTGAGGAGGGGGGTTGAGGATGGGGGGTTGAGGAGGGGATTGAGGAGGGAGGATGAGCATGGGGGGGTTGAGAATGAGGAGGGAGGTTGAGGATGGGGAGGGAGGTTGAGGATGAGGAGGGAGGTTGAGGACGAGGAGGAGGGGTTGAGGAGGGGGGTGGAGGAGGGGTGTTGAGGATGGGGTGTTGAGGAGGGGGTGGAGGAGGGAGGATGAGGATTGGGGGGTTGAGGAGGGCAGTTGAGGAGGGTGGTTGAGGAGGGAGGTTGAGGAGGGGGGGGTTGAGGAGGGAGGATGAGGAGGGAGGTTGAGGAGGGGGTTGAGGATGAGGAGGGGGTTGGGGTTGAGGATGGGGGGGTTGAGGATGGGGGAATTGAGGATGGGGGGTTGAGGATGAGGGGGTTGAGGAGGGAGGTTGAGGATGAGGAGGGAGGATGAGGAGGGAGGATGAAGATGAGGAGTGGGGTTGAGGAGGGAGGTTGAGAATGAGGAGGGTGATAAGGGAGGGGGGAAGAGACACAGGGAAGGGAGAGGGGAGAAGAGACACAGGTAAGGGAGAGGGGAGAAGAGACACGGTAGAGAGAGGGGGACACAAGAGGGGGACACAGAGGGCACAAGAGGGACACAGGGGGCAGCACATTTCCCACTCTCGGCTTATACTCGAGTCACTCATTTTACCCAGTATTTTGTGGTAAAATAGGTGCCTCGGCTTATACTCGGGTCGGCTTATACTCGAGTATATACGGTAATAGCGATATATAAACGTAACAGTTACAGGCATAGACATCCCCATAGGGCTTTTCCGCCTGTAACCCACAGATCGTTAGCGGGTTGCTTAAAGGGGCCAATTTAATAGTCGTAAGTCTTGTGGGCTACGGTTTTACACCTTGAGGAAATTTAATAGGCTACTCTACCAGAATTTAAGTCAGCTTTCAGTCTTTCTACAGGTGTCATGTATTCTCTTTAAGCAAACATAAGTGAAAAATGTAACCATTACATGGTTATAGTAGATACAATGCCCTATTGAATTTGTCAAATCGCAGTTCCATAAGCCCGTAAATGAGCCTGCAAAAGTTACAGCTATTAAATTGGCCTACCTTAGCTACCTGCAAATGATCTGTGAGTTAGAGGCGGAAAAACCCTATGGGCAGTCAAAATCTGAACTCCAGCTAAGCCTTTGATTTTTCAAGTTGTAAATGTTACAATCGCAAATCGCTATTAAATTGTTGATAAAAGGCCTGAAGCCTGCAACTGTCAAATGTACTCATAAATATATAACATATTGGGATAAGATAATCACGTAAATACAATATATATATATATATTTATGAGGTCAATTTTGGTAGAAAATACCTTGGGAAACTAACATTCCATAGTTACTGAACTGTCAAATGTAGCCAAAAATCCTATGAGCACTAGAGAGGACCTGAAAGGGGTTAAACTCCTGTCTGTAGCACTGTAAAAGTAAATATTAACACACTTTTTTTATTTTAAATTACAGGGAAAGTGATAAAAGGTATTAACATTATTAGCACAACATTCTCCAGCTTGCAAATCAGCAATAAAAACTAATTTTATTATGTCTAATTTCCGGGATAACAGTTCCGGAAATCAGTGTGTTAATACATATAATAGAACGTGCATGGACTAGAATATTATATTTATTGATTTATTCATATTGCATTTTTTCTGGAATGCAGGTCCAGCAACTCGGACTTCAAAACCGTAAGTGATTGAAATGTAACCTCCATGTTTTAGTGACGTAATGATGAGGGTCTCTTTTACTATTGGCTCCATCTAAACCCGTAACTACGGGTTTGAATAATTTGCTACGTGCCGAAGCATGGTTTACGGATTTGGATTTCGGCCATTTCCTTGCCGGGTTTTCTAATTGAAATGCTCTGTAGCTCCAGCATTCAATTGGAATTTAGTAGGGCCCACAATCAGACACTAGGTATTTCTCAGTCGAAGTTCACTTCACACTCACACTATCACTTAGGGACTACTATCCCCCTTCATATTAGACACACTTTGGCCAAAGTTGAGACACTATAAAGGGATATTACTGAACAGAAAGCTTGCACACGCCATAGTTAAGCACTATTGTTTCACACCGTGCCTGTCTTTTCACTGCCATCGCAGACCAGGCCCTATTTAGAGGCACATTATCTCAGTGGAAAAGAAAAAATAGAGAAACAATCAAGATTTTCTCCTTATCCAGACATTAATACCTGCCTTTTGCTAGCCTCAAGACAAAAGTCAAGTACTCAGTTGCTTCCTCACCTTGTTTAGTGATCTATCTATTCTTTGTTGCAAGCTTTATGTTCCTCTCTACCTAGAGACACACCTATTTAAAAATAAAAGAAGCCAGACAACTACACTGCTGGACAGTACTATGATATCTTGCAGAATGTGACTCATGCTAACATTTAGGGCCAGCACCTTTAAACATATGTATTGTTGGGGCATTTGCTCAATAAAATTATGTTTAGTTGTATTAATATAATCTGATATTTATTTATATATCTTTTAATTATAAATTTATAGGTATATGTAAAATTGGAAATGTCATAGTTTGGAAATATTTCAGTATTTTCTAAAAGAAAGAGGGAGGGGAAGGAGAAAGCGCACCACTATCAAGTGCAGATTATTCAAAAGGTAAGCTATTGGATACACAATATGTGCAACTAGAATAATTGGACTCTCAACTTCAATACCCTCAAAAAATATGAGGTATCTAAAAGCATTGGTGAGATTGTTCTTGTCGATCTCTGGTGGTATGGTCATCCACTATTGTTTTTAGATGTGGACAAAAGTAATTAAGTAAATATTAATGGTGATTCGTGGAAATAGATCATACAAAGTCCCATAGATTTAAAGAAGGACTTTATTATACACAATATCATTCCACATAAACAATGAAATAAACAATGTGAAATAAAATATCACTATTACGAGTAATGATAAAATTATGGCAGAAGTAGTACACACAAGCTAGTGTGGTTGTGATGATAGTATAAACACGTTTAACAGCTCTCAGCAGCTTACTCAGTATCTCATCCCCTAGGAGAAAAAAACATATTTTTTTATTTTGTATGTGTTATGTCCATATGTGTGTAGATATAAATCTAGGTATACACAGAGTTCTTCTTACAAGGGATATTAAACCGTTATAATACAATATAAAAGCATGAAAAAGTTATAGTAATATTATACATAACAATAACAATAATGGTATATTCAATCTGTATCACTTATATCATAAAAAAAATATATATACGTGCAACAATATCAATAAATTCTAAAATACAGATAATAAAGTCTAAAACATAAATAATAAATAATTGATAAAAATGTATAAAAATGTTGATATTCCCCTGGTAGTGTAATATAAATGGCGATAGTATATATGTCTAGCAAATAATATTATTTGTATCCATTACCCATTAAATACAAATTCATATTCATATAAAAACACCCACAATCAAATCACTGTGGATAAAGAATAATGATAGTGAAATATGTAGATTGGAAACAATTAGTTTATAAGAGTATAAAAAATATAATATAGCAAATTTTATAGATAAAAATCTGTGAATAATGCAAATTACTCCTCATTATAACAACATGCATATAAGGTATTGAACTTAAATATAACAGAATACAGTGGAACAATAAAAGCACAGGTAAAAAATAGACATGAATAAAGAAACAGGAAGCCTACATTTATTTTATCCCTTGGAGGACTATCCTCCGTATAATAATTATAGGAACCAATCATTGTATCCCTTTTCTTTAATTGTATAGTCATTTGGAGTTTATAGTTTGATACCAATGGTCGTTGTTCCCATTATTCACATATTTATATATTTATTCTTAGTGGCCAGATAATAGATAGATACTTATATAGCCCTGTTATAGCATTTACACGCATCCAGTTAGTCTGTCTACCTAGCAACTGATGATGCACATTAGTCTGTGTAATCTAACTAGCAACTGATGACATCACTTCCTGTGAGGACCCAAGCATTAATTGAAAAGACAAAGTTTTTGACACAATTCACTGTTTGAACACACACAATTCTCACTAGTTTTACTCCCTGTTAGGTAAGTTATTATCCATATTTAGATAATAGGTTAGAGTTATCATCACTCACTTTTTACACACACATTCTTCTATATATGGGGTTATTTGACACATCATACCTTTCTCACCATTTTAGAAGTATTTACCATTATGTAAGTGTTACACGCTTCCTGTTTCATTATTCGTGTCTATTTTTTATCTGTGCTTTTATTGTTCAACAGTATTCTGTTATATTTAAGTTCAATACCTTATATGCATGTTGCTATATCGAGGAGTAATTTGCATTATTCACTGAATTTTTACTCTAAAGTTTACTATATTATATTTTTTATATTTTTAAAATCTAACGGTTTCCAATCTACATATTTCACTATCATTATTCTATATCCACATTGGTGGATTGTGGGTGTATTCATATGAATATGTATTTGTATTTAATGGGTAATGGATACAAAGAATGTTATTTGCTAGATATATATACTATTGCCATTTATATTACACTACCAAGGGAATATCAGTGTCATGGGGCATTTGATAAATTTTTATAAATTATTTATTATTTATGATTTAGACTTTATTATCTGTATTTTAGAATTTATTGATAATGTTTCACTTTTTTTTTTTTATGATATAAGTGATACAGATTAATCATGTGATTGAATATACCATTATTGTTATTGTTATGTATATTATTACTATACCTTTTTCATGCTTTTATATTGTATTATAACTATTGAATATCCCTTGTAACGAATAATCTGTGTATACCTAGATTTATATCTATACACATATGGACATACACATACAAAAGAAAAAATATGTTTGTTTCTCCTAGGGGATGAGATACTGAGGAAGCTGCTGCGAGTGGAGAAACTCGTTTATCCTGTCATCACAAAATAACTGGGATTTTTGTACCTGACAACCACACTAGATTGTGTGTACTACTTCTGCTACAATTTTATCATTACTCGTAATAGTGACTTATTATTTCACATTTTTCATTTCATTGTTTATGTGGAATCGTATTGTGTATAACAAAGTCCTTATTTAAATCTATGGGACTTTGTATAATCTATTTCCACGAATCACCATTATTATTTACTTCATTACTTTTGTCCACATCTAAAAACAATAGTGGATGACCATACCATCAGAGATCGACAAGAACAATCTCACCAATGCTTTTATTTACCTCATATTTTTTGAGGATATTGAAGGTGAGAGTCGAATTATTCTAGTTGCAAATATTGTGTATCCAATAGCTTACCTTTTGTATAATCTACACTAGATAGTGGTGCGCTTTCTCCTACTCTCCCTTTCTTTTTGTTTATCAGCATACTTGACATGTTTGTGAACAGTATCAAAGAAAGAAGAGCAGCCCCAAGATATATATAGAATATACACCGAATAATATACCACTATTGTAGTCCATCGGAACTAAGACATTGGAAGGATCTGGAAAATCTGAGCGTGAGGCTACTAATTGGGATCCACTAGCCCAAAAACTTCTCAAACATTTTAGTATTTTCATTGACATAAATTTCCTCTTGTCCTTTGTTCTGTGAGAGACATGACTTTACATACATTTTAACTTTCTAGAATTCTGTTACAGATTTTTATATCTTCACATTTTTTCTTATTTTTTAAGACTATTCTCATGAATTCGTTTTTCAAACTATTATATTTCTTATTTGACAAACCAAATGTAGGGAGGTTGTGTGGAGATAATATGTCTGGGATGGTATGATTCCCATACCATAAATTACCTTTTACTCTGCACAAGTTGACATTAGAACTGTTAAACTGTTAAGAATATCTTATTGCTAATCTTATTTATTATTGTAAGGTCAAACATGTTATGTGAAAGCTATTCTATATTTTCTGGATAAAATTGATTGAACAAAGATGACATCTTGTGGTTTATGTAAGGCCACAGTGCGGTGGAGTTTATAGGTAGACAGGATTAATTGTGTGTAAGCTCTGACCTCATCATCACTTCCTATTGGTTAAGGGAAATATGTGGAATTGTGAAAGGGAGACCAGGATTTACTATATATGGATAAGGTCTGAAACAAAGAGGGCATTTTGGATGGAGGGATTCACATACTCCAAATATACACACTCCCAGAGGACAATCCATTTGACTCACAAATAAATGTATTCACTCACTGAGACACTTCCTGTTTAGCATTCATAAAGGATTCACACCTACACTTAAACACAACAGGGAAAAGAGTTTTAGACATATTGCTTAGACACGTGCTTTGAAGCCTAAAACATTTTTAATAGAAATCTGAGGGAAAACCACTCCAGAAACATTAAGTAATCCAAGAGACTGAAGCCTACTTCATATCTCATGTTGGTAAAGTATAATTTTTCTTTTATTTTGTGATATAATTAAGAATTCTATTATATTCAGTTTGTCTATTTTATCAAAGTGATATAAAATGTCATAGTTATTGAGAGTCATAATCAGGATATGAGTTTCAATACATCATTTATTTTCTTTATATGTCAGGTAAAATGATTTTGTTTAGTTAATTTTAATCAAATATATTACAAAATACTATGGGCCTCATTCTATTATCGGCCGTAAACAGGTCGTAAGGCTGCGATTCCTTGCGGGGGTCCCGTTACCTTGCAATTCAATTAAACGGCCCCGCAAGGATCTCCTCTTACGGCTGGCCGTAAATCTTGCTACCGGCCGTAAGCTCTGAAAACTTAAAACTCAAAAATAAATTCAAGCCTGCACTGTACAGCTCTGTAAATGCTAGGGATCATATTGGGGGACATGAGGATTAAAAGTAACCCCCTCTCAAGCTTGCACATCAGCCCAAACCCGAGTTCAAATTAACTGTTTATTTTCCGGCTGCGGCGTGGGCGGGTCTGAGGTGCTCCAAGCCCTATGGACTTTTTACATGGATATTTGACGTATATTAAAATATATATATTTTACGGATTTGAGTATAGGGGAATTTTGTGCTATTTTTGCTAACACCGAAAATCACTTTATAGTCTTCTCAAAGTGCAGGATGGCTTTATTTGGGCTATATTTCGTGCTTAATTGGTGCTAGCGGGACCTCTTTCCTGCAAGTAAGCTGCGGCTCGGTTTTAGCCTTGCAGAGAGGGTTCCAGGAGCAATTGAATTGCAAATAGGGTTTTCTTACGGCCGATTTCCTTGCGGACGTTTTAGATCAAAGGATTTCCTCCGGCGCGAGTGGCCGCAAGAGATAGCAAGGCACCGGCCGCAAGCCTGCCGGAATCCCCGGCCGGAGGGGAATAGAATAGCAGAATAGCTTGCGGCCGGTCCTTGCGGCCCCGCAACGGCTGCGGCCGCTAATAGAATGAGGCCCTATATGATTATCGACAAATAAAAAAAACTGCATATTACGATATATATACTCTTTTATCATTATAATATAATATTGCTATATGTTTTTTCTGTATATGTGATTAGTGGTAATTTTAAATCACATATAAAAGTTATCAAACTGCGAGTTGTCACGCTTGCGATCCTCGTAAAGCGAGGTGAGCCTTTGAGGCATAGAAGCCTTCTGAGCTTGGAAAACGTAGGCGAAGAGCGCCGAAAGAGCTCATCACCTTGCGAGTCTCGCAAAGCAAGGCGAGCAGTTGATGCATTGAAACACGCAGGTCTTAGACTGAAATGAGCGTCAAAGGCGCTCCTGCGAGACTCGAAAGGCGAGCCGCTGAGCCATTGAAACACGCGAAGGCTCTCCTGCGAGCCTTGCGAAGTTGGGCAAGCAGTTGAAGCATTGAAGGACGCAGGACTTAGCCTGCAAGCAGTTAAGAAACGCAGGACTTACTTAGGCTGCAAGCTGTTGAGGAACACGGGACTTACAAAAAAAATTCTGACTTTGGAATCTCGGGGGCAAAAAACCTTGCAAAAATACACTGAGGCATTGAAACACATGGGACTTAGACAAAATGAGTGCCGAAGGTGCTCCTACGAGTCTCGCAAAGCGGGCGAGCAGTTGAGGCATTGAAGGACGCGGGACTTAACCTGCAAGCACTTAAGAAACACAGGACTTACTTAGGCTGCAAGCAGTTGAGGAATGCGGGACTTAGAAAAAAAAGTTTTTTTTTTTTTTAAAGAGCATCAGGTATTTACTTTCCTGGCCCAGAAGATGAGGACATGGGCTTCATTCAAGTAGAGGACTGGACACTACAATCAACAGCCAAACTTTCCCAGGGCAGAACACAAAGGCATCAGTCTCCATTGCTGGAGGGTCATTTTGGCCAAGTCAGTGGAATATTAACTATTTGTTTTGTTTTTTTACAGGTTTAATTAATAGTGTTTTTTTTTTTTGATGTATTACTTTATTATTTTATTGTAATTTTTTTTTTAAATTCTCTGTAGGTTATTTAAGTTTAGTAATGTAGGTTTTTATTCTCTTTCCTTTATTTTATTTTTTTTAATTAGAGGGTGTTTTTATTTTTCACAATTAGTTGTTTTTTTTATTTTGTTTTTTATTATTGTAATTGTTGGGTTCATTTACTTAGGGGGGTTAGATAGTTTAATTGTGGGGGGGCTTAAATAATTTACAAGGGGGATAGGTGGGTTAATTAGGTGGATTAGTTAGTTAAATGGGGGGGTTAGATAGTTTAATTAAGGGGATACAATAGTTAATTAGGGGTTTACATAGATAATAAGGGGAATTTGTTAGTTAATTAGGGGGCTAGAAAGGTTAATTAGGAGGATTAGTTAGTTCACTAGAAGCGTAAGGTAGTTCATTTGGGGATAGTAAGGTTAATTAGGGAAAATAGGTTGGTTAATTAAGGGGACAGGTAAGTTAATTAGAGGGGGTTCATTTACTTAATTAGTGGTGGTTAGATAGTTGATAAGTGGGGGATTAGTTTACTTAATTAGGGGCGATTAGTTGAGTTAGTGGGGGTAAGTTTAATTAATTAGAAGGGGGTTAGTTTACTTAGTGGGAGGTTAGTTAGTTAATTAGTGGGAGTTAAATAATTAATTGGTTGGGGCTTAGTTATTTAGTGGGTGGTTAGGTAGGTAATTGGAGGGTTTAAATAGTTGATAATGGAGTTAATTAGGTAGATAGGGGTTAATTAGATAGAGGAATGGTTAATTAGGTTGTGAGGGGTTCATTAGGTAGAGGGAGTTAATTAGGTAGTGTGATGTTAATTAGATAGGGTGTTAATTAGGTAGATGGGGTTAATTAGGTAGAGAGGGTTAATTAGGTAGAGAGGGGATTAATTAGCTTGTCAGGGTTAAGTAGAATGTATTAGATATTTGTGGGGTAGAATAATGTAGTGCTTGTACTAAGTGTCATGAGAATCCAAGTGAGCTGGATTACTACATTTCTGAACTTTATAGGCAAAAGCAGCCCATGTGTATGCAGCACATCTCATAAAACAATTTATTTTTATTAATATCTAAAAATCCCTCTAATGATTGTGTTGACAGCCCCAGGGGTGTCTACACAAGTTCCTGATCCCCACCCAATCAGCATGCAGCATCCAGGGAACAATATTAACCCACAATTTACCTGCTGTTGCTTGCTCAGCCAATAGGAGAGCATTGTTGTCAGCCTCCCAGTCACTGCTGGGATATGACTCATTCCTGCTTCCTGTCTATGCTGTTGCCAAAGCAACTAACATAGTGCTATGTCTCAAATCTTTCATCTAACCAAAATGGCCAAAACAAATTGGAGGGGGTGTTAACCTTCATTTTAACTGTCGGACATTACAATAGATTTTGCTAACTTCAAGGTAAATGTTTATTTTAGTATTTTTTCATGCAAACATTTTTTTTAATATACTTTTAATTCTCCACTATCAGATGCATTCATAATCCAGGGAACTTACATATTCCTTTAAGAACTAATTATTGACCCATAAGAGTCTATAAAGACCCTTACAGACAGACGGGGTTAATTAGGAAGTTCTGTATAGACTCCCATGAGTTATAGGGGTTTATTTTAGGTGCCTCAGGGATACATATATGTTGCAGGGGTTACACTTAATAGTAGTGTGAGTCCTTAAAGTACCCGAGGTGTAAGACATTTAAATTTTTACAAGGGTTAATGTTTGGGTCTGTGTAGGGCTCCCAATGCAGCCAGGGATACTTATAGGAGCCTTGCGGTGGGGGCTAACCATTTAGGGGGTTAATTTGAGTTCATTAGAAGGGTAAGGTAGTTAATTTGGGGAATAGTTAGGTTAGAGGGGGATTATTTTGCTTAATTAATGGGATGTTAGTTAATTAGTGGGGTTAAATAAATAATTAAAGCGGGATTAGTTTACTTAATTATTGGGGGTTAGTTGATTATTGGGGTTAAATAATTAATTAGTGGGGGGTTAGTTAGTTATTTAGTGGGGGATTAGGTAGGTAATTGGTGGAATATTTTTATTAGCATAGGGCTTGAGTGCCAAAGTCCAATGGAGTAACTCATAATTTATTGTCAGTGCAAAACTCAATGTAGATTTATGCCTTTCTTTTTTACTTTGCCGTGAAGTTCACACGTGAAGTTCACAAGTGATACACAGTGACCCCCTTAGCAGTTTGCTTGCAATGTTTTAGGGAAGGGGGATTAACATAGCTAGGTAGGATTTACTCCCAGTTAGGGCACTCGTAAGTGCTTTTTCGGGGATTAGAATAGGGCCCAGATCAGCCACTAGGTAAAAAAAGGGTGATGTAGAGAACCCAATTTTAAATACTTTGCAAAGATTTATCCTAAATTGAAACAATTTGGTTGCAAAACTATATACTAGTTGAGAACCCAAACAAAAAACAATATTCCATACTTGTACACACTCACACCCCCAGGGTCAGTATAGCTTTAGAACAAAATTGGCTATCACACACACCATTTGCTACGCAAGTTTAGTTCATGATAGGATATTGCTCCCTTTTAAATAGCTACCTAACCCATACCCCTAAATTAAAGCAAATTAGAGCTGGATTTTTGTATCTAATAAACCAAACACACAATGGAAATATGCTTTTTAAGATACAAAATAAAAACATATGGTCTTTTAATTAGTTTATTATGTGCAACAGTGTCAAATGCTTGACAAAAAATCTACAAATGCTACATATCATGGTCTTTATTTTCTATATCTTAAATTAAGTAATGAAAAAGTAAACTATATTAGTCTGACATCATATTCCTACAATAAGCATGTGTGGCCTTGCATTTTGTCATTCATTTAATTCATTATCTTTATTTTATGCTATTATTGCTGTGGAATCTATCATTTTGGCTTCAGCAGACCATCTTCCTGAGGTGGGAAGAGAAATTGAATATAAAATTGAAATGTAGCAGTTGCATCTTTCAGTACTCTCAGGAGCAATAAATGGACATAATAGACAGCAGGGAAAAATGCAAATTTAAGCCATATACAATAATTGTGTGCATAAGTTGCAAAATATAAAGATTGTGTTATTTTTATTTTTTTTACTTTCAAAGTTAAGCCAACTAATTACAAGTTTTGACATAAAAATGTGTGAAATTTACCAAATGTGGGCCAGTGTTTTTAGAAATGGGTATTTCATTAATATCAAGTAAAACATATTTTTTCCACTAAAGTGTGCTAGCTATACTTTAACCGCATTATTTTTTCTTTAATGAATGCTCCTTTTAGGTAAAAATCATGTTATCCAAATATTTGAGCTTAAATTCTTAAAGATGACATATGATCAGGAAACAATTATTTAGCTTTTTAACAATATAATACTTACCACTGATGGCCTCTGTAAGAAAACAAAAATGAAAATGTTATTGAAAAGGACAACTTTTTATATGCTTATACAACAGCTTTTCTCCCATAATAGACCAGTGGATAACTCAGTCCCATGAAGGCTGACAACAGTACATGATTTTATTATCTTTCGGTCTTATAAATCAAAAAGAGAGATACAGAGTAACTCATCTTAACTTAATAAAGAGAGATTGTGAACACAAGCAGAGAGATAACAAAATATTGCTCTATTTGCAGCCTTGTACCAATTTTTCCACCACTGTAAAAGACGATTTGTTATGTCTATTCATTAGTTATATATAATGCTCATAAAATGATCTTAGTTTGTTTTTTAGGCCTGAGTGTTATTACTTAGATGCGTACCAAAAAATTGTCCTATGGATCCTATTTAGGAATCCTTGAACAACCAACCAAGGTTGTACAGAAACGCCTTTTATGAAGCCTTTATTTTAATTATTATTGCCACATACTAATTTAAAATCTCAATCTTTTTTGTACATTTAAAATATTGTTAAAAATGCAACAATTAAAAAATTCATGTTAAACCAAAGGTTTTTAATCCTTTTGGGTTTTTTGACGTCCAGAAAAATTATTAAAGGTTTATTTAGGTTTTATTTGTGTTGTTATTATATTATTTGCTTTGATCACAGTTTTTTATTTAATTACTTTATTATGCTCAAGTCAATAAAATATTTTGTTTTTCAATTCAACTGTATTTGTGTATTTTTGGTTATTTTTCCTTGATCAAATCCTTATCAGGTACCCTGAATTTTAATTTACATAAGATTAAGATTTTTCCATAAGATTAAGATTTTATAATCCTTTTATCTGTTTATAGTTTTGTTTATTCATACAGTACTTCACTTGAGTATATGCTTTAGGTGCCTTTATGTTTCTTTTGTGTTAATCTTTTACCCTGTTTATTTATGTTAATTTGTGAAGAACAATGTAGAAAATATGAAAACACAAAAATAATTCATAGAGTTACAAGAAAAGCTCACAAGAGAAATCAATGCATTTAATGATGAGATAAAAGAAATAAAAGGGAAAAACTTTATGAGACACAAAAGACTTTGAAAATGGTAAAGCTAACCAAACAGTGCAAAAAAAAATCACTCACAACAAAGATACTCATGTCAGAGTAGTGCAACTGATGCAGAATCTTCTGACAATGAAATATGTGATACCTCCTCTAAAAAAAGAACTAATAGTAATAGAAATGAGAGAAGTTTTTTATCCATATGGATCCAAAAGAAAGAACAACCAAATGCCACTCAGAGAACCAAAAGACATGAGAGTTTGGAATCATCAACAACCACAATAAAGACTAATCAAAATGATAACTTACAAGTACATAATTTATCTAAATCTCCCTTAAATAAAGAACAAATAAGAGTATTAAGTCTAGGCCTAACATTCTCACCAACAGAGAGATTTCAAGTGTTTGAACAAGTAAAAGATCTTAATCTATTTGCCCGAAAGTTGGCAATTCACAAATATCACAATTCACCAAGACAGAAACACCTAAGTAAAATAGGTTTAACAAACAGAGAACAAGAAAATACTTTGAAAAACAACAAAGAGAAAACGAAGAGAAAAAAGGGAGAGTATATATACCTAGTAAGTTTACACCAAACTTCTCACTCTGTCCACTACTAGAAATCTTTGTGGAACTAGTAACAAAAGAACTTAAAGAATTGGATAAAAATACTCCTAAATATGCATCAAGTAATAATTTGAGTAGAAAAGAACATCAAGCATTAAAAGAATTACAGAAAAATGAAAAGATCATTATAAAGCCTTCAGATAAAAGAGGCAATATACTGGCATTAAATACCACAGACTTTATAGCAACTACTCAAAAATTACTAGATGATAAAGAATGCTATCTGAAACTTAAGGAGGATCCAACAGATGAATGTATAAAAAGGTTAGAAAGAATAGTGGAAGAAGCAAAAGAAATGGAATTAATAAAAACAACAGAAATGAAATTTCTTATAAACAGAAGACCAACTATACCCACATTCTATTCTATACCTAAAATACATAAAAGCCTAACAAATCCCCCCGGAAGACCCATTGTGTCAGGGATAAACAGAATAACCCAAAATCCAAGTGTATATATAGATGAAATTCTAAAGCAATATGTAACAAGTTTGCCATCATTTGTCAAAGACACAAAAGACACATTGAGGAGAATAGATGGAATAACAATACAAAACAATTCTCTATTGGTAACAATGGATGTAGAATCACTCTACACAAGCATTAAACATGAACATGGATTACAAGCGGTGAAAGCATACCTACATTCTAAAGGAGTGGATTATAAAAACCAAAATAAATTTACAATAAAATTATTGGAATTTTTTGGGATAACAATTATTTTATCTTCAACAAACAGTGGTATAAACAGGTTAGAGGAACGGCAATGTGGACGTTGTGTGCCCCTAACTACGCAAATTTATATTTAGGCCACTGGGAAAATAATATAGTATTCTCAGAAAACAATGAATCTTATATACAAAAAATGGAACTATGGATAAGATTAATTGATGATATACTGGTCATATGATCAGGCTCTGAAAAAGAACTCAAAGAGTTCATAAAAACATTGAACAATAATGAACAAAATTTAAAATTAATATATGAGTTCAATAAAGAAATAGTGACATTCCTTGATTTAAGCATCTATTTAAATTCCAAAAAAGAACTAGCAATAAGAACCTATAGAAAATCAACAACAACAAACTTGTTGTTACATTGGAAGAGTCCCCATCCAGTTTCAACAAAAAAAGCCATACCAATAGGACAGTATTTAGGTATAAAAAGAAACTGTAGCAGTCAACAAGAATTTAAAATACAAGCTAAAGAACTACAAGAAAGATTCATTCAAAGAGGATACACAAAAAAGTGTTGAAGAAACCATACCATAGGGCCTTAACACAGGATAAAAATCAACTATTGGTTGAAAAAAAAATAGACAAAAAACAACAACCTATAAGATTCATCACAAACTTCTCTAGTCAATCTCAACAAATAAGATGTATATTGCAAAAACACTGGAACATCTTGAAATTAGACAGAGATCTGGATGAAGTACTTACAGAGCAAAGTACAATCACATACAGAAGAGCAAAAAACCTAAAATACCTTCTGGTACATAGCCATTATGAAAAAAAGAAAAATAAGAAGTACTGGCTAATAGAAGGCCAAAAAGGCTGTAAAGCATGCAGCAAATGTAAAGCATGTAAATTTTTATTAAAAAAACACAGAATTTCAAGATGCAACAGGATTAAAGAATTTAAGATAAGACACAATATAAATTGTCTAACTGAAGGTGTTATCTACCAAATAATTTGCTCATGTAATAAAAAATACACAGGCAAAACCAAAAGACAGTTAAAAAGCCGTATATTAGAACATGTAAATTATGTTTTAAATTTAAAAGATACCCCAATAGCAAAACATGTACGTCCTCATCACAACAATAATCCATACTGTTTGAAATTCATAGGTATTGATCATATACCAAAAACAGCAAAAAGAGGAGATTGGGATAAACACCTACTGTGTTAAGAGGCAAAATGGATATTTCAATTGGATACAAAAAACCACAGGGTTTAAATGAAGAATTTACATATACAGCATTCATTTGAAAGAACCTCTTATGAAACAAAATATAAAATTAAAATACCTTTGTCATGAATCAGCCAGTGGCTGTCATGGCTCAATCGGCGCCCATCTCAGACTTAGACTGATATCTGCCACAGGCTGTTGCCAGTGGAGATGATGACTGGGGGTTTGAGCTCACAGAGCCACTGGTATAGTGCTATAATGGTATATTGTTGTGATTGTTGTCTAGGGAGAGGAGCAGGGTTCCCATCACCGTCAATAAAAGTTATTAATGCTTGAGAGGGATTGATGTGGAAACCCTACCCCACTCCCATATCCTATGAGGGCAGTAGGCGGTTTTATGTTGGGTGCACTTTCGCGCTTTTACGTGACCAGACTGACAGTGTGTGGAATACTATATGTGACGATGTCTTACAGTGGGGAGTAATTCTAATGCACACATTGCCACATACATCTTGTCAGGGAGATCTGGCCCCAAAGGCTAATCCTTTGTGTACACACTTAAGGGATAATGAACAATGGGATCCCCACAGCCACAGAGGCACCATCTCCCCAGGGGGCTTCTCAGTTCTTAGCAGAGGACCCAGGAGAGAGTTAGGATGTGCTCCCCTCTGATGGTCAGAAGCCAAATGACTCTGTTAGCCACACCTAGTGGGCGGACCTGGGAGGGGACTCATGATTCCCAGGACATGACCCTATGTGATTGGCCAGAGGCCATTAGGGCTGACCTCCCCCTACTATGTTGAAAAGTTCTTAAATACTGTGTGTTTCCAAAATAAAGTTGTTCTTAATTTTCATACTTTGACTAAGCATGTATTATTGACCCAGAGGCATATGCTTGTAGAGGAGCTCGTTCTGACTCCCTACCAAGGTGCTACCAGGTACACTACCACAGCAGCTGGGACTTATGCCTTTGTACCGACAAAGACTGTCCATAGGTCTAGAGTCACCCAAACTTAGGTCTAAACCTACTGGGTATAAGAGTACTAGGATACTCTAGATCCCATCATCATAGTAGGTTGTGACAACCTTGATTTAATATATGAAAAGGATACAAAAACCTGCAAGGTTTAAATGAAGAATTTGTATATATAGTATTCATTTGAAAGAACCTCTAATAAAACAATATACAAGAATAAAAACTTTTATTCAAAAATATGAAAAATTAAAAGAAGTAATTAGAATACCATCTTTATCTATAAAATTCCTTAATACAATAATAAATATAAAACTTAAATAAAATAAATATGTATAAATAAGTAAACAAATAATATATACAAACACAAAATGAAATATAAATAAATAAAAAGAATATAGATATAAAAAATAAATAAGTATACCGATTAATTAAAAAATAAATTAACATGGTATGCAAAATAATTATAATTTAAAATCAATAAACATGTTTAGAAAACAAAGTTTTAATAAAATAATACAAAGGTTTACTAATGCTAGCAAGTTAAAATAATGTCCTTATTATTTAAAATCAATATACATATTTAAATAATATAAATACAATATAGTAATAGAAGAAAATAAATATGATAAAAAAGAAAGTCAAAAGCAACATTTGAAAATAAAGTATGAACAACAACATTCTGGAACACAAAGAGTTAACTAATTGCCATAGAAACTATACATAGCTCCACAGAGAAGGCAGCACTGTGCCCCTGATGAGTGAGAGACTGATAGAGCCTCACGAAACGCGCGTCGGGAGATTGTGACGTCATCAGTAAGCGCGATCAGAGCGTAGACCACACCAACATAGCGTGGAGCATGATAGATATAGCTCTATAGCTCCAGGACCACTACTAACTTAAAAGAAAGATAGGAAGCCAATTCTTTCACCACAAATTTACAATATAGTAACAACAGAGTAATATACAAGAATAAGAAAATAGAAAAGCAAGAAAAATAAAAAAGGAGTAAAAGCATAATTAAAGCAAAAAACGGAAGAAAAAGGAGGACACAACCTCCTTTTAAAAAACTAATAGACAGAAGCATTAATGAAACATACAGTTTAAGATACAGCATAAAATCAAGAGTGTACACATTTTAAAAAATAGCACAGCCCCAGCACTTTAAATTAATAAGGTAAAGTAGTGACTGTGACAAACTAACAGTCATGAGGTAAAAGGTTAATTCAACAATATAAGAATAAATTAGCACTAAGTCACAATAGCACAAGCACTTTAAGATAAAAGTTTTGAATAGCACAATTTGAATTAAAATGCACATTAAGTAATAGAATCACAAATTAACATAAATAAACAGGGTAAAAGATTAACACTAAAGAAGCATAAAGGCACCTAAAGCATATACTCAAGTGAAGTACTGTATGAATAAACAAATAAAAGGATTATAAAATCTTATCTTAATCTTATGGAAAAAATCTTAATCTTATGTAAATTAAAATTCAGGGTATGTGGATTGGATCAAGGAAAAATAACCAAAAATACACAAATACAGTTGAATTGAAAAACAAAATCTTTTATTGACTTGAGCATAATAAAGTAATTAAATAAAAAAGCTGTGATCAAAGCAAAGAATATAATAACAACACAAATAAAACCTAATTAACCATTTAAGAATTTGCTGGACGTCAAAAAACCCAAAGGATTAAAAACCTTGGGTTTAACATGAATTTTTTAATCGTTGCATTTTTAACAATATTTTAAATGTACAAATAAAGATTGAGTTTTAAAATTAGTATGTGGCAATAATAATTAAAATAAAGGCTGCATAAAAGGTGTTTCTGTACAACCTTGGTTGGTTGTTCAAGGATTCCTAAATAGGATCCATAGGACAATTTTTTGGTACGTATTCATTAGTTATACATGTACCTTCAAACTAGAGAAGCAGGTCAATAGTTGGGGATTGGGGAGCTCAAAGGAATAACTTATTGCCTTGAGATTGAAAATTTTGGTTGAACTACCCTTCGCTCTTATTCAAAAGTATGCCTCAAACATGTTTCCCCATACAGCTTCCTTAGGTATATGGTTACCTTCTAGGGTAATAAGACAATTAGGAAGAATTATCAGACATTGTGTTGAAGGTTTATATACACCAGCATTGCCAGAGAAGAACTGAGCATGTATGTTTTGGAAGAAGACATGAAGAAAGTGCCATCAATACCAGCAATTTAATGACAACAATAGATTATTTTGGACTCAGGTATGTATCCCATTTTGTCCATATAACCAACACTATATTACCATCAGAACAAGAAGCTACAACTACATATTTCTGATAACAGAAGAGGTACAAGCCTCCCAGACCACTTGCTCTACTGTATCCGATTAAACACAGGAAGCAAGAGTTGTAAGAACACATACTTTATTTATTTATTTTTTTAATCTAACCTTCAGCCTCAATTTTATCATCAATTTGGAGATGTTTTTTATTATTATTATCCATTATTTGTAACAAACCAACATAGAGCCATATTCTATTAGAAGCTCATAAATTACTCTAACACGTAATTTTGGCTGTGGGTGTTTTTCTCTCTCTAAATGTTTAGATTAGTATTCTATTGCCGCAAGCTCACTATTTACCTCCTTAATTTCGAACTAGTAAACCCTTCTCGCAAGCTTTTTGCAGGTGTGATTATATGACGGTCACATTGTGAAACCAAACCTGCAATTTAAGTGTGCACCAAAGCCACAGGAACCAATAGAAAATGGCGTAGGGGTGCCCATCGCTGGAGCTAAAGTCCTGGTGGCCCAAGAGGATCCAGCCTCTTTTGTCAGGTGAATATCAGATACCCCAACATACCACCACATGTACATCACACACACATAGAAAACACAAAACCCATGTAAATGCTGACCACCAATGACACTCACATGTCAGCTCCCTGGATTTACCAAGGGATAGATGGATCATTCATGCGTCATTAAATCCATGAAGCTGACAAATAACTTTCATTAGTGGGCACAACAAGAGTAATTATCATATAGACACTCCACGTATGGGTATGCCTATTGTAGCGTATGCAGATATAGACTCTGTGGGAATAGCAGTGCAGTGTACTAGCCTATCAGGAAACACCTCTCAACAACATGTTAACAAATATTACTGAGAGATGGTCACTGATTGGTTAGTATGATACACTGCCCAACAAGTTCTGAAGAGTATGTGTATCCATATACAGACCGCAGCAGGAATCCAGATATTGTTAGGATTGAATAATAACTAAGATCAGAATCCAAACAATTGATCACATCTAGCAAATAATAGCTACACATGATAGAAATTAAGTGAAGAATCCAGGTTCAAGACAACAAGATATCAGATAGGATAAATCAGCAATCAAAGGATCATTCAATATACATATATACCAATATACACATATAGCATTCCTCTCTCTTTTTTTCAGCTAGCAGGAGGACTGGGACCACTAGTGAGCCAGAGGCGGGGCATCGTCTCCATTGGAGCCGGATGTGCAGGACCGTGCCCCCGCCCAACATAAACCATTGCAGGACAAGGAGGCAAGGAGAGGATCAGAGGGCCCGGTCAGTGAGGGTACTTACTAGACCTTCTGCCACACCTGCAGCATTTGACACCACAGGCCCCATCGTCCAACAAATCAAGTCACCATCTGAACCCTCCTATCGGACAGACTAAAGATCGTTTCCACCACCACCTCCTCCTCCCAACACCAGCACAAGCTGGCTCCCATGACCACCAGGCCCACCACCACCACCACAATAAACTCAGTTTTCAGCTGGGCCCCAGCCCCTCCCTACTTGGCCACGACCACCTCCGCCTCCTCACTCAGTCATGCCCTTTACACCATTGGAGGCCCCCATTGGAAAGATGCTGATCCTTTAGATTGTAGGTTTGCAAGTTTTCAATCATGTGCTTTGGAAAAAAAGCACTATGTTCATTTGATTCTAAGCTCAAAAAAAGGACTCTCCATTCTTTGTAATGTGTTAATTCTGTTTTTGCCATGTACTTAACCCCTGTATAGAGAGACAAAATATGCTGGCGCGTTACGAATAAAGATAATAATAATCCTGATGCGTCAGCAAGTGGAAGCTACTCAGGGCTCCAGGGCAGTGTTCCCTCAAACCAGGCTTCTGTAGATAGCAGCCTACATAGGATCTATATGGAGGTGAGGAGGCATACATTTAGACCAATGCAGCTATGGCGGTGGATTTGCACAATGGCATGTTGATCTAAGCCAGCATTAACACATGCACTAGTGAAGCATGTCATGCTCTCCACAATATAAAGATAAAAAGGTTTTTTGTCTGAACGAAGTAACAGACGTTATGGTTGCTGACCTTTTGTGTCCTCTCTGTATCAATGGGTAGGTGTTCAAACCTTGTGATATCATAAGAATCCTTGAAAATGTGATAACACCTGTATACCAGATGAATGTGATATTAATGTGGCTAAAACATATTAGATGGTGATGGTGCAGCTAAGTATTCCTTGTGGGATTATGGTGATGGCTACTGATGTATCATGAACCCCACCTAATGGATAGTAATGCCTGCAGATGAAGATCATGTAAGTTGTTATATTGTTACAGTTATGGTATTTAGCACTGTACTGTACATGCAAGTTTTGTTTTAGTTGTTTATACTCCTCGGCCATTTTTAGGTTTTGACCACATTTTCTTTCAGATGTTTGTGTTTTGTAACACACTGTATGTGAGTTTAATTGAGCAGAAGAAGACCATATGTAAGTGCTATAAGCATTATTGGTTACTATTAAATGGAGTGAAGCATCATTATTATTACACGTTTTTCACCTTTAACACATTAGGTTTCCACTTTTTCCCAAACAGCCTCTTGCCTTTCTGCGATCTGCCCACACCACACCCTTAATATTAATGGACAGTTGTATATATTTCTGAGTGTACTCTTTGTATATAATAAAGTTTTGTTATACCATTATCACTGTTTCCATGGGTTTTCAATGGTTAAGGTTTTGGGACATCAACATACATAAAATGTATGTAATCTTAATATAATTATAGGTAGATGATCTTCCTGATCTTCCATTCCTTCATGCATTTGAGTACTGTAATCATATGTGTGCATGTGACAAATTCTTTATATAATGTACTGTGTCTTTAAATGCTTTATTTTTCCATATTTATTTATTGGAGACTATTGTGCATTACTTATAATATATGTTCATGCTTTGGCATGCTTTTAAAGTACAGTATTGTGTATTTAATAGCTGTTACAGCTTTAATAAGTGTTGTAAAGATGCCTTTGCAAGTCCTATTTAGCACTTAATATTTTTGACAGAAACATTAACTTTTTTTAATTATGCGTTACACTTTTTTTCCCACTTTTTTTTTGAGAATGATTGTCTCTTGATTACATTATACCAGATAATGCAAGAAAACAAGAGATAGTTTTACCTGCTGTTGCAGAAAAGGATGAAGCTATAAGTACTCCTGTGTTTCACAGGAGAAGAAGCATATCCTATCCCCTCCAGATGTACCCACAAGTGATGCAGAAGGGGGAGAGGGCATGGGAAGGAATTAAAAAGGAATTTTGAATCAAGGTGATCCCCGTCCTCGGAGGTCCTGCAAAGGAGAGGGGTGGAGGGAACAATGGCAAAAAAGTGTGGCTGGTGCGGAGGGCACTGAGGAATTTAGGAGAAGGGCTTGAAACACATGGGCTGCAAACCTGGTAACAGACCCAGGGGTTCTGGCGATGGGAGAGGTAGAGGAAGGACACCCAGCTGAGTGAGAAAAGGTTTAGCCACCAAGGGGGGTTCCAGTGAGGTGCTCTAGACCTATTACCGTGCGCAAAGCTAAAAATTCTATTGACTGTGCTGAGGAAACAACAGTAAGCAATGTTTTGTGCTTCCTCTGTACAAGCTGATTGCTGTTTCAGCTATGTAGTAACCGTAAGGAGTATAAGATTGTGCACAGAGATAAAACAATGTGAGACTGATGCCAGGAATAATATTAAATACAGTGTTTTGCATAAAAGAAGACACAGACAAAGAAAAAGTTGACGAGCCATTCATAAAAAGCAAAAGATTTATGAAGAAGCTGATCCAAATGAGCAAATGGACATTGGTGTGTCTAAAAAAATTGGGAAAGGAAAAAAGGAAGATAGATTTTAGGGGACCCCAAATCTCTCAGATATTATCGGAAATTTTTCCGATGAGTCGGAAGTCAAGATAGTATGGGACGAGTGACTACTTTATTACTTAAACTGAAAGGTTAAAAATATTTATCCCTAAATGTAAGGGGGATAAAAGCAAAGGCATAGAGGATGGCTTTATTTTATTATTCTAAAAATATAAATAATGACATAATATGTATTCAAGAATGTAGAATTGAAAAGTTATAAGACTATGGACCATATAAAAAAGATTGGAATGGTCAGGAGGGTCAGAAAAAATTGTTCAGGAGCAGCAATTTTATTAAAACCAGGTTAGGACATTGTTCATAAAAAAATAATTTTATCGGAACAGGAACGTCTTGTGGTAACGGAGACTACCTAATGCATATAGATCTGTGGATGGTAGTTGTATCCTAATCATGATATGATGTTTGCTGTGAGATTCCCACATGGGCAACCCCAATTGCTGACTTAGGACTATATTCTATTAGCTGCTCACAAATGCCTGGAACTCCCAAATGTGGCTGTGGGTGTTTTTTTTAATAAATGTTTAGATGTATTTTATTGAATTTAGCTATCAAATTCTGACTACAATGCTGAAATTGTAAACCCTGACTTTTTAAGTCTGATTTCAGGGGGTGTCATCATAAGATCTGACAATATTTAAGCAAGTAATTTACTTCTTAAACACTCACAATACTTCTTAGACATAGCCAACAGTAAATTAGACTGTCATCATGACGTCAGTAAAATATGGAGTTTATATTTAAACTTGACTCAGAGGCTATGAATTAATTAATTGATTGAAATAGGGTTGCGAGTCCTCTTGAGTACTCATACTATTTTTGACAGAATCAAGATACTTTTTTATTTGCTTGTTCGAAAATATTTGTGATTTAGAGCTGCAAGTTTAATAGAATATTGATTTTGAGTAACCTTAGTTGATTATCACTCGTAAATCTTGAGCTGTACTAAAACCAACGGAGTGCTAAGGTAAGTTTTACGGCTTTGGCTGGCCTGTAGTGATTGTGGGCGGGTAACTTGTGATCGGATTCTGAGGAGCTAATAAAATCTGTGTAATAAAATAAATACAGAGATGATGCTTAACACCTAAATATGCCAAACACTGTGAATGAGACCAGCTCCTTCTGCTGCAATGCCTTGAGCAACCTGAGATCCACCAGCTACAGCCCCAGCAGCACCCCGTGCCCCTGCACCCGCCCCCTGCCGTGCTCTCACCCGCCACCTTCCTGGCATCCCTCGGAGCCCAGCCTTGGCTCCTCTTGTTGCGAAGCCTGGGGCAACAACCTCATCAAGCAGGGCGACAGCAACAGCTCTGCTGGCTGGAAGGTGAGGAGGGCAGAGTGCCAAGAGCGGCCTGGAGGAGAGAGAGTGGGGAGAGCGATTTGATGAGGAGGTGGCACAGGGAGACTGAGACAGGGACCGGAGGGGCCTGCACGGGGGGCACCACAGGGGGGTCATGGGAGACCCTATAGTAAATACAAGGCAAAGCGTGATCAAGCCACCATCTTATAGAAATTAATTTATTGATAATCATAAATGTTTTATACATGTCATAATATGGTGGCTCACACTCGTTGCGTATATATATATTTTATATGTGGCAGAAGCAGCCACAAGAGACTTTTGCATTGATTATTGCCTGTATTTGAACTGTATGTTATTTGGGCATAGTGGATTTTATTAGACTGGTTCTGGCCCTTTAAATGCTTGGACAAAGGATCTGCAGTTTTGCTATGCACTTCGGATGCAGAGTGTGAAGAAAAACACTGTTTTATGGTTATTTTATTCTTATGGTTAAAATATGATCACATTGCTATACTGTAGATATGTTGGTCTGCTAGCCTAAAAGATAATCCTATCACAGGGGCTCCTGTGATAGGAAAGTCTATTGTGTAAAGTGTTTGTGAGAGATAGCACAAAGAGAAGGATAATCTAATCAATGTCTGTATTGTATAAAAGTAGCCAGGTAGCCTCAGGGAGGTGTGACCACACCTATTGTCTCTCTGTGTGTATTGTGTGTCCAAATAGGGGGATGTGTATTACCTGTGAGAAGAGATGTATATATACTTCTGGATAACAAAATAAAGACAGTATTCTTTGACTCCCAGTTGAGTGTCGTCCAATATGGGAGGTTGGGGCTTGTGAGACTGCAGTGCTTCTTGGATATTTTACCGTATACCCGCAGAGATACTGGACTACGTGTTCCAATTCCGTTACAATTGATGGCAGCGACGGGATTCAAACCTCACAGCAGAACGTTATTCGGCAGTTACAGCCATTTGGGAAATTTGCTATTTCGTATGGAACCGAAAGGAAAGGGTATGTGAATATACCCGAACGGATAGTGAATGGGGACAGACTATAGCAACTTGAAACGGGCTACGCTAAAAGAGCTATTGGAAGCAAGGGGAATTATTGGCAGCAATAAAACCAAAGCTACCCTTATTGCTGAACTCATGGAGGGAGACCGGGCAGCTGCTACAGCACCTCTTACGGACAGCACACAGAATGAGTTTGGAAGAGAACTCCAAAGCAGACTGGCCTTTTTCCCAGGTACGCCTCCCACAGAAACCTTGGAAAGGATTATGGCAGATGTCCACGAATACATAATAGAAAAGCAGCGGGCAGACCGGAGGTCTGGAGAGGGGTCCCTAATCACACCACACATAGTACCGGGGAAGCCTAAAATCCTGTACCATGCTTTTAAAAACTATGTGGAGACCGAAGACATCGATGGCTACTTGCATGACTTTGAGAGGTTATGCCAATTACATGAGATCAACGCCGCCGACCAGGTACCCCTGTTGGTGGGTAAGCTAGCGGGCCGGGCAGCAGAAGCCTACCGCACCATGCCAGACGAGGATAGCAGAGACTACCAGAAAGTAAAGCAGGTGATCCTGGACAGGTATGCAATTACCCCGGAGGCATACCGGCAGCGGTTCCGAGAAAGCCGAAAGACGGAGAAAGATACTCACATGTAGTGGGCACACCGCTTAACTAGGGCGGGCAAAGGTTGGGTGCAAGCCGCACAAGCAACCACAGTGGAGGACATGCTACAATTACTGCTACTGGAGCAATTCTTCCAGGGGTTAACCCCGGATTTACAAAACTGGCTGAGGGATCGGAAACCGGGCATGTTAACTGACGCCGCCAGGTGGGCAGACGAGTACCAAGATGCCAGGAGCGCACAGCGGGCACAGGCACAGTCCATCTTGGGAGCTGCTAACCCACCTCCCACCATTAACCCCACCCCAGCACTGCGTCCGGGTGGTGGGAACTACCAAACCCCTCCACGGTACAACAATGCCCGATCTTTCATCAGGTGCCACACGTGTAACTAGCAGGGCCACATGCAGAGAGACTGTCCCAGAAACAGAAACCGCCCCACGTGGAATACTCCAACTAATTCCCCTGCAAACCGAGCAGCAGTACACTGCTACCAGAATGAGCCTCGACAACCTTTCTTCGGGACCCGGTCTAATGAAGATTCATTGGGCACCCTGCACGAGGTTAACCCAGTACAAGCAGCTGCAGACAACTGACAGGAACACCGCCAAGGGGTAAAAGTAGAGGGAAAACACCTTCAGGGTCGGCGCGATTCTGGGGCCACCATAACCCTGGTTCGCAATCACCTAGTCCCCAAGCAAAAGCTCACTGGAGAATATGTGGCAGTCCGGGTGGCAGGGGGAGCGATTTACAAAATTCCCACTGCTAAAGTACATTTGGATTGGGGAGCGGGGTCGGGGAATGTGGAAGTGGGCCTCATGCAGGACTTACCAGCTGATGTCATCCTGGGTAACGACTTGGGGGAGCTGACCTCCGCTTTTGTTTCTCAGCACGGCGCGCAGGAAGCGCTACCCATGGTAACACGGCAGCAGGCCCGCACCACTGCATCTTCTGAACACTCTGAGGCTCCGGTAAGTAATAGTACTGACCCACCTTTCGTCCCCTGGGCTCCCCCCTTAGAGTTTGGTACTGAAGTAGTCACTGACCCGTCCCTGCAGGTATACCGGGATAGGGTTACACAGAATCAGGCAGGGTTTGAGGGGGAAAGATACGCTTGGGAGAAAGGATTATTGTATAGATATGCTGAGAAGGTAGTAGCAGGATCTGTACGCGTGACCCTCACATAATTAGTCGTGCCCCGAAAGTACAGGCAAGAATTACTACGTATTGCCCATGACATCCCTATATCAAGACATCTAGGCATCAGTAGGATGAAGCATTGTTTGACCCAAAACTTCTTTTGGCCAGGGGTCTCCAAAGATATTCGGCAGTATTGCCAAACTTGTGACACATGCTAGAGAGTAGGGAAGAGAGGGGACCGGTACAAGGCAAAAATGCACTCCCTACCCATAATAGATGAAACCTTCAGCAGAGTGGCAGTAGATATAATCGGACCCCTAGCAAAACCCAGCCCGTCGGGGAAGAAGTATATATTATCCGTAGTAAACTATGCCACCCGGTACCCAGAGGCCGTAGCCCTAACTAATATCCATGCGGAGACTATAGTAGATGCCCTAATCCGGATATTCTCCAGAATGGGGCTCCCCAAAGAGATTATCTCAGATCGGGGTACCCAATTCACAGCCAAAGTCACTCATCAGTTATGGAGAACATGTGGGGTAAAACCTATTGTAAACTCAGCATATCACCCCCAGTCCAATGGGCTCTGTGAACGGTTCAACAGAACCTTAAAGCAAATGCTCCGTACCTTCATGGATACCCAGAAGGACTGGGAAAGGTTTCTTCCCCATCTGCTCTTCTCGTACCGAGAGGTACCCCAGGAGTCCACGGGGTTCTCGCCATTCAAATTACTATTCGGAAGGAGAGTGCGGGGTTCCTTAGACCTCATTAGGGAACACTGGGAGGGAACGGTCACCAGTAACGGTACCCCAATCGTCCCATATGTACTAGAGTTCAGGGAACGCTTGGAGACCCTAATGCAGACGGTACGGTCTAATCTCCAGGCGGCCCAGCAACGACAGCGCAGATGGTACGATAGGGGAGCCAGAGACCGCAGTTTTCAAATAGGACAAAAGGTGTTAATCTTGAAGCCAGTCCAAAATGACAAACTGCAGGCCTCCTGGCAAGGCTCTTATAAGGTGGTGGAACAGGTATGTGACACCACCATTATAATTACCCCATGTACAGGAGCAGGCGGTAGACGCATGCTCCACGTTAACATGCTGAAACCCTATCACGAGCGGACTGAAGAAGTAACTGCCATATGTGCCTATGCCACCGAGGACCCGAATAATCTACCCCTACCAGACCTATTTGCCCAAGGGGGGGGGCCAACACCGAATTAGGGGAAGTACAGCTAGGAGACAGGCTGAGCACTAGAGAGCGAGCTCAAATACTAGAGCTGATCCAGGAAAAAGGGGATACCTTCTCCAACCAGCCCAGGTATACCCAGCTGGCTACCCACAGGGTAGAAACCCCAGGGTAACACCCTCTTCGACACACCCCCTACCGCATACCCGAATCTGTATTCTATGCGGAAGGAGATTGACGAAATGTTACAACTAGGAGTGATAGAACACTCAGATAGCCCATGGGCCTCTCCGGTAGTGCTGGTACCGAAGCGTGACGGAACCACCCGCTTCTGCATCGACTACCGGAAACTTAATGATAAAACCATTTCAGATGCCTATCCCATGCCCCGAATCGATGAGCTCTTAGATAAAATGGCCAGGGGCCAGTACCTCACCACAATAGACTTGTGCAAAGGGTACTGGCAGATCCCACTAGCCGAGGATGCCATCCCAAAGTCTGCATTAGTCACCCCGTTTGGGCTATACCAATTCAAGGTGATGCCATTCGGGATAAAGAATGCGCCGGCTACGTTTCAGCGGATGGTGGACCGGCTACTGGACGGATCCCAGGAGTATGCTTGCGCCTATTTAGATGACATAGCAATCTTTAGCAACTCCTGGGACGAGCACTTGACCCATATAGGAGCCATCCTCGACCGCATAAGGGAGGCAGGTCTCACGTTAAAACCCAGCAAGTGCCACGTAGGGATGGCCGAAGTGCAGTACTTAGGCCACAGGGTGGGTAGTGGGCAGGAAAAGCCAGAACCCTCTAAGATAGAGGCCGTAGCTAAGTGGCCTACCCCTCGCACGAAAACTCAGGTTTTAGCTTTTCTAGGGACCGCAGGGTATTACCGTAAATTTGTACCTGATTATAGTGCCCTAGCCAAGCCCCTTACTGACCTCACCAAAAAGAACTTACCCAAAGTAGTGACCTGGAGCCCAGAGTGTGAGAAGGCATTCCAAGAACTGAAAACTGCCCTAATTCATGCCCCTGTACTGGCCGCTCCCTATCCAACTAAACGCTTTCTCGTTCATACAGATGCTTCTATGTTTGGATTGAGAGCAGTGCTGAGCCAAGTTGGGGCCGATGGCGGCGAGCATCCAGTCGCTTACTTAAGTTGGAAACTACGACCCAGGAAAGTAAGCTATGCCGCCATCGAAAAGGAATGCCTGGCGGTGGTGTGGGCCCTCAAGAAACTACAGCCCTACTTATATGGACAACAATTTGCCTAGCTCACAGATCACAACCCGTTGGGGTGGCTAAACCGGGTGTCAGGGGACAACGCTAGACTACTGAGATGGAGCTTGGCACTACAACCATTTGATTTCACCATCCAGTATCACCCAGGGAAAGAAAATGGTAACGCCGACGGGTTGTCCAGACAGACAGAACTCGAGAAATGATTTGTGAGCACTCCTCCGGATATCCCCAAGCAGATCCGTTTGGATCAGACTGTGTATGCCGGCTTGGTTCTGGGGGAGCATTGTGGCAGAAGCAGCCACAAGAGACTTTTGCATTGATTATTGCCTGTATTTGAACTGTATGTTATTTGAGCATAGTGGATTTTATTAGACTGGTTCTGGCCCTTTAAATGCTCGGACAAAGGATCTGCAGTTTTGCTATGCACTTCGGATGCAGAGTGTGAAGAAAAACCCTGTTTTATGGTTATTTTATTCTTATGGTTAAAATATGATCACATTGCTATACTGTAGATATGTTGGTCTGCTAGCCTAAAAGATAATCCTATCACAGGGGCTCCTTTGATAGGAAAGTCTATTGTGTAAAGTGTTTGTGAGAGATAGCACAAAGAGAAGGATAATCTAATCAATGTCTGTATTGTATAAAAGTAGCCAGGTAGCCTCAGGGAGGTGTGACCACACCTATTGTCTCTCTATGTGTATTGTGTGGCTAAATAGGGGGATGTGTATTACCTGTGAGAAGAGATGTATATATACTTCTGGATAACAAAATAAAGACAGTATTCTTTGACTCCCAATTGAGTGTCGTCCAATATGGGAGGTTGGGGCTTGTGAGACTGCAGTGCTTCTTGGATATTTTACCGTATACCAGCGGAGATACTGGACTTCGTGTTCCATCTCCGTTACAATATATTTAGAGACAGGTGTACACCTGCCATGTTTAATCCAGTGAGACACAATAAGCGACCATGCTCAAATTCCGTGTATTATTGGATATCCACATCTTATTATGTAGCTGACTCAATATAACACCGGCAATTTAAAAAATCACTATATCAGAATATTTCAATTTAGTAGGGCCAAAGTTAGGAACCTTGTGTATACTGTGTGTGACAGATATCATAAAGTAAGTAATAATTAATTGGTTTATATAAAGCTAATTGTCCACGATATGCTCATTCCAAAAATGCTTTAAAGGAAAAACCGTAGTTGAGACCCAATGGATTTTGTGCGAGTAGCCTCTATATCCATTGGCGTTCCAATTGTAACAGTCTTCCACCAAATTGACCTTTTCTCTCATTCATTTTTATTTGATCAATTGCATATAATTTCAAATCTATGCTATTGTTTGTATGTATATTCAGCATATGTATAGCCACATGGGGTGTCACCTTTTTTCTTTATGGAGTACAGATGTTTCCACACCCGTCTGAGAAATTGTCTTTTAGTCTTCCCCACAAATATTTTATTACATGGGCACACAGCCACATATATAACTCCAATGAAAGAACATGTCAGAATGTTTTTTATTGGAAAAACCTCTCCATTTGAGGGAGGTATGAAGACTTTTGATTGTACATGTGTGGCAGCCACTTAGAGGTTTCAACCAGGTTTCAGAATTCTGAGGTTTTCGCATGTGACGATGTACTAAAATGTCTTTGACATTCTTTGATCTGCAGAGTATATTCCAATGCTTTCGTAGGATGTTCACCAAAAGACTGTACTCATTATTAAATGTGAAGATTACTTGCAATTTTTTACTTTTCTCAGGTTCTTTTTTGTGTTCATGGAGTAGAGAGTCTCTCGTGGCGCCATGTGCCCTCTTATGCCTTTTTAAGACATCTATTGGGGTAACCTTGTTGCTTAAACTATACTCGTAATTGGTCTGCCTGGCATTTAAATTCAGCATCATTGCTGCAGTTACGTCGGATACGCAAATACTGATCAATTGTTTCGGGTGCTGGCTTGTATGTTGTAGGAGACTATTTGTTGCAGTTCCAAAAAAAGAATATATTCATACTGAAGTTATTGAAATGGATTTTGACCACAAACTATTTTATCTTCAACGGGTGTTGGTATCACCAAATCAGGGGAACGGCAATGGGCACCCCATTCACACTACGATATGCCAATTTATTCATGGGGTGGTGGGAGGCAACAATCTTTTTTGGAGAATCTGCAACACCATACTCTGAGAAGATAAGCTTCATCAATGACATCCTGGTCTTTTGGAATGGCAGTAAATCAGAGATGCTGAGTTTTATGGAGTGACTAAATGAGAGACTCAAATGGATGCATTTAAACAACCAGCTAATGAAAAGAAACTGCAACAAATAATCTCCTACAATGGACAAGACAACACCCAAAACTATTGAGGTACGGGATCCCTATTTGTCAGTATTTGCTTATCCACAGTAACAGCAGCAATGATGCTGAATTCAAACGCCAGGCAGACCAATTACGAGTGTAATAAAATATATGGCCATGTAAAATATATGTGGGGAAGACTAAAAGACAATTTCACAGATAGGTGTGAGAACATCTTTACTCCATAAAGAAAAAAGGTGACACCCCTGTAGCTAGACATATGCTGAATATACATGCAAACAATAGCATGGATTTTAAATTTAATGCAATTAATCAAATAAAAACGAATGAGAGAAAAGGTCAATTTGATCGAAGACTGTTACAATTGGAATGCAGATGAATATACAGGCTATGCGCACTAAATCCATCGGGTCTCAACTAAGGTTTTTCCTTTAAAGTATTTTTGTAATGAGCGTATCGTGGACAATTAGCTTTATATAAACCAATGAATTCTTTCTTACTTTATTATATCTGTCACACACAGTATACACAAGGTGCCTACTTTAGGGGATATATATTGATATTTGATCTTAACTTTGGCCCTACTAAATTGAAATATTCTGATATAGTGATTTTTTAAATTGCAGGTGTTATAGTGATTTTTTAAATTGCAGGTGTTATAGTGATTTTTTAAATTGCAGGTGTTATATTAAGTCAGCTACATAATAAGATGTGGATATAAAATAATACACAGAATTTGAGCCTGATCTCTTAGTGTGTCTCACTGGATTAAACACGTGTCTGTAAATTTATTATCTGGCTAAATAATGGCCTATATAAATTTACGCCAAGAGTGTGAGCCACCATATTATGACATCTATTAAACATTTATGATTATCAATAAATTCATTTCTATAAGATGGTGGCTTGATCACTCATTGCCTTATAATTACTATAGGGTTAAACAAATTTCTATTATTATTAAATATCTCCCTAATAGATAAAAATATATTCCCCCATTAATTCTTTAACATGCCCTATTTAATGCAAAAATATGTATTGCCCCTAATAATTACAGTACATGTTTATATGAATTAAACTAGACATATGGATTATATAGCCACCTAATCCAATAAATTATGTAGCATTTAAATGAGAGTAATTGTTTGAGACTAAGTATGTGAATTGCTTGTTCACATTGTATCAATATTATCCAAAGCATTACCTATATATGGTGGCTAAGTAGCTATCATAGGAACTGCTGAAATATGTTCAAGTAGGTGGGATTGCACCTTTTCATCTAAATGGGTGTTTTATTTAATATAGTGAATCATACCCCTTATTGATATATTTGGGTGACATATACTGTAAGTCTACTTTTACTGTAAGGCTTAAACTATCAGGTGTACCCATTTCCCCCCACTTCTATCTTTCATTAGGCATTGTATTAAATTAACCATGTGTGCCTATTAATAAAATATATCATCTGGCATTCTTAGAAATAACTATTAATTAGGGTGGTAATTTACAGCATATGGTCATCATTACTTTTAATACACTATCGTATAACTTTCTGGCACTAATTATGGGCTGACCACATATCGTCTGCTCAAATTGATATAACTAGTAAGGATTGACTCATTAGAGACTGTGTAATTGTATTGCACACCATTACAGCTATGAGTTCCGTATATAATTTGTCCAAGTATGGACACCGTAGCTCTAGGCATTTGCAGCAAGAACAGAGGTATTTAGAGTTTGTCCTTGTGCAATATCCGTAGGCCAGAGCATTATAAGGCCCAATAAAGTACCCGTAGCTGTAGTTTATGCTACGCTTTATTTAATTTCCTATATTTGATTGGTCCAAGTGTGGACACCATAATTGTAGGCACAAACAAGCAGTGCTTAGCTGCTGCAGTTTGTCCCTATTTGGACACCATCTTTGTAGGCCATTATGATTATTACAGCGCACCCTTTGCTTGCACTTAGTAATATAAATGGAGAGGACTAATCGGACACAGATGCCACCTGATGACGTCAGCACGACGCTGACGAAATGCGCATCGAGGTTGAGGTCTGAGGAGCAGTGGACCCACATTGACCTTAAGGAGTCAGGCCAGTTTTTGCTTTTTCTTGTACTTTTTTGCTTTGTTTATATGTAGATTCTATCTATGTTATTTACTATTGTTCTCTTATATATACCATATTTTATGTGGAATTTAGTGTGTGGGTTCGTTCCTCTGCTTTCTATCACCTATGTGCTTTTACTTGCTTCCTCCTGTCCCTGCGCTGGATGAGACATACGTAGTGTGTTCCTCTCTGTCCTTCCTACTTCAGTAGCATTATCTGGGGCGATGCTTCACATGCCTTAGGTTGATAGAGTGCCTGTTTGGCCCTCCTTTTTTATTTTTCTATTTTTCTAATTCAATCCTCTTTGTATGCTGTGGTTGGTTTCACCAATTGCGCTTTACATCTTTGCTCATTGGCAGTGTTTAATAGAATCTGTGGCAATTTTCAGAGTGGGTTTAAGTATGTTTAATATTATGAAGAGAAATAGAATAGGGCCCTTAGTTTACTTGAATCTAGCATGGGGCTATAACAGCCTGCAGTATAGCACTGATTCATCAGAACGACAAATTGAATGCATGGTAGCACTTCAGTGTCCTGTTATCATTAGGATGTGCTTTTTTACATGATTTTTAATTAGCTATGACATTATATTTTTTTACATATATGAAAATTACTCTTCTCAGACAGTATTGTATGGACAACAAATTTGCTGGTCATGGAATATAACTTAGTATTACTATATGTACCCTGTATAGTGCGTACAATAATAGTTATCCATATGATCAATGCTATTCTGTCATTCTAGAAATGTATATCTCCAAATCATAATTGAGCATATGCTAATATTGTTTCACCTTGCCACCAATCATTTTATTTGAAATTGAATAATCATTGGTTTTATATCTATTGTATCACATACAATTAAAGTTATATGCAAGTGAGCTGGATTATAAAGTGCATCTGAAAGAGAATTAGTAGTGTATGAAAAAAAATGTTTGCATGAAAAAATACCAAAATAAACATTTAAACAGTTACCCTAAAGTTTGCTAAATTTCTTGCATTTGCAAACTGTTTTCTATCAATGTTGACACCCCCTGAAAATGCCATAAAAATTTGCATACATAATACATTGTATCTTTTTGGTCTGTGAATTGACCTGCATCTTTTCTTTAGATTTCTGTAATAACTAGAACAAGGTCTGTCTCCCTTCATTCACTGACTGTTTTATCTACATCTCAGGTGATACTTTTCCCAGCCCCAGTGAATTGCCCCTGTAACCCCCCCCCAGCTACAGTGATTTACCCCATCACCTCCCCTAGCCACAGTAAATTGCCCCTGTGATCTCTCCCAGCCACAGTGAATTGCCCCTGTGATCTCTCCCAGCCCCAGTGAATTGCCCCATTACCTCCCCCAGCCCCAGTGAATTGCCCCTGAGATCTCTCCCAGCCCCAGTGAATTGCATGGACTCACTCACACAAAGACACATGCACAAAACCATAAACGTTCTCTTCCTCAAATTTGCAGCTCATTGAAGGACCATAAATCAAGCATAAATGCTCATTCGCTTAAAAGACAGATTAGAATAGGAAGAAGAAGCTTAAATGTTTGGTTTCAGTACAATTATAATTTGTCAGAATTTATCAAGGAGAAGGGTGTATGTCTAAAAAACAACCATGTAACCGCTCAAGCATTTTTACTTGAATGTTGAATTATGGTCCTTTAAGGACCCAGTGTAGCAGCCTCATCTAATTGGCTGCATACAGCATTGTTGATTGGCTGCAAAGCCGAGCATGTTCACACGGACAGGGTACACTTTTTCAAAAATAACCCTCTCAGGAGCCTAGCTCAATCCTGGGGTTGTAAACCGTACCTGCAACACTTTTTTTTATGCAAAGCAAATAAATTGAATCATACACTATTAATTCCCCTCTATCATTCATAACCCAGTTCACTCACCTTTAACGTATTATTCACATTGAGTATTAGAATCATAGTCTATGATGGGGCTTATTCTGGTCACTTACCTTATATGTAAATTAGCCACTCCAAACGCTTACTATTTTTATGTATAGTATGGTAACATATTTTGTTTTATTTTTCTCTGGGTCTTAACACAACTAAATACTTGTGATTTGCTTAACAATCACAGGTTTCAACATTGAGGTTATATTATTTACTTTATAACACTTTAGGCATAGTCCGAAGGATACACTATACGCCCTATTAAATTCACCAAATTGTAGTTCCTGAAGCCCGTAAAGGAGCTCGCAAAAATTACAGCTGTTAAATTGGCCTCTTTTAGCTACTAGCAAATGATCTGCGGGTTACAGGCTGAAAAACGACAGCGGTTGCCAAAATCGTAATTCCGACCCAGCTAAGTCTTTGATCTTTCAAGCCTGTAAATGTTATAATTGCAAATCACTATTAAATTGCTACAAGTCCTCAAGCCTGGAATTGTTTTCACACCCATAAATGGCAAACTCCTGTCCATAGCACTGTAAAATGTTGAGGGGACAGCAAATTTACACTGTTATACAGGCTGTACACCTACAACTTTACGTTGTAGCAGAGTGTAATTTCTTCAGTGTTGTCACATGGAAATATATAATAACATATTTACAAAAATGTGAGGGGTGTACTCACTTTTGTGAGATACTGTATATTATGAAGAAAAATAAATAAATCCTACTAAAATGAAAGCTAAAAGAAGAAAAATTAAAACCAGAAATCTACTTCAAATTTTTTTTCACCCAAAAGTAATAAGGATTCTGGTGAAACATCGCAATTGGATTTGTCTCTTAGTGACCAATCATCTAATCGGAGTTTGTTGAGTTCACACTCATCGACTCCTTGTATAGATGGAAGCCAACAGCAAGAAGAACAATTAACTATGACAAAAATGAAAAGCTTGCTGACAGAGATTTAAATTTCCTTGACTTTTGAATTTAAACAACAAATACTGGTTAATACTAAGGTAATTGGTGATTTGAAAATCAAAACTGAAATCTTGGAACACAATTTGGACATATTTTCTATGGATTATAATTCCTTAATATTGTATACTTCTGTTAGAAGAAAAAGTAAAATAATTAAATGATACAGTAACACATTTAAAGATTGCTGTTTAGAAGGAACAACTTATGAATAAGAGGAATTTCTGAAATGGTCCTACCCTCTGACCAAGACAATTATCATACAAAATTGTTTTCATTATTAGTGGATACAGTTACTCAAGGAAACAATAAAATAGATATTGCTCACAGATTACCTTTACCTGCAAAACTTGATACCATTAATCCAAGAGATGTTGTTATAAAAATGCATTACTTGACAGACAAAGAAGCAATATTAAGATCAATCTTTTAGAAGAAAATATTATTACACCTTATAAAAATATTTTTAAAAAATCAGATTTTTTCCTTCTACTCTGGCTAAACATAGAGAATATAGTGATAATAAAACGGGCATTAAGAAAAGAAAATCTGATATAAAAATGGGGATTTACAGTTAGACTTTATGAGCCTCATTCAATTCGAAGTTGCAGGCTCGCAATTGTCTACAATTCCGACGCTATTATATTGAGCAAGAGTGCAAGTTACAGGCCGAGGCCTCAAGCCAGTAAACCACTCCTGATTCCACAAACTGTTAATGGGCTGGACAAGATGCAGTCTGCAAATACGATCCTATCATGGTATAATGGAGTGCAACACAGGCTTCTCAGCCAATAGAAAGCCGCCTAGCCGAATATGATTTACAGAGAGAGATTATAATATATAATATATTGTGTTCCACCTGGCAATGTGTTGGCTGTGTTATAGATTCTGATTTTTACAGAAACACTTATTTTTATTTATCTTTATCTTGTTTTGGGGATTTCAATGGAGGGAGGTGAAAGGAGGGGAGAGGAGTGGAGAGGCGGGGAGAAGTAGATGAGGAAAGGCGAGAAGGAGAGAGAGGTGGCCCTGGGGAGTTATGGAGGAGAGGAGGAGGTGAGGAATGGTGGAGGAGAGAAGGAGGAGGAGTGGCGGAGGAAAGGTGAAGGTAGAGGTGGAGTTGACGGAGGAGGTGGCGGAGAGTGAAGGAGTAGTTGAGGAGGGGGAGAGTGGTGGAGGAGTTGAGGAGGTGGAGGATAGTGGTGTAGAGGTGCTGGGTGGTGACAGGGTGCCCCGATAAGTAGACACATGTACTCCATGAACAGAGGCGGAGGGGCTTGATCCCAGGATTGTGGGACGGACAGGCCTCAGGGACAAGTCAGGAATCCAAGGATCCCCATCCACAGTTGGGAAGGCAAGAGGCAAAGGGCAAGCACAGGGCCCACAACTACACAAACCGGAAGAATGTGGTCCTCCTTGGTGCCATTTGTGGCCACCCCGCTATCCTTGCCACAGTGACAGTAGTAGGTACAGCGTATAGGCATGTGAGGTCTATGAAGCACCGCTTAGATGACATCAGGGCCAAGGTTTGGATGATGATGGTAAAGGAGGAAAAGCAAGCTGCAGCACCTAGAGGTCGCTCCAAAGTGACCGTGAAGTAGAGTGGGAGAGGGTGGCCAAGGACCTTCTGAGGTAGTTGCCCACTGATGGAGCTTCAGGCCTAGTGGTCAAGCAGGATCCAGCCTCCATGTCAGGTGTATATCACATACAACAACATGCCACCACAAGTACATCACACCCACCACACATGTACATTATGACCAAAAAGTACACTGACAGGTCAGCTCTATGAAATTAACAAGGGTTAGATGGGTGCGTCATTAAATCCATGAAGCTGACAAATCACTGTCATTCCTGGTCACAAAAACAGTAATCAACCAATAAAGAGTCCATGAATAGGTGTGCCTACTGCAGCCTATGAAGTTACAGACCGCAGCCAAAATCAAAATAGTGTTAGGAGACAAAAACAATCAAGATCAAGAACCAAAGAATAGATCAAATATAGCAAATGATAGGTACTCAAAGTTGCAATTAATTGAATAATCCAGGTTCAGGACTAGAAGTCAGATAGTTAGCAATGAACACAAAACAATGTATTATTCCGCATACTAATAACATATACCTTTATTTTCACTCTGTTAGCATGAAGGAGGTTTGGGTCCAGTTGTGAGCCAGAGGCGAGGGTGTCGGCTCCTTTAAAACAGGGAGTCGGCGAGTGAGCCCCTGCCCAGCAGGAACCGGCACTGAGGGAGCAGAAAAGGAGTGGAGCTGAGGGCCCTCGTTCTGAGAAGGAGGATGTCATCTGGGATGTGGGGTCACCAGCAGGACCATCGGCCACACAGGTGGAATTTGACCCCAGTGTTTCCCTCCTGCAGAGACTCAGCATCTCACCAGGGCTCTCCTACTGGAGGAACCAGCGGGGCTCGACCCCATCTCCTACTCCCCTAAGCAGTGCAGTAGACTGGCCACTATCACCACCACCAGCCCAGCAATTACACTACCACCCTAATGGAGGGAAGGCTCCAGCCTGGTCACTGGTCCACCACCACCATCTTACCAGGCAATGGCCCAGGGACCTCCATGCCCACCACCAAGCAAGGCTGTGCAGGCAGAGATGCTGGCCATCATGGGGCAGCAGGTGGAGTGTCCCTGGGGGATCCAGGCCAGCATCACTGCCAATCATGCGCAGCCTGGCCAGACAAAATAGGGAAGAGAGGAGGCACCACCTAAAGACATGCCTTGCCGGACTGCTCAGGATGGGGGCAGACCAGAGCACAATCCAGCAACAGACTGCAGATGCCATATGACGCACACTGGTCTCCATGTAGCTCAAACAATATTAAAGCTATCATATAGCCAGATATCTATGACATGTTGTTAACTTAAATGTAGACTAATACCGCTATGGTGATGGATTTGCAATGGCATGTTAATGAGTACACCTTGACCACTGATGCTTGTCACAGCTAAGCATTTATTGTGAGATGACACATCATTATTAATGGTCATGGCCAGTGAGTTATCCTGAGAACTAGCTAATGGTTAGTAATGCTTGCAGATGGTATTCAGGTGAGTTGGAATAATGTTGCCGTTACAGCATTTACTGTACATGCATGTGTTTTTTATTTTTTATCCTCCTTCGCCTTTTTTTCTTGTGACCACTTTTTTTTTTATTTCTGTTTTGCAAACACACTGTATTTGTGAAACTGGATTGGATTACAGTCCAGGGGTTTAAGCTTCTGGTTAATTGAGCACATATAGACAAGTTGTAAGTGCTATGCACATTAATGGTTTCTTCAATTAAATGGAGTGATTTCTGACGATCCATTTTTTCATCAGATTCCAATTGCAGTGGTTTAGTGACCACATGTGACCCTGGTAGGTGCTATACATCATGCTTATTTTAGACCATGACATTAGCCCCTTTAGGTATCCCCTTTTTCCCCAAAAGCCTCTTGACTTCCCGGGATCGTCCCACACCACACCCATGATATTAATACACAGTATTGTCCATTTCTGATTTGCCCTTTGCATATAATAAAGCTTTGTTATACCGTTCTCACTGTGTCAGTGTGTTTTCCTTTTTAATTATGTCATGGAATATTTCCAGCTTTACATTCTTCAACTGTTTAACAAGTACCAAGGGAAAATTTTAGATTTGGTTGTTCAGTCTCTGAGTTGTGTCCAACTCTCTGAGACCTATGGTCTGCAGCACACTTACTTATGTCTGCAGCACACTTATGACATTAGGAATTTATTAATAATTAATACATTGACACTATCACTTATTGACGAGTCTTGGTGCACATGTTGGCACTTGCCAGGACAGGAGTAGCCATGATTCCTATTGCTGGAGGTAAGATGTGTGGTGCTCCGCAGCCTCCTTTTGTATCTTTGTTTTTTGAGCCTTCATGTCAAGCTTCAGGAAATGAGCTTAATCCCCCTTCTGATGATCTGCCCTATATGGCCATGTGCCTGTGACAACCTGTCCAAAGATGCTCCATGTGAAGATCCAGTGCCCGGCTTGTGCCATCTATAGATCCACCTGTGAGGATCAACTCCCCCATTCATGCAGCATCATCGTCCGGCAGTCTGTTTTTTCAGGCCTCCTGCTGCCCATGTTGACATATCTCCCCCTATCCCCCTGAGGGTATGGGATCCCATGTTAATGTGTAGGTGCCATACCTTCCCTTAGATGATTTCTGTGAGTCCTGTGCTGTAGTGCTGATTAGTACAGTTGCTGAGTATTGTTTGTGGTGTTTGTATCCCTTATACATACATATAATGGTGAGTTATTGATAGCATCTGCTGTGGTCCATGTTTGTTTGCTGATTGTTATTAACCTGTTGCGTACTGTGCATATGTTCCCATTTTGATTTGTGATATGTTATGTGGAGGTGTGATATTTCCATTAGTAGGTGACACTTATTGATGTATATATGATTGTACTTGTACTATATTATTATAGTCTATTTCTGATTGTGCTGTGTCTTTAAGATATTTCTTCAACTTTGAGCTGATATTTCCTGTCTCCATATGTCTGATACGTCACATTTGAGTATTAATTTGTTTTATATTACTCAGAAGTTACATAGTAATTGAGGTTAAAAAAAGACTTTTAGCCCATCAAGTTCAACCTTTTAAGATCTCCTCTGACCTGCACTTTTTTTCTCTCGAAAAAAGATGTTTATGAGAGGATATGATTACCCTATACAAATACATCCAGGGTCAGTATAAAGATTTGTAAAGGGAGTTTTTTGTGCCAAGAGGTTTTCAACTGTCAAGAGGACATCCTTTGAGGTTAGAAGTAAATAGATTATACCTTAAAGAAAGAACATGGTTCTGCACAGTAAGGGTAGGTAATCTGTGGAATTCTCTACCAAGGGAGGTGGTGACAGCGGATTCATAGTTACATAGTAATTTAGGTTGAAAAAAGAGTTCATCCTTTTAAGACCTCCTCTGATCTGCAATATACAAATTAGATGTTAATTAATTGATCCAAAAAACATCAAAAAAAAAAAATAAGTGAAATTTTGCCAATTGTCTCAAAAGGGGAAAAAAAATCCTTCCCGACCCCAGATAATGGCGATCAGATTCATCCCTGGAGCAATACTCCCTCTCTAAGTAATCAGGATAATCCTTTTTTATTTGAAAATATATCCAATCCCTTTTTAAAGTTATCTATTGAATCTTTATGCTGGAACTAGCGGTAATATTAAATGTTTGTGGGTAGCATAGCTGGTGTATGCTCTAAACCCCCAAATATAACTGAAAGCGAGGAAATACAATTATTGTTAATGATTGGAAATGCAGCCAAGCATGGGCAAGTTCTCACTACCCTGAAATAAACTGGATAAATGAGATCAGCAGTTCAGCTAAAAGGAGCAGGTTCTTGAGTACACTCATGGATCATTATCTGTCACAAGTTATACCAGAACCTACTAGTAATTAAGCTATCTTGTATTTAAAATATTATCGCGATGATATCAAATGTTGAAATAGGGCAACCTTTGGGAAACTGTGATCACAACACAGTCTCATTTGGGATTTAATTAAAAAACATAATTGTAAGGGGCAAAAAAAACCTCTCAATTTTAAAAGGGCAGATTTTAACGGACTAAGGGCAGCAATACAAAGTATAGACTGGGAAAGAGAACTGGCAGGTAAAATACTTAACATAAAAGAACAACATTTAAATCCTTACTGAATATACAGTGCCTTGCAAAAGTATTCACCCCCTTGGCATTTTTCTTGTCTTGTTGCTTAACAACCTGGAGTTAACATGGATTGTTTGAGGATTTGCATCATTTAAATTACAGAACATGTCCACAACTTTAAAGATGTTTTTTTTTATTGTGAAGCAAACAACAAATAGGACAAAATAACAGTAAAAGTCAATGTGCAAAACTATTCACCGCCCTAAAGTCAATACTTTGTAGAGCCACCTTTTGCGGCAATCACAGCTCCAAGACATAAGCTTGCCACATCTTACCACTGCGATTTTTCCCCATTCCTTCTTGCAAAACTGCTCCACCTCCTTCAAGTTGGATGGTTTGCGCTTGTGAACAGCAATCTTTAAGTCTGACCACAGATTTTCTATTGGGTTGAGGTCTGGGCTTTCACTAGGCCATTCCAACACATTTACATTTTTCCCCTTAAACCATTCAAGTGTTGCTTTAGCAGTGTGTTTGGGGTCATTGTCCTGCTGGAAGGTAAACCTCCATTCTAGCCTCAAATCACGCACAAAGTGATACAGGTTTTGCTCAAGAATATCCCTGCATTCAAAACCATCCATCTTTCCCGCAACTCTGACCAGTTTCCCAGTCCCGGCTACTGAAAAACATCCCCACAGCATGATGCTGCCACCACCATGTTTCACTGTGGGGATGGTTTTCTTTGGGTGATGTGACGTGACATAGCGTTTTCTTTGATGACTGAAAAGTTCAATTTTAGTCTCATCAAACCAGAGCACCTTCCTCCATACATTTTGGGAGTCTGAAATATGCCTTTTTGCTAACTCAGAACGTGCCATTTTGCTTTTTGCTGAAAGTAATGGCTTTCTTCTAGCCACTCTGCCCTAAAGCCCAACTCTATAGAGCGTGCAGCTTATTGTCGTCCTATGTACAGATCCACTCTCTGCAGCTCCTCCAGGGTTACCTTAGGTCTCTGTGCTGCCTCTCTGTTTAATGCCCTCTATGCCCGGTCTGAGTTTTGGTGGGTGGCCGTCTCTTGGCAGGTTTGCTGTTGTGCCATGTTCTTTCCATTTGGTTATGATCGATTTGATGGTGCACCTGGGGATCATCAAAGATTTTGATATTTTTTTATAACCTAACCCTGACTTGTTCTTCTCAACACCATTGTCCCTTACTTATTTGGAGAGTTCCTTGGTCTTCACCTTGGTTTTTGTTAGTGGTGCCTCTTGCTTAGGTGTTGCAGCCTCTGGGGCCTTTCAAAAAAGGTGTGTATATGTAATGACAGATCATGTGAAATTTACATTTCACACAGGTGGACATCATTTCGCTATTTATTCGACTTCTGAAGGAAGCTTTTTATGCGCTTCATAACAAAGGGAGTGAATACATACGCACATGCCAATTTTCTGTTTTCTATTTCTAAAAAATAGTTTTATGTATATATTTTTCTCATTTCACTTCACAGACTTAGACTATTGTATTTTGATCCATCACATAGAATTCAGATTAACAAAACATTGTATTTAAGGCTGTAATGAAACAAAATAGGTAAAAAGTCAAGGGGGTAAATACTTTTGCAAGGCACTGTACATACACATCCAATGTGGCTTAACAATGATTTAAAGATCAAGATACAGAGTGAAAAAAGGCATTTAAATTATACAAACAAAAGGGGACAGAGGCTGTCTTACGTAAGTACAAGGAAGTCAAAAAGGCTTGCAAAAGGGCTATTAGACTGGCTAAAATAGAAAATGAAAAATGAGTTACAAAAGAGAGAAAGACTAACCCTAAATTATTTTTTAAAATATAATAATAGAAATGAGGCCAGGACGAAAACTATAGGAGCATTACAATGTGAAACTTCTGATAATTAATGACCAGGAAAAGGAAGATGAGCTAAATAGGTAATTTTCTTTAGTATACACAAGAGAGGTACCAGTGGTTGGGTCACTGCAAAATAATGAGGCTACACTACCTTCACCAAATAATTGGTTGACGCAGGAAAAAATCAAAAGAGGTTGGAAGAAGTAAATGTTGATAAAGCCCAAGGTTCTGATCAGAATACATCAAAGGGTACAGAGGGAACTAGGTTCTGGAATAGCCAAACTATTATATTTAATTTTTCGAGATTCACTCAACACTGGGTTGCTACCAGATGACTGGTGAAAAGCAGAGGTGATACCTATATTTAAGAAGGGAGCAAGAACAAGTCCAGGAAATTGTAGACCTATATGTATCATATCTGTAGTGGGAAAGCTTTTAGAAGGGTTAATAAGGCATAATATACAACAGGTGGGCAAGCTCGGTCCTGGAGGGCCCCACAAATGCCAGGATTTGATTATAGCTCTGCTGCATACAGGTGAGAGAATTGTTTCTTCAGTCATCCTGACTGACTCATCTGTGCACAGTGTGGCAAAACCAGACACCTAGTCTTATTACAAAGACAATGTGTGATGTTATGTGTATAAACTCTATATTACATTTTAGTTGTGGCCAGCGCATAACGAGTTAACTGCCTTTGGAATGTTGTGATGCCATCTGTAACTGTCATGCTGTGAGTCAGTTATTAAAGTTTGCTCTGATGGTGGATACATAAAGAAGGTATATCTGTCCTGGGGCCGTAACACACAGAAAGGATATCCGCAAAAACAGGCCTGTGTGGGGCTCACCAGGACCGGACTTAGACAGCTCTTATATACAAGAATGTGTTTATTTGAACAGGTATATAAGTATGAGCCAACATGGATTTATGAAGGATAGGTCATGTCAAACAAATCTAATTAGTTTCTATGAGGAGGTTAGTAGGAACCTGGATCAAAGCAACTCAGCGGATGTAGTCTTTTTGGATTTTGCAAAGGCTTTTGATACAGTGTCACGTGGAAGGCTATTGTGCAAACTAATGGATACAGGAATTGCAGTAAATATCTGCTCATGGATTGAGAGCAGGCTAAAAGACAGGAAGCAAAGGGTTGTTGTAAATGGAACATACTCCAATTGGACTAATGTGATAAGTGGGGTTCCTCAGGATTCAGTATTAGGTCCTCTCCTTTTTAACATATTTATTAATGACTTAGAGGTGGGACTGGAAAGTAGTGTCTCCATTTATGCTGATGACAAAAAGTTGTGCAAGCTAATTAAATCAACTAATGATGTACTTTTCCTCCAAAGGGATTTACATAAAATTGAGGAATGGGCATCTAAATGGCAGATTAAAATTAACATGAATAAATGTAAAGTTATGCTTCTTGGAAGGAAAAATAACCATGTAATTTATAATCTTAATGGAGCAAATATATGGGTATCAGATATTGAAAGAGATTTGGGAGTACTTGTGGACAACCACCTAGGTAACAGTACTCAATGCCAAGCAGCAGCTGCAAAGGCAAATCAAATATTAACATGTATTAAGAAGGGTGTAGAATCAAGGGAAGCAAATAAAGTCTTATATAAATACATCCAGGGTCAGTATAAAGATTTGTCAAGTGAGCGTTTTGTGCCATGAGGTTTTTAACTGACAAGTGGACATCCTTTGAGGTTAGAAGTAAAAAGATTCCAACTAAAAAAAAGAAAAGGGTTCTCCACAGTAAGGGTGGTTAATCTGAGTATGTTCCATTTACCACAATCCTTTGCTTCCTGTCCTTTAGCCAGCTCTCAATCCATGTGCATATGTTTACAGCGATTCCGGTATCCCTTTGTTTGTACAATAGTCTCCCATGTGGTCCTGTATCAATAGTCTTTGCAAAATCTATAAAGACTACATCCACTGAATTACCTTGATCCGAGTTCCTACTAACCTCCTTATAGAAACTAATTAGATTTGTCTGACATGACCTATACCTCATAAATCCATGTTGGCTCCTACTTGTAACTTTGTTTGAATAGACATATTCTTGTATTTTATCCCTTATCTAAAAGCTTCCCCATAACAGAAGTGAGGCCTACAGGTCTATAATTCCCTTGGTTTGCTTGTGCCCCCTTCTTAAATATAGGTATCACCTCCGCTTTTCTCCAGTCATCTGGTAGTGACCCACTGTTGAGTGAATCTTGAAAAATTAGATATAATGGTTTGGCTATTACAGAACCCAGTTCCCTAAGTACCCTTGGATGTATTCCATCAGGACCCGGGGCTTTATTGACATTTAATCTTTCCAACCTCTTTTGGATTTCTTCTTGCGTTAACCAGTTATTAGGTGAAGGTAGTGTAGCCCCATTATGGTGCAGTGACCCAGCCACTGGTACCTCCCTTGTATATACAGAATAAAATAACATAGTTAGCTCATCTGCCTTTTCCTCGTCACTAATTTTCAGATGGCCTGTTTCACATTGTAATGCTCCTTTAGCTTCCTTCCTCGCCTTCTTCCCATTTATGTACTTAAAAAATATTTTAGGGTTAGTCTTACTCTCTTTTGCAATTAATTTTTCATTTTCTCTTTTAGCCAGTCTAATAGCCCTTTTGAGAGCCTTGTTGATTTCCTTGTACACCCATAAAGCAGTCTCTGTCCCCCCGTTTTTGTATAATTTAAATGCCTGATTTTTACTCCGTATCTTGATCTTTAAATCATTGTTAAGCCACGTTGGATGTAATTTATTCCTCTTACTTTTATTCCCACATGGTATATGCCGATGTGTATTGTGAGAATGTAAGGAGAAGCCGGGGTCAGATCATTGAGGACCGATATATAAGCCATAGGCTGTACCGCTCCTTGTGTCCGGCTCTCAGAGAGTTAAAGCACTTGACTTCACCTGGTCCAGTGCTACACTATAAAAAACCCAGGAAGTCCCAGTAAAGGGAGAGAGGGGTGTGTGCTGCTTGAGGAGACTGCTGATTAGACTCTGTCCTGAGTGGTGTAGAAGCTGAAGCCAGAAGCTGAGGCCTAGCTAGCAGACAAGCTATGTGGAGCCTGCAAAGGGCAGCTAGCCGAGAGAACTGTCAGCTGCCTGATATACTGCACAGATAACCAAGGTGAACTTCTGGAGAAGCGGCTTTGTGAGTGGGATCCTGCGGTTACCTGGAGCTACAAGGTAAAAGTCCTGCTGTATTCCAGAGCCTGAGAGAGAGACTGCAAAAACAGTAAGTTCGTACCAAAGAGGACCTTAGTCCTAAGTTTACTGCTGGGTGAGCCATACCAGTGCCGCTGGAGTTAAAGGCAAGATGTTTTGTTGCATATACCGGTGGGATTTAGTGGACTGCTGTGACCTGTACTGCTTTGTTAAAGAGGACTGTACCATAATCTCAAAGCCTCCGGTCACTGGATCATTACCTAAAAGAGAACACCCCCAGGGAAAACGACTGAGCATTACTAAAGTGACTTTTTCTCTTCTGTTTGAGTACTTGAGTACTCTGAATAAGGGCCCTGGGGGGAGGACACTCGGAGAGTAGGGTGGGCCGGTGTCCTGGCCACAAGGTGGCACACCCACAAGTCTAAGAGAATATTTGTGTCCTGGCCACAAGGTGGCACACCCACAAGTCTAAGAGAATATTTGTGTCCTGGCCACAAGGTGGCACACTCACAAGTCTAAGAGAATATTTGTGTCCTGGCCACAAGGTGGCACACTCACAAGTCTACGAGACTATTGGTTATCCTGGCCTCAAGGTGGCACTACCCCACCTCACAGAGATTGGTAAACTTATAATTTCTCCGGTGCAGAGAAGCTGCCCGGGTATAGTCAGGGTGTTCCTGCATGTTAGTAAGGATGTTAATGTAGATGTTTATTTTCATTTTTTTAAGCAGAGTTACTGCTACCCTTTGTTCTTGTTTCATAATAAACCTGTTTGCTGTACTACAAGAACGTATCTGTTCCTAATTCAAGAAACCACCGCTATACGCGGCCATCCTGCTTACACTGGTGTCAGAAGTGGGATCTCTAATTTCGTCCTGGTACCAAGGACTGCCCCACCTCCAACATGGAGGAACTGATGAGGTCGTTAACGATGGGAGCTGTGGCTCAACAAGAGACTAACCGGTTGTTGGCCATTCAAGTGAACCAGACCCAGACCGTTCTTGAAAAACTTTCCTTGAGTCCGAAACCTGATGCTGGAGTTAGAGCCAGCCACCGGTTGCCCAAGTTGAGTCAAGAGGACGACATAGAGAGTTATTTATTGTCATTCGAGAGAATTGCAATGCGTGAGGCATGGCCTCAAGCCCAGTGGGCCGAAATTCTCGCTCCTTTCCTTATTGGCAACGCCCAGCAAGCTTATTATGATCTTCCGGCTGACCAGGCCTCAGACTATACAGTACTTAAGAGGGAGATCCTAGCTCGCGAAGGGGTAAACCCTGCAGTGAGGGCCCAAAGATATCATCAGTGGAGTTATAACCGCCAACAACCAGCCAGGCAACAACTATATAAACTCCTCCATATCACCAGGAAATGGTTATGCTCTGATTTGAAGTCTCCTGCACAAATAGTGGAAACCCTAGTCCTGGATCGCTATTGGAGGGCCATGCCCAAAGAGATGAGAGATTGGGTTGATCAAGGGGGCCCTACAACCATGGAGGAAATGATTGATTGGGCAGAACGTTATCAGGCCTGTAAAGAAGTATCTGAGACTCCCAGGCTGGTTATACCTCCAGAAGAGAGAAGAGTCCGTTCTGAGAGAAGGAGGTCTGCTGGTAGAGACACTGGCAGTTTCAGGGGACACCCAACCAATGTCCAAAGGCCCGATCAGAGGGAATCCAGAAGACAGAGAGGAGAAGAAAGACCCTCATACAGCCCAATAGGAAGACCAAGAACATTTGAAAGCCGGTTCAAGTGCTTTCATTGCGGAGAGCCTGGTCATATAGCCGCGCAATGCCCTAATCCTGAGGAACCCATGCAATGTGAGCTCGGACTTAAAACGCCTCGTTGTGACCTAATAACACTTGTAGGACTAACAGAGACAGTACACCAATTTACAACGGAAGTCCTACTTAACGGGAAGAGGGTCCTGGGCATGATAGACTCTGGGAGTGCAGTCACTTTAATATCCGGAAAAACCAGGGTCCCCCTCAGTACCAGAACGGGGAAGAAAATGGGCATCGCTTATGTACATGGCACAGTCATGACGTACCCCACACAGACGTTTCACCTAGAGGTACAAGGGATCAAAGCAAAAATGACAGGACCCGTGGTTCCTAGACTCCTATATCCTGTAGTCTTGGGACGAGACTTTCCTGACTTCGACAGTCTGCTACAGATGAAACTCCTGCAGATTAAGGAGAAGAGACAGGATATACAGGTCAGCTCCATGGGAGAACTTAGAGAAATATTCCCATTCAAGGATCCTGACCTGTTCTCTTCCCGACCAAAGAACAAGAAATCGAGAAAAGAAAGAAGAAAACAGAAAAGATTGGGAGCGGAGTATAAAAACCAACAGATCCAAGGGGAAGTTCTAGCAGCCTCTCAGGACAGACCCAAGGAAGGAACAGAAAGAGAAATTATGACGGATGACACAAGCCTTCCAGGGGGTGAAAACCCCATGGTAGAGGAAATTCCCCGAATAGGGAATACTGAAAATTTTGGCCGAAGCCAAGCAAATGACCCCCTGCTAATGAGACTATGAGAAGAGGCCGCAGAGGTAAACGGCAACCAGGTACCCGGAAGAGAACATCCTTCAGGTCCATATTTCATAATCCGAAATGACCTCCTCTACCGAGTTGTAAAGTCTGCTGGGGAGGTTGTGGAGGAGCTGCTTATACCCCAGAATTTCCGAAGGAAAGTCCTGGATTTGGCCTACAGCCAACTACTGGGGGGTCACCTAGGTGTAGACAAAACCATGGATCGTATCTTAAAAAGATTTTATTTGCCCGGGATATTCGAGGAAGTAAGAAGATATTGCTTGTTGTGTCCTGACTGCCAACTGACCAGCCCAAAACCCAGCCTGAGGGCCCCGCTGGTACCACTACCTATCAAAGATGAACCCTTCCAACGAATTGCAATGGACCTAGTAGGGCCACTTGAGAAAATACATCCTGGTAATCTTAGATTATGCGACCAGGTACCCTGAAGCTTTCCCCTTACGCACCGCAAGCTCGAAGAGCGTGGCCAAATAACTCTTTCTCTTATTTCTCTTATTCTCTAGAGTAGGCATCCCGGAAGAAATACTCACTGACCAAGGCACTCCCTTTGTCTCTAAACTCATGGCTGAATTATGCAAACTGCTGCAAATCCGAGCTCTGCGGACATCGGTCTATCATCCCCAAACAGACGGACTGGTCGAAAGGTTCAACCGCACCTTAAAAAGTATGATATGGAAGGTCGTTGATCGGGACAGGAAAAATTGGGATTTGTTGCTCCCCTGCCTTCTATTCGCCATACGAGAAGTACCTCAGGCCTCCACCGGGTTTTCACCCTTCCAGCTCCTGTATGGACGCCATCCTAGGGGACTCCTAGACACGGTCCGAGAAGAATGGGAAGAGAAAAGAGTGCCAGGGCAGAATATCATTGAATATGTCCAAAGCCTAAAAGAAAGAATGGCCCAAGTCAGACCCTTAGTCCGGGAAAACATGGAACTGGCCCAGGCCCAAAAGAAGACATATTATGACCGCATCGCTCAAGTTCGGAAGTTTCAGACAGGTGATCGGGTAATGGTGTTAGTCCCTACTGCTGAGAGCAAGCTACTGGCCCGATGGCAGGGGCCTTATGAGGTCATAGAAGCCATTGGAGATGTTAATTACAAAATCAAGCAACCTGATCGCCGGAAGCCCCAACAGATTTACCATATAAATTTATTAAAGGCCTGGAGAGAGAGAGAAGCCGAAGTAAGTTTTGCCTCCCCTGTTTCTGAGTTGGAGGAACCCGTTACCGAGATACCAATCTCCGACGAATTGTCTCCTTTACAGAAGGCTGAAGTGGTACAGATGGTTACCCATATTCAGGGCGTTTTTTCAGTGTATCCAGGGAGGACCATGGTGGTTTGTCATGACATCATTACAGCACCCGGCGTGAAAGTAAGGATTAAACCATATCGGATACCAGAAGCAAAAAGGGAGGAGATAAGAAAGGAAGTACAGAAGATGCTGTTAGCTAGAATTATTGAGGAGTCATCCAGTGATTGATGCAGTCCCATCGTCCTCATACCAAAGCCTGATGGGAGCACACGGTTTTGTAGCGATTTCAGGAATTAAATGCCATATCCCAATGGGATGCTTACCCACTTCCCCGGATCGATGAGTTAGTGGATAACTTGGGCAAGGCCCGATTTTTGTCCACGTTGGATCTCACGAAAGGCTACTGGCAGGTTCCCCTAGCCAAAACTGCCAAGGAGAAGACAGCATTCTGTACACCGGAGGGACTGTTCCACTATAACGTAATGCCATTTGGGTTGCATGGAGCCCCGGCCACCTTCCAACATTTAATGGACAAACTTCTGCGACCCCACCGGGGCTACGCAGCGGCGTACTTAGACATTGTAATATATACCCCTGATTTGGATACCCACGTGGAAAAACTCGAAAGAGTCCTCAAAACCCTTCAGCAGGCAGGGCTTACAGTCAATCCGGCCAAGTGCAATCTTGGGAAAACAGAGGTAAAGTACCTCGGGTATGTTGTAGGTCGTGGATTGGTTCGACCTCAATTGAAGAAATTTGAAGCCATCCGGGCCTGGCCGAAACCTCTACGGAAGAGGCATATACGAGCCTTTTTGGGTCTGATCGGATACTACCGAAGATTCATTCCAGACTTTGCTACCCTGGCAGCCCCCCTAACTGACCTTACCAAGGCTAAACTCCCAGAGACGGTAAGATGGAACCCGGAGGCTGATGCAGCCTTTGATACTCTTCGGTCAGTACTATGTCAGGAGCCAGTCTTAATAGCACCAGACTTCGACCAACGTTTTTTGCTGCAGACTGACGCCTCCGGGGTAGGGATGGGGGCCGTATTATCACAGGTGCTGGATGGAGAGGAACACCCAGTACTCTATCTCAGCCGGAAATTGCTGCCAAGAGAATGAAAGTACTCCGTAGTGGAAAAGGAGTGCTTAGCGGTAAAGTGGGCCGTGGAAACCCTACGTTACTACCTCTTGGGAACGCGCTTAACTTTGGTGTCGGACCACGCTCCCCTGCAGTGGATGCACAGGAATAAAGGAACAAATGCCAGAGTGATGAGATGGTTCTTATCCCTGCAGCCCTTCAGTTTCGACTTGATTCATAGGCCAGGAACTCTCCAGGGCAACGCTGATGCCCTCTCCCGGATCCACTGCCTCTCGGCGGACGCTCACCTCCCTGTCGTTGAGCTGCGGGGGGGGATGTGTGAGAATGTAAGGAGAAGCCGGGGTCAGATCATAGAGGACCGATATATAAGCCATAGGCTGTACCACTCCTTGTGTCCGGCTCTCAGAGAGTTAAAGCACTTGACTTCACCTGGTCCAGTGCTACACTATAAAAACCCCAGGAAGTCCCAGTAAAGGGAGAGAGGGGTGTGTGCTGCTTGAGGAGACTGCTGATTAGACTCTGTCCTGAGTGGTGTAGAAGCTGAAGCCAGAAGCTGAGGCCTAGCTAGGAGACAAGCTGTGTGGAGCCTGCAAAGGGCAGCTAGGCGAGAGAACTGTCAGCTGCCTGATATACTGCACAGATAACCAAGGTGAACTTCTGGAGAAGCGGCTTTGTGAGTGGGATCCTGCGGTTACCTGGAGCTACAAGGTAAAAGTCCTGCTGTATTCCAGAGCCTGAGAGAGAGACTGCAAAAACAGTAAGTTCGTACCAAAGAGGACCTCAGTCCTAAGTTTACTGCTGGGTGAGCCATACCAGTGCCGCTGGAGTTAAAGGCAAGATCTTTTGTTGCATATACCGGTGGGATTTAGTGGACTGCTGTGACCTGTACTGCTTTGTTAAAGAGGACTGTACCATAATCTCAAAGCCTCCGGTCACTGGACCATTACCTAAAAGAGAACCCCCCCAGGGAAAACGACTGAGCATTACTAAAGTGAATTTTTCTCTTCTGTTTGAGTACTTGAGTACTCTGAATAAGGGCCCTGGGGGGAGGACACTCGGAGAGTAGGACTGGCCGGTGTCCTGGCCACAAGGTGGCACACCCACAAGTCTAAGAGAATATTTGTGTCCTGGCCACAAGGTGGCACACTCACAAGTCTAAGAGAATATTCGTGTCCTGGCCACAAGGTGGCACACTCACAAGTCTAAGAGAATATTTGTGTCCTGGCCACAAGGTGGCACACTCACAAGTCTACGAGACTATTGGTTATCCTGGCCTCAAGGTGGCACTACCCCACCTCACAGAGATTGGTAAACTTATAATTTCTCCGGTGCAGAGAAGCTGTCCGGGTATAGTCAGGGTGTTCCTGCATGTTAGTAAGGATGTTAATGTAGATGTTTATTTTCATTTTTTTAAGCAGAGTTACTGCTACCCTTTGTTCGTGTTTCATAATAAACCTGTTTGCTGTACTACAAGAACATATATGTTCCTAATTCAAGAAACCACCGCTATACGCGGCCATCCTGCTCACAGTATGTATATTTAGTACGGATTTAAATGTTGTCCATTTATGTTCAGTATTTTTAGACCGTTAAAATCTGCCCTTTTAAAATTAAGAGTTTTTGTTGGCCCCTTACAGTTTTGTTTTTTTAATTCAATCTCAAATGAAACTGTATTGTGATCACTGTTTCCCAAAGGTTGCCCTATTTCAACATTTGATACCATATCAATATTGTTTGTGATGACTAAAGCCAAGACGGCCAAATTTCTAGTAGGCTCTTGTAAAACCTGGGACAGATAACGATCCCTGAGTGTACTCAAGAACCTGCTCCCTTTGACCGTACTGCTGGTCTCATTCATCCAGTTTATTTCAGGGTAGTTAAAATCTCCCATTATTAGAACTTGCCCATGCTTAGCTGCATTTCCAATCCGTCACAATAATTGTATTTCCTCACTTTCAATTATATTTGGGGGTTTATAGAATACTCCAACCAATATTCTTTTGGAATTTGCTGCTCTGTTATTTAACTCTACCAACCAACATTCAACATTACCGCTAGTTCCAGCATACATATCTTATCTATAGGCTTAAATTCAGGCTTAACAAACAGACAAATCCCTCCTCCCCTTTTACCATTGCCCCTATCTTTCCTAAATAGGTTATAACCATCCAGATTAACAGTCCTGTCATGAGATTCATCCCACCATGTCTAGGTAATGCCTATTAAATCACATTTTTCTTTAATTGCCAATAATTCTAGCACTCCCATTTCTCCTGGCAAGCCTCTGGCATTAGTAAGCATACATCTTATGTTATGATTTTGTAGTTTTGAGGTGCCTGACTCTGTACATGAATTACTTAGTAATACCTCCATATTGACTATACTAACCCTCCCCCATCTCCTCCCTCATGAGTAGTTAATTCATCCCTTATCCTCTCTACACTTTATACCCCATTACTTCTATCTAGTCCCTCCTCCCACCTATTAGTTTAAAAACTCCCCCAGCCTTTCTATCATCCTTTCCCCTAGAGCAAAAGCTCCCTCATCACTATGGTGCAGTCCATCCCCGCTATAGAGATTGTACCCAAGTGAGAAGTCAGGCCAGTGCTGTAAAAACCCAAACCCCTCGTTAGTGCACCACATCTTTAGCCACGCATTAACCTCCCTAAGCTCCTTCTGTCTACCTGGACAAGCATGTGGCACTGGCAGTATCTCAGAAAATACTACCTTGGAGGTCCTTCCTTTAAGCTTATTCCCTAATTCTCTAAAATCCTTCTTTAGGACACTTCTTCCCCTAACTTTGTCATTGGTACCAATATGTACCAAGACCGCAGGTTCATTTCCAGCCCCTCACAATAATTCATCTACCCGATCCACAACATGCCGAACCCGAGGACCCAGGAGACAGCAAACTGTTCGATTGCTGGGATCAGGGTGACAAATCACCCTGTCTACCTTCCTAATAATATAGTCCCCTACCACCAAAACCAGTATGTTGCTCTGCCTAAACTACCCTCCCACTCCTCCAGTAGAACTGTTCTCCCGGCTGTTAGAGGGAACAGCTCTATCTGGCATTGCCATTCCTGAATTGACATCCCCAACAGTTTCACTCAATCTGGCAAATCTGTTGGAGTTTGCCAACTAAGTATTGGTCTGCCTTCTGTGCCTGTTCCCCCAAATGTTTTATTTATCAATGAGTTTTAAATATGTTTTATGACTTTCTAGGATTGTTGATATTTTAAATCTGTATTAGTTAAAGAGAAAGCAGAACATCGTTTTATATATTATATATTATTTTATATATTATTATATATTATCAATTTAATTTTTCTTTATTGTTTACATTCAACAAATATAAAACACAAAACCTGTTATACATAATCACTTTTGCATACATAGCATAACTTAAAAAAACATAACATAACATAAAAAAATAAGGAAACATTCACATAGATGTCCAATAATAAGATCTGGTTGGGGCAAGAGGAGAATAAGAGTAAGAAAGTCCATTTGTCTATGATTTTTTTAGATGTTAATTGATTAAAATAACTAAAATCAACTTCTATCTGTCTATTGCGCTCAATTATTATTTCAATCTCCTTCCCCTTGGAATTTCTGCTTTTTTCCATTTCCCAACCAATAGCCATTTAACTGTCATCAGGATATTTATAATTATGGCAACCTGGTTTTGTTTCAACCCCTGTGGAGTCATGTGCAAAAGAACCAATTCTGGGGTCGGATGGATATCTAATTTAATTACTCTAGAGATGTGCTTACAAGATTTTTGCCAAATTCCCCTGATTACAATGCCACCACATACTGTATTTATGTATGTACCAGACTTGTCACATCCTCTACAACATTGTGGGGAATTGATTTCTGGTGCTATTTAGTGCATATGTGTAGGGACAGCATACCACCTTTGACATACCTTAAAAAATTATTTCTTTATATGAGCAGTTTAACCATTTATCGGTCAAGGAAAATGCCCTAAACCATCGTTCTTTAGTAAAACTGGTATCAAGTTCTCTTTCCCATTTTTGCATTGGGCTTGATTTAATATCATCTTTCATTGTTCTTATAAATTTATAATATTTGGACAGAGAAATGTCTTTGCTTAATCTACTTAAATTCGGTCAGTTCTCTGGTGGAATTCAAGGCATATTTAAAGTTGTTAATTGAACTTTCTGGCGAAAAGAAAAAATTGAGCCAATTCCGCCAGGGATATGTTGAACGCATTTCCTCAAATAATCGAAAACAACCGTTTTTATATAAATCTGTTATAATCATCACATTCCACTGTTCCCAATTACAGTCATGAGATGGGGAGATCTTATCCAATACTGTGGAGAGCGGTGCAATCGGCGAGGGGAAAGGAACTAAGGGCCTCATTAAATTCCAGCCTCGTAAATAAGAGGCTTCTACTTAAGCCCTACGTACTGCAAAGTTTCTCTAACTTACAATGCTATTAAGTTAGCCCTGCTGCGAGCAACGTGTGAGCTACGCAGCAGGGCCGTACGTATCTACACTGCGTAAATGTAAATGAGGAGTGACAGACTGCGAGATGATATCGCAGGCTCCCTCTCCTCATCAAGTGCTGCGGGGGTCCTAAAAGGGACCTCCGCGGCAGTCCCCCACATAAGCCCTGCCGTGGGGGTACTCCGAATACCCCCCCCCGGCACCTAAAATTAACCCCCCCTCAATGCGGGGGTCCCCGTCGGGACCCCCGAAGTGTCCTCACATGAACACCTTGCTGCAGGGGTCCATAGGAACCCCCGCAGCCCCCACACATTAACCCCTTGCAGCGGGGGTCCCCGATCTGCATAGATCAGGCCCTCTGCTGCATTTAAAACTTTTAAATTCCCCGCCGCGGCTCCTTAAAGGGACCGCGGCACACTATTACCCAATCCCGGCCGCGGCACTTAAAATTAACCCCCCTCTATGCTGGGGGTCCCCATCGGGACCCCCGAAGTGTCCCCACATAAACCCATTGCAGGGGGGGGGGGCCCGATCTGCATAGATCAGGCCCCCCGCAGCATTTAAAACTTTTAAATTCCCCGCCGCGGCTCCTTAAAGGGACCGCGGCACACTATTTACCAATCCCGGCCGCGGCACTTAAAATTAACCCCCCTCTATGCTGGGGGTCCCCATCGGGACCCCCGAAGTGTCCCCACATAAACCCATTGCAGGGGGGGGGGGCCCCGATCTGCATAGATCAGGCCCCCCGCAGCATTTAAAACTTTTAAATTCCCCGCCGCGGCTCCTTAAAGGGACCGCGGCACACTATTACCCAATCCCGGCCGCGGCACTTAAAATTAACCCCCCTCTATGCTGGGGGTCCCCATCGGGACCCCCGAAGTGTCCCCATATAAACCCCCTGCAGCGGGGGGCCCCGATCGGCACCGATCGTGACCCTGCTGCAATTCAATTTTAAATTTCCCGCCTCGCGGGTCCTCAAAGGACCGTAAAGGTCCTGAAAGGACTCGCACTAAAAATAATAACCCCAGGCAACTATAATTACCCCATTAACTCATGATGGTCAATCCAGACCACCATAAGACCTAAATTAACCCATTAACTCATGGTGGTCAATACAGACCACCATAAGGCTCTATTTAACCCATTAACTCATGGTGGTCAATACAGACCACCATAAGGCTCTATTTAACCCATTAACTCATGGTGGTCAATACAGACCACCATAAGGCTCTATTTAACCCATTAACTCATGGTGGTCAATACAGACCACCATAAGGCCTAAATTAACCCATTAACTCATGATGGTCAATACAGACCAGCATAAGGCTCTATTTAACCCCATCAGTCCCATAAGGGTATATTATTACCATTATGGGCCTGTTACAACCCAACATTAACCACATAAGTGCCATGATGGTCCTCAAGGACCATCATGACACTAACTACAAACACTACACTATAACCCCCAATAAACCATTTAATCTAAACTAACCCCCCTCTACACTAATCTATTAACACTTACACTACCTACCTACACTACCTACCCCCTAATAAACCTCCCCAACACTCTAATTACAAAAAACAAAAAACCTACAGCACAGAAAACAAAAAACCTACAGTACAAAAAACAAAAAAACCTACAGTACAGAAAAAAAAAAACAATTACAACCCCACCCCCCACTACAGAAAACAAAAAAATACATTACAACCCCACCCCCCACTACAGAAAATAAAAAAAATACACACCTGAAAAGGAAAGACAGATAAACACAATACAATACATACATATAATACATTAAATACATTACATACAATACATGACATTACATATAATATATTACATATAATATATTACATATAATATATTACATATAATACATTACATACATTACATACAATACATGACATTACATATAATATATTACATATAATATATTACATATAATATATTACATATAATACATTACATACATTACATACAATACATGACATTACATATAATATATTAAATATAATATATTACATATAATATATTACATATAATATATTACATATAGTCCTAATCAAATACCCCCTATCTATCTAACATACAATCTATTTAATTTAAAATAAATCCTAACTATATCAAATACATCCCCCTATCTATCTAATATACAAAAAATCCTAACTACATACACAGACCCTTATTCTAAACTAAAATAAAATAATTACAGTCCTAACTACATACACAGACCCTAATTCTAAGCTAAAATCAATAAATTAAGACCACTTACCTTTAAGATGTTGCTTCAGATCACTAACCTATGGGTCAAACAAAAAATAAAAATTAGTACAAAACATTAAAATCAAATAAATAAACATTCTATACATTCTAAATATTCAACTCACCTTTACAGCATGTCCAGTCACTGTTTATCTCTTCCGGCGCGGCCCTGTTAAAAAAAAAAACACAATACATGAATACATGAATACAATATATAAACAATAAATAAAATACACAAATAAACATCTAAATATACATTTAACTTACCTCCCCGCGATGTCCCCGGCCTTCTCTCCTTCAGCCCCGGCTGGGCCGCGGAACCATCCGCGCTCTAAAAAAAAAAAAAAAAAAAACTAACGGAGGTCTGCACTGGCAGACCTCCCCGACGCTACTGAACCTCCCGGAGTCGTTTCCGGGAGGAAATTGGCATTGGCGGCTTGTGATTGGCTGAAAAAGCTGTCAGCCAATCAAAAGTCGTCAATGTAGGAGCCAATCAGGATGCGCAGATGTCTTCTACCAATCACTCCGTGGGGGTGTATCCCATAGTGATTGGCTGAAGGCATCTGAGCGTTGTGATTGGTTCCCATAAAGATAGACAAGTGTTTTAGCCAATCAGGGTGGGATATTGGGGTGTATCCCATCCTGATTGGCTCACACATTGACGACTTTTGATTGGCTGAAATTGATAGACAGCTTTTTCAGCCAATCACAAGCCGCCAATGCCAATTTCCTCCCGGAAACGACTCCGGGAGGTTCAGTAGCGTCGGGGAGGTCTGCCAGTGCAGACCTCCGTTAGTTTTTTTTCTTTTTTTTTTTTAGAGCGCGAATGGTTCCGCGGCCCAGCCGGGGCTGAAGGAGAGAAGGCCGGGGACATCGCGGGGAGGTAAGTTAAATGTATATTTAGATGTTTATTTGTGTATTTTATTTATTGTTTATATATTGTATTCATGTATTCATGTATTGTGTTTTTTTTTTAACAGGGCCGCGCCGGAAGAGATAAACAGTGACTGGACATGCTGTAAAGGTGAGTTGAATATTTAGAATGTATAGAATGTTTATTTATTTGATTTTAATGTTTTGTACTAATTTTTATTTTTTGTTTGACCCATAGGTTAGTGATCTGAAGCAACATCTTAAAGGTAAGTGGTCTTAATTTATTGATTTTAGCTTAGAATTAGGGTCTGTGTATGTAGTTAGGACTGTAATTATTTTATTTTAGTTTAGAATAAGGGTCTGTGTATGTAGTTAGGATTTTTTGTATATTAGATAGATAGGGGGATGTATTTGATATAGTTAGGATTTATTTTAAATTAAATAGATTGTATGTTAGATAGATAGGGGGTATTTGATTAGGACTATATGTAATATATTATATGTAATATATTATATGTAATATATTATATTTAATATATTATATTTAATATATTATATGTAATGTCATGTATTGTATGTAATGTATTATATGTAATATATTATATGTAATATATTATATGTAATGTCATGTATTGTATGTAATGTATGTAATGTATTATATGTAATATATTATATGTAATATATTATATGTAATGTCATGTATTGTATGTAATGTATTTAATGTATTATATGTATGTATTGTATTGTGTTTATCTGTCTTTCCTTTTCAGGTGTGTAATTTTTTTGTTTTCTGTAGTGGGGGGTGGGGTTGTAATTGTTTTTTTTTTCTGTACTGTAGGTTTTTTTGTTTTTTGTACTGTAGGTTTTTTGTTTTCTGTGCTGTAGGTTTTTTGTTTTTTGTAATTAGAGTGTTGGGGAGGTTTATTAGGGGGTAGGTAGTGTAGGTAGGTAGTGTAAGTGTTAATAGATTAGTGTAGAGGGGGGTTAGTTTAGATTAAATGGTTTATTGGGGGTTATAGTGTAGTGTTTGTAGTTAGTGTCATGATGGTCCTTGAGGACCATTATGGCACTTATGTGGTTAATGTTGGGTTGTAACAGGCCCATAATGGTAATAATATACCCTTATGGGACTGATGGGGTTAAATAGAGCCTTATGCTGGTCTGTATTGACCATCATGAGTTAATGGGTTAATTTAGGCCTTATGGTGGTCTGTATTGACCACCATGAGTTAATGGGTTAATTTAGGCCTTATGGTGGTCTGTATTGACCACCATGAGTTAATGGGTTAAATAGAGCCTTATGGTGGTCTGTATTGACCATCATGAGTTAATGGGTTAATTTAGGCCTTATGGTGGTCTGGATTGACCATCATGAGTTAATGGGTTAATTTAGGCCTTATGGTGGTCTGTATTGACCATCATGAGTTAATGGGTTAATTTAGGCCTTATGGTGGTCTGGATTGACCATCATGAGTTAATGGGTTAATTTAGGCCTTATGGTGGTCTGTATTGACCACCATGAGTTAATGGGTTAAATAGAGCCTTATGGTGGTCTGTATTGACCATCATGAGTTAATGGGTTAATTTAGGCCTTATGGTGGTCTGGATTGACCATCATGAGTTAATGGGTTAATTTAGGCCTTATGGTGGTCTGTATTGACCACCATGAGTTAATGGGTTAAATAGAGCCTTATGGTGGTCTGTATTGACCATCATGAGTTAATGGGTTAATTTAGGCCTTATGGTGGTCTGTATTGACCACCATGAGTTAATGGGTTAATTTAGGCCTTATGGTGGTCTGGATTGACCATCATGAGTTAATGGGGTAATTTAGGTCTTATGGTGGTCTGGATTGACCATCATGAGTTAATGGGGTAATTTAGGTCTTATGGTGGTCTGGATTGACCATCATGAGTTAATGGGGTAATTATAGTTGCCTGGGGTTATTATTTTTAGTGCGAGTCCTTTCAGGACCTTTACGGTCCTTTGAGGACCCGCGAGGCGGGAAATTTAAAATTGAATTGCAGCAGGGTCACGATCGGTGCCGATCGGGGCCCCCCGCTGCAGGGGGTTTATATGGGGACACTTCGGGGGTCCCGATGGGGACCCCCAGCATAGAGGGGGGTTAATTTTAAGTGCCGCGGCCGGGATTGGGTAATAGTGTGCCGCGGTCCCTTTAAGGAGCCGCGGCGGGGAATTTAAAAGTTTTAAATGCTGCGGGGGGCCTGATCTATGCAGATCGGGGCCCCCCCCTGCAATGGGTTTATGTGGGGACACTTCGGGGGTCCCGATGGGGACCCCCAGCATAGAGGGGGGTTAATTTTAAGTGCCGCGGCCAGGATTGGGTAATAGTGTGCCGCGGTCCCTTTAAGGAGCCGCGGCGGGGAATTTAAAAGTTTTAAATGCTGCGGGGGGCCTGATCTATGCAGATCGGGGCCCCCCCCTGCAATGGGTTTATGTGGGGACACTTCGGGGGTCCCGATGGGGACCCCCAGCATAGAGGGGGGTTAATTTTAAGTGCCGCGGCCGGGATTGGGTAATAGTGTGCCGCGGTCCCTTTAAGGAGCCGCGGCGGGGAATTTAAAAGTTTTAAATGCTGCGGGGGGCCTGATCTATGCAGATCGGGGACCCCCGCTGCAAGGGGTTAATGTGGGGGTGCTGCAGGGGTCCCGATAGAGACTCCTGCAGCATGGGGATGTGTATAGGGTGCAGGGGGGAGCCTCACACTGCTGTCTCGGGCTGTTCCGAGGCAGCACGTAGAGGCTTTCGGATCCCTTGCGTGGACTTTTTGTCCACGTAGGGATTCTTACGATATGCAAGACTCGTGCATAGATTTAAGGCTACGTAGCTCTCTCGGAGCCTATTCTCGGCCATTTTCTCGCAGTCATATCGTAAAGCAGGCTGCGAGAGATTCGGTTCTCGCAAACAGCAGGAAAACTGCCTTTTGCGAGCACCGAGAGAACTATGAGGGAGAATTTAATAGGGCCCTGAGTTCCATCCCCGGTTGCATCGCTCCCATGCTTTCAATATCGCTTTGACCACCAGGGGGAATCTCGTCCTAACCCTCTACTCTGGGGTCTAATGCCACATCATATTGCTATATATTATGATGACCATTGTATATAATTTTCTTTAAAAAAAAATGTTCCCCTTTTTTTTGTAAACTGTAATTTTATATTCAACAAAGAATAATAAAAAAAATCTGTTCTTATCAGAAATGAGCTATGATCTGAAGCACTTACATTTGGAAGAAAATCAAAGAAAATGTAGGAACTATGTCAGGAACTTTGCTTTAAACAAGTCTTCGTATAAGCTATCTGCAAGGAATGAGAAGTAGAATTCCCCAGCTCAGAAATTATAGAGATCTACACAAACTCCAGAGAGGACTGCAAGAGTCCAACTGACTCCTGCCAAGTAAATTCAAGAACCTTTCAGCTACTGAGAAGATGGCTAGAGACCAGCACATCCCATGTCACCACCCTCAAGCTACAGACCATAGACTGCAAGACCCTAGCTGAAATCCAGGATCCAAGCATCTCAAATAGCCCGCCTCTCAATAGTCCGGTGAAGAGCAGAAGGATGGCAGCAGAAGGACCCAGCAGCTCTGTCATTCCAGCAACTGGACCAGAAATAAAGAAAAAGCTACAGATGGTCAAGGACTCTGTGGCACAAACTCCCACTTCTGAAAGCAGCATCCCATCCTGCCCTCCCTCATCCCAAAGGTACTTAGGAAACAGCAGCCAGGGTAAGCTCCCTAAACTGGAGCCATGGATGCTGCAGACTGTGCCACTACATGTGAAGGAGATGGATGGTCAGATCCTTCAGTTGGATGAGAACATTTATGCCAAGAAACGGATAAAAGACTGTGGCTTCTTTACATCTGAAGTAACCTCCATACAGGATACACTGTCCCTGCCGAGTGCAGTGTAATAATTGTATTTTTTAGAATTCTCTCATCATTTTTGTCTCCATTGGAGCCTACAAGATGTATTGTTTGATGGTGTTGTCTTAATGCCAGGAACAGCACTACTCTTATTTCAACAGGAACTGTCCTATCCAGAAACAGGAACGCAAGATTACAGATGCCATGAGAAACCCTCAATATTCAGGGAACGGCATTGAAGGACATTGCCACCTTCCTGAGTCACTTCTGCACCTTGGTGAAGCAGTCTCTCATGATCCTGAACAGTCTGGGCTACTGAATGTGAAAATATTCCATCATTGTTCACTGTAAAAGCTGACCTTCAGGTGAGAGATTGGGTTCAACTACTCCCTTCTTTTTTTCCTTTTCCCAAGATACACTGTACTATGCACACCAGCCCAGGACATGCAGGAGATGTGGCAAAATGGGACATCAGCAGAAGGATGGCACCCAGAAAGCCTGTCTCAACTGTAAAGTCACAGGACATGATACCAGAGATTGCCCCAGGAAAAAGCTCTGTGGAGAAGCCACCCAAATGTTCACTGATTGCAGTAAAAGACAGGAGCTATGAGGCAGCAGCTAAGAAAGGCATAAAAACTACAGGTTCAGTCAATTCTTTTCCTGCTAGCAATGCTGTAAAAGCAAAGGAAACTGATAAAAAGGGCAACCCTGGCCCCACCAAGGGCAGGAAGCCTAGATAAAAGGAGGTAACAACTCATGCTGCGGCTTCTTTATCTATTGCCCAACCTCCTCCTCAATCCCAGCGTCTCTATTGTTACCCTTCCACACACCTCAAAACCCTGTCTCTCCCACCCCTCCCCCACCTACCCACTAGAGCTAGCTCTAACCAAAACTCCAGCTTCTGCAGACCATTGTGCCCCTCTTTTTTCCACTACAGACAATATCCAGCAGAAAAAAGAGAGAATGAACCAGTGAAGCTGGTTAGCTCTAAGTTGCTAAGATAGATGATTAGGAAGGAATTGTTGCAGGGCACAGTGGGTTCCATGGGGCAGGCTCTCTTAACTATACCTGGTGCCACTCTGATGGCTCAGTGAGTTCTGAGATTGACTTTCTTTTTAATTCCAAGGCAGTTAAGAACAGGCTGCATGATATGGTTCCCTGTTTCTTCCATGACCACAGAGCCATTCGGTTGTTGGGAGACTTGGACAAGGGTTTCACCCTTGGTCCAGGCTCCTAGAAAGTAAAGGAATTGAATGGGTTATATACAGAGTGAATGGATGAAAAGTGTTTGTTACAGTTTGAAGTTGAAGTTACATATTTTTTTCTGGGCACATGGCAGGTGCCAGGCAAGACACAGGAAGAATAGCTTCAAAGGGATGCAAAACAGGCAGTAGTCCATACAGGATCTGCGTGGCTTGATATATGAGAGAGATGATGGAGGAGGCCAAAGAGAATCTTAAAATGCACTTTGAGGAGGAATCCTCAGTTCCAAGATGGAGCACCTGGAGAAGGGTGAGAAATGTAACTAATTTTCAGCAAGATCCTCTCAGCAAACACTCCACTGTCAAAGCTGTATGACAACACCGGTGTGTTGAGAGACCGGGAAAGAGGAGGTCATGGCGGCGGTCACAGACTTTTAAAGTAATATCTACTCTCCCAAAGAAATGGACAACAATGCTACAGAGAGGTTCCTGTCAGGTATCACTAACCCTGTTGATTCCGCAAGTGCAGCAACCATGGATGTTCAAGTTGGAAAAATTGTACTCTGCCGCCAGACCCAATAAAACTCCTGGCATTGATGGCCTACAGCTGAATTTTATTGAATTTGTAACCCTGTTGAATTTGTAATGCTCATTGGCCAGGACTTACTAGAGCTGTATATGGAGATGGTGGTGGTGGGCAGGATGCCACCTTCACTGAGAAAGGAGATGCTGATGTGCTTGTACAACACATGGGGGAGCATTGTGACTTTAAGAACTGAAGGCCTATCTCTCTCCTAAATGTGACTAGAATATCATTGCTAAAGTACTAGCCAACAGGCTAAAGGCTGTAATAGGTCAGTTCATCCACTCAGATCAGACCTGTGGGATACCAGGGTGCAGACAGCCTTGGCCTCATTAGAGATACTCTCCATTAAATCCAAGACCTCTTACATGCACCCATGGTCTGCCTAGGTCAAGAAAAGGCCTTGTCTCACTTCTTCGTGGGCAAGGTACTGCAGAAGTTTGGTCTGGGGAAGGTGTTCTGTTTCTATGTCAGCTTCATGTACAAGGATATAATAAGCACAGTGCTGGTGAATGGTTAAAAAACTGATTCTTTCCCAATCCTGTCTGGAGTCAGGCAGGGCTGCCCTCTTTCACCTCTTCTATTTGTTTGTAGTATTATTTTTTGTTGTTTATTTGTAATGCTCCAACCTATCCTGCAGGGCTATACATGGGTTATGTTCAAGGCAAAAAAAAAAAATAGCAATGTTAACAAATTGCAAAGAATGGGTGACCCTTCTTTGTGCTTATAATCCAGTGTCCATAGTGCTTTTCCCAAACCACCTTGCAAGGCTGAAAACTTGCATACCTACAACCTAAAGGATTGTATGGAGCTTTTCAACAAGCACATCAGAAGGAGTCAAGAGATCAGACGAATCATCACACCGGGTCCAGGGAGACTACAGGTTAAGTGCCCACTCTACAAGGATGATGTCACCATCTTCTACTTAGATGAACAGTCAATGAGGACACTGGTCCAAGTGTGTGAGGACTTCGGCAAAACTTCAACTGCAGGACCTGACTTCTGCCCCACTATATTTCCTCATCAAAGTGGAGTTCATCAAGTTCTTGGGAGTTTTATTTGATGGAGATGGTGTGGTCATGGACTGATGGAAGGAAAGACAGCAAAAAATTGGACTGTGGAGCCTCAGGAACCTTTCTATGGAGGGTGAAGTACTTGTGCTGCAGAGTGAGATATTTCCTGTTCTGCAGTATGTTGCTCAAGCTTGGCCCCCTTTATCATGTTAGCTGGGCCATTTCCAAGACTGAAATGTATTTAATCTGGCGCTCAAGGATGGACTGAGTAAAGCACACAGTTATGTATAAGAAGCCACAGAAAGGGGAAAAGGAGTGCCGATATCCCTACCATGCTGTAGTTTTACTTCGCATGCAACTCTGAACTCAGGACTCTGAGACAGTGACCAGGGATCTGCCAGAATGGCTATGTGCCATTTTTTCTTGTTGCTCCTCTGGAGAGGACTTGGCTGATACAAGTGGCACAGCTCTTTTCCCTACAACTGCACCACCCCATGGTTCTACCAGGATGTGGGTCAGTTTATAAGGGAGCAGCAAGAGAATCAAGCCTGACCTGTGGACCCAAAAAGTAATCTATAAACTTTTGCATAGTAAGGACATTATGGAGTTCATGCACACAAGAGGATTCTGCAGATATAGGCAATGCCATAGGGGCTGTCCCAAAGTAGAAACATCTCTGCAGGAGTTTTGGCTGTGCCATTTTGCACATAACCTGTTGGACAGTTCGGCTGATGAACTTAAGTACTGTGTGAAGAGGAGATACTTTATGGACTATTTCCTGGCACACACAGTGTGGGGCCATTCGAGATGCATTCTAGATGCCTGGCGTCTCATGTGCTATGTTAAGGATGCCCTTTGGTTTGCCAGAAACCACCTGATGCTGAAGAGGATCACAGTGACCATCCAGGTCTATCACAGACTGGTTCTCAGCCTGCAAAGAGACCATTCCATCATTGACAGTCCTGAGAGGGGAGGACAAAAACCTTCCCTTCAGTCCCTTGCCCCATCACATTTACTGCCCCTTCAGCCCACACTTCTCCATGCCCACACCATCCAGACCCTATCCCACTCAATCCACACATCCCCAGGCGTGTTTATTTCTCTGTAAATTTAATAATAAAAGTTTATTAATGTATTGCACTGTATTATTATTATAAATCATGATGATGTGATGTATGTATGTATGAATAAAGCATGATCTATGTATTACGTCTTATATTTACCATAATGCATAACATGTGTTCTTCTAATAAAGGTAGACTTAAATAAACTAAAAATATTTCTGATACCTCTAGATTTGCTCCCGAACATTACAAATTGCATGACTATTTTTCCTTCCCAAATGCATAACTTTACATTTATTTACATTAAATCTCATCTGCCATTTGGTTGCCCGTGTATTTAATGTATGCAAATGTCTTTGGATGGAAAGTATATTAGTTTTTTTTTTTAAATAGCTTGCACAACTTAGTGTCATCAGCAGAAATGGAGACAATACTTTCCAGTCCTACTACTAAGTCATTAATACATATCTTAAAAAGAGAATTGAAGAGATAATTATTGAAGATAGAAATGTGGGCACTAAATCTCTTACAAACCTGAGAGATACTGGAAAGGCTTTCTATGACTTTTATAATGACCTCTATAAGCTAGAGGACAAGATACAATTAAAAAAATCTAATATAGAGGAAATAAAAACCTTTTTGGAAAATATCACTCTTCCAAAGATTAATAATGAAGAGTTAGAGATTCTTAATAAAGATATTAATATTAATGAAATAGAAAAGGCAATTACTAATTTAAAATTGAATTCAGCTCCGGGACCAGACGGATTTGTCAATGATTATTATTATAAGACCTTTAAAACAACTCTTCCTAAACAACTAGTTAAAGTTTTCAATTAAATAAAAACTGAAGGGAAAGTCCCTTTTGAAATGCTGGATGCAGTCATAACAAATATCCCCAAGCAGGAGAAAGATAATAGATACTGTAAAAATTATAGACCTATATCTTTAATAAATACGGATATAAAAATATATTCGAAGTTTCTAGCAATGATATTGAATCGTTTACTACCCAATTTAATTAACCTAGATCAAACTGGTTTTATACATGGTCGCCAAGTGCAGATAATACTAGAAAAGTAATAGATCTAATGGCCTATTGTAAATATAAATACATTTCATGTGCAGAAATAACTTTAGATGCTGAAAAGGCCTTTGATAGGCTAAATTGGGACTATATGTCCCTAGTATTAAAAAAATTCGGCCTAGATAATTTTGGTTTAAAAGCAATAGGAGCTTTGTACTCCCAGCCATCTGACTATGTATCAAGTGTGGGTATAAGAACTGAACACTTGCCGATTACGAATGGAACTCGCCAGGGATCCCCCTATTGCCACTGATTTTTGCTGTTATGATGGAGCCCCTTGCTGTAGCAGTTTGTATGTCCTCAGATATTAAAGGAATAAAAATTGATGGAGAGTCTTATAAAATGATGCTTTGTGCAAACATGATTTTATCCATTTCCAACCCTTTCAATTCTCTGGTTCATGTTCAAAGTTTGATTGAGAGGTTGGTAAAATCTCATATTATAAATTAACATAGCTAAATCCGAGGCACTAGCTATAAATGTGAATAAGGACGGTTTAGTACAGTTAAAAAGGATATGTGAGATTAAATGGAATTCAGATATGATTTCCTATTTGGGAATCAAATTCACACAAAGCTAAATTTCCTTAAATTATATGTTAAGATTAAATTATAATTAGACAATTGGAAAGCCATACCTTTATCTTGGTTAGGTAGAATATCTGCCATAAAGATCTTGCCAAAGATAAATTATCTATTTAGATATCTTCCATTGGAAGTGTCCAACTATATTATAAAGAGATTACAATCTTTAATTGATAAATTTATTTATGAGAAGAAACCAAGACTTAAATTATCATCAGTTAAAACTAGTTTTGCAAAACGAGGTATTGCATCTCCATGTATTAAAGATTATTATACTGTAGTAATGCTTTCCCACTTTATAAAAGGGTCTGTCAAGATTAATAAAACAAGCTGGTTACAAATAGAAAACAAACTAGTATATAAGAACCAAATTGCATATTGGCTTTGGCAAAATAAAAATACCTATGAGGCGATTAAAATTCAATCAATTAAACTTAAAAAAGGTTATAGAATATGGTTTAAGTGGAATAAGAAACTTAGAGCCCCATTAAATTGCTTCAACTGTAGAAATCGTAGCCCGTAAAAGAGCCCCTGATAGTTATAGCCATTAAATTGACTTCGTTCAGATACCTGCAGGTTACAGGCGGAAAAACCCTACGGGCCGTCAGCTGAACTCTGTTGTAGCTAATCCTTTGATCTATCAAGCCCTTAAATGTTACAATTGCAAATCACTATTAAATTGCTACGAATCCCCAAGGACACACTGGTGTTCAAACTAGTAAATGGCAATTGGTGCCAAAAATCTTACGAGTACTAGAGAGGACCCACAAGGGGGTTAAAGTCCTGTCCATAGCACTGTAAAAGCAAAAATAAACAACATACTGTATTTTAAATTAAAGGGAAATTGATGTAAGGTATTAATATTAATAGCACAATATTCTCAAGCTTGCAAATCGGCAATAAAAAAAAATAATTATGTTTAATTTCCGTGTTATATTGATCCCGGCAATCAATGTGTTAATACATATAATAGCTTGCTAGGCCATGGCAGATGAACCCCGAGTGTAAAGGATGGGACCAGTACTGCTCACACTGCATCTCACCTAAAAACTCCATTACACAGGCCCAGGTGGGCATATCTACATCTAGAACAATCAACATTTTAAAGCCCTGCAGCGATGGGAAAGGGGCAAAACGGCAGGTGGAAGATGTCACTGGAAGCCGCAGGCTCAATCCTGTATGCAGGCATTTCAGGTGTATGGGTCGCCTGATGCGGACCCAGGAGACAACGGTATAATTCGGCAGCACCCTGAAAGACCAAGCAGCCTTCTCTAGGGAAAGCACTGCTTGCTCCACATGGAGAGGGGCCTAGTAAAGGTGGCCTAAAGAAAGCTTGTCTCTACTTCACCCAGTTGGCTAGCTGCGGTAAACGGGCATCTCCAAATGCAGTCGAAACTCAGTAAAAAGAAATGGCTCACACCTGCCTTACAAAGTGTACTTGGACTGAAACTTGCATGTTGGAACATCAGAACTATGCTTGACACAACAGACATCGGTCGCCCAGAACGAGGCACTGCTCTGGTAGTCCACGAACTATCAAAGCTGGCTATTGACATTCTGCCCTCAGTTAAGTCCGCCTCCCAGAGGAAGGAAGCCTTCAGGAACATGGGGCAGGCTATACCCTCCACTGGTCAGGGAAGCCAGACAATTAGAAACGTATCTCTGGTGTGGGCTTCATGGTCAGGAACATATTGCCTCCAAACTTGATAAAGTGCCAAAGGGTCACTCTGACCGCATCATTTTTATGAACCTCCCACATCAAAACAAACACCATGCTCAATTTTCAGTGTCTATGCCCCAACTCTTCAAGCGGATCCTGCAAAAAAGGACAGGTTTTACACCGACCTGCTCAATCTTGTACAAAACGTCCCTGTAGACGACAAGGTCATCATCCTCTGCAACTTCAATGCCAGAGTAGGCGAGGATTCAGAAGCTTGGAAAGGTGTACTTGGCAATCACAGTAATTGGAAACTACAATGACAATGGGCGCCTTCTGCTAGAGTTTTGCACTGAGCATGCGCATTGCGCACCGGCCCCCGCATGCGTATAGTGCGGCATAAGCCACACATGAGCATTGCACAACGTCCCGTGCATGCACATTGCACAAACAGGCCGCGCAAGCGCACTGCGCAGCGGCCTGCCCAGGCGTATTGTGCACAGAAGAGGAGAAAGACACAGGACAGAGGAGAGGGGGGAGACAGAGGAGAGGGGAGAGAAACAGGGCAGGGAGAGTAGTGGGGACGAAAACAGGGAAGGGAGAGGACGGGGGAAGAGACACAGAGGAGGGACGGAGAGACACAGGGAAATAAGAGGGGGAGAGACACAGAGGAGGGGGGAGAGACACAGGGGAGTGAGAGGAGGAGGGGAGGAGAGACACAAAGGAGTGATAGGAGGGGGGGAGAGACACAGGGGAGTGAGACGAGGGGGAGAGACACAGAGGAGTGAGGGGGGAGAGACACAGGGAAGGGAGACGAGGGGGGAAGAGACATAGAGGAGGGGGAGACACACAGGGCTGGAAATGATGGGGTAGACACACAGGGGGGGGTCGAGACAAAGAGGAGGGGGGAGAGACACATAGGAATGAGAGAGGGAGAGACATAGAGGAGTGGGGTGAGACACAGGGGAATGAGAGGGGGAGAGACATAGAGGGGGTAGAGACAAAGGGGAATGAGAGGGGGAGAGACACAGAGGAGGTGGGAGAGACACAGGGCAGTGAGAGGAGGGGGGGAAATACACAGGAGAGTGAGAGGAGGGGGGAAAAGACACAGGGGAGTGAGAGGAGGGGGGAAGAGGCACAGGAGAGTGAGAGGAGGTGGGAGAGACACAAAGGAGTGAGAGGTGGGGGGAGAGACACAAGAGAATAAGAAGAGGGAGTGAGAGACACAGGGGAGGGCGAGGAGGGGGAAGAGACACAGGGGAGGGGGGAGACACAGGGGTAGGAGAGGAGGGGGGTAGACACATAGGGGAGGGAGAGGAGGGTGAAAAGATACAGGGGAATGAGAGGGGGGAGACACAGGGGAGTGAGAAGAGGGGGGAGAGACACAAGGGAGTGAGAGGGGGGAGAGACAAAAAGGAGTGAGAGGAGGGGGAATAGACACAGAGGAGGAGGGGTAGACACACAGGGGAGGGAGAGGAGGGGGAAGAGACAAAGGGGAGGGGGAAACACATAGGGGTGGGAGAGAAGTAGACACACAGGGGAGGGAAAGGAGGGGGGAGAGACACAGGGGAGGGAGAGGAGGGGGGAGAGACACAGGGGAGGGAAATGGGGGGGAACAGACATGAGGGAGGGGAGAAGAGACATGGGGGAAAGAGACACAGGGAGGGGAAAGAGACAGAGGGGAGGGAGGGGGCAAGAGACACAGGGGAGGGAGAGGTGGGGAAAGAGACATAGGGGGACAGGGGGAAAGACACAGGGGGGAGAAGGTGTACAAATACAGGGGGGAGGGAGGAGACACAAGGGAGGGAGAGGAGGGGGGAAATGAGACACAAGGGAGGAAGTAGACAGAGGGAGAGACTGAAGGCGCTCATCACGAGGCCAGTATAGAAGAGGCTCCCATTGTGTGGCAAACAACATTGCCAGGATTCTCATTTTATTCCTGTCATTTTTGACGGGCAAGTAGCTAGTCACAAATATAGTTTTCCAGCAGAAATACAGACTGAAGACAACCTGGATGCATCCTCGGTCAAAGCACTGGCATCTTATAGACTATATTCTGGTGTGCCAGCGAGATCTTCAAGATGTCCTGCTCACCTGAGAGATACCCAGTGCAGAATGTAATACGGACCACCGTCAGGTGCACTGCATAATTCGACTCCACTTCAATCCTAAACTAAAGGCCACCTTCCAGGCAAATCTAGACTAGAAAATTGCAGATGCTTCACGGATCCCTCCTTAGATGCTCTATGGGAACATCTCAAAACCAGCATCCTGCAGACCTCTGATGAGGTCCCAGGTTTCTCCACAAATAAAAAAAAAGACTGGTTTGACGAACAAGTCCGGAGATCCATGAATTACTGTTGGAAAAGAGATATACCTATCAAGCGCATCTCACTCAGTCGTCTTGCCCTAACAAGAAAGCAGCTTTCCGTCTTGTGTGCAGCAACTTCCAACGAAAGCTTTAAGAAATTCAGAACCAGTGGTGGACCAACCTCTCTGAAAGAACTCAACGTAGATGTTGTTGACTACAGAGGGTTTTATAAAGCCCTGAAGGCCATATATGGCCCTTCACACCTGGTTCAAAACCCATTGCGCAGTGCAAGGCATTGATTCTGAACCGATGGTCGGACCACTTTAGACTCTATTCTGTGCCAACCGCATAGTTTCAGCCTCAGCGCTCCATCACATTCCACAACGAACAATGAAAACAGAACTGGATGATATCCCTACTCTCGAAGAGACTGTAAAAGCCATTGAGCAGCTAAAAAATGGTAAGGCTGCAGGAATTGATAGGATCCCAGCTGAGATCTGGAAACATGGGGGCCCAGCACTTCACGCTAAACTCTATGAGCTCTTTGTCTGCTGTTGAATGCAATCATCATACAAGAAGAAGGGTGAAAAGGCAGACTGCTCCAATTACCGGGGAGATAACTTTGCTCTCCGTCGCAGTGAAAATCCTTGCAAGAGTACTCCTCAACAGACTGGTGCCCACTATCGCAGAAGAACTCCCCGAGAGTCAGTGTTGCTTTAGAGCCAACAGGAGCACCACTGACATGGTTTTTGTTCTCAGGCAGTTCCAAGAGAAATGCAAAGAACAGAACAAGGGACTTTATATGACGTTTCGTGACCTTACCAAAGCATTCGTCACTGTGAGCAGGGAGGGTTTATGGTAAATCCTGGAACGTATTTGATGTCCTCCCAAGTTCCTCAACATGATCATCCAGCTACACGAAGACCAGCGTGGCCAAGATAGGCACAACAATGACCTATCTGAGCCATTCCCATAAAGCAATGGCGTGAAGCAGGGCTGTGTTCTTGCACCCACTATATTCACACTATTCTTCAGTATAATGCTGCAAAGGGCCACAACAGCCCTTGATGTTGAGGATGGCCCACAACAAGACAGTGGAACGACTCGTTTGAGAGCTACTCGTCTCCGACGATGCTGCCCTCATTTCCCATACGGCAACAGCTTTGCAGCAAATTACATCTTGCTTCGCCGATGCTGCTTAGTTCTTTGGACTAGAAGTCAGTTTGAAGAAGACGAAAGTTCTCCACCAGCCCGCACCTCAGGAAGATTACTGTCCTCCTTGAATCACTATTGGCGAGTCTAAGCTGAAACACTCTTGGCGAGTCTAAGCTGAAAACAGTTTACCTACCTGGGTTGCATCATCTCCTCAGACGCAAAGGTTGACAAGGAAATTGACAATAGACTGGCAAAGGCAAATAGTGCATTCTGCAAATTATATAAAAGAGTTTGGAAAAACAAGCATCTGAACAAGTGTTGACCACCCTTCTGTACGGTTCAGAGTCTTGGGTTACCTACCGCCACCACCACGACTTCTTGAGCGCTTTTATCAATGCTGCCTCCGCACCATCTGCACCATCCTCAACATTCACTGGAATGACCACATCCCCAACACTGAAGTCCTAGAAGAGGCAGGAATCACCAGCATTGAGGCCATACTCTTGAAGAAGCAGTAACGCTGGGCAGGGCACATCTCTAGGATGGAGGATGATTGACTTTCAAAGATTGTGCTATATGGTGAGCTAACCACTGGCAAGAGGAGGGCCAAAGAAGAGGCACAAGGACCCACTATAACAGTCCCTTCATGCCTGTCATATTGACGATCGTCATGTTCCACCTTAGCTTCAGACTGAAAGGCATGGAGAAGTACCATTCACCAGGCTGTCTCCTCTTTCGAGATCGCACGCAGGGCTGGTCTTGAGGACAAGAGGAAACGTATAAAAAATGGTGTCACTACAGCTCCCAAGCAAGAACAAACCTTCCCGTGCAACCACTGTGGTCGAGTCTGCCTGTCCCGCATTGGCTTCCTCAGCCCCCTAAGTGCCCATAGATGTGGACACCCCTCTTAAATCTTTGTTCGTAAAGCCAAGCCTATATAAATGCATATAATAGAACTCGCATTGACTAGAATATCATATTCATTATTTATGTCATACTGCATTATTTCTGGAATGCGGGCCCGATCGCAACTCTCGTAAGGGATTGAAATCTAACCTCCATTTTTTTAGGGACGTAATGATGACAATCTTGTTTACTATTCTTTCTGCCTTAACCCGTAACCACGGGTTTGACTAATCGATCATGTTCACGGCTGCAAATGGAACGTGCAGAAGCATGCTTCACGGATTTGTATGTCAGCCACGTATGTTGCAGACTTGTCTAATTTAATCTCTCTGTAACGGTGCAAAATTTTCACTATATTTCCCTCTCCCGGTATTCCTTTACATTGGCTAAGCAATATGTTGAGATTACCCTATATGTAGGATTGGTGCAAATTGAATATTGGTTGCTTGGAAGATTTATACGATAATGGAGGGTTTTTCCTGAGTGTATGTTTAGAATTTAATCTGCCTAAAACTAAGTGGCTGGAATATGACATTTTAAAGAGCAGAATTACCAAATCTAAAGATAGATTTCAAGATTTATCACAATTTGAAAAGTTATCACTACTTAATGTTGGTAAACATACAATATCTGAATGTTATAATATAAAAAAAAAAGAAAGTGAATACAGTGGAATGGCTAAATTTGAAAAACATAGTATCTTAACATAATATTTCCAATAGAGAAATGGTTCAATGCGTTTGACTTTACGCAAATAATCATAAAATATCAAACAGTTAGAGAAATATACTTTAAGATCATCCAAAGATGGTATTTAGTCCCCTACAAAATTGCATTATTGAGGGATGATATAAATCTGGGAGAGTGCTGGAGACTATGGGCCCTGTTAAATTCACCAAATTGTAGTTCCTCGTAAAGGAACCCCTAAAGGTTAAGGCTATTAAATTGGCCTCTTTTAGCTACCCGCAAATGATCTGCGTGTTACAGGCTTAAAAACAACAGTGATTACCAAAAATGGAACCCAGCTAGGCCTTTGATCTTTCAAGCCCATAAGTGTTACAATCGCAAATCGCTATTAAATTGCTACAATTCCCCAAAGACATACTGGCATTCAATCCCATGAACAGCAAATGTTGCCAAAAAGCTCCAAATAGGACCTGCAAAGACAATACAAACACACACTGGACTTTAAAATATGGGTAAAGCAATGAAAGGCATTACAAATCATTGCACAACAATCCCTAATAAAAAAAGTAGGAATTAAAAAAATAATTTTATCATATGTTGAAATGGTCATACATATGCCAATATGAAAAGCCTTGTTGCAACATGGTTAAATAACGCAATTAAAGACACACCACTAACTGACTAAATTGCAACACAAAAACATGAAACTGTCTGCCATATTATCCCTTTCTCACTCACAGAGGCTTTCATGTGGACCCTAAAATATAAATATACTTGCATATACATCTCACTCATCACATCTACATTGTGAAAATAAATAGTGGACAAATTACACCGCCACATGACATATACCAAGTACCAGGGGAACATTTTAAATTTGGTTGTTCAGTCCTTCAGTCCGGTTCAACTCTCTGTGACCCTATGGACTGCAACACACTTTTCTATATCTCTGTCTGTGCTTATCCACAAGGTTTTCATGGCAAAGATATTGAAGTGGGTTGCCAGTGACTTCTCCAGTGGACTATGATTTATCTGACCTCTCTGGTATGACGTGCCGACCCAGAGTGACCCTACATGGTATAGCTCACAGCTTTATTATAGTACACAAACCCTTTCACACCACGATCCAGAAGGGGACCAGGGAAACATACACCACACTAATCTACTCTAACCCATCAGGAAGTGCCCCCAAACAAACATGGAGGCTGTGCAGAGGCACATGGAGCAACAGCCAACTCACCGCCATCAGGGATAATCGCTGCTACGCCCATCCTTGAAAGTCCCATTCCTTTAATGGTGGCCATGTGCCAAGATGTATACCCATCATCTTTTGGTAAAATCCCATCAAGTGTTTTGCTATCAATCAGTTCACATTATCACCTGGCATATTCCTATCAGGCTTTCAGAGAAATGTTGATACTCCACAGTATCACAAATTGGACCTGTCATGTGTATTAACTTTTTATTATTATATTATAATATATATATATATATATATATATATATAATTATTATAATTATATGTATTAATCTATTGCATAGTAAATAGGGCTCATCAGTTTACTGATATAGGAATGTGACAGAAATGTGATGTATATGGATGCCCCAAAACCCCAACCATTGAAAACACACTGACAGGGTGATAACTCTATAACAAAGCTTTATTTCATACACAGAGGACACTCAGAAATGTACAAGACTGAGCATTAATATCATGGGTTTGGTGTGGGCAGATGCCTGAAGGGCAACAAGGGTCACCTAAAGATTTAAATGTTATACTGCATAATAAGGATAATGCATAGCATCTACTAGGGTCACATGTGATCATGACAACATCGGATGACAAATATGAACATCATATATCACTAGATTTCATAGAAATAACCAATAATGTGCATCAAGCTTCAATATGGTCTCCATCTGCTCAATTAAACAGATGCAATAAATCATGGATCATGTAATATAAATCAATTCCACACACAGTGTGTTTTCATACATTAATGATTAATCCCAAATAGATGATGACAATATGGAAAACAGAAACGGGAAGTTGATGAACAAGCAAAAGCTGTTATTATAGTACAGTGTTGCGTGCTCTGAACATTAAAATAGTCCAATTAACATGAACATCATCTCCAAGAAGTTATAACCATATTGATTCTGTCCTATACAATCAGGTTTCCCAAAATATGTTAAGGATGTGTAATACGACAAGCATGCTTCACTGTGACCACAATCTTTTAGCAAAGAGTACTATTACTATGTACATGAAATTGTTGTGCCATGCTGATATCCCATCTCACTGGTATGCGGGTGGTACCAAGGCCAGACAGATTACACTATTCACATTACCCCTAAACACGTACCCATTGATTCTGATGTAAAAAAAAAGTAATTATCCATTTCATTTGTGGATTAAATCAAATACATGAATCTGCTTTCATAATGTTAACAGGATGACATGCAACATAAACACATGTATAACTACTGATTTAGATTAGCAGATGCTAATGGGACTGTACAAGTATACAGCCTGGACTCTATTTATTGTAACTGAAACACAAACCAGTTATGTTCATTAGTGAAGAAATATGTAGTCATATATTGCATTTTAGATCTATCTGCTCGGGTGAATATCACTGATCGAATGCCTGATGGGCACTGGGTTCAGTGTTTACTCACATGATAGTATGGAACTGCTCAAATATAAATATTAACACCTACAGAGACAAGAACAAGATATCAATCATAACACTATTAAAATTGACTACAACACCTCATCTGAATGACGATCCACATTGAAGATCAATCTGGGAAATATTAAACATAACCAGTTATGTACACAGTCTGTAGCAAGGCGATAGTATGTCAACATTTATACCAAATAGTATTCACTGAGGAAAGATGATGAGGAGGACTTAGGAAATGGTCCTAACACCTCCTCTTCCTCAGCACAGGACCCCCACCTTCTTTGCCCACACACCTACTCCTTCCACGCCTAGGTGGTGTTTGAGCGAGGGGTGCCACTACATTGGGTGGCTGCAGATCACCTTGCTCTGGTGGTGAGGTCTGAGATGAGGAGGCCCCTGTCTCTGGTTGCGAACCAAAGGCTGGAGAGATATGAGCTGGTGTTCCACCAATTGTATTAGTTGCTGCCTGTCCCTATTCACCTGTTCCCCATACCTCTCCATCTTTCGGTTGTACCTCCTCACCTCAGAAAGGAGCGATCTGTTGCACGCAGAGGAGTTGGTGAGATGAACCTGCCTTTGGAGTAATCGTAGCTTCTGAGTTCTTTGAGTGTTACATCTCTTGTCATCCCTGTGACCCAGTCAGTAATGTTCCTCAAAGTCAGGGGGGATGGTGTTAACGGCAGAAGGGGCGATGTTGACGGCAGAGGGGCAGTGTTGTAGGCCATGTTGGGGGACCCCATGATGAGGGAGTTCATTTTGGTAGTAAAGGAGTGGTTTGGCTCTGACATGGCTGCAATAGTGTTAGAGTAGGTGGCAGTGGTGGGCATGATCATGGCTGGCTCCAGGATCACGGCTTCAGTGTAGGTGTTGTTGTTTGCTGGCTCCATGACATGCAAGGTGGAGGAACTGCACGTCCAGCTAATGCGTGTGAGTGCCCAGCGGCTGAATCCCACTCTGGAAAGAAGGATCAGCATCTTGATTCTGATGGGCCAGCTTCTGTTGATTGTCTTGGGGCCTCTCGAACATTCGGGCCTTCTTTATCCACCACTTCCAGGGGTGGATTTCATTTCAACTCCAGTGGAGCCAACACCTGGGCACTAAAATGAAAGAACAAAAGTATTTGAGTAGGGATCTCTACACATTTGACAGCTATGTGTTTCCATATCCTTGTTATCATGGTCACCTGTAATTGACGGTGGTGCTTGTGTTGCAGATGAACAACGGCCTGCATCATGAGCATTATGAATCAGTGCTCCTATGAATATACGTAATCCTGCTGAGGTCGGCCATCTGCATGTCATTTGGACATGTGATCTGCTGGATCTGCTGTGCAGTGTGTGAGACTGACCAATCTGTGACATATTAGCAACAATGGCTGTAAAAATGCAGATGAGACATGATCCAGGTTGAGTCAGTACATGACACGCACATGCAGTCCGTCAGAGTCTGTATCCACCGCAGTGTGCACATCCATACATGTACTCTGTTTTGGATTTCAAATCAATCTTGATCTATTTGGCGACTGCTACGCAGAATCAGTTTTAACTCCAGGTAGTGGACAGACATTTTATTGATAACAATTATGATAGTGATATGTTTGCTTCCTGGATTTACATGGTTATTGCTGCCCATATATATTTAGTCATAACCAGGGAGTTTACAGTGCTATAAGTTGTCAGTTATCTATGTGTGTGGGGTACATACTGTGTCTATCGGTCCTGGAAGGCTTACTACTGCTGCTGGCTTGATCCACTACACACCATGTGCAGTATGTAATGTTGGCTGGTGGTCCACCACAGATTGCACATGCTGCTCTGGCCTCCTCTGCCATCTTCCTATTCACCTTCAGATGGCTGTCATCATACTTCAAATCCCTTTGGGCATGCCCCATTGCAGAAACAGCTGAAGCTAGCTCACATCAGGCACTTGTCTTTTGGTTAGGCCCACATCCCTCCCACCATGTATGATGCTATAGAGGGCATAGAATTTCAATCATTCAATCTAATAGGAACCTGAATGTATAGAATTCTTGTGGAAGTGCTGGCCAGCTCTGAAAAATAAATACAATCCGGTGACACCACAAATTCCTGTCCCTGGTATTCTAAACTTTGCACACCCCAGGTCCTAGTCCATGGATCCCCACATGGGTTAAAGATCCATACCCCTCACCCACAAAACTGTGTCTGCATCAGCTACACTACATAACAAACCCCCATTGTGCCCAGATTCTGCCAGAGGTAGCTGATAACAAGGGCCCTAGACCCCTTGGCACCTAGGAGGGAGCGAGACAGGCTGGTCCCATGTCCCTGAAGACATATCTGGTCCACATGGGATAGTTCAAAGTGGGCATAATGTGTAAAATGGATGTTTGCCCAATGAAAGAGGTAGTAGTGATTGATGCATTAATTGTATAAAAATGTGACCTAAAAAACAAAGTTTATGTTCTTTTTGGGACAGATATGCATGGCGTGTTTCATTCAGAGGTAAGGCATTTATTATTATTATTATTATTTGTAATCATAAGTTAATTTCTGTAACGTGTCTTTGTACCCGATATCTTGTTCTGAGACCCTGTAACTTGGTTCTGCAATTGGCAACTTGTCCATGCCTCTGGTTAAGCTATCCTGTGTGTGGGGATAAAGAAAGCCATACAACTTGCGGGTAGGATTGCTTTTCTTGGTCTTCTCAAGCCCAACAAAGAGAGGGTTATGACAACTGTTTCAGTGGTGGGATCCCTGAGACACAATATCAGGTGAGCAGATTAAACCAAATGGTATTCAGATGCCCGGAATCCAAGACTTGTCCAACCATGATTAAGTAGCTTCAGCGGGAGACCTCTCTTCTGGCAGGTGATGAGGAGATACCTAGTAGGAAGAGCTGCGATACCCAGGGAGCTGACCGTAGGTCAGGTGAAACCAGGTAAAAAATAATCCAAGAGTTCCAATGCAAAGGGAGAGAGGCCCCTGGGTCCACTGACACCTCCACCAAGTATTCCAGGGGGCCCTTCTTTGCTCAGTCACTTACAACAGCTTCAATGACTTTGATGAGAGCTGAGAGTACATTGATGGGTTTCTGCAGGAATTCAAGAGACCAAATCTCACCACTGATATAACGTAGCTTACCAAGCTAAGCTGAGGATACGAGGAGGTGCGTTGGGTACTACTTGACTGGAATGCTAACACCCCAGTGACATACCAAAAAAAGTTCTGCACCTTGGTAAAGCAAGTGGAGGACACCTATGCAGAGCTTATATTGAATGAGGCATGCCTATAACATTTGGTAGAAGGGCAGAAATGTGCACACTATGCTATGAACGAGGTAACAGATGTTGCACTATTGGAGCATTTCTACTCTGTATGCACGGCCGGTAAGACTGTATAGAGGACCAGAAACCTACCACTGGAGAAGCCACAGTTAGACTTGCCGATCATTATCTGAAGAGCCAAGGACAAAGCACACTAGCAGTGTTAGGTTATTAAAAGCTACAACCTTAGCAGATTCATCTACAAATTCGGCAGCTCCTTCTTGGCTTGCAGACCACTTTTCTCCATACACTCTATTGAAGAAAATTCCATGACGCTTATTAAATCTGTCAGTATAATTACACTAATGTTAAAATGTAGGTTATTTATAAAAGAACTGAGCCTGCTGCATTATCAAGTCACCTGACAATTCCACTTAATCACGCTGATGCTGTTGAAACCAATCCATCATCACTATTTCATTGTTTTTCTAATGCTCATTTGATTCTTGGAATCACTGTATAGTTAGAATTTCAATAGTTTTCCCCTTTTCCTCCATATATCATAAACTGTTGATGAACCAATATCAGAAATGTCACAACTTAACCACTGAAACATCATGGTCCAGTTTATTCAACAGATCAACTTCCTCTTGAATCAATATGGATTTGTTTTTGCGTTTGCCACCACCACCACTGTCATTAGCATTTTTCCTAGAAGTCATAGTTAGGGTTAAATGTGTACTCCAAATAGGCTTGGAAGGTACTCCAAGTAGACATAGAATGTCCTCCAAATAGATTCATAATGTCAAACAGGCTCAGAAAGTTCTCCAAATATGCTGAGAATGAATAATAGGCTCATAATATATGTATGCACTCCAAATTAGCTCAGAATGTTCTCCAAATAGACTCAGAATGACAAATAGGCTAAAAATGCACTGAAACAGTCCTGGCTTGGGATTTTAATTTTCTTCTGATAGAAAGGGATAGAGGTTGTTTTGTTTCTTCTTGATCTCTCTGCAGCATATAATAAAGTGAACCATGGTATATTAACAGACTGCCTGAAGAACTACTGTGGACTGTGTGGCACTCTCCTTACATGATTTAAATCCTTTCTTAGGGGCAGATTGCAAAGGGTTTCTTCAGGTGCATATTCATCTAAACCCATGTCATGTAGAATTCCACAAGGCTCTATTTTATCTCCAATGCTGTCTTCTGTATACATGCTACCACTGCAAAATACCATCACAGGACATGGCATCAACTTCCACTGTTAGGCCAAGTAAACACAGATGTCTATGTCCTTTAACCCAGATTCAGAACATACATCTGCTCCTAATAAATCTCTAGAAGAGCTCCAAACTGAATAAGGAAAAAATGAGGTGAGTCCAAAAAAAGACAAACAGAAGAAGGCCTTCAGTATGGAGACTCCCAGTTGTTAAAATCTGAACAAGTGCACAATAAGGTTGTTCTAGATTGTTCTAGATTGTCTAGATTGTCTAAAACACTAAAACATCAATTGCCAGGAGTGATCAAATCCTCATGTTTCTAGATCAAGAACATAGAAGGAGAAAGTTGCCAGTAGAGGGTGCAAGACTGGATTAGCTTCAGACCTCAGCGTTGGAGAGGAAATGTGCAACCTCTGAAAATAGAACCATGGTTAAGCAGAACCGGCAAGACAACTACACATAACCGGAGGTTGATTTTTGTGGAGCTGATATCTGTAAGGTTTTCCTCTATAGCCTGATAAGAAATAATTGCATGTATAAAAACATCCTGGATTTATTCCCTTATTACCTTTTTTTAAAAGAATAAAAAACATAATCCACTTCAGGAGCTCTATTAAAGCCAAATGGGAGGATAAAGTAATTTTGTATAAGCCAAGTACAGGCCTAAATCTTTCAATATTGCCATTGTATGACAAAATAGAACGTTGAATGGAACTAATGGATTTCAGTATATCCTTTTCTGTGTACAGGTGAAAGTATCTCCTTCTTTAATCAACCTGTTTGACCTGTACACAGAAACGAAATCCTCATATCCAGGCCTTTGTGTAGCCCACCAGAACCGAATTTGAACACCCCTGCTTTAAAATGTTTACCTAGATGTGCAGTGGTAGACTAACATTTATATAGAGTGCCTTGCAAAAGTATTCACCCCCCTTGACTTTTTACCTATTTTGTTACATTACAGCCTTGAGTTCAATGTTTTGTTAATCTGAATTTTATGTGATGGATCAGAACACATTAGCCTAAGTTGGTGAAGTGAGATTAGAAAAATATATACATAAAACTATTTTTTAGAAATAGAAAACAGAAAATTGGCATGTGAATATGTATTCACCCCCTTTGTTATGAAGCCCATAAAAAGCTCTGGTGCAACCAATTACCTTCAAAAGTCACATACTTAGTGAAATGATGTCCACCTGTGTGCAATCTAAGTGTCACATGATCTGTCATTACATATACACACCTTTTTTGAAAGGCCCCAGAGGCTGCAACACCTAAGCAAGATGCACTACTAACCAAACACTACCATGAAGACCAAGGAACTCCCCAAACAAGTAGGGGACAATATTGTTGAGAAGTACAAGTCAGGGTTAGGTTATAAAAAATATCCAAATATTTGATGATCCCCAGGAGCACTATCAAATCTATCATAACCAAATGGAAAGGACATGGCACAACAGCAAACCTGCCAAGAGACGGTCACCCACCAAAACTCACAGACACCGGGCAAGGAGGGCATTAATCAGAGAGGCAGCACAGAGATCTGAGGTAACCCTGGAGGAGCTGCAAAGTTCCAAAGCAGAGAGTGGATTATCATAGGACGACAATAAGCTGTACGCTCCATAGAGTTGGGCTTTTTGGCAGAGTGGCCCGAGAAAGCCATTACTGTTAGCAAAAAACAAAATGGCACGTTTTGAGTTTGCGAAAAGGCATGTGGGAGACTCCCAAAATGTATGGAGGAAGGTGCTCTGTTCTGATGAGACTAAAATTTAACTTTTAGGCCATCAAAGAAAACGCAATGTCTGGCGCAAACCCAACACATCACATCACCATGTTTTTCAGCGGCTGGGACTGGGAAACTGGTCAGAGTTGAGGGAAAGATGGATGGTGCTAAATACAGGGATATTCTTGAGCAAAACCTATACCACTCTGTGCGTGATTTGAGGCTAGGACGGAGGTTCACCTTCCAGCAGGACAATGACCCCGAACACACTGCTAAAGCAACACTTGAGTGGTTTAAGGGAAAACATGTAAATGTGTTGGAATTGCCTAATCAAAGCCCAGACCTCAATCCAATAGAAAATCTGTGGTCAGACTTAAAGATTGCTGTTCACAAGCGCAAATCATCCAACTTGAAGGAGCTGGAGCAGTTTTGCAAGGAGGAATGTGCAAAAATCCCAGTGGTAAGATGTGGCAAGCTCACAGAGACTATCCAAAGCAACTTGGAGCTGTGATTGCTGCAAAAGGTGGCTCTACAAAGTATTGACTTTAGGGGGGTGAATAGTTATGCACATTGACTTTTTCTGTTATCTTGTCCTATTTGTTGTTTGCTTTACAATAATAAAAAAAAAAAAAATCTTCCAAGTTGTGGGCATTGTCTGTAAATTAAATGATAAAATCCGCAAACAACTCAAGAGAAGAAAATTATTTTGTGCTGTTGACATTTAATGGCTTGCTTTTGTCAGAAATAAATGCAATATTACCTAAATGTATTATCAGTGTACTCAGGACATACAGAGCTTTTGTGTTATGAGACAATCTTTCACTGATCTTATCGGTTTAGCAATAGTACAAAGTTCTAAATATGAGAATATTTGTTTTACTTATTTACTAGATTTATTTTTTTCCCATTTTGTATGCAACCAAAATAACAAATATACCAGTAAAAAGCTATTGAAAAAAAAAACAAAAACAATACACCAATTAACAAAGTTCACAGGAACCATGTCGAAACAGATACATGACAAAATGTGACATATATATATATATGGCCTTTTGGGTGAGGAATATGTCCAGAACCCCTGGCACTGAAAGGGTTAAATGGTTAAGACTTGTATTTCTTCGTGTAGTTTGGAATTACCAGTAATTATATATTTTATGTTCTTTTAGAAAAAAAAACTCTGATGCAATACAATGTACAGTGTAGTATAGAAGGGTGAGGAAATTATCGCTTATTACTACTCCTACTGAGACTGCACACAAAACATATATGGGGCATATAATACATACCTATAATTGCATCACGCTTTTCATTCACTGTAGGAAACAAATACAAAGTAAGTTAAAGAACTGTATCTTACGTTACAGTTTTCACACAATTAGGGTTTATTTTTATTGAGCTGCTGGAGGTTGTGGTTTTCAATATTTATTCATATTAGTAATAAATGTACAGTGTTATAGCATGTTTTTCAGGTGGTCAAGGAGCCCATGGAATGGTTTCTCTCTAAGCTATTAGACCCTTTTGAAATTGTATCTGTTTTTGCCTAGAATTGTTGAGCTAGCACTTATTGTTTTCAAACTTTACAAATCTGTAAATCCCGTTATTCTTGGTAAACAACACTTCACAATTAGCATTACATAAAATGTTACACTAGGATAAACAAGCATATAGAGGGTAAAAAGTATTTTTTTTTTTTAATAAAAAGTTTATACAAAAATAATATAATGATGATAGAACACAGCAAAAGAACACCATTATTATATGACCATACATTTCTTGTGCACTGAAATGATTTAATCTGTGTAATGTTGGGGTTAAATACAAATATCACTACCCTATAAGTATTAGTATGTATGTATATATATATATATATATATATATATATATATATATATTATACTTTTATTACCTCATATTATAATTGTATTACCTTAGTAGCACTTTTATATTGCAAGATTTAAGCTAACAAACAGTTAATTATGCTTTTCCCTAATTCAGAGGTTTTCACTATTACTGAAAACGATCCTATTCCCATAATAAAATGTTCTGTGTGAGGCCAGAGTCAAGGCTAAAAATCAAGTTATTGTCTGTGCAGAAATGCACAACATAAAGGCGATGTGCGCAAAGATTTAGCCTAGGTATGTGTCTCATTATTAATTGGCCTACTAATATAATTAATCGTTTATTGGCTTAGAACTGGGTGTTGGTGGACTGTATCATTTTCTAGAGGGTAGTAATCAAATATACCATTTTCTATATGTAGGACTACTATAAAAAGATATGATATTTATGTATTCGTCGAACCCAGCAGACATTGTGTATACTCGATACTTTGCTGTTACTTTCTCGAGCATCTTGTAAATAAATCAAACATACTCAGTGACGTCTGTGTTTTTGTATCATTCCTTGTTTTTTGGAGATTAGAGTGTTGCTTGTGGATATTTGTTTTCCACATCGTGGCACCCAATGCGTGTGGCTACACTACCTGTCTGTATTTTTATACCCCGAGATCCAGTTTATTGCTGATGAGTTGTTTGGCATTTTGTGTAGTTGATAACCTAAAAATGCTGATTAGTGTTTTAAGGTGTAAGTAACAAACAAATAATATATTGAGATATATTTTGCCTGTTGAGGTGATAATTGCTGTAAGTGTAGTAAGCGCTGTAGATATAAGTTAAAGTAGAGATAGATTAACAGAGTTGAGCCTTCCTTTAAAGGTGTGTAAGGTGGGCCTATAAAGGCGAGAGTTGTCTAGACAATTTCGACTGGCGTTGATGTGAAATAGTGGCTGAAGGATTGAATTGCGTATCAATTGGGCCCATGCATCCATTGTGAGAACTGAGTGTGAGTGAGGTGTGAGGTGAGGTGTGAGAACTTGAGAGAAAATGGGGAGTGTGTCTGCATTTGCAGTGTTCTGGAAGTGTGTGAGACAGATAAAAAGCTGTGTTTGAGCGTGAACTATTGAACTATTTTATGTTTTTTCTTTTAATTTGTATAGTTATTTTTAAAGGTGGGGAGGGTTTTGATTTATTTTTAATTTTTGTGCTTTGAAAGTGCTATGTTTTCTTCTGTAGAAAGTGCATGCTGTTTGTTATAAGCTGTTTTTTTCTAAAAAATTGTTTTATGTACATGTATTTCTCATTTCACTTCACCAACTTAGACTATTTTGTTCTGATCCAGCACATAAAATTCAGATTAAAAAAAACATTGAACATAAGGCTGTAATGTAACAAATTAGGTAAAAAGTCAAGGGGGGTAAATCATTTTGCAAGGCACTGTATCGCCTGGATAAACTATACACCAAAGCCAATTTTTCAGATCTTTATATGCTTTCAAGTCCTATAACATAATAGTTAATTCAAACTGTTTTCTGGGGGGAGAGGTGATTAAACCAAATGCATTTTGTTCACAAGTAATGCACTTGTATTCAAATATATCTTTAGTCGTTTACCTCCATTCACCATCTCCAGGGTCCACCAACTCTTCATGTACAAATAATGACTTCAGCTCTTGAAATATACACATGTAGCGATAATTCACAATCTAATCTAATGATATACTATCTGACCTAGCTAGCCAGAGTGACCAGATGTTCATAAACTTCAGGATTGTGCCCTCCATTAAATGGGTTACTCGTTTATTAATAAGGATAACATAAAATGTGTTTTTAACTACTGTGTGTAAGCAATGTGGCTTTTCGTGGCCAGCATCAAGTATTGTAGTATTAAAGATTTCTGAGGCTAACCTGATGACTTCTTCCTATAGGAGTTGTACCTTAGGGCATGTCCTCCATATAAGCATAAATGAACCCAGACTTCCACAGTCCCTGGTATTATGAGTAAGTAACCATTTAAAATGCTTAGCAGGTGTATGATAAGTTCTATCTAGGACTTTTATGGATGTTTGTTTTTTCCGTCTGTGAAGCCTGATTAAAGGTGTCATATAACAAGCTAAAAATTTAGTTTGACAGTGGAAGATCTTTGCAAGCTTAACAAACCAGTTTCTGGGATTCCTAGAATATGTAAAGTGACATTTACGAAGAGTCTGATTCTGCAATAATTATACTGTTCTGCCAAAGGTAGATTATAAGTATTCCTCAAGTATTCAAAAGTGATAACCCCATTTCTCTGGCACCATTTCTTAGTAAATGTCTGGACTTCCACCAGTGTAGTCAATCTGAGGTGAGATGAATAACGAATTGTGGGTTTGGAATAATAGGGGAAATGCTAGATAGCTTTGGTGATAGCTGATAATTTTGAGTAGCACAGGACCATATACAAAGAGAATGTTTGATGAATTGGTTAGTTAGTTTCCCAAGGGTATGACTCATTTTAGGAATCCAGATTATGCTTTCTGTTTGTACATATTGGATTTTTAAATCCTTGAGGATTTATAGTTCCATATAAATTTGAAAATTTTATTTTGGATTCTCTCAAGATCCTTATAGTTAATTGAGTTCGGAAGTGTGCGAAATAGGTATGAAAGCCGGGGGAGAATATTCATTTTTACTGCATTTATTCTACCCAACCATGAGAGAGCTGCTTAATTAGCTGTCTGAGTTAGATCTTATGGATTGAGACAAAGTGTCTATGGCTAGAGTTAAAAATAAAGGCGAGAGGGAACCCCCGTATCTGGTACCATACTGGATCTCAATTTGCGCCGTTGACTGAGTTTTAGTATCGCCTTGGAGATTTATAATAAATCTTAATCAAGTTCATACATTTTCCTACTAAGCCAAACTTCCCTTATACAGCTTTAAGGTATAAGGCCATTCTAAAGTATCAAATGCTTTCCCTATATCTAGAGCCAATAAGCATGTCCGTATATGATTTTGAGAAACCCAAGCTATTGAATTTAAGCTTCGCCTGATGTTGTCTCCTGTTTGTCTATAAGGGATAAAGCATGTTTGGTCTTTATGGATTATTCTAGGGAGAAATAGTGATATTCTATTGGCCACTAGATTTGCTAAAACTTTTATATCTCCATTTAAGAGTGAAATGGGGTAATCATTTTTCACATCCAATAGATCACACCCCTCTTTGGGGAAAAAAAAAATCATGTCTGCCTAATTCTAAAATTTGAGAAAAAACAAATTAAGTGTCAGTCATGGTACATTAGCAAATGGAGATGCTCTTCCATTTCCAATTTATACTGCTAGAGTATGATAAAGGTATTTAGAAGGTAAGTCGGATAGCAGGTGAATCTGACATTTCAAATTCTAGGACCGGGAAAGGGAGTATAGGGGAGAAAGGGCCAAAACAAAGATAACCATAACATTGTAACACTGTAGCTTGAAACATTCCTCAAACAATTACCTGGGGCACTACTGTGCTAGAGGAGGAGAATTAGATATTCAATTTTATTAAAATTCCCCTCAGTTGAGGAAAATTAAGCAATAACAAATCTGTTTTATATGATGTTAAGATTTAAATGAACAGTAACCTATGTAAAATACATATATCTGGGCTTGGTAAGCTATCTATACTCTATGGATAAACCTATATTTCGTTTTTCTAGAGTTATAGAATAGGATTATCCCATATTATATTTTCACAACCACCTTAATCTTAAAAGTATTAGCTACATTGTACAATGGTGGTTAATGCTTATGCAAAGTATACAAAGTTAATCCCATATCTTATATATCATTGAAACGCTCTATATAACATTATGATACAATACCATCTCTGTTTATAACAGTCTCTTAGATTAACATTATATTTATGTTATGTGCAGAAGTAAATGTCCTGGATCAGTAATTGGTCTATTTTTATAAAAGTATGCTCTTTAATGTAACTGTACCAAGAATACTTCCGGTATGCTTCCGGTATTATAAAGCTATGTCAATGTCTTATTGGAGGCGTAAAGCAATAGCCAGGTAGTATAAAGTAATTGATCCAAAATATACATCAGCCTAGCCTAGAATCCTTGCAGCCTAATGTGAACATTCCAATTAACAATGAATCCAAAGGGTGTGTAAAATAACCTGTTTAGGATCTTTGGATAGTCTATTAGTTCTCCACAGATGGACCTGGAGTTGAAGTTGCCTGCATTCGATTTTGATCTTACAGTCTACACTGGCATTTGGTCCACTGAACCTTCCGACCATTGCCTTCAGGGCCTTTGTGGTAGACGTGTTTCTTGTGGAACTTCCAGGTTGTCTTCTTTAGTTATAAGATTCAAATGTGCGAGAACTGAATGGCATTCCTCCAGCGAGTGGACTATGTGAACATTTGTGCCCACTTGGAAAGATAGGTTAAAGGGAAATCCCCATTTGTATTTGATACTGTCATGAATTAAAATTGAAAGGGACAGTTTTAGCTGTTCGTGATGGAAAAGCGTGGCGGGAGCTAAGTCAGCATAGATTTGTATTGAAGCTCCTTTTGGACCAATGATAGATTGTGATTTTCTAGATGCTGCAAGTATTAAGTCTCTTGTTGCTTGACGCAAAAACCTATCTATAACATCCGTAGGTTGTTCTGAGGAAGTAGTGACCCCAAGAGCCCTATATGCCCTTTCTTTTTCCCAAGAGTCTGGTGGTTTATTTGGCAAAATATTATGTATTACAGCATTTAGGTACATTTTCAGGTCTATCACTGACTTTGGAATTCCTCTAAACAGTACATTTTGGAATCTGGACCTATCCTCAAGCTCCCACAGTTTGTTTTCCAGAGTGGATATATTGGTAGAATTTTGAGTTAGATCGGCTGGATCATTCCGCTGAGCATCCAAGATTTGTTCGGTTAGCAATTTCAGCTAATGTGTGCGCTAACCAAGATCCTGAATGTCCTCTTTAATTTCTTTGACCGCCTTGTCAAAGTGAGATTGAAGCAAATTATCAAAGTCCGTTAAGGATATGTCGGAAAGTTTGGCATGATGAGGAGATGAGGGAATGTCATCATCCATATCAGAGCCTTCCGATGAGCCCATTAAAGAGTTAGGTGGTGAGACTTAAGGTTGTTGTACTTAAAAGTGTTCCAGGAATGCATTTTGGTGACAGGCTCTCCTTAGATTTACCCATTTTTATATTCAGCTCAGAATTAGCAATATTGATTGTGTGTGAACAGTTTAGAATCCAAAAATATTGATTGAAGATTAAGAGGAGAGGATTCCCTTGTTCCTAGGTTTGTCCATTAGTGGAGTAAGAAGCCCAAGCCCACTAATCAGCGTGGGGATTTACATATTAGTTTTTCTGATGTAAGAATTTAAAGTAAAACACCAGAATGTTGTCTTTTCCAATCTAACAAGGAAGGGTTATAAACATTCCAAACGAATTCCCCTTCAGTATGATGGGTATATGAAAAACAAATATTACAGTATCATTATGATCCTAAACAATATATTTTTATGTTTTATGAGCTAACATAGGCCATTTGTCTCATAAATTGTATTGTAGGAGTTAAGGAACTTCTGTGTTTAAAGTATGATCCTGGGTATCTTATTTAGTCAATATATTTTTATTTTAATTGTGCAACACTAGGTGGCACTGTTGGTCCTATAACAAGCTAATCCTTATGTGAAATCAGAGATTGCTGACAGGAAAAAAAGTACCAAATCTCATATACAGTATGCTAGTTGAGAGTAGAGGACGTATAGATTGAATTTATGTAGTCCAGTCTGTGAGGCTGAGTACTTTCAGTATGTGAAATACTTTGAGACTATTCCTAAAATAATGTTATCTGTTCCGTTTGTTGTAGAATTAGTGGTGAAAAGAGAAATGCCCCTTGCTGTCTATAAAGTGGAAAGCTTTTGGTTATGTAACAAATGCAGATGTGTATCTCTGAAAGCGTATTTCCACTGGTTAGGCAAAAGTGGCATTGTTCATAAAAACTGGTAATTTCTTCTAAGTATTAGAGCAAATAAGAGAGATAAAAAAAAAAAAAAGAAAAAAGAGGTATTCCCTCTACATCCACATTTAGAGACAGGTTCAGGGAGTCCAAGATGGTGTTTTGTCACTATGAGTTTTCCTGCCATATGTGAAATGGCACTAAGGAAGGCAGTTTAGTACAGTCCCAAAGATCTTTCACAAGTGTCTTCAGGGTAAGGCTTAAATAAAGGGCAGCTTGTCTTGAGAAAAATAGTCTTAGTGGTCTCTCTCTCCTCACTTAAAGTATATATAATGATTTAATTTAGGAGTTTTGGTTGCAGTTCCGTTATTGGAGCGACTTTATTTATTTATAAAAATTGCGGGGTGCCGCTAGACTCACCCAATCTCCTTCACTCTAGATGTCCAGTTGGTCTGTTACAAGTTCCCCGGTCTAGTAGATAGGGCTAGGCACCTCCCGTTGCTTTTTTATTGCCTGTCTGACCAGGTTGCTGCCAAAGTGTGAGAGAGTCTTCGTCCCGGTGCGTCATAAGTTGACGTTGCCTCTTTAGTTGCGCGGACCTAGGGCCTGACCGCTCCCCTTGCCTCATGGCTCCCGAGGTTTCCTCCAACTGTCCCCTGTGTCACCAAAAGCTGTGACACCAATAACCTGGAGACCATTTCATACATGCAGAAATTCTAAATGGTACCCATAAAGGTGAAGTCGTTTTCATACCAAGAATAGATTTGGCTCCAAACGAGACAAGCTTGCCTTATGTACTTCAAAGAAGAGAAATTCCCACTATAATGGCATTTGAAATAACCATTTATAAATTTCAAGGTCAAACTTGTTTAACTCTTTTGACCCATTTTTAGAAGAACCAGTATTTGCCCATAGACAACTCTATGTGGCATTTTCAAGATGCAAAAATCAACAAGAAATTAAAGTTTTAATTAAAAAAAAATGAGTCAGGGTGAATTATTAGATGATGGGCGAGTATTTACTAAAAATATTGTGAATTATGAGTGTCATGATCCTCCCGACCATCATTTTTGAGACTCATGTGATGATGTGGTCTGTTTATAGTTATATTATGTTATGTAATGTTAATTACTGTATATTATATTATTGTTATGCTAATTACTGTATGTTATGTTGCTTCCCTATGTGTGATTGACTTGTGATGTTTAATTCTGTATGATGCATGTTTGGTTCATTAAGTATTAAATATTTTAGAATGTTGTGTTGTCCGTCTGTAACTGTCAGATTTAGGCAGTTGAGAGTTTAGTTACATGAAAAGAGATGTAATGGAGATACTGCTGTGGTGGATATCTTAGATAAGATATATGTTCCTAAAGAAAAGGAAAGTGACATATCTGGAAGACATCAACAGTAAAGAAAAGAAGGTGACATCTTGAGGACATATACTCCTAAAGAAAAGGGAGGTAATATGGCTATGTGACTGAAGTGGATGTTGTGATGTCTTGCAGATGAGGCAGAGTGTGTGTGTCTCTGAGGAAGTGTCTACAGAAAATAAATTATATGATGTGCCTACAGCAATAAAAGCAGTTCCTGATGTTTTCCTAAAAAGCTGAGCCTGCATTCTTATTTTAAATACTGCATTTAATTGAAGAGACATCAGCTGTTTGGTGAAGGGATATAAAGAACTTGGTGTATCTGCTGGGTAGGTTTGGCCATAACAGCCTTATCAAGCCCGACTGAAGAAACCAGATCACCACAACTAGTAATCGCTGTCTGAGGTAAAATCTGTGCTGCATGGAGTGTGTGATGACTCATACAGGAGAAAAGAAAGGTAACAGCTTTAAGGGACTCTGAGAGCATTTATATATGTATCAAAGCGCCAGAGACTATAGTTGACCTTCAAGGTCCAGGAAGGTAACTCTGCTATTAAGAGACTCTGTGGAGATTTATATATGTGTCAGAGTGCCAGAGACTATAGCTGCCCTGATCCTGCACAATAAATGAACAGTGTAAATGTTTATAATGAAAAGGGAATTTACATGCTCTTGAATGTTGTCAGCTAAAGTTTAAAATATACATCTATTGAACCTGTTATGAATTACAACAACTATTAAAGCAGTTCCTGATATTTTGATAAAGCTGAGTCTGAGTTCATATTTTTAAATGCTGCATCTGAGGAATGACATTTTTAGAAACATCGGCTGTCTTGGTGAAGGGATATAAAGAACTTGGTGAATCTGCTGGGTAGGTTTGGCCATAACAGCCTTATCAAGCCCAACTTAAAGTAGATCGCCACAATGAGGTGTTTTAAATTCTAACAAAACAGGAAAACAAGAAAAGAACAGAAAGAAAAATAGACATACAGAACAGTGGTTACATCTCAAGGACTAACTTTTACATTTCTTGGGCTCTTTTTTGTGAAACCACTACTAACTTCAATAAAAACAAAAAAACAAGCCTTCACAAAACTTGACAAAGCAATTCATAAACTAAAAAAAATTTGATTGTTAACAACCATGTTAAGCAAAAGAAGGTGTTTTGAAAATATTATAGTTTGTAGTTTCATTGAATATACTGAATACTTGCATTGTATGTACTTAGAAGTTTGATTCTATGTATTTCAAGTTTGTTTCTCCAGTTGTTCTGGGGTTTATTAATTCTAATTATCGCTTGAATTGTATTTTGTTATTAGTTTCATTGTATGTATTTATGGCTTTTGGCCTTTTACTGTATAATTACTAAAATAGTATTGATCCAGGGAGTAATTCCGACCATCAGTATCTGGGGTCAGGAAGGAATTAATTTTTTAACTTGGGTTTTTTCTGTTTGCCTTCCTCTGGATTCAATATAAACATTTACACATCTCTTAAATAACATGTAATGCTTTACAAACTTTACACATTCTTATAATAATGATGTATAGGTTACAATAAAATGTTTTACACTTTTCTCAAACTATTGTTTCTGAGTTGTTTACAGACATAAATATACAAGTTGCATGTTATAACAATAAATACATTAACTACTAATTGTATTGTTGTATTGTTGTTGTTTTTCATATATATATATATATATATATATATATATATATATATATATATATATATATATATACAGTGCCTTGCAAAAGTATTCAACCCCCTTGGCATTTTTCGTGTTTAGTTGCCACGCAAAATGGAATTATCATGCATTATTTGAGGATTTGCATAATTTAATTTATAGAACATGCAAATTTTAAAGATGTTTTTTTTTTATTGTGAAGCAAACAACAAATAGGACAAAAGAACAGAAAAAGTCAAAGTGCATAACTATTCACCCCCCTAAAGTCAATACTTTGTAGAGACAACTTTTGCCCAATCACAGCTCCTTTGGATAAGTTGCTTTGGATAAGTCTCTATGAGGCACTTAAAACAGGCACTACAGACTCATAACATAAGGTGTATGCTTGCTAATGCCAGAAGCTTTCCAGGAAAAATGGGAGAGTTAGAATTATTAGCTAATAATGAAAAATGGGATTTAATAGGCATTACCGAAACGTGATGGGATGAATCTCATGACTGGACTGTTAATCTGGATGGTTATAACCTATTCAGGAAAGATAGAGGCAATGATAAAAGAGGAGATGGGATTTGTCTGTATGTTAAGCCTATAGTCAGAGAAGATATTTATGGTGGACTTAGTGATAAAGTTGAATGTTTGTGGGTAGAGTTAAATAGCGGAGCAGCAAATCCTAAAAGAATATTAGTAGGAGTATGCTAAAAAAAAACAAATATAGCTGAAAGTGAGGAAATACAATTATTGTTACAGATTGGAAATGCAGCTAATCATGGGCAAGCTCTAATAATGGGAGATTTTAATTACCCTGAAATAAACTGGATACATGAGACCAGCAGCTCAGCTAAGGGGAGCAGGTATATGCTAATGACGCGGCGCGCATGTGTGACGTCACAAGCGCGTCGGGTCAAGGAGCGGAGGCCGGAGCACAAGCAGGTAAGTGAGGGGAGAGGGGGGAGGTATTTAGGGGGGTTTAGGTGGAGGGGGGGTTTAGGTTGGGGAGGGGGGTTGGGGTTGAGTGGGGAGGTTGAGGGGGTTTGAGGTTGAGGAGGTGGGTTGGGGTTGAGGATGAGGAGGGAGGTTGAGGATAGGGGGTTGAGGATGAGGATGGGGGGTTGAGGAGGGGGTGAGGATGGGGGGGTTGAGGAGGAAGGTTGAGGAGGGGGTTGAGGATGGGGGGTTGAGGAGGGAGGTTGAGGAGGGGGTTGAGGAGGAGGGTTGAGGAGGGAGGTTGAGGAGGAGGGTTGAGGAGGGAGGTTGAGGATGAGGAGGGAGGTTGAGGATGAGGGGTTGAGGAGGGGGGTTGAGGATGGGGGGTTGAGGAGACAGGGTAAGGATGGGGGGCTTGAGGATAGGGGGTTGAGGAGGGGGGGTTGGGGTTGAGGGGGGGGTTGAGGTTGAGGAGGGTTGAGGTTGAGGAGGGGGCTGAGGTTAAGGATGGGGCTTGAGGAGGGGGTTGAGGATGGGGGGTTGAGGAGGGAGGTTGAGGATGGGAGGGTTGAGGAGGGAGGATGAGGAGGGAGGTTGAGGAGGGGGTTGAGGATGAGGAGGGAGGTTGAGGATGAAGAGGGAGGTTGAGGATGAGGAGGGAGGTTGAGGATGAGGAGGGAGGTTGAGGATGAGGAGGGAGGTTGAGGATGAGGAGGGAGGTTAAGGATGAGGAGGGAGGTTGAGGAGTGGGGTTGAGGAGGGTGATAAGGGAGGGGGGAAGAGACACAGGGAAGGGAGAGGTTGGAAAAGACACAGGGAAGGGAGAGGAGAGAAGAGACACAGGGAAGGGAGAGGGGAGAAGAGACACAGAGAGAGAGGGGGACACAGAGGGCACAAGAGGGACACAGGGGGCAGCACATTTCCCACCCTCGGCTTCTACTCCAGTCACTCATTTTACCCAGTATTTTGTGGTAAAATGGGTGCCTCGGCTTATACTCGGGTCGGCTTATACTCAAGTATATACGGTAATTAAAAAGGGAATTCAGGGTTATCGTGGATAATTAGAGAGACAGTATTGATCCAGGGAGAAATCCGATCGCCAGTATCTGTGGTCAGGAAGGAATTTTTTTTTTTTTTTTTTCCTTTGAGACGATTGGTTAAGTCTCATTTGTTTTTGTTTTTCTGTCTGCCTTCCATTAAATAATTGATTAATAATTAATTAACAACTAATTAATTAATATTTAATCCGCATATTGCAGATCAGAGGAGATCTTAAAAGGTTGAACTTGATGGACTGTAAGTCTTTTTTCAAACTTAATTACTATTTAACTATGTAACTATGTTACTATGTAACTATAAGCTTGCCACATCTTACCACTGGGATTTTTGCCCATTCCTCCTTGGAAAACTGCTCCAGCTCTTTCAAGTTGGATGGTTTGCGCTTGTGAACAGCAATCTTTTAGTCTGACCACAGATTTTCTATTGGATTGAGGTCTGGGCTTTGATTAGGCAATTCCAACACATTTACATGTTTTCCCTTAAACCACTGAAGTGTTGCTTTAGCAGTGTGTTTGGGGTCATTGTTCTGCAGGAAGGTTAACCTCTGTTCTAGCCTCAAGTCACGCACAGAGTGGTACAGGTTTTGCTCAAGAATATTCCTGTATTTAGCACCATCCATCTTTCCCTCAACTCTGACCAGTTTCCCAGTCCCGGCTGCTGAAAAACACCCCCACAGTATGATGCTGCCACCACCATGTTTCACTCTGGGGATAGTTTTTTTTGGGTGATGTGATGTGTTGGGTTTGCGCCAAACAAACCATTTTCTTTGATGGCTGAAAAGTTAAATTTTAGTCACGTCAGACCAGAGCATCTTCCTCCATACATTTTGGGATGAATCTTCATCTAATTCACAACAATAGACAATCACACTCTGCTTAAACTAATAACACACAAAGAATTAAATGTTACCATGTTGTTATTGAACACACCATGTAAACATTCACAGTGCAGGTGGAAAAAGTATGTGAACCCCTAGACTAATGACATCTCCAAAAGCTAATTGGAGTGAGGTGTCAGCCAACTGGAGTCCAATCAATGAGATGAGATTGGAGGTGTTGGTTACAGCTGCCCTGTCCTATAAAAAACACACACCAGTTCTGGGTTTGCTTTTCACAAGAAGCATTGCCTGATGTAAATGATGCCTCACACAAAAGAGCTCTCAGAAGACCTACGATTAAGAATTGTTGACTTGCATAAAGCTGGAAAGGGTTATAAAAGTATCTCCAAAAGCCTTGCTGTTCATCAGTCCACGGTAAGACAAATTGTCTATAAATGGAGAAAGTTCAGCACTGCTGCTACTTTCCCTATGAGTGGCCGTCCTGTAAAGATGACTGCAAGAGCACAGCGCAGACTGCTCAATGAGGTGAAGAAGAATCCTAGAGTGTCAGCTAAAGACTTACAAAAGTCTCTGGCATATGCTAACATCCCTATTAGCGAATCTACGATATGTAAAACACTAAACAAGAATGGATTTCATGGGAGGATACCACAGAGGAAGCCACTGCTATCCAAGCAAAACATTGCTGCACGTTTACAGTTTGCACAAGAGCACCTGGATGTTCCACAGCAGTACTGGCAAAATATTCTGTGGACAGATGAAACTAAAGTTGAGTTGTTTGGAAGAAACACACAACACTAGGGGCCTCATCCTATTATCGGCCGTAGGAGATGCGGGGCCGCAAGGACCGGCCGCAAGCTATTCGGCTATTCTTTTCCCCTCTGGCCGGGGATTCCGGCAGGCTTGCGGCCGGGGCCTTGCTATCCCTTGCGGCCGCTCGCGCCGGAGGAAAGCCTTTGATCTAAAGCGGCCGCAAGAGTTTCGGTCGCAAGAAAAGCCTGGTTGCTATTCTATTACTCCGGGAACCCTCTCTGCAAGGCTAAAAGCGAGCCGCAGCTTACTTGCAGGAAAAAGGTCCCGCTAGCACCAATTAAGCACATTATAAAGCCAAAATAAAGCCATCCTGCACTCTGAGGAGACTATAAAGTGATTGTAGGTGTTAGCAAAAATAGCACAACATTCCCCTATACTCAAATCCGTAAAAAAAAATTTTTTTTATATATGTCAAATATCCATGTAAAAAGTCCAGAGAGCTTGGAGCACCTCACACCCGGCCACGCTGCGGCCGGAAAATAAACAGTTAATGTAAACTCGGATTTGGTCTGATGTGCAAGCTTGAGAGTGGGTTACTATTAATCCTCATGTCCCCCAATATGATCCCTAGCATTTACAGAGCTTTACAGTGCTGTCTTGAATTTATTTTTGACTTTAAAGATTTCTGAGCTTACGGCCGATTGCAAAATATACGGCCGGCCGTAAGAGGAGATCCTTGCGGGCCGTTTAATAGAATTGCGAGGTAACGGAACCCCCGCAGGAATCGCAGCCTTGCGGCCGTTTTACGGCCGATAATAGAATGAGGACCTATGTGTGGAGAAAAAGAGGCACAGCACACCAACATCAAAACCTCATCCCAACTGTGAAGTACGGTGGTGGGGGCATCATGGTTTGGGGCTGCTTTCCTGCGTCAGGGCCTGGACGGATTGCTATCATCGAAAGAAAAATGAATTCCCAAGTTTATGAAGACATTTTGCAGGAGAACTTAAGGCCATCTGACCACCAGCTGAAGCTCAACAGAAGATGGGTGTTACAACAGGACAACGACCCAAAGCATAGAAGTAAATCAACAACAGAATGGGTTAAACAGAAGAAAATACGCCTTCTGAAGTGGCCCAGTCAGAGTCCTGACCTCAACTCGATTGAGATGTTGTGGCATGACCTCAAGAAAGTGATTCACACCAGACATCCCAAAAATATTGCTGAACTGAAACAGTTCTGTAAAGAGAAATGGTCAAGAATTACTCCTGACCGTTGTGCACATCTGATCTGCAACTACAGGAAACGTTTGGTTGTAGTTATTGCTGCCAAAGGAGGTTCAACCAGTTATTAAATCCAACTGTGAATGTTTACATGGTGTGTTGAATAAAAACATGGCAACATTTAATACTTTGTGTGTTATTTGTTTAAGCAGACTGTGATTGTCTATTGTTGTGACTTAGATGAAGATCAGATCACATTTTTTGACCAATTTGTGCAGAAATCCATATCATTCCAAAGGGTTCACATACTTTTGCTTGCAACTGTATATATATATATATATATATATATATATATATATATATATAATGTATGCTTTTAAAAATAGTATTGTCATTATTGTTCCTGTTAACAATACAAAGAAAAAGGTGGCTCAGGTTGGGACAAGTCATATGAACTATTAGGGTGCCACTAGGGATTAAAAAGATAATGATAATCAGCAAAAGAGACAAAAGGGACCCCTATTACTGTGCACACCTATTCTTAATCTAATCTCAGAGAGAATGAAAATGAAAACTTAGCGTTTAATATACTTGTTAAAAATATTAAAATTCTCAGAGGCAGGATATCACATTCATTAATAGCATGGGTATAATCAATCCGGAATCTATATAAAGTGCCAGTGTTTGAATTATTGGATTTGACTAAAAATATAGGGCCTCATTAAATTATCTCTTGTACTTCTCTCGGTCCTCGCAAAAGGCAGTTTTTTTGCTGTTTGCGTGGACTGAATCCCTTGCAGCCTGCTTTGCGAGATGACTCCGAAAAATAGCAGAGAATAGGCTCCAAGAGAGCTACGGAGTCACACGCAGCCTTAAATCTATGAGGTGAATCTCGCACCTCGGAAGAATCCCTACGGGTACAAAAAGTTTTTTGTTTATGGCAATTGATCACGTGGAAAAAAACATCAGAAGAGGTAATTTAGATAAAGAACTATTGAAAAAAGAGGCAAAGTGGATTTATCTAAGTACTAAGAAACCCTTAGGCCTTAATGAAGGCTTTACATTTACCCCATTTATTTAAATATATTGAACATGATCATTTCTGAAAATAAGTTCTTATATGTGTTTATCAATGGAGATATGACTCAAATAGGTAAATGACTGCCTTCTTTAATAAGAAATTCTTAACTTTGAAAGAATGGTCAGTAATCAACAATAACCACAATAATGTATTGGTCTCTATATCATGATAAGCATTCAGCTAGAATCATAATTTAATGTAAGATTGACAATATATACCATAAACAATGGCATTTTTGTGTATTTCTTATGGGTCAATATTGGTAAAATAGATGAAAAATAGATGATAGGCAGTAATATATTAAAGTAAAATATTTGATAAAGTATTAGAGGGTTTGATATAGAAGCATGCGATGCCCTCATTAATATACTCCAATATTAATATTAAGAAGTACTGTATATACTAAGGCTATCCCAAAGAAAAATAAATACTGCATGCCATATGCGCTTTTTGAAGTCAATAGTATAATGTCTAAACATAATCCTTAGTATCTAAATGGGAGATTATTATTAGATCAAATCCATTCTAGTTTTGTAATTTAGCTGTAATATCATTAAGTAATTTTATAATATTTCAATAGTTCGTAGATAAGGATAAATCAAGATTTGTTAAACCGTGTCTGAAGATAAAATATATTGAATTTATAATACTCAATAATACACCCCATGTTAAGAGGCTAATTTATAACTACATAAATGTCCTTTTTTCTTTTAAAATGTAGTTCATAAATTCAACAATAAATTAAGAGAGATTTATTTTGTATTATTCAAAGTTTTCTTTGTAAATATATGCATTATTTTAATCATTCACCATGTCCATGACAATAGAAAGGTATAAAGGGAAGCTTTAAAAACATGGCGGTGACCCTTGAAAAAATCCAGAAACGTGCGTCGGGTCAGATGCAGGAGTGTAAGCGCTGGGTTATGACCTCATCGCGAGGCGTCTAAACTGCTTGGCACACTACAACTAAGCTCCAATTCCTAGAACCTAATAGACTAAATAATACCATTATGGAACAAGATTCAGTCGCAAACAACCACTAATGTTAAGCCTTTGAGCTCTAGGGTATTGGAGAACAGTATTAACTGTGCATTCCGGACTGGATGGGAATTATTTTACTACTGACTAATAGTCAATGAATTTCATATGAATGTCATATTATTCATGTTTTCCTATCGCAATATCACCAAACTATAACTCACTGGAATAGAATCAATTAGAAATTGGCTCTAATGCCACAATTTAGGATTATAAGCATTAGCACTTTTTTCTATTTAAAGCACTTTCTATTTCAAGCACTTTATTAGAAACACTCATAGTGGTCACTATATTTTCAGTCAAATCCAATAATTCAAACACTGGCACTTTATATAGATTCCGGATTGATTATACCCATGCGATTAATGAATGTGATATCCTGCCTCTGAGAATTTTTATATTTTTAACAAGTATATTAAAAGCTAAGTTTTCATTTTCATTCTCTCTGAGATTAGATTAAGAATAGGTGTGCACAGTAATAGGGGTCCCCTTTGTCTCTTTTGCTGATTATCATTGTTCCTGTTTAACCATGTTTACACTAATTTCTACATAAATTTCAACAACTAAGCAGCAATACTTTTGACTAATATTGCTACTGGGAGTGTAATATTTCTATTTGAACTTACTACAGAGATTGTGCTTGCAAGTGTCATTTGAAGGACAGTTACTGCAGGGAGAGCCAGCAGAATATGGTTTCACGCCTTTCATGTTACCACTGTAAACACAAATAAAGAATAATTATCATTCACAAACATACAATATGTGTTTTTAGATACTACATACAGATTTATCTATACATATAAAGAGATAAAATGATGTGGCAGCCATTGTAATTTGATTCATAAATACATTTATATTAGTTATGTGAGCGGTTCTGATAAGAGTAATATTTTACGTTTTAACAGATGCTTAGACACTAACAATTTAGCATTTAGCTGCGATGATCTGGATGTATACCTATATTATCAATTGGCACTGCCTCATACACCTTTTAATGTGTCATGTCATACATCTTTAAAACAGTCTGCTTTATTCAGCAATTTTATTGTGAAAAGAGAAAGGGAGTGTGTGTGATAAGTAATATAGATCAATCAATGATTAATCTAATAGTAGTATAATATTTGCATAATACATAAAACCAAACCATGACAGCTAACAGATTAATTTACATGATTTGGTGTTGATTACTTGTTCGGTCATGTCTGACTCTCCATGACACTATGAACTGAGGCATGCCAGGTACATCTTCCAGTCACTGACCCTCTGCCCCATCAAGTTCATATTCATTGCTTCAATGACCTCATCAATCTATATCTGCCTCTGTCGTCCCGTTCTTCCTGTGCCTTCAACCTTCCCAACATTAGAGTCTTGTCTTCTTATAATATGGCCAAAAAATTTAAGCTTAAAAACCTCCAGTGATCAGCTTGTCTTTATTTCCTGAAGTACTGATTTATTAGATCTATTTGCAGTCCAAATGACTCTTCTCACATCTCGCAGCTTTCACATCGATATGTTACTACTGGGAATACCATAATCCTAACTATGCTGAACTTTGTTAATAGGTAAAAATCTTTACTTTTTACTAGCGTGTCCAAGCTTGCCATAGCTCCCTTTCCCAGAACAAACCTCTTTTAATTTCATGGCTACAGTCACCATCTGAAAAACAGGTCAGTTTTTGCACTCTTTTCATTAATTTAATCAATAGGCCCTTTAGTTCCTCCTCACTTTAAGGCAACAGAGCAGTATCATCCGCATATCAGCAATACTGATTCTGTCTTTGGATTTATCCAGCTTGGTATTACGCATGATGTACTCTGAGTACAAGTTAAATAAATAAGGTGACAATATGCAACATTGTTGCACACCTTTTCCAATCTTGAACAATTCTGTTGTCCCATTTTCGGTTCTGACAAACAAATTCCTCAGGAGGCGGATGAGATAATCTGGTACTCCTATCTCTTTAAAAACGTGTCAAATTTTGTTGTGATCCAGACAGTGAAAGGCGTTAGAATAGTATATGGAGCAGAAGTAAATGTTTTTCTGGAACTCTCTTGCTTTCTATATTATTCTTCGGACATTGACAATTTGATCTCTTGTGCCTCTTCAACTGCAGAACATGGCTTTTACATCTGGTAGTCCCCAGACCATATATTGTTGGAACCAAGCTTCTATGATCTTAAGCCTTTCTTGCTGGCATGTTAAATAAGTGCAATTGTTCAATAATTGGAACACTTTTTGGCTCTTCCTCTTTTTGGGACTGGGATGTAGACTGATGTTTCTCAGTCTATTGGCCACTGTTGAGTTTTCTAGATTTGTTTGCATAGGGACATGCAATACATTTACAGCATCATCTTGTAGAATTTTGAATAGTTCAATTGGAATTTCATCAACTCCTGCAGACTTTTTATCAGCAAGGCAGCCTAGGGCCCATCTCACTTCACTCTCCAAAATGTCTGGCTCCACCTCAATCAGCAAACTATTGAGGTCCTCGCTGCTGTTAAGATTATTCCTGTATAGATCTTCAGTGTATTTCTGCCACCTCTTCTTATGCAAATTACTCTTAGGGTTTAGTCTCCCTAAGGGTAATAGGGGAATCCAGACATGGACCCCTTGCTCACTGTGCCTTAGGGAGTTCAGCTGCACCTCACTGACGAGGCCCATAAAGGCCGAAACGCATCTGGGGTTTGCTGTTTCTCCTGTTCAGGGTAGAATTGCCTGGTATTTCGGGGCTGGGTCACTCTTCTGAGTGGGACCAGACTGATATACTACAGGATATTTCTCCCTGTGAAGGGCACAAGTGAGCTAAAAGAGGTTGCTCTCAGAGTGGCTTATCATGGTCATAGAACTAATCTATTAAGGTTGGTTTGTTCTCTGATGAGCACCTCTGACTTACCTGTTTTTGTTTATGCAAATTACTCTTAGGGTTTAGTCTCCCTAAGGGTAATAGGGGAATCCAGACGTGGACCCCTTGCTCACTGTGCCTTAGGGAGTTCAGCTGCACCGATATATTTTGGTTAAATATTATAGAAATATTATAGGGGACGTGTATATGGCATGGATTTTTGGAACAGGGAGATGGAAAAAGATGCTTGGTCGGACCTCCTACTTCGAATTTGGGGCACTGCACGTGCAATGTAATGTGCCACCAGATAGGAGTGGTGTATTAAGTTGTACTATTTATTCCTATCAGTTTAATACCTGTTATGTCACCTATCAGGAGACGTGTATATGGCATGGATTTTTGGAACAGGGAGATGGAAAAAGATGCTTGGTTGGACTTCCTACTTCGAATTTGGGGCACTGCACGTGCAATCTAAGGTGCCACCAGATAGGAGTGGTGTGTTCAGTTGTACTATTTATTCCTATCAGTTTAATACCTGTTACGTCACCTATCAGGGGACGTGTATATGGCATGGATTTTTGGAACAGGGAGATGCAAAAAGATGCTTGGTCGGACCTCCTACTTCGAATTTGGGGCACTGCACGTGCAATCTAAGGTGCCACCAGATAGGAGTGGTGTGTTCAGTTGTACTATTTATTCCTATCAGTTTAACACCTGTTACGTCACCTATCTTTCCTCCCAATAGCACATTCTATATGTCATCAACCGGCCTGGGTGTATTTAGAGAACCAAACTTTAAGGCCCTTAACCTGGGACAAGGTGGCTTGGCTATCAGGATTGCCTCAGAGACTTAAAAACTCGCCAAACCCCCTAATCAGAGACTCACTATCATACTGGAAATGGGCCAAGAAACACACGGGTTTGTTCCCTGGATCCAACCAAATGACCCCAATTTTTGACCACCCTCAGGCCCCGAAAAACATGAGCACAACATCACAACACTGGTGGAGGTCAAGGAAACTAGATAGACTGGGAGACTGGTTAGTAAAGGGCCAGATGCTCACATATGAGGAACTGAGGGACAAGCATGAGCTACCGCTGTCAGAACATTACAATTACTGTAGGCTGAGGCATTTCACACACTCCCTGACCCAGAAACAGGGGACACCGGTCTTAAATTGGTTCTCTAAAATGTGTAAAGATAAACCTCTATCAAGGGGGATCATTGGGTCGCTTTACAAATATAAAACATTTGTTACTGGTTGAAGCGACACTGGGGGAAGGACCCGAGTGAGGGAGCCCTGGAGACCCTTCAGAAGCAACCGGCGGCAAAATCATCCCAGGAAAGGAGAGGTTGCTTACTGAAGCCTGCCCTAGGGTAATCCAAGGGTGATTGCCCAGGTTAGATATTGTAAATAATAAGCTAATACTGCTGGAGGGATCATAGCTAATAGGACATTGGTGTTTCCTGCAGATATACTCTTTACTATTGTCTGTTTTACCATGTTTTAGGTATCTCTTAAATTGCAATCACAGTAAAAAATAAGAAAAATTATTAACCTAAAAAGCAAAAATAAGAAGGACTAGCCAGCTAACTTTCACAAAATGTCTTTATTGTAAATATGTATTTTTGCACAACTATTTTGCAAGACTGTTTAAAAATGCTTTGTTTTTTATTACATGCTGTACGCCTTCTGACAATAAAATAATTTAAATGCAAAAATTAGGTATTGTTGCAGCGACCAGAAAAATTGATGTTAGTTTGCCAGGCAGAAAGTGCCCTAAAATATTTCGTCTTGAACCCTAGTTGGTGGCGGATAAGTCACGCAAGTCATCCAGCATTCAGGGATAAAATACAGCAGCGTGTGGACCATTATTAGCTCAAGGCAGCACATCTATCAGGCCTTTTTTAATCGAATGTATCGCCCACTGTCAGTCCCTTCGGGATCCATCCCTCATTCATCTTAATAGAGGTGAGGTAATCTAGACTTTTTTGACCTAGGCGACTCCTCTTATCAGTGACAAAACCTCCTGCTGCACTGAAGGTCCTTTCTGACAGGACACTTGAAACGGGGCAGGACAGACGTTCTATGGCAAATTGGGATAGCTCAGGCCACAGGGCAAGCATGCACATCCAGAAGTCAAGGGGTTCATCGCTCCTCATAGTGTCAATATCTGTAGTTATGGCGAGGTAGTCTGTTACCTGACGGTCAAGTCGTTCTCTGAGGGTGGACCCCAAAGGGCTGTGGCGATGCATAGGACTTAAAAAGCTCTGCATGTCCTCCATCAACAACACGTCTGTAAAGCGTCCTCTCCTTGCCGGTGTGGTCATGGGAGGAGGAGGATTATGTTTACCTCTTCCACTGTTAGATTGCCGTTGTGCTGTGACATCACCCTTAAACGCTGTGTAAAGCATACTTTTTAATTTATTTTGGAAGTGCTGCATCCTTTCCGACTTGTGGTAATTCGGTAACATTTCAGGCACTTTCTGCTTATACCGGGGGTCTAGTAGCGTGGACACCCAGTACAGGTGGTTCTCCTTCATCCTTTTTATACAAGGGTCCCTCAACAGGCACGACAGCATGAAAGACCACTTTTGCACAAGGTTGGATGCCGAGCTAGTCATGTCCCGTTCCTCGTCCTCAGTGAAGGTATGTTCTTCCCCCCAGCCACGTACAACACCACGGGTACCAGATAGGTGACAACGAGCACCCTGGGATGCCTGTTGTGGTTGGTCTTCCTCCTCCTCCTCAAAGCCACATTCCTCCTCTGACTCCTCTTCCTCACAATCCTCTTCCAGCGTTGCCGAAGGTCCAGCAAGCAATGCTGATAAGGCTGTTTCTGGTGGTGATGGTGACCACAACTCTTCACGCTCATCTATGGCCACTCTTAGCAGGGCACGTTCCAGGAAGAAAACAAATGGTATGATGTCGCTGATGGTGCCCTGGGTGAGACTGACCAGGTTTGTCAAAAGGACGCATAAGCCTACAGGCATTGCGCATGAGCGTCCAGTAACGTGGCAAAAAAATCCCTAGCTCCGCAGAGGCTGTCCTATCACCCCGATCATACAAATACTCGTTAACGGCCTTTTCTTGTTGGAGCAGGCGGTCGAACATTAGGAGTGTTGAATTCCAACGTGTCGGGCTGTCTAAAATCAAGCGCCTCGCTGGCATGTTGTTTCGTCGCTGGATATCTGTAAAGTGCACCATGGCAGTAAGGTTCGGTATAATTTACATGGATCTGCTGCGTTTGTCTCCCCTATCTTCACTCACCCCCTGCACCTGCGTCCACCATGCAGTTCCTGGTCCAAGTTATTCTGCCTGTCCGTCTCCCAAGGCCTCCTGTGCCATTAACCACAGCTCTGTACAGGTCTTAGCCGGCTGCTCTACCCACTCACCGGTGCACGAGAGAGCCCTCGCCTTCCAAAGGCTGCGCAGTACCTGATTGGCGCCTATCCGGCACCCGACCTCGGGACTGCTATGCCAGGACACGTGACGCCACCACAAACCGTTTCCAGGACTCCCAGGCGCAGTGCTCTTCCTACCCTGGTATTACTCTCCAGGTATTGCAGGGGGTGGCGGCGAGACCGTCAGCATCAATCCGCTGCTTGCTGAGCACCCATTTCTATCATACCACTCCATCCGCCATACTCCGCTCTCAAGAGGCACACATCACCATTTCCCGTCACGCCCCAACTCTCTCACCAAGACGTACCTTTCACTAGTTCTATTTCCTAAAGAAGGAAAAGACCCACTATAAACTAAGAATTATCGCCCCATTTCATTACTCAATAATTACTTTAAGTTTCTAGCCAAAATTATCGCAGACAGGATAGCTGATTTTCAACCCACCCTAATACATAAAGACCAAGTGGAGTTTGTCCCGGGATGACAAACGGGAGAAAACATAGGCAAAACCTTAAATTTAATACATTATACGGAAAAAATAATAATAATCCATGCATGTTTACTCTCGCTGGATGTGGAAAAAGCCTTTGAATTGCCCTTTCTTTTAGCCAAAGCAAACTTTAAAGTGCTGGAAAGGGAGAAACCTCCACATTCAGAGGGGTACAAGACAAGGTTGCCAATTATCCCCTCTTCTCTTTGCCCTTACTATAGAACCTCTAGCACAATTAATCAGGATGACTCCAGAAATTAAAGGCATTTAAATTGGACTTCAACATTTCAAAATGTCATTGTTTGCAGATGACCTGTTCTGCTCTATCACGGATCCCGTAAATTCAACCTGACAACCGCTTCAGATTACCATGAAAGATCTAACACACTTCCAAAGATTGATTTTTATATTATATATTATTTTTTATATTTGGAATAATAGACAATAAAAGCAATACTACACATCAGCACAACTGGCCTTTTATACCCTTAACACATAAAATGTTATCCCAACCACCTGGGACAGTAACTTGGCTTAACCCACCACCATCTGGGATCAAAAATTCCTCAAACCCCATGATCAAATAGACGGCATTAGGAGTTACTTGGGCCCACCGCTACTCCCCACCCTTTCCTAAATGCCCTCACTTAATTTCGTTTTTTACACACCCCCAAGCCTCAAAATATATCTCATCTATCTCTCAACATTGATGGAAATCCCAAAATTTAGACAGACTAGGCTCATGGGCAAGGGACGGACAAATTCTCTTGTTTGAAGTACTTAGGGACGAATATGACATCCCCTTATATGAGCATTATAATTACACTAAATTGAGACAATCTGTATGTCAATGCATTCCAACAATAGGCGTCCCTAAACACAACAGGCTTTCGAAAATATGCCAAGATGCTCCTCTCACTAGAGGTATGATTGGTGAAATATATGACATACTTTACTCTTCTAGAGAGAAAATAAGGTTAGATATATGTGGGATTGGGAAAAAGATCTAGCACTCCAATGGGATTCAAATAATTGGGAAGAATCTTGGGTGAATATTTTCAGGGGCTCTTTGAATCATAGCATCTTAGAAACTTCAATAAAAGTTCTTCATCGTACATATCTTGCACCGGACAGATTAGCGAAATGGAACAAGTCAGAGAACCCACAATGTTTCACAGGCTGCCCTGATATAGGCACATTCATCCATACCTGGTAGAAGTGCAGTAAAGTCCAACAAATTTGGAAGAATGTAGGTGACCTAGCAACAAACATCTTTCATGATGGGGGATGGCGGAGCTCCTCCCAGGAAGTGGCTAGAGCTGGAGCTGAGTAACAGAAGCTTCTACAGAGCAGAGGGAAATCGCGGGGGAGAATCTATGGGGATTCCAACTGTACCGTCTGAGCCCCTTTTTTTCCTATATGAAAGAGTTACTCTGCTGTTGAATCTACGCTGACATGCGGTGAAAATTCTGCCAAGATAGACCTGAAACTTCCCTGTGAGTAATCATACTGAGGCACACAGAATCTTTGTATGCCATATGAACACATCTGAGATGTGAACTGAGGGAGTTAAGATAAGGGAACAACAGACAGCTGAACTTTTATCGAAAGCATACTGAGATACTGAGCTGCACCCAGTCAGTGAATATCACAGGGAAGTGGAGCTGTGAGAGAGCCAGCTGATCTCTAATGCCTTGAGGTTATAAGCACAATTGGGCTGAAAGATTAATGAATGAGAAAGTGGTGTTTGGATTAAAGGGATAAGGTCTGTAGATTATAGACACATCTCTGTGGGAGCTGCTTAGTGTCTGTATGAGTGATATCTTGAAGCAAGATCAGCAGACATGCTAAAATAAAGAGACAGCAGACAGAAACTTTTATTGAAAGCACAGCAGGACACTGAACTGTGACCAGCCTGTGAATATCACGGGAAGTGGAGATGTGAGAAAGCTGGCTGATTGATTGAGATCTAACCCCTAGAGGCTGTAAACACACTCGGGCTGAATGATTGATGCATGAAAGAGGGACGTTTTGATGCTGTATGCAGCAGGAAAGTTTATAAAGAATTTACTAAGAGAACTTATGGGGATTATTGTACCTTACTACTCTTGTTAAAGGCATTTGGGGCATGAAAAAAGTGACAGCCAAATAAAGAATCTAGTACACAACCCAGCACAAAACGTGATATAATCAAACAGGAAGACAGCTACCTCCCCTGTGAGCAAAGCGTAATGATGAACTGAGTTTTGCCTGTGAATGCTACAGAGAGCTGCGCTGCGCAGGAGTGGCGTGACTGGTGGCCGGTGTCTGAGGACTGGGAGAGTACCCTGGGCTGAGCCTTTTTGAGCCTAAGTCTTTTTGAGATCGTGAGAGCATTGGCGACACTGCAAATGGAGATCTAATACCAGCCGACGGATGGAAGACTGGAGGCTGGTAATGTACTAAGCCGAACAGCCATACCACAGAAATATTACCTATTGCTTGATTTTATGAACATTATAGAAACAGAGAAGAAAAACACAAACTTTGATTGATAATTTGAGTTCCTCTTGGGAAATATTCAGTCTATGAGAAAGGGAATTATCCTTAAAAAAAACACAACTTTTGTATAAATATATTTGGTACAGGATAAAACAGCATTGGTGATTTAATTTGAGGAACTATTACAGCACTGAAAGGGGACTTTATAACTTGGGAAAGAAGGAAAAAGGAAAAAAAAGGAAACAAACAGAATTGAAATATTGATGTTATTGAATAAGATTTGGGTAATTGTTTTTTGTCAATAGAGAAAAAAAAAAGAAAAAAACCCTTTCAATACCGAATATATATTGATTCTTCCTGGATATTATCAGCCTTATTACATTGCGATTCGGCCAATTGTATATGGCTCTATATAAGCACAGAGCACATTTTTTACAGAAGTTTTTAGCTAGTTTCTGTAAAAAAAATGCTCTGTGCTTATATAGACCCCTATTCAATTGGCTGAATCGCAATTTAATAAGGCTGTATGTTAGGAATGCTATAGCTAAGATGTTAAGATTACCTAAAAGAGTAAGAAGAAAATATATTGTAGAGTTAAAATAAAATAGCAATTTTTTAAATATATTGATATTAAAGAGTTCTTAAAATTAAAGGTAAAGAACAAAATATAGTGACAAATAAACATAAAGAGAAAGAGAATAAAGAAAGGTCCCAGCCTAATACATCTGTACAAGTAGATATATCTTTTACTGGGGAACAGAGAGAGAGGAAGATGTTGGAGACTCCTAAATTAACAATAGATGAGGATGATGATGAAATCCTAACAACAAAATTACTAAAGGCACTATTAAAGGATTTTCAGATATCTTTGAAAAGTGAATTTGCACAACAGATTACTGTTAATACAAGTGATATAAAATCTCTTAAGATTAAAACAGGTGAGATAGAAATTAAACAAGATAACCTAATAAAGGAACATTTATCTATGAAAATTAACATCAGATCAACATTCTAGAAGAGGAAGTAAAAAACCCTAAAAGTGAAATAAACCCAATACGGGGATTATTTCAGATGGAATAACTTAAGAATAAGAGGTATACCTGAGAATGTCACAAATAGTGAATTAATTAAATATCTCTCAGAATGTTTTTCATTATTAATAAAACCAGAGAATAAGGGGGATGATAGAATTGAAAGAGCATATAGACTCCCTTTGCCGAGAAGCTTCACTATAGGACCAAAATGAGATATCCCTAGAGATATGATATTAAGGTTTTACTTCCTCTCATATAAAGAGGCCATTTTAAAATCTGTAATGGGCAAAGAACATTTCCAAACACCTTACGAAAAGTTAAAAATATTTTCAGACTTATCTAGTAACACATTGAACAAAAGGAGAGAATTCCAGAAAATAACAAAGGCCTTAAGAGCATCAGAAACCCAACACAATTATTACTTAATAGAACTGGACAACACTATATATTTGATATACCACAAGAAGCTGAAAAATATTTAAGGGAATGGCAAATCCCATTCAAAGTTTCTGAACTGTAAAAAAAAAAAAAAAAAAACAGGAAAGAAAACAGAAAAAAAAAAATAGCTATTTTAATGGGATACATGATAATGGATCTGAAAATACAATCACTATGGAAATACAGATTAAGTATATTAATTTTAAATGATTTTGACCTTATATAGCGGAATTACAAATTAATAGTACATAGAAAGTTCTGGTCTAATTATCTAAAACAAAGGGCATAACTATTTAAAAACTAGTTTTTTTTTACTTTTTTTATTTTTTATTTTAAGTGTATTGAGAGGTTTAGAAAATGTCAAATTCCTCCACCTCCTTCTATAGAAATTGGGTTTGACACTACTAGGGTTATATGGAAGAATGAAAGGAAAGGAAATGAAACGCAGTATTTCATAACTGTAATAAATTATTTTGAATAAAAAATTTATTTTGAAAAAAACAAATTAAATAAAAGACACTTCACGTTGCTATATAGGAAAATATGAATTATTGGAGGCACTAATCACTTAAAAAGGGGAAGGAGAGAAGAAAAGAAGGAAAGAGGAAAATGAAAAAAAAGGGATATTTAAATTTGGAACAGAGTACAAATGATAATAAATCACTATTAGAATTACATAGTTCTAAAGATTAAAAATTGATAATCACATAAAACCAAGAGTGAGAAAATATAGTTGTAAGTTTTCTTTTTTTCTTCCTTAAGATATAAGGGAAAAGAAATTCACATAATGATATTTAAATTTCTAAAAAGCAGAATTTATGATAATGATATTTGCATTTATCCGAGAATACATTTAAATGTAATAGTATATAAGAATATAAGAAGCTCCTGATTAGTTTTGCTTTCTAAGAGATTAATATGAAGGGAGTGGAGAAATTTTAAGTATAAATATTAATGCAAAATGCTCTTAAACACATCAGGACTCACCCTTGAACGAGTAGATCTCAAACAGTTCAGGAGTAGTAAGGACAGACAATTAGATACATTTCTGTCATGAGAAATTTAGAGATTGAATATCTCAAATGTCTATGTCTAATGTTATTTGTTATGTTTTGTTTTATTTTTGTCTTATGTTTTTAACTTGGTTTCTTTGGATTTAAAGAATATTTTTTGTACTAAAGAGAATTGTAACATTCAGAGGACTGACAAGGTCATCTTAAGTAAGTCAAAAGAAACTTTAGAGATGTATGATCTCAGAATTTCATGTATTTTTCTATTTGTTTTATGAATGTGTATATATGTATTGTATTGTAATGTGAGATGGAGCTGGCAGGTAACAGAGAAAGGGGGCAGGTCTAAAGGCAGGTACGAAAAAATCTGAAATAGGTGATAAATCTAAATCAAGAGGTGTCTCAATTTGGTTTAACAAAAATTTTAATCTAGTTGAAAGCTACAGAGAACAAGATCTAGATGGTAGATATATTAAATTATATGGGTAGGTTCTATAAATGGAGATCCAAATACCATAATGATAATGCCTGTATTCACCTAATAGAAAACAAAATGCATTCTTAAAAAGAATGATAAAATATGTAAATAAATCAAAAACTGGATCCCTGATTATATTTGGGGATTTGAATATCTACCATGACTGCAAGTTGGACAGAATGTCATCTGTTAAACTAGATCCCGATATAGAGGCTAAAAGAAGATCGGATAATTTCCGCAGAAGCTTAATTAACTTTGATTTATATCATACTTAGAGAGCTTATCACGATAATGGGAGGGATTATACCCATTTCTCTTTCAGGAAAAAATCATATTCCAGGTTAAACTACTTCTTGGTTGATGCTACTATTATAGATAGGATTAAATATGTAGAAATTAAATCTTTGAATTTCTCAGATCATGCAATGATTATTATGCAAGTAGATGAAAAGCAAAAATGTAAAATATTTTCGAAAAAGATTGACATATCTTTATTAAAAAAAGTAAAAAAAATAAAGAGAAGTTTGAAAAGGAGTTGTATATGTTTTTTTAATTAAATGAACAATCTGTAAAATCCAATATATTGGTTTGGAATACCCATAAGGCCTATGCAAGAGGCATATTAACAGCTTGGAAGATCCAGTCAATTAAGAAAAGAGGACAATCTCTAAGAGACTTGAATATTAAATGAATAAAAACTAAATGGATGAATAAATTGCATCCGAATCAAGAATATACAAAGGAAATACAATCTATTCTCTTACAAATAAGGAAAATCAACCACATTTTGGTAGAAAAAGCGATTTAGCATTTTCAGAGAAAACAATATCATTTAGGAAATAAAATAGAAAAATTCCTTATGAATAAGATTTTTTTTTAAAAACTCCTCCAGAGTAGAATAGAGAAATTAGTAGATGAATAAGGAATGTTAAGAAATAAGCCAGAGGAAACAGGGAAGAAAGTTAAAAAGTTAGTAGACCTATGAAAAAAGAAATACACGCATTCGTAAAGTCTATTAATTTACCTAAAATATCTGATGACTAGCTGAGAGATTTTTACCGACAATTCAAGGAGATTCATAAACATTTTGGCTTATACTAAACAAAGTAATATTACTATGTTGGCCCTGTCATTAGACGCAGAAAAGGCTTTTGACAGGGTCAACTGGGATTATATGGAACTGGCTTTTTGGAAGTTCAGACTGGGCAGATTTGGAACACATACTATGAAAGCATTATACACTAACCCTTCAGCACATATATACAGAATTGGTTTCAAAACAAATACATTCAAAATCTGTAACAGAACCCGCCAGGGATTCCCCTCTTTCACTGCTTATCTTTGCATTAGTTATGGAACCACAAGCAGAAGCTATTCGGATGAGTAAGAACATAAAAGGCATAGATAAAATGGAACACACAAACAAAATAATGTTATATGCAGACAACGTTTTTGTTACAATATCAGAACCACACCAATCACTGGGTGAACTGTTTGATAAATTAGAACTCTTTAGTAGAATGTCCTATTATAAAATTAATCTTGACAAAACATAAAAATTATGGCTGAATTTAAATTTAGAACAACGGAAATCACTAACAAAACAATTTCATATCGATTGACAATTTCATATTGATTGGTCAAAAAATAAAATAGATTATGTGGGAATTACATTTACCCCGTCTTTAAAGAATATAATAACTAACAACTACCAATGTCTACATCAGAAAATTAGAGATATTAATTATAACTGGGAGAATTTAAAGATTCCGTCGTCTGGAACAATTTCAGCAGTTAAAATGACAATTCTTCTAAAGATTATATATATAATGAAAATGATTTGTTTAAATGTTGCAAAAGTAATCTTGAATACATTTCAAATACTCTTAGATACAGTACTTACATATATCCAGATAAGAAGTCAAGATTAAGGGCAAATATAATGAAAATACATTTCACCAAGGGAGGCTTAGCCATACGTAATATTTTGGATCATTATGATGCAGTTAGGTTGGCACAATTTTTGGAATGGCCCTTAGGGAAAAATATAACTAAATGGAGAAAGATTGAGAGATCATTAATAGGGGTAAAAATAGATATGGAAAATAATCTCTTGTAGCAACAAGATCAACTTAATTTTGAAAATACATTGATAACAATTAAATCAGGTATGAAAGCTTCGTATAAGATCATTCAAAAATGGAAACTTATAGAGTACCCATCACCTTTGACTACTATAAAATGTATTTTTAATAAATAAAAACAAAGATATAACGTAGATTGGGTTCTTAAATGTCACTGTACACTAGGTTGCACCAGATATGAGTGTCACTGTGCACTTGCAAAAGTTGGCAGAGTAGATGCAATAGGCCTCACACACGCCTGTAGGCAGGCAACTGATATTCAATCGTTTACAGAAAAAAAAGGGTTCTTTTACTTCACTGTACACTAGGTTGCACCAGATATGAGTGTCACTGTGCACTGGCAAAAGTTGGCAGAGTAGATGCAATAGGCCTCACACAAACGCCTGTAGGCAGGCAACTGATATTCAATCGATTACAGTCAAAAAAGGGTTCTTTTATTTCACTGTACACTAGGTTGCACCAGATATGAGTGTCACTGTGCACTGGCAAAAGTTGGCAGAGTAGATGCAATAGGCCTCACACACACGCCTGTAGGCAGGCAACTGATATTCAATCAATTACAGTCAAAAAAGGGTTCTTAAATGTCACTGTACACTAGGTTGCACCATATATGAGTGTCACTGTGCACTGGCAAAAGTTGGCAGAGTAGATGCAATAGGCCTCACACACCCGCCTGTAGGCAGGCAACTGATATTCAATCGATTACAGTAAAAAAAGTGTTCTTTTATTTCACTGTACACTAGATTGCACCAGATATGAGTGTCACTGTGCAGTGGCAAAAGTTGGCAGAGTAGATGCAATAGGCCTCACACACACGCTAGCAGGCAGGCATATGCAATTAGATTACACAGAAAAAAATTATAAAATAAAATAAATGATGCTCTAGCCCTAAAAAGGGCTTTTTGGGTTGCTGTCCTTGCAGCAGATATCAGATGAGTCCTTCAGGTGTGTAGTGAAAGCTAAATACACAGGCTATCTATTTCCCTATTAAATCAGCAGCAGCTAGAATATATGTCCTCTCTCAACGGATGCAGCTTCAGAATGATTCTAAAATGGAGGCTGTCCTTCAGATGGAAGGCCCTGGAAGGGAGTGTATGCTGCTGATTGGCTGGAATGTATCTGCTGACTGTAAGGTGCAGGGTCAAAGTTTCCTCAATGATAAAGAATAGAGGGCGGACCGAAAAGCGCATTTGTTCGCCGTTCGTTGCGAACGCGAACATGCGAAAATCGCCGCGAATAGTTCTCCGGCGAACTGTTCGGGACATCACTAATTATTAGCCTTCTTTTTCCCAACAGTAATACAGATATCAATATTTCCTTTGGCACTTTTTTAGCCAGTCACTAAGCTGCGTGTTTTTCCGGTTTTAATTATATCCAAATAAATAGTATTTTTTGTCAATTCCCTTAGAACTTGAGGAGAATACATCCAGAGTCCTACTGCTACTGCTGATTGCAACGTAACAGGTGCTACACTTAAAGCCAGAAATCAATACAAAGAGACTCACTGTATTCAAAATAGATAGAAAGAGAAAAAGAAGGACTACAAAAGTACATTGATTGAGACCAAGCAGGGAGGTTGCAGTACTGTAATAGGGATGTGTCATGATTTAATTGTTTAAGGACTCATATTGTCAACAATTTATGAATATGTCCAAGGAAGCATGACATTGTTACATTGGGATTATGTGTTATTGTGTGGTTATATGTTGCTTGTATATGATTATTATGTATCCTAGTTATAATATGAGGGAAAATGTTATATAAAACATATGTGGAATTGGTAGAAATGCTCTGCATATAAGTTAGCTGCAGATCATTGCACACTCACACATACAGACCTTGCAGATGCAAGTACTTCAAGTAATCCTAAGCAAACACTTGAGTTTAGCATAAAGGTTTGTTCACTAGATATCTGGTGAATTTGATCTCAAAAGCTTTGATAGCTTAAGGTTGCAAGCCAGATGGTCTGACATCACACATACACAAATGTACACAAGGGTGTGGTATTGGAGAGTATTAATATGTTGTTTTGATCATTCAATAAAGGTTAAGAGATAGTTTTCACATAAACAAGGTGTGAGACTATTTATGTGTGTTGTATCCTGACTTGGGGAGTGGTCTTGCCATGGGCCACTAAGTAACCTGGATCCAGTATTCTCTGCCTGTACCTTTTGGGCCTTGACCTCTTCAGAAGCCATATTTTGTGCCACAGAGAACAGGAACTACATGATTTTGCTGGGGTAGGTTTGAACTAGGTTTATATCAAACCCCCTAGAAGAAGCAGATCGTGACATTTAGGTGGCAGTGGCGGGATCTCTGTATAAAACACAGAAGGATGGCAGCTTATGAAGAGATGTCTGCAGCAGAGGAGGAGGAAGTGTCGTCACCGTACCAAAGATGGATGGAGGAAATGCCTGCAGATTTAACCAAGGATCAGCAGAGGGAACTTCGGATACAGATCACACAGGAGGTACAGGGGAAGTGGAGAAGGGTAAGCAATGGCCATGTCTCAGCTCCTGTGGAGGGGAAATGCTTATATCCAGTAGAGACAGAGAATGGTCTGGTGACTGGAAAGGACTGTAGAGAAATGGGCCTTCTAAATAAATGGATGGCATTCCTGGGACTATGGCCAGGTCACAGGCTAATGGAATGGCTGGAAGAATTGGTATATGAGGAGGTTGCCCTGGAAGATCAATATGCTTATTGGGTAGGACCTGTTGGGATACATCATCATTTTTCATTGGGGCTGGAGTCATGATTTAATTGTTTAAGGACTCCTATTGTCAACAATTTATGAATATGTCCAAGGAAGCATGACATTGTTACATTGGGATTATGTGTTATTGTGTGGTTATATGTTGCCTGTATATGATTATTATGTATCCTAGTTATAATATAAGAGGGAAAATGTTATATAAAACATCTGTGGAATTGGTAGAAATGCTCTGCATATAAGTTAGCTGCAGATCATTGCACACTCACACATACAGACCTTGCAAATGAAAGTACTTCAAGTAACCCTAAGCAAACACTTGAGTTTAGCATAAAGGTTTGTTCACTAGATATCTGGTGAATTTGATCTCAAAAGCTTTGATAGCCCAAGGTTGCAATACTACATCACCATTATTAGTAGCCTAGTTATGTAAAATACTATGTTTATACTACCAATTTTTTTCAGGTGGATATTAGTACCAAACCTAATTCTAGACTTCAATTCTGATGGTACCTGCTCATAAATTCGTCTACTCAGTCAATAGCAGGGTCTATACAATCCACTTTTATTTAAAGGATGCATAAATGCTAGAATCCCCTTAATCGGGAGGTCTAGGCCCCTCATGGAACAAGAACAACCCAGATAAAACACTATATAATTACAAGAAACCCAGCAGGAAAGCAAAAGTTCCTTTGATCTAATTTAGTGATTTCTCCAATAGATTTCAACTATTCAAAAACCCATTAAAATTCTATACCCACCTCATGATGACAAACAACAGTGGTGGGACTCGAGATATCTCTGAACATTCCCCCTCCACAACTGCAAGGCGCTGTCCTTCACCAGAATCTATCTCGGGGACTTCCGTTGTCTCCGGCATAGAAGGTCCTCAGAACAATAACCTCATAGATACAAATGTATCTAAAGATTCCAAAAACATGGTTTGAATCAACCCTTAAATCCCACCTTTCACAAGCAGTCACAGATCTAAAATAAGATATTCACAACCTGGGCCAGCGGCCCAATTTTCTTGAAACAACAATGCACCAGATGCTAGATTCCCAAGTTCAAGATAGATTAAATATACAGTAGATAGCAACATATCAAAGATTTTAACCTTTGAACTTAAACTTGAAGAACTTGAAGATAGATCAAGGAGAAACAACATCAGATTTAGGGGAATCCCTAAATCGGTAACAGATCTAAATTCCTACTTGAAGGCAGTCATCAACTCAATTTTACCAAATGCCCCAGAAAGAGAAGTGGGCATTGAAAAAGCCCATAGAGCAATGGGAACCTCGACTAACTCAAATGTCTCCGAAGATGTCATAGAACGTCTTCTAAGGCATCAGACTAGAGTTCAATTCTATACCACTCCAGAAGTCTAGAAGAGATCAAGGGTCCAGACGGCGCTAACCTGCACATTTTTGCAGAACTATCTTCAGCCAGACTACAGAGAAGGAGAGGGATGAAACCAGCCTTAGGAGCTTTTATAAAACAAAAAGTACCTTACAAATGTGGCTTCCCCTTCAATGTTCAATTCTCTATACAAGAACACAGATATGTGGCACATGATCTCAAGGAATACCAATCACATTTTCACTCTCTGAATTTGATCAGTGATGATGCCCACCAACAGCCAATAAATCCAATTTCAATTTAACAGACCTCAAAGACAATGGACGGAGATACCTACCCCCAAACACCAAAAGGCTTACAAGGACCTCCAAAAGCAGCTTGTGGAAAATAATACTCACTTCACATCAAAAAAAAAAATTATCACCAACCCCAAGGACTGAATCTTGACTTCTTAGAAAGGGAATATAGAAAAATAAAAGAACATCCAAGTTTCGGGCTTATCAAAATATAAACTTTAAAATGGGTGTATATACATAATATTTCTTTAAATTCATTCAATACTTTACCATGGGGGGCCAGAGCCTCCAGGTTATATGGCCAGTTAGACTACCCAAAGAACTATTAAAATCTATTGATCTGTTATAGTTATCTACCTCTAACTACTGGAGTAATAGGACAGGTTCTTCTTCCCCCTAGGCACACTAGTGCACAAAATAATACTATGAGGTTAGATCAGAATGTTGTCTTTATAACACACAATTTATTTCAGATCAAAAACATCGCAAAGCCTTTATTACATACAGAGATCACCGTCCTTCAATAATCTTTATGCAAGAAACCCACTTTGAATGCAGTAAGCCACCAAACTATTTACATAAACACTATCCAACATTTTATATGACAGGCCAAGAAGCGAAACAAGAAGGTGTTGGCATTCTATTACATTTAGATTTCCCTTTAGTAGTTGAAGAGACAAAGATGGACCCAGAGGGATATTTTATTATCTTAACTGGGAAATTATTAGATACATAACTAACACTAGTCTCAATTTATGCCTCAATGAAAAATCCTCACAATACTCTGTTAGATTTACTAAAAAAACTCGATCAAAAAGATTGTACCTGAAACACTAGATCAAAAGGACTGTAGTAACATTATAATAGGAGGGAATCTGAAATTGACACTCAAACAAAACATAGACAGATACAAAAAGGTTAAAGAGATACAGTTCTCAAAAAAGCTAAATAAAATTAAAAATCTTCTAATTAAATTAAACCTAGGTGACTACTGGAGAGAGCAACATCCTAATGATAGGGGATAGTCTTTCTATTCACACCCTCATGACTCATATTTGAGGATTGACTATATTCTCATAGACTCTTCCCTCCTAGACCAGACAAAAAATACTGATATCTTACCTTGTACATGGTCAGATCATTCTATAGTGAAGTTGAGAGTGAACCTAAAAAGAGATAATAAATCCCCTTCAACATGGCGCATTTATGAGATGCATCTGGCCAATCCGGTGTTTAAAACCCAGATATTACAAGAAATGGAATTACTCTTCGACATAAATCTTAGACAAGAAACAGGGATAGGATGGGTCTGGATGGCACACAAAGCTTACATTAGGGGATTATGTATTAAGTTAGCCTCAAAACACACAAAAAATGTAGATTACTAGAAACCAATTTAAATTTGGAATTGCAACAACAAGAACAACACAACCAACAAAACACCCTCAGTTCTAAATAGAACATGAATTGACAAAGTTAGTACGGAATTAGACATGATCCTTTCCAAAAAAACAGTGAAAGCACTTAGATGGACTCAACATAAATTAACCAAGCAGACCTAGTTCTATTTCCTTTTTTTATTTTTTTTATTATTTTTTTTCAGTACAAAACATGAACATAAACAACACAAAAAAAGAAAATACACGATTTTCCAAACCAACACCCAAAAAGTCACAACAAGGTGAGTTAATTATAAATAACTTATTTTAAAAGAGAGGACATAAGCTTTACCTAAAGGGTAATCCTAAATTTATAAAAATAACAGATCACTTAAGCAGAGGACTATGTTTACTACAATCTTTTCTTATTTCTTTACATCATAATTTCTTCCTTTTTTCCTCTCCATATACCTGTCCCATATATACAATTGGGTTGACAACCCTTCATTTTAACTGAATATCTTTGTTTTAATTGATTAAATTCTCTATTTCTGTTGATATATCTAATCATTTCTGGAATTGATGGCATTGTATATAATTTCCATGATTTACAAAACAATCCCTTAGTTTTCAATAGAATATGCGATAAGAGAAGGTAAAACTTCGGAAATAATTTCTTAAGATGTAAATGTATTATAGTTTCCAAATTATAGAGGATATCCTCCTCAAATACATGTGTTAACCATGTGTTAACCAGACAATACATTTCCTCCAAGAAGATCTAAATTTGGTGCATTCCCACCAAACATGTATGGTATCAGCCCTTGGCCCACATTCTTTCCAACATAGTATGACATCCTTCTTTACAAATTTATTAATAGATTCTGGTGTATAGTGCCACATGTTAATAATTTTGAAGTATAATTCATAACAGGCTGAGGATCTAGCAGATATTCTAACCATTTTATTAGCATTCTGCCATTCTTTGCCAGAACTATTAAATCTCCCTTTTTTCTCCCACTCTAACATGCCTGCAGTTTGACCACTCTGTGCATTTAAAGTGAGAATCCTATGACATATCGATATTCTATGGGTAGTGTTCTTATTATATATCATTAGTTCGAATGTAGATAGAGGTTTCATATTTTTTTTTTTTAAGCCACTTTGTTTTAGGGAGCTCTGAATAGACATAAACTGCAACCACAGATTTTTATTTAATTTATACTTCTCACGGATTTTTGACCAACTAAGTAGCACTCCTCCTTCATAGAAGTCATTCATATAGTTAATACCATTCTTTTTCCATGTTTCAATACAGACTTTCTCTTGTCTTACTTTCAATATTTCTATAGGAGTACCTAAAAAGGGATATTCTGATAGCTTAATTTTTGTCTTAATTTTCATCCAAAATGTTAGCAGGGACTTAATATTCCTTGGAATGAAGCTATTTTTCACTTCCTCCAAATTTGGAATCCATAATAATAAATGGATAGGAATCTTCTCAAAGAATTCTTCCTCCATTAATTTCCAATTAGTAACCGGTGATGGTGTACACCACTGTATAATCTGGGATAACGCAATTGCAGCATAAATGTCCTTTATGCATGGGGATGCCAAGACCCCAGTCTCACTCCTTCGCTTAGTAATCTCTCCTGAGATTCTAGCTTTTTTTCCCTGTAGTATATACAAGTCTATATCTCTTTGGAATTTTTTTAACCAATATTCTGGCGGTACCTCCGGTAGAGATCTAAAAATATAGGTTAATTTAGGGATAACGATCATTTTTACTACATCAATTCTTGCTGTCCAGGAGAGGTGAATCGATCTCCAATCTATCAAAGTCCTAAATAAAGTTCTATGTATATTGACCATATTATTTTTTTAAATATTTCTTCAATCAAAAGAAAGGCAAATGCCCAAATGATTTATTGCTTTAGCATTCCAATTAAAGGGATAGAGATTTGTTAACTTAGCTTTGATTTCTGGGGATAAACCCCTAGCAATGATATCTGTTTTTTTCTCTATTGATCTTGAAATATGAGATTCTACTGAACTTACTCAATAGTTTATCCAGAATAAATAATGATTTTCCCGGATCTGTGAGGGTAACAATCATATCATACGCATATATAGTTGCTTTATATTCCCTAGCCCCGATTTTGACCCCTTTAATATCTTTCATCATTCTTATTTTTTCAATCAGTGGTTCTAAAAAAAGAATAAAGAGTAATGGAGACAGGGGACATCCCTGCCTTGTTCCATTTGTAATACAGAAAAAGTTTGACTCAAAATTTATAACCACAATTTTTGCTCTCAGGTTACTATAAAGAGCTTTTATCGCTTTACTAGCGAAATCTCCCAGTACATATTTCTGAAGTACTATTTGAACGAAGTCCCAACTGACCCTGTCAAACGCTTTTTCAGCGTCTAATGACAGAGCCAGCATGGGAACTCCTTTTTTAACACTAAATGCAAAAAGATTTATTAGACTCCTGATGTTATCACATCCCTGACGGGACCTAACAAACCCTACTTGATCTGGGTGAATATAAGTCTAATAATTACTGGATCAAGCCTATTTGCTAAAATTTTGGAATATAATTTCAAGTCAAAATTTATTAGAGAAATAGGCCTATAACTCTTCTTATCGGCTGTATCCTTACCCTCTTTTAATATATCTATAATTTTAGCTTCTGTCAGTTCAGCGAGTATGTTCCCACTATTTTTAATTTCATTAAACATCTTAACTAGGGGGACTTTCACTGTCTCTAAAAATGTTTGCTAGGAGAGTTTATCTAACCCGTCTAAACCAGGTGCCTTATTATTTTTACAGCCCTCTATCACTTCCTCTATTTTTATTTAAGGTATCCAATTCTGTCACAGAGATTCTGGGAAGATAAGAATTCCTTTATTTCACTTACTTCTGGTTTATTATTCTTATTTTGTGTTTTCAAATTATAAAGCTTGGAATAGTTTTGGTAAAAGATATTCCCTATTTCTTAATGGTGTTGATGTACCGTACCATCCGCTCCTCTCATCTCCAAAATAGCGTTGGATAATCTTTGTTTTTTCATTTTATTTGCTAGATATTTACCTGTCTTATCTGCCATCTCATATTTATTCGCTTGCAACTTCCCTACTAATCGATCTAATTTGTATTGTGCGATATTTGTTGTTTAATTATATCCATTTCCTTCATAGTTTCACCGTTTGGGGATTTTTTATTTAGTTTATGTTTTTCTTCAATATATAGAGTTCTTAGTGTTTTAACGCTTTCTCGTTTCAATTCTATTGTCTTAGCTGTAAAAATACCCCTAATATATGCCTTCATCGAACACCAGAGAATAGACGCCGATGACACATATCTTGTATTTATATCCAAATTTATATTCTTAATCTCATCTACTTTTAATTTATCTTTTAACAATGTTGATTCCATTTTCCAATTACTACGTTTATCCTGGACTTCAGTTGGTTTAAGTATTAGTATTACCAGAGCATGATCCGATATAGCACTTGTACCTATATTTATATCCACTACATTATTTAATATGGATTCATCTCCCAAAATATAATCTATTCTTGAGTAAGTATTACATTTCTTTGAGAGACAAGTATAATCTTTTTTCAAAGGGAATCTTATTCTCCATAAATCAAATATATTCATATCTATCAGCAGCTCCCTTATTTTCTTTGAGCCATATATTTTAGGGTTCTCTTTATTACCCTCAGGTCTATATAATCTATCTTTCAAAGGATCCAAAACAAGGTTGAAATCTCCGCAAATTATCGTCTTACCTTTCTTAAATTTATTTACTAGCTTAAACATCTGTCGTATAAACTTCTCTTGTTTTTGATTTGGTGCATAGAAATTTACTATTGTATAACAATTATTATCAATATATCCCACCCAGATAATATATCGACCATCCTCATAATTTTTTTTTAAATCATCTTTCATCACTAGGCCTTTACTAAACAATATAGATACACCTCTAGCTTTACTACTAAATGTAGAATTTACAGTGGATATAAAAAGTCTACACACCCCTGTAAAAATGTCAGGTTTCTGTGCTGTAAAAAAATTAGACAAAGATAAATCATTTCAGAACTTTTTCCACCTTTAATGTGACCTATAAACTGTACAACTCAATTGAAAAACAAACTGAAATCTTTTAGGTGGAGGGAAGAAAAATAAAAAATGAAAATAATGTGGTTGCATAAGTCTGCACACCCTCTTATAACTGGAGATGTAGCTGTGTTCAGAATTAAGCAATCACATTCCAAATCGTGTTAAATAGGAGTCAGCATACACCTGCCATCATTTAAAGTGCCTCTGATTAACCCCAAATAAAGTTCAGCTGCTCTAGTTGGTCTTTCCTGAAATTTTCTTAGTCGCATCCCACAGCAAAAGCCATGGTCCACAGAGAGCTTCCAAAGCATCAGAGGGATCTCATTGTTAAAAGGTATCAGTCAGGAGAAGGGTACAAAAGAATTTCCAAGGCATTAGATATACTATGTAACACAGTGAAGACATTCATCATCAAGTGGTGAAAATATGGCACAACAGTGACATTACCAAGAACTGGAGCTCTCTCCAAAATTGATGAAAAGACGAGAAGAAAACTGGTCTGGGAGGCTACCAAGAGGCCTACAGCAACATTAAAGGAGGTGCATGAATATCTGGCAAGTACTGGCTGTGTGGTACATGTGACAGCAATCTCCCGTATTCTTCATATGTCTGGGCTATGGGGTAGTGTGGCAAGATGAAAGCCTTTTCTTACGAAGAAAAACATCCAAGCCAGGCTACATTTTGCAAAAACACATCTGAAGTCTCCCAAAAGCATGTGGGAAAAGGTGTTATGGTCTGATGAAACCAAAGTTGAACTTTTTGTTCAAAATTCCAAAAGATATGTTTGGCGCAAAAACAACACTGCACATCACCAAAAGAACACCATACCCACAGTGAAGCATGGTGGTGGCAGCATCATGCTTTGGGGCTGTTTTTCTTCAGTTGGAACTGGGGCCTTAGTTAAGATAGAGGGAATTATGAACAGTTCCAAATACCAGTCAATATTGGCACAAAACCTTCAGGCTTCTGCTAGAAAAGCTGAACATGAAGAGGAACTTCATCTTTCAGCATGAAAACGACCAAAGCATACATCCAAATCAACAAAGGAATGGCTTCACCAGAAGAAGGTTAAAGTTTTGGGGCCTCATTCTATTATCGGCCGTAGGAGATGCGGGGCAGCAAGGACCGGCCGCAGGCTATTTGCCTATTCTATCCCCTTCCGGCCGGGGGCTCCGGCAGTCTTGCGGTCGGCGCCTTGTTTTCCCTTGCGGCCGCAGGCGCCGCAGGAAAGCCTTTGATCTTAAACGGCCGCAAGAGTTTCGGCCGCAAGAAAACCCCGGTTGCTATTCAATTGCTACGGGAACCCTCTCGGCAAGGCTAAAACCTAACCGCAGCTTACTTGCACCAAAAAGGTCCCGCAAGCACACAATTAAGCACATAATAAAGCCATCCTGTACTCTGATGAGACGATAAAGTGATTGGAGGTGTTAGCATTCATAGCACAACATTCCCCTACACTCAAATCTGAAAATCATTTTTATTTCAATTCATGTCAAATATCCGTGGACAAAGTCCAGAGGGCTTGGAGCACCTCAGATGCCAAAGGCTGCGGGATTAGCCTCCGTCAAGTCTGTAAATGGGTAAAATAGACTTACGGGTCGTAAAGGGCTTACTTACAAGTCGTAGCATAGAAAAGCCATCCTGTACTTTTATTAGAAGTGAAAGTGATGTTTGGTTTTAGAATTAATAGCTCAACAATACTCTCAAATCCGCAAATAAAGATATTTAACTTCATGTTCAATCTTCGTGTTTTATCTATCATGCAAGCCCACACGGGCTTGAATAAGGAGCTACGGGCTTGATCATTGAAAACTGTGGGACTTGAACAGAATTTAAAATCAAAGTACAATTTGGCGATGTGCAAGCTTGAGAATGTTTTGCTATTAATCCTCATGCCCCCCCCCCATTATGTTCCCCATCATTTACAGTGCTTTGCAGTGCTGGATTGAATATATATTGGCTTCTACAATGCTTTGTTTGCGGCCCTTCACCTACGAACCCGTACGGGTTTTAACAAGGACGAACCCGGGGGACTACGGGACGGAAAGTAAACCATAAATGATATATCGGATTTGGGCGATGTGCAAGCTTGAGAGGGTGTTGCTATTAATCCTCATGTCCCCCATTATGATGCCTAGCATTTACGGAGCTTTACAGTGCCATCTTAAATTTATATTTGCATTTACAGTTTTCTGACTTTGCGGCCGGAAAACAAGATTTACGGGCGCTGAAAAAACGCTTGCGGCCGTTTGCATGATATGCTGCCGGCCGGAAGGGGGATATCCTTGCGCCGCCGTCCATGTGAATTGCAAGGTAAAGGTAGCTCTACACGGGGCCGTAAGACGGCCGCAAGGAATCGCAGCTTTGCGGCCGTTTTACGGCCGATAATAGAATGAGGCCCTTGGAATGGCCCAGCCAGAGCCCAGACCTGAATCCGATTGAAAATCTGTGGGGTGATCTGAAGAGGGCTGTGCACAGGAGATGCCCTCGCAATCTGACAGATTTGGAGTGTTTCTTGCAAAGAAGAGTGGGCAAATCTTGCCAAGTCAAAATGTGCCATGCTGATAGACTCATACCCAAAAAGACTGAGTGCTGTAATAAAATTAAAAGGTGCTTCAACAAAGTATTAGTTTAAGGGTGTGCATACTTATGCAACCATATTATTTTATTTTTATATTTTTTCTTCACTCTACCTAAAAGATTTCAGTTTGTTTTTCAATTGAGTTGTACAGTTTATAGGTCACATTAAAGGTGGAAAAAGTTCTGAAATGATTTATCTTTGTCTCATTTTTTTACAGCACAGAAACCTGACATTTTAACAGGGTGTGTAGACTTTTTATATCCACTGTATATATTTATATATATATGTGTGTGAGTGTATGTATATATATATATATATATATATATATGTGTGTGTGTGTGTATGTGTATATATATATGTGTGTATGTGTATATATATATATATATATATATATATATGTGTCTGTATGTGTATCACATATATAGTTGTGAACACACGAGTTGTTGCTAACGCTTGCGGGCTTGCAAAGCGCCCCGCGGCCCTTGCAAACTTTACGTTGTAACGCAAACAACATACAAGACACGTTACTACCCATTACGACCTCGCAAAAATCGTCCGCAACCCGCGGACATGAAAAAATTAAAAACACAATAAATACACACAACACACACATAAAAAGCTTACCTACAGCAAGAGGGGGCATCCAGCACCTCAAAAAATCAAGTTACACCTTAATTAATTAAAAATAAAAGACTTTAGACACTAAAAAATTCTCTATGCGAGAGAAAAAATGGCCGCCGAACAACACGAAAACGAGGCTACAGCACTCTAAACATGCAAAACACCTACGGATATTCCGCTACAGACGCATACCACACATTAGCCGCCGTTTTAGAACAATAACTTATACAATGCTGAAGTACACAGCTACGCTAACGGTTTGGTCTCGCGCACGCACACTATTACACTGCAGACATCCATCACGCTTACACAGCAGCTTCACACCACTAATGCTCCAGCAACATCAAAACAGATTGTCAGCTCTTCAACACAATGCTTCCTGCATATATTACTTCAAAATAGGTAAAGTATATTAATTTATTAATGTATTATTTATTTGATTATTATACACCAAACAGCATTAGCTCACTTACAATTTCATTGTCGTCATTTTTTGACGGGCAATTCGCTAGTATATATATATATATGTGTGTGTGTGTGTGTATATATACAGTATATTATGTATGTACTTCCTATTTCTTAACAAATGTACATAATTTTTTTTCAAATGCGTTTCTTGTAAACATAGAACATTTATTTTTAATTCAGTCTACCGTACTCTGTGAAAGCGATCCTTCATTTTATAGGAGAATTAATTCCAGTAATATTGTGGGAAACTATCTTTAAAGACATCTTATTTGTCTGTCCTAATTCTATATTTATCCTCCTTCTCATCCTCTCTATTATCTCCCATCTTGCTCTCTTCTCATTCACCTTCTCATTCATACTAACTTTCAAGCCTTTGACTGTATTAGTTCTTCGATACAGTCTTACAACTAGTCTTACATCTTATCCCAATGTTCTGAAATGGTTGGCGTTAATCGATGGTAGTGGTAAGTCTAAGATCTACTGGTTTCTCCCTAACGTATTGACCTCTTTATATATTTATATATTAATTATTCCCTAAGAATATTTTTAAAGTGCATTTTTGTGCATTTTAATGCTCCTCCTACCTATATATAACTCATATACTTCCATTCAAATATTATTAATCGAAATAATGCTAAAGTGCAATTTGATGTGCAATACCATACTAATATCAATATACTATAAATTTGTATCTTACATAACAAACTCTTAAAGTGCAATTCAATCTCCAATATATTAACATTAGTGATCATTTTCTTATTACTTTCTGTGTTATGAATATTTTAACCCTTTTACATAAGCAAAAAACTTTAAAGTGCATCTTCCCCCCTATCCCCTCCCTACCTCCCTTCCCCCCACCTACAAAGTAAAAAAAAAAAAAAGGATAGAAGGAGAATAGAAGCAGGAAAAAAAAGGATCTATTCAATTTCTATTATCATGGCTTCTTCCTTTCCAACATTCAAAAACACTATATAGAAAATCACAGTCCGGGCATTAGCCTATTGCAGAAAAAAAGGTCTATAAATAGTCCTCCCTGGAATCACTACTTTTGTTGCCATTCTGGAGCTAATAATGTTGTTTTTTTGCGCGGGAAATGGCTGCGTCTCCATATCAATATTCCAGCTTTTTAAGAAATCTTCCCCTTCTTTTATGGTATTAATTTTATGCCATCTTGAATTTCTATTTATCGACAGTTCCACTGGCATAGTCCATCTATATGTCAACTTCTCTCTTCTTAAAGCTTCTGTGATACATGAGAACTCCTTTAGTTTAATTAATGTAGAAGCTGAGATATCCGAAAAGATTTTTATATTTTTAAAAGGTAACCTGAAACCTTCCGCCTGAAGGCTTGCTTTGATTATAGCATCTTTCATTGATAAATGATGGATCCTCACAATTTCATCCCTAGGGGTTTTATTTTTCATAAATGCAGGAATTGGAATCCTATAGAAGAAGTCAAACCTATTTTCTACTTGGGAGAAACCTGGAACCAAATATGAGAACAGATTTGTTAACTATTCCTAAAGTCCAGCTTCTGTAGTGGATTCCGAAATTCCTCTAATACAGAGGTTATTTTTTCTGACTTTATCATCTAATTTAGAAACTTTATTGTTTAATGAAGTATGTTATAATCCAGTATTACTTTTTCTAATTTAGTCTCTACCTCCGATGTTCTAATATTTACTGCTTTGATTTCCTTTGCATTGTCCAAAATTAGATTTTTTCAGACATAAAATGTATTTGAATCTCTTGTAGCAGGGTTTTCATTTATGCAACTGTAAGTATTTCTTCCTCTTATAGAATTTTGTTAGGAATCTTTCAATCCATTCATATCATTCTCTTTTAAATTTCCACTTTATTAATTCTCATTCACTATACAGTATATGGGTTGTATTACATATCTTCTATACAGTCATATATTCTCCACAAAAAGTATGTTTCATATATATTTTAAGGCCACAATACAGCAATTGCTATTCTCAAGGCCTTTAATTATTTAGGGCATCAAGAACTCCAACCCATATAAATAGCAAATCTTTGGACTGTATTTGGGTGTTTGCCCATTAATTAGAGTCAAACATAAGATTGTAAAAGAGTCCAGAAAATCAAATCCATGAGATTCATTAATTTGGATTTAGTACATCCTCTGTATTAAACTCTTTTTCCTACTTCATGCTGTACACATGAACCATATTAGAATTAAGGCATTTCTCCTCATCATTATCCATGATTTTTGCCCTGGCAGTAAGGTTCGGTACAATTTACATGGATCTGCTGCGTTTGTCTCCCCTATCTTCACTCACCCCCTGCACCTGCGTCCACCATGCAGTTCCTGGTCCAAGTTATTCTGCCTGTCCATCTCCCAAGGCCTCCTGTGCCATTAACCACAGCTCTGTACAGGTCTTAGCCGGCTGCTCTCCCCACTCTCCGGTGCACGAGAGAGCCCTCGCCGTCCAAACGCTGCGCAGTACCTGATTGGCGCCTATCCGGCACCCGACCTCGGGACTGCTATGCCAGGACATGTGACGCCACCACAAACCGTTTCCTGGACTCCCAGGCGCAGTTCTCTTCCTACCCTGGTATTACTCTCCAGATATTGCAGCGGGTGGCGGCGAGACCGTCAGCATCAATCCGCTGCTTGCTGAGCACCCATTTCTATCATACCACTCCATCCGCCATACTCCGCTCTCAAGAGGCACACATCACCATTTCCCGTCACGCCCCAACTCTCTCACCAAGACGTACCTTTCCCTAGTTCTATTTCCTAAAGAAGGAAAAGACCCACTATAAACTAAGAATTATCGCCCCATTTCATTACTCAATAATTACTTTAAGTTTCTATTCAAAATTATGGCAGACAGGATAGCTGATTTTCTCCCCACCCTAATACATAAAGACCAAGTGGAGTTTGTCCCGGGATGACAAACGGGAGAAAACATAGGCAAAACCTTAAATTTAATACATTATACGGAAAAAAAAAATAATCCATGCATGTTTACTCTCGCTGGATGTGGAAAAAGCCTTTGAATGGCCCTTCCTTTTAGCCAAAGCAAACTTTAAACTGCTGGGAAGGGAGAAACCTATTCTCCACATTCAGAGGGGTACAAGACAAGGTTGTCAATTATCCCCTCTTCTCTTTGCCCTTACTATAGAACCTCTAGCACAATTAATCAGGATGACTCCAGAAATTAAAGGCATTTAAATTGGACTTCAACATTTCAAAATGTCATTGTTTGCAGATGACCTGTTCTGCTCTATCACGGATCCCGTAAATTCAACCTGACAACCGCTTCAGATCACCATGAAAGATCTAACACACTTCCAAAGATTGATTTTTATATTATATATTATTTTTTATATTTGAAATAATAGACAATAAAAGCAATACTACACATCAGCACAACTGGCCTTTTATACCCTTAACACATTAAATTTTATCCCAACCACCTGGGACAGTAACTTGGCTTAACCCACCACCATCTGGGATCAAAAATTCCTCAAACCCCATGATCAAATAGACGGCATTAGGAGTTACTTGGGCCCACCGCTACTCCCCACCCTTTCCTAAATGCCCTCACTTAAGTTTGTTTTTCACACACCCCCAAGCCTCAAAATATATCTCATCTATCTCTCAACATTGATGGAAATCCCAAAATTTAGACAGACTAGGCTCATGGGCAAGGGACGGGCAAATTCTCTTGTTTGAAGTACTTAGGGACGAATATGACATCCCCTTATATGAGCATTATAATTACACTAAATTGAGACAATCTGTATGTCAATTAATTCCCACAATAGGCGTCCCTAAACACAACAGGCTTTCGAAAATATGCCAAGATGCTCCTCTCACTAGAGGTATGATTGGTGAAATATATGACATACTTAACTCTTCGAGAAAGAAAATAAGGTTAGATATATGTGGCATTGGGAAAAAGATCTAGCACTCCAATGGGATTCAAATAATTGGGAAGAATCTTGGGTGAATATTTTCAGGGGCTCTTTGAATCATAGCATCTTCTTCATCGTACATATCTTGTACCGGACGGATTAGCGAAATGGAACAAGTCAGAGAACCCACAATGTTTCACAGGCTGCCCTGATATAGGCACATTCATCCATACCTGGTAGAAGTGCAGTAAAGTCCAACAAATTTGGAAGAATGTAGGTGACCTAGCAACAAACATCTTTCATGATGGGGGATGGCGGAGCTCCTCCCAGGAAGTGGCTTAGAGCAGAGGTCTAGCACTGAGTCCTGATATGAGCTGGAGCTGAGTAACAGAAGCTTCTACAGAGCAGAGGGAAATCTCGGGGGAGAATCTATGGGGATTCCAACTGTACCGTCTGAGCCCCTTTTTATCCTATATGAAAGAGTTACTCTGACATGCGGTGAAAATTCTGCCAAGATAGACCTGAAACTTCCCTGTGAGTAATCATACTGAGGCACACAGAATCTTTGTATGCCATATGAACACATCTGAGATGTGAACTGAGGGAGTTAAGATAAGGGAACAACAGACAGCTGAACTTTTATCGAAAGCATACTGAGATACTGAGCTGCACCCAGTCAGTGAATATCACAGGGAAGTGGAGCTGTGAGAGAGCCAGCTGATCTCTAATGCCTTGAGGTTATAAGCACAATTGGGCTGAAAGATTAATGAATGAGAAAGTGGTGTTTGGATTAAAGGGATAAGGTCTGTAGATTATAGACACATCTCTGTGGGAGCTGCTTAGTGTCTGTATGAGTGATATCTTGAAGCAAGATCAGCAGACATGCTAAAATAAAGAGACAGCAGACAGAAACTTTTATTGAAAGCACAGCAGGACACTGAACTGTGACCAGCCTGTGAATATCACGGGAAGTGGAGATGTGAGAAAGCTGGCTGATTGATTGAGATCTAACCCCTAGAGGCTGTAAACACACTCGGGCTGAATGATTGATGCATGAAAGAGGGACGTTTTGATGCTGTATGCAGCAGGAAAGTTTATAAAGAATTTACTAAGAGAACTTATGGGGATTATTGTACCTTACTACTCTTGTTAAAGGCATTTGGGGCATGAAAAAAGTGACAGCCAAATAAAGAATCTAGTACACAACCCAGCACAAAACGTGATATAATCAAACAGGAAGACAGCTACCTCCCCTGTGAGCAAAGCGTAATGATGAACTGAGTTTTGCCTGTGAATGCTACAGAGAGCTGCGCTGCGCAGGAGTGGCGTGACTGGTGGCCGGTGTCTGAGGACTGGGAGAGTACCCTGGGCTGAGCCTTTTTGAGCCTAAGTCTTTTTGAGATCGTGAGAGCATCGGCGACACTGCAAATGGAGATCTAATACCAGCCGACGGATGGAAGACTGGAGGCTGGTAATGTACTAAGCCGAACAGCCATACCACAGAAATATTACCTATTGCTTGATTTTATGAACATTATAGAAACAGAGAAGAAAAACACAAACTTTGATTGATAATTTGAGTTCCTCTTGGGAAATATTCAGTCTATGAGAAAGGGAATTATCCTTAAAAAAAACACAACTTTTGTATAAATATATTTGGTACAGGATAAAACAGCATTGGTGATTTAATTTGAGGAACTATTACAGCACTGAAAGGGGACTTTATAACTTGGGAAAGAAGGAAAAATGAAAAAAAAGGAAACAAACAGAATTGAAATATTGATGTTATTGAATAAGATTTGGGTAATTGTTTTTTGTCAATAGAGAAAAAAAAAAGAAAAAACCCCTTTCAATACAGAATATATATTGATTCTTACTGGACATTATCAGCCTTATTACATTGCGATTCAGCCAATTGTATATGGCTCTATATAAGCACAGAGCATATTTTTTACAGAAGTTTTTAGTTAGTTTCTGTAAAAAAAATGCTCTGTGCTTATATAGACCCCTATTCAATTGGCTGAATAGCAATTTAATAAGGCTGTATGTTAGGAATGCTATAGCTAAGATGTTAAGATTACCTACAAGAGTAAGAAGAAAATATATTGTAGATTTAAAATAAAATAGCAATTTTTTAAATATATTGATATTAAAGAGTTCTTAAAATTAAAGGTAAAGAACAAAATATAGGTACAAATAAACATAAAGAGAAAGAATAAAGAAAGGTCCCAGCCTAATACATCTGTACAAGTAGATATATCTTTTACTGGGGAACACGTATCCCGTAAAACAGAAAAAAAAATAGCTATTTTAATGGGATCCATGATAATGGATCTGAAAATACAATCACTATGGAAATACAGATTAAGTATATTAATTTTAAATGATTTTGACCTTATATAGCGGAATTACAAATTAATAGTACATAGAAAGTTCTGGTCTAATTATCTAAAACAAAGGGCATAACTATTTAAAAACTAGTTTTCTTTAACTTTTTTTTATTTTTTATTTTAAGTGTATTGAAAGGTTTAGAAAATGTCAAATTCCTCCACCTCCTTCTATAGAAATTGGGTTTGACACTACTAGGGTTATATGGAAGAATGAAAGGAAAGGAAATGAAATGCAGTATTTCATGGCTGTAATAAATTATTTTGAATAAAAAATTAATTTTGAAAAACACAAATTAAATAAAAGACACTTCACATTCCTATATAGGAAAATATGAATTATTGGAGGCACTAATCAATTAAAAAGGGGAAGGAGAGAAGGAAAGAAGGAAAGAGGAAAATGAAAAAAAAGGGATATTTAAATTTGGAACAGAGTACAAATGATAATAAATCACTATTAGAATTACATAGTTCTAAAGATTAAAAATTGATAATCACATAAAACCAAGAGTGAGAAAATATAGTTGTAAGTTTTCTTTTTTTCTTCCTTAAGATATAAGGGAAAAAAAATTCACATAATGATATTTAAATTTGTTAAAAAGCAGAATTTATGATAATGATATTTGCATTTATCCGAGAATACATTTAAATGTAATAGTATATAAGAATATAAGAAGCTCCTGATTAGTTTTGCTTTCTAAGAGATTAATATGAAGGGAGTGGAGAAATTTTAAGTATAAATATTAATGCAAAATGCTCTTAAACACATCAGGACTCACCCTTGAACGAGTAGATCTCAAACAGTTCAGGAGTAGTAAGGACAGACAATTAGATACATTTCTGTCATGAGAAATTTAGAGATTGAATATCTCAAATGTCTATGTCTAATGTTATTTGTTATGTTTTGTTTTATGTTTGTCTTATGTTTTTAACTTGGTTTCAAAGGATTTAAAGAATATTTTTTGTACTAAAGAGAATTGTAACATTCAGAGGACTGACAAGGTCATCTTAAGTAAGTCAAAAGAAACATTAGAGATGTATGATCTCAGAATTTCATGTATTTTTCTATTTGTTTTATGAATGTGTATATATGTATTGTATTGTAATGTGAGATGGAGCTGGCAGGTAACAGAGAAAGGGGGCAGATCTAAAGGCAGGTACGAAAAAATCTGAAATAGGTGATAAATCTAAATCAAGAGGTGTCTCAATTTGGTTTAACAAAAATTTTAATCTAGTTGAAAGCTACAGAGAACAAGATCTAGATGGTAGATATATTAAATTATATGGGTAGGTTCTATAAATGGAGATCCAAATACCATAATGATAATGCCTGTATTCCCCTAATAGAAAACAAAATGCATTCTTAAATAGAATGATAAAATATGTAAATAAATCAAAAACTGGATCCCTGATTATATGTGGGGATTTGAATATCTACCATGACTGCAAGTTGGACAGAATGTCATCTGTTAAACCAGATCCCGATATAGAGGCTAAAAGAAGATCGGATAATTTCCGCAGAAGCTTAATTAACTTTGATTTATATCATACTTAGAGAGCTTATCACAATAATGGGAGGGATTATACCCATTTCTCTTTCAGGCAAAAATCATATTCCAGGTTAAACTACTTCTTGGTTGATGCTACTATTAAAGATAGGATTAAATATGTAGAAATTAAATCTTGGAATTTCTCAGATCATGCAATGATTATTATGCAAGTAGATGAAAAGCAAAAATGTAAAATATTTTTGAAAAAGATTGACATATCTTTATTAAAAAAAGTAAAAAAATTAAGAGAAGTTTGAAAAGGAGTTGTATATGTTTTTTTAATTAAATGAACAATCTGTAAAATCCAATATATTGGTTTGGAATACCCATAAGGCCTATGCAAGAGGCATATTAACAGATTGGAAGATCCAGTCAATTAAGAAAAGAGGACAATCTCTAAGAGACTTGAATATTAAATGAATAAAAACTAAATGGATGAATAAATTGCATCCGAATCAAGAATATACAAAGGAAATACAATCTATTCTCTTACAAAAAAGAAAATCAACCGAATTTTGGTAGAAATAGCTATTTAGAATTTTCAGAAAAAACAATATCATTTAGGAAATAAAATAGAAAAATTCCTTGTGAATAAGAATTAAAAAAAAAACTCCTCCAGAGCAGAATAGAGAAATTAGTAGATGAATAAGGGATGTTAAGAAATAAGACAGAGAAAATAGGGAAGAAAGTAAAAAAGTTAGTAGACCTACGAAAAAAGAAATACACGCATTCCTAAAGTCTATTAATTTACCTAAAATATCTGATGACCAGCTGAGAGATTTGGATGGAGCTATTACTCAAAAGGAGATTGAAGCAGCTATAAAAGACCTTAAAAATGATAAGGAGCCTGGACCTGATGGGTTTTTTCTTCTATATTAACAAAAACATTTAATGAGATTAAAAGTATGGGTATTGCACCCTCTGAAATGTTGGAAGCAACAATAATTACATTACCCAAAACGGGAAAAGACGTATCAAAAACTTGTGATTACAAACCTATCTCGTTGTTAAATATCTACTTTAAGTTGTATTCTAAGATCTTAGCCACTAGACAAAATTTCTTGCTACCTGAACTCATTGATTTAGATCAGACAGGTTTTATAAAGAATAGACAAACTACCGACAATTCAAGGAGATTCATAAAAATGTTGGCTTATACTAAACAAAGTAATATTACTATGTTGGCTTTTGACAGGGTCAACTGGGATTATATGGAACTGGCTTTTTGGAAGTTCAGACTGGGCAGATTTGGAACACATACTATGAAAGCATTATACACTAACCCTTCAGCACATATATACAGTATTGGTTTCAAAACAAATACATTCAAAATCTGTAACAGAACCCGCCAGGGATGCCCCCTTTCACTGCTTATCTTTGCCTTAGTTATGGAACCACAAGCAGAAGCTATTCGGATGAGTAAGAACATAAAAGGCATAGATAAAATGGAACACACAAACAAAATAATGTTATATGCAGACAACGTTTTTGTTACAATATCAGAACCACACCAATCACTGGGTGAACTGTATGATAAATTAGAACTCTTTAGTAGAATGTCCTATTATAAAATGAATCTTGACAAAACATAAAAATTATGGCTGAATTTGAGTTTAGAACAACGGAAATCACTAACAAAACAATTTCATATCGATTGACAATTTCATATTGATTGGTCAAAAAATAAAATAGATTATGTGGGAATTACATTTACCCCGTCTTTAAAGAATATAATAACTAACAACTACCAATGTCTACATCAGGAAATTAGAGATATTAATTATAACTGGGAGAATTTAAAGATTCCGTCGCCTGGAACAATTTCAGCAGTTAAAATGACAATTCTTCTAAAGATTATATATATAATGAAAATGATTTGTTTAAATGTTGCAAAAGTAATCTTGAATACATTTCAATTACTCTTAGATACAGTACTTACATATATCCAGATAAGAAGTCAAGATTAAGGGCAAATATAATGAAAAGACATTTCACCAAGGGAGGCTTAGCCATATGTAATATTTTGGATCATTATGATGCAGTTAGGTTGGCACAATTTTTGGAATGGCCCTTAGGGAAAAATATAACTAAATGGAGAAACATTGAGAGATCATTAATAGGGGTAAAAATAGATATGGAAAATTATCTCTGGTAGCAACAAGATCAACTTAATTTTGAAAATACATTGATAACAATTAAATCAGGTATGAAAGCTTTGTATAAGATCATTAAAAAATGGAAACTTATAGAGTACCCATCACCTTTGACTCCTATAAAATGTATTTTAAATAATAAAAAACAAAGATATAAAGTAGATTGGGAAAAATGGGGAATTATACTTTTAAGAGATATTTATGGAAAAGACAAGATTAAAAACTTTGTAGAAGTAAAACAAGAGTTTCATTTACAAGACTATAAATAGATTATATGTCCTTGATTAAAGTAACAAAAAATTCCAAATTCAAATTGATTCAGAAAAGAGACTTAACAAAATTAAAAAAAAATGTTCCTTGATAATTGAATAAAATTTAACATTTCAAGTTGTCATCACTTGTTGAGAGCCCATTTCCAATTAGGAAAAACATCAAGTATAATTAAATGGAAAGAAAATTTTATTTGGAATTATGAAGTGATTGAATGGTTCAAAGCATTTAAACTTACTTCAAAGGTATCCACTTGTACCAACTTTAAAGAAACATATTTGAAGATAGTACAGAGGTGGTATAGAGTGCCTGATTAATAGAAAAAATGTACCCTGGTAAAACATTGGGGAAATGTTGGAGAGGATGTGAATCTAGAGGAACATTTAAACATATCATGTGGGACTGCCCGTTAATTCAAGATTTGTGGTCTTGTGTGTGAATCAAATTTCTGATATTATTAAATATCCAATTCTGCTGTCCCCTGAACTAATACTGTTCCACATCTTCCCTAAAACTTTAACGAGATCAATTAAATGTTTGACACTTCAAATATTACTGAAAGTTAAGTGGTTACTGATGAAATATTGGAAACAAGATTGAATACCATCATGGAGTGAGATTAAAAACACAATAGAAAGAGTTTATCAGATAGAAAAAGATTTCCAAACGATGATGAAAAAACCACTCGGTAATAAAAGCCTGTAGAAATGGAAAGTATGGGAGCAATGGGTAACTAATAATTAACCCCTACTTACTCTACCTCACAGTAAATGTTTCTTGTACAAATGTTGGATTCAGACAGTATTCAGAAGCAAATTATTATTGTTAATATAATGTATTACTCTTTCTCCAATAAAAAAACAAAAACTAACATTTTTAATTATTCGGTAAAATTAACAGCCGAAATGTGCCTGCTGGGGATGCATGACCCGACACACTCCACATCTCAGAACAAACTTCTGCAATATATTCTATTAGCTACAAAATCCCACATAGCCAGAAACTGGAAAAAGAACTAGGTGTAATCGAAACAAAATTCAGATCACAGCTATAACCTAACACCCAAAAAATAAAAAAGTAAAAGACACCTGGAAAAGGTGGAAAACTGGAGGTTGGGGACCGACAAGGAAGGATCTGGTGGGGGACCAGATAAGGAACACAAGGACTGGTATTATTCATTTGCCTTAAATTAAGCAAATAATAAATATCACCTCACCGCAAATGTAGCAAAATGAGTCCAGATGATTAAAACAATTTCTTGGCATTGTTCAACTTTGTATTATGAACATAAAATGTACATAGAACTACACATATAACAGATGCAGCATTAGATGTTTCAAGAACCAACACTTTTAACCATCTGGCCAGGAGCGCTGACTCATGAAGTAAACAAGCAGACACATGACTCATCATGCCTCAAGAGCATCACGTGACAGAATATGACTCAACTGTTTATTACTCTGGACGCTTTTTACGTTGACTAATCAGTAAAATTTACAACAATTAAAAATAATACTAGGATTTTTCTGATGAAAAATTTACATATCTTTAACCAGCCTGGCAGTATGATTATGTCAGTATTTAGAATGTTAAAGCGGTACATTAAAAAATACTGACATAATCATACCGCCCTTTCCCCCTTATCCTCCTCCTCCTTCCCACCTCTCCACTCACCTCCCTTTCCCCCTTCCCCTCCTCCTTTTTACCCTTATCCTTCTCCCTCCTTATCATCCTCCTCCTCCCTCCTTCCCCCATTATCATCCCAATTTCCCCCCCTTATCATCCTCCCTTGATCCCCTTTCCCCCATATCATCCTCCCTTGCCCCCTTATCATCCTCCCCTTCCTCCTCCCCCCGATCATCCTCCTCCTCCTCCCTCTCCAGTTCCTATCCCCCTCTCTCCTTACTTGTTATTGTAATCAGATGAGCTGCCTGCTCATCTCTCCCCCCACAGCATGTCTTCAGGCAGTGAAGTGACCGGCATGTGCTACTGACGTGAACCATTTATAGAGTGTAAGTAGTTACATTTCCTAGCGATCATAGTGGAGTGTTGCATAACTTTTATAGTTCTAGATAACCAAATGCTTCAATAGATATATCTTATTGATTTTGGGGTGTAGGTAGCAATATTACAACAGGTGTTTTGGTATAGCTACCGTTATTTAAAACGGGTCATTCCCTTTCAAGTGAGGTGAAATTATAGACCACCCAAAAATTAGATTAAAAGTATAGTGATAGATGGAATGTTACTCTTGTTTGTACAGCAATCATATGACAGTTGCAGATTTCTAAAAACTCTTATTTGAAAAAAAAAACAGATTCATGTTAAAGAAGTAGATATTATACTGAGGCTCCCTTAAAGGCCCAGTACTCATAATAATAATAATAATTATTATTATTGTTTATTTATGGGAGCTTGAGATTGTTGTGCAATTAATTCTAATGCATTTCATTACTTTTCCAGTATTTTAAAGTACATTAGTGTGCTTATATTTGCTTTTACAGTTATACAAGGAGGAATTGGGCCATTGTATGTTTGACCTGCAATAGCATTAAAGGAATTGTATTAACCCAACAGGAGGTTGGTTTCATCTTAAATAGCATGATTATATTAATAATTATATTATATTAGACTTTTTAAGTACAGTAAATCATTGCTGAGAAATACAACATTGTTTCCTTGGCAAATGTGAAGCTCAATATGCTATTTTTTTACTAGCGTGCTTGATAAGGGTGGAGGAGAGGTCCTAACTGCTTGGCAACATTGGGGTTATTTTTTGTCCACCACAGGAATAGACAAGCAGCCTATTATACTAGTTAGCACTCCAAAACAGCTTAAAATGGCTACTACAATATATAACATAATTAACAACTTGATTTTGGGATGAAAGTGTCCCTTTAAGTTATACATGTTTTTCCTTGTTACAGATATATACTTACCCAGGTCCATAACAGCAAATAATACTTAGAAACCCTTTACAGAGGGTACGTGCACAGCCAACTTTAAATGTTTCTGCCCAAACAATCTAAAAAAGATAGGAAATAAATATATATCAAACTGTGTTAGGAAGCTTGAGATGAATAAATCATTTTTCTGGCACAAACACAATTTAAAGCCATTTTGAAAATGATTAAATTACAGTTATTTCATCATATACAGATGTTTATTGAATACATCACACTATTAGAGCTTTTATTGTTAAGAGATTGAAATATAGGGACTCCATTCAATTGCAAGCCCATAACTACCTTCATACAGGCCGCTTGTCTGTGTGTTAGAAATGTGTTACAATTCCGGTTATATCCAATTGATTCAAGCCCACACTTACAGGGCTAAAGCCTAAAACCGTAAACCCTGGCTTCCTATGTAACATTTTTATGTGGCCGATTATCTGAAGGGCGCCACCATTAAGCAAGTTCGCAATTGCCAATCCGGTCACAGCCCAATTAACCAATAGGAGCCGAAGAACGATAATGAACACGCTAGGAAAGCACTTTCAAAGCTACTGGAAACCATAAGTCCATGATTGTACTGAAGCTGAGAAAGTCAACACACAGGTCTAGGCGCCAGTGGGTTTCTGAGTTTTGGAGAGAGAGAGAGTTTTTTTAAAGTTTATTTCTATTTGGACTACTACCAAATATTAACACTCAATTTAACACACATAATTACTAATCTAACATAATTCACACATATAGATGAATAAGTACACATAGCTATACATAGCGTTAGGCCGCAGCATATATACACCCACTTCCCCCCCATACCCATAACATAATACACATAACACACACATTCTTGTTTTACCTCATACATATACACGTACATAGCATATTTTTTTTATTTTTTTATTTTGCAAAAATAAAAACATTTACATCATGTCATGTGAAAAACTTTACATTTAGTACAAAAAAAGATAAACATGTATGACAAATACAGAATACACATTACGGACCGGGACATGGATACATAATAAATGTTGCACAATTATAAGGCAGGTTTTAACAGACTTATAATAAAGAAAAATCTTTGTTGTAATCCTACATTTTCCACTTACATTTTTTTAGAGTTATAAGACCTTGCTCTTGAAGGGATTTTTCTAAATCTCTGTTCCTACCTACCATATTTATAATTTCGTTCCAACAAAGAACAGAATATTGATTCCATTTCTTTGCGATCAAGAGCTTAGCAGCCATAAAAATCGGTGTTATAAATGCTATCACATTGAAAGGTAAATCCTTCGGGAAAATGTGAAAAAGAACAACTTCCGGAGAAGGAAACGTCTGAAAACCAAGAAGAGTGTCAATATGACGGAAGCATTCTGTCCAGAACGTACATAGTATATTGATTTATCCTTATATTTATATTTTAATTACTAGTAGGGTAAAGGAGGGGAGGAGAGAGAGGAGAACACCAGAGGAGAATATGAGAAAAGAGTAGGAGAGAAGGAGAGGAGGAGATTGAAGAGAGCACAGGAGAGGAGGAGTGAGATGAGAAAAGAATATCCATGGTAGAAAAGAGTAAAGATAGCGGTATAGAGAGAGATAAACGAGGAGGCAGATCAGTATGTGGGATAGAGGTGTAGGAGAGTACAAAGGGGGAGGGAGGTGCCCCCATATATTGGCACACAAAGAATAGGGGCCGAGGGTCAGGGTGATCTCGGGGGGGGGCGATTAGTGGTGAGGAGGGACCGGCCCCAGGGAGAGAAAAGAGAGGACAGGAACCCCAGGCAACGTTGGGAGGGCTAGAGGCTATGCCAAAGTACAGGGCCCCAATTTATACCTTCAATGAGATAAGGTTCCTCATCAGGGGAATCTGTGCACGCTATAACATCATACATGGGGGAGGGAAGTGAGCCCTAGCCAGAAGACACGTGCCTGGAGTGAGGTTGCTACAGCTGTTGCTGCATTGGGGTATGCCAACAGGGATATGAAGTCTGTAAAGAACATATATGATGACAGCCAGATGAAGGTGAAATGGAAGAGGAGGCAAGAGCAGCCAATGCAATCAACCTCCACCTTCCATGCCCGCTCACCTTCTGCCTCTACCACGTGGAGATGTTGTATTGAGGATTGCATCTACCTGGCATAGTGGCGTAGCAGCTGGCGTTGGTGGTTAGGTGTGAGATGAGGAGGCTACTGGCTTTGGTTGCGATGGTGGTGGAGCCAACGGCTGGAGAGATATGATCTGGGGTTCTGACAATTCTAACTGGAACTCAATTAGTGCTCTCTGGGCCTGCCTGTCTCTATTTGCCTTTTGCTCATACATCTTCATCCTTCGCTTGTGCCTCCTCATCTCACCATATACAGTGCCTTGCTAAAGTATTCGACCCCCCCTTGGAATTTTTCGTGTTTTGTTGCCTCACAACCTGGAATTAACATGGATTGTTTGTGGATTTGCATCATTTAATTTACAGAACATGCCCACAACTTTGAAGATGTTTTTTTTTATTTTTTATTGTTAAGCAAACAACAAATAGGGCAAAATAACAGAAAAAGTAAATATGCATAACTATTCACCCCCCTAAAGTCAATACTTTGTAGAGCCACCTTTTGCGACAATCACGAATTCAAGTCACTTTGGATAAGTCTCTATGAGCTTGCCACATCTTACCACTGGGATTTTTGCCCCTTCCCCCTTGCAAAACTACTCCAGCTCCTTCAAGTTGGATAGTTTGTACTTGTAAACAGCAATCGTTAAGTCTGACAACAGATTTTCTATTGGATTGAGGTCTGGGCTTTGACTAGGCCATTCCAACACATTTACATGTTTCCCCTTAAACCACTGAAGTGTTACTTTAGAGGTGTGTTTGGGGTCATTGTGCTGCTGGAAGGTCCAAGCCTCAAATCACACACAGAGTGGTACAGGTTTTTCTCAGGAATATCCCTGTATTTAGCATCATTAATCTTTCCCTCAACTCTGACCAGTTTCCCAATCGCGGCTGCTGAAAAACATCCCCACAGCATGATGCTGCCACCATGTTTCACTTTGGGGATGGTGATGTGATGGGTTTGCGTCAGACATAGCGTTTTTTTGAATGCCGATAAGTTTAATTTTAGTTTTATCAGACCAGAGCATCTTTCTCCATACATTTTCGGAGTCTCCCACATGCCTTTCAGCAAACTCAAAACGGGCCATTCTTTCCCTCAACTCTGACCAGTTTCCCAATCCCGTCTGCTGAAAAACATCCCCACATCATGATGCTGCCACAACGTTTCACTTTGGGTTGGTGTTCTTTGGGTGATGTGATGGGTTTGCGTCAGACATAGCGTTTTTTTGATGGCCGATAAGTTTAATTTAAGTTTTATCAGACCAGAGCACAATCCTCCATACATTTTGGGAGTCTCCCACATGACTTTCCGCAAACTCAAAACGTGCCATTTTGTTTTTTGCTGAAAGTAATGGCTTTCTTCTGGCCACTCTGCCATAAAGCACAACTCTATGGAGCGTATGGCTTATTGTCGTCCTACGTATAGATAATCCATTCTCTGCTGTGGAAATCTGCAGCTCCTCCAAGGTTACCTTAGGTCTCTGTGCTGGCTCTCTGATTAATGCCCTCCTTGCCCGGTCCGTGAGTTTTGGTGGGAAGGTGTCTCGTGGCAGGTTTGATGTTGTGCCATGTTCTTTCCATTTGGTTATGATATATTTGATGGTGCTCCTGGGGATCATCAAATATTTGGATATTTTTTTTATAACCTAACTCTGACTTGTACTTCTCAACAACATTGTCCCTTACTTGTTTGCCGAGTTCCTTGGTCTTCATGGCAGTGTTTGGTTAGTGGTGCCTCTTGCTTAGGTTTTGCAGCCTCTGGGGCCTTTCAAAAAAGGTGTGTATATGTAATGACAGATCATCTGACACTTAGATTGCACACAGGTGAACATCATTTCACTAATTATGTGGCCTCTGAAGGTTATTGGTTGCATCAGAGCTTTTATGGGCTTCATAACAAAGGTGGTGAATACATACGCACATGTCAATTTTCTCTTTTCTATTTCTAAAAAAGTTTTATGTATATATTTTTCTTTCACTTCACCAACTTAGACTATTGTGTTCTGATCCATCAGATAAAATTCAGATTAACAAAACATTGACCTTAAGGCTAAAATGTAACAAAATAGGTAAAAAGTCAAGGCACTGTTTATGATGATCCTATTTTACATTATGGTTACTGTGGTTTAATAATCACCTGTGACCCTAGTAGATGCTATGCATCATCCTTATTATGCCATATTACAGTTAATCCTTTAAGTGTTCCTTTTTTTACCGAGAAGCCTCTTTCCCTTCTGGGATCTGCCCACACCACACCCATGATATTAATGCACAGTCGTATACATTTCTGAGTATGCTTTGTGTATCAAATAAAGTTTTGTTATACCATTATCAGCGTTTCAGTGTGTTTTTAATGGTTGGGGTTTTGGAACATCAACATACATCACATGTCATGTTCATATATACGTATACTAATGAGCCCTAGTTACAGTCCAATAGATTGTTTTGTGAACATTCCAGCCCATTGCAGTAACACAGACAAAGTTTCAAAAGTGGTCACATGTATTAGTCATGACTACTTTAGGTTTGATCCTCAGCATTGGGATATTATGTTTGCAGAAAATTCTTGGTGAGGTTTTTTTTATTATGAATTAATTGATACAAGAACACTTGATATGGGTTCCCACCATGATAATGGGTATACATGTTGCCATATGGCCACCAGCAATGACATGGGAATTTACAGGATGAGCCTAGACAAGATTGGCTTGATGGAGGTGAGTTTGCTAATGCTCCACGTGCCACTGAACAGCCTCTGTGTGTGTTTGCGGTCCTTCCTGATGGGTTGGACAACATTAGTGTGGTGTATGTTCCCTTGATACTTGATAAATGTCATGTGGAAGTGTAATATTGCCACTGGTTATTTTTCAATTAAAGATCTGATGAGTGACATATATAACTGAATATCTTATTATTTTTAGGATCCACATTTGAGCCCTTGTTAATGTAAGGGATCATCTGTCGTGCAGTTTCAGGTTATTGTGTAGCAGTTTAGTCATGTAGTGTGTCTTTAATTCCTTTATGCATCTTGCAGCAATACTTTTCATATTGGCATATGCATGACCATTCAAAATTCTTAAAAGAAATAAAAATATTTTTGAGGCCCAGTTGTTCCTTGTGGAATGTTGTACAGTAAATTCTAATCCCTTTCATTGCTTCCCCAGTATTTTAAAGTACATTAGTGTGTTTAGATTTGCTTTTGAAGAGTTAAGAAGAAGTCTTTAACACACTTGCGAGTCATATTTGGTACCGTAATAATCTTTTGCTACTTTTGCCATTTCCGGCTATGAAACTAATTGAGGCCTTGTGTCATTGTTGCAATTAGATCGCGATTTGCAATTTTAGCAATTGTATCTCTTACATAGTTACATAGTAATTGAGGTTGAAAAAAAGACTTTTAGCCCATCAAGTTCAACCTTTTAAGATCTCCTCTGATCTGCAATATGCAGATTAGTTGTTAATGGATCCAGAGGAAGGCAAAACAAAAACCACAGTGAAACTTTGCAAATTGACTCAAAAGGGAAAAAATCAATTCCTTCCTGACCCCAGATACTGGTGATCGGATTCCTCCCTGGATCAATACTCCCTCTCCAATTATCGAGGATAACCCTGAATGCCGTTATTAATTAAAAATATATCAAATCGTTTTTTAAAGTTATCTATCGAATCCGCTGTCACCACCTCCCTTGGTAGAGAATTCCACAGATTAACCACCATTACAGTGAAGAACACTTTTCTTTCTTTAAGGTGGAATCTTTTTACTTCTAACTTAAAAGGATGCCCTCTTGTCAGTTGAAAAACCTCTTGGCACAAAAAGCTCCCTTGACAACTCTTTATACTGACCCTGGATGTATTTATATAGGGAATCATATCCCCTATTAGACACCTTTTTTTTTAGAGAAAATACGTTTAATTTGGTTAGTCTTTCTTCATAACTTAGCCCCTCCATTCCCCTTATTAGTTTTTTAGCCCTTCTCTGTACTTTTTCCAGTTCTAAAATGTCCTTTTTATGAATTGGTGCCCAAAACTGTACTCCATATTTCAAATGAGGGCGTACTAGGGATTTGTATAGTGGTAGAATTATACTGTATCTGCCTCCCCTGCTTCTATACCCTTCTTAATACATGCTAATAGTGTATTTGCCTTTGCAGCTGCGGCTTGGCATTGAGAACTGTTACGTAGTTGGTTGTCCACAAGCACTCCCAAATTCATTTTAATATCAGATACCCCTAGATTAGCTTCATTAAGTTAATAGATTGCATGGTTATTTTTCCTGCCCAGATGTATAACCTTACATTTATTCGTATTAAATCTCATCTGCCAATTAATTGCCAATTTCTCTAATTTATGCAGGAGGAGGAAAAGGACATAATTTTCTGATTTAATTACCTTGCACAACTTCATGTCATCAGCAAAAATAGAGACACTACTTCTCAGTCCTACTTCTAAGTCATTAATAAATATGTTGAAAAGGAGAGGACCTAATACTGAGCCCTGAGGAACCCCACTTACCACATTAGTCCAATCCGAGTATGTTCCATTTACAACAACCCTTTGTTTCCAGTCTTTTAGCCAGCTCTCAATCCATGTGAATATATTTATTGCAATTTCTGTATCCCTTAGTTTGCACAATAGTCTCCCAAGTGGCACTGTATCTGTATCACTGCCTTGATCCAGGTTCCTACTAACCTACTCATAGAAACAAATTAGTTTTCTTTGACACAACCTATCCCTCATAAAGCCATGTTGGCTCTTACTTATAATGCTGTTTGAATAGACATACGCTTGTATATTATCCCTTATTAACCCTTCTAAAAGCTTTCCCACTACAGAAGTGAGCACTTGTCCCCTTCTTAAATATAGGAATCACCTCCGCTTTTCTTCAGTCATCTGGTAGTGACCCAGTGTTGAGTGAATCTTGAAAAATGATATATAATGGTTTGGCTATTACCCATAACCCAGTTCCCTCAGTACCTTTGGATGTATTCAATAAGGACCCGGGGCTTTATTGACATTTATTTTTTTCAACCTCTTTTGGATTTCTTCTTGCATTAACCAATTATTTGGTGAAGGTAGTGTAGCCCCATTATGTTGCAGTGTCCCAAACAATGGTACCTCCCTTGTATATACCAAAGAAAAGAACCAATTTAGCTCATCTGCCTTTTCCTGGTCACTAACTGCCAGACAGCCTGTGTCACATTGTAATTCTCCTATAGCTTGCATCCTGGCCCTCTTCCCATTTATATACTTAAAAAATATTTCATATTTTTTTTTTACTCTCTTTTGCAACTAATTTTTCATTTTCTATTTTAGCCAGTCTAACAGCCCTTTTGCAAGCCTTGTTAGTTTCCTTGTACTTCCATAAAGCAGTCTCTTTGATCTTTAAATCATTAAGCCACGTTGGATGTAATTTACTCCTTTTACTTTTATTCCCACATGGTATATGCCGATGTGTATGTACAGTGGATATAAAAAGTCTACACACCCCTGTTAAAATGTCAGGTTTCTGTGCTGTAAAAAATGAGACAAATATAAATCATTTCAGAACTTTTTCCACCTTTAATGTGACCTATAAACTGTACAACTCAATTGAAAAACAAACTGAAATCTTTTAGGTGGAGGGAAGAAAAAAAAGAAGAAAAATAATGTGGTTGCATAAGTCTGCACACCCTCTTATAACTGGGGATATAGCTGAGTTCAGAATTCAGCAATCACATTCCAAATCATGTTAAATAGGAGTCAGCATACACCTGCCACCATTTAAAGTGCCTCTGATAAACCCCAAATAAAGTTCAGCTGCTCTAGTTGGTCTTTCCTGAAATGTTCTTAGTCGCATCCCACAGCAAAAGCCATGGTCCACAGAGAGCTTCCAAAGCATCAGAGGGATCTCACTGTTAAAAGGTATCAGTCAGGAGAAGGGTACAAAAGAATTTCCAAGGCATTAGATATACCATGGAACACAGTGAAGACAGTCATCATCAAGTGGAGAAAATATGGCACAACAGTGACATTACCAAGAACTGGAGCTCCCTCCAAAATTGATGAAAAGACAAGAAGAAAACTGGTCTGGGAGGCTACCAAGAGGCCTACAGCCACATTAAAGGAGCAGCATGAATATCTCACAAGTACTGGCTGTGTGGTACATGTGACAACAATCTCCTGTATTCTTCATATGTTTGGGCTATGGGGTAGAGTGGCAAGACGAAAGCCTTTTCTTACGAAGAAAAACATCCAAGCCAGGCTACATTTTGCAAAAACACATCTGAAGTCTCACAAAAGCATGTGGGAAAAGGTGTTATGGTCTGATTAAACCAAGGTTGAACTTTTTGGCCATAATTCCAAAAGATATGTTTGGCGCAAAAACAACACTGCACATCACCAAAAGAACACCATACCCACAGTAAAGCATGGTGGTGGCAGCATCATGCTTTGGGGCTGTTTTTTTCAGCTGGAACTGGGGCCTTAGTTAAGATAGAGGGAATTATGAACAGTTCCAAATACCAGCCAATATTGGCACAAAACCTTCAGGTTTCTGCTAAAAAGCTGAACATGAAGAGGAACTTCATCTTTCAGCAAGACAACGACCCAAAGCCTACATCCAAATCAACAAAGGAATCGCTTCACCAGAAGAAGATTAAAGTTTTAAAATGGCCCAGCCAGAGCCCAGACCTGAATCCGATTGAAAATCTGTGGGGTGATCTGAAGAGGGCTGTGCACAGGAGATGCCCTCGCAATCTGACAGATTTGGAGTGTTTTTGCAAAGAAGAGTGGGCAAATCTTGCCAAGTCAAAATATGCCATGCTGATAGACTCATACCCAAAAAGACTGAGTGCTGTAGTAAAATCAAAAGGTGCGTCAACAAAGTATTAGTTTTAGGGTGTGCATACTTATGCAACCATATTATTTTATTTTTATCTTTTTTCTTCCCTCTACCTAAAAGATTTCAGTTTGTTTTTCAATTGAGTTGTACAATTTATAGATCACATTAAAGGTAGAAAAAGTTCTGAAATGATTTATCTTTGTCTATTTTGTTTATACAACACAGAAACCTGACATTTTAACAATGGTGTGTAGACTTTTTATATCCACTGTATATTTAGTACAGATTTAAATGATGTCCATTTATGTTCAGTATTTTTACCTGCCAGTTCTCTGTCCCAGTCTATACTTTGAATTGCTGCCCTTAGACTGTTAAAATCTGCCCTTTTAAATTTAAGAGTTTTTGTTGGCCCCTTACAGTTTTGTTTTTTAAATTCAATCTCAAATGAGACTGTGTTGTAAGCACTGTTTCCAAGAAGTTTCCCTATTTCAACACTTGATACCATATCAATATTATTTGTGATGACTAAATCAAAGATGAACCTATTTCTAGTAGGCTCTTGTATAACCTGGGCCAGATAATGATCTCTGAGTGTACTCAAGCACCTGCTTCCTTTACCTGTACTGCTGGTCTCATTCATGCAGTTTATTTCAGGGTAGTTAAAATCTCCCATTATTAGAACTTGCCCATGCTTAGCTGCATTTCCAATCTGTAACAATAATTGTATTTCCTCACTTTCAATTATACTTGGGGGTTTATAGCATACTCCAACCAATATTCTTTTGGAATTTGCTATTTGACTCTACCCACAAACATTCAACATTATCGCTAGTTCCAGCATAAATATCTTCTCTGACTATAGGCTTAAATTCAGGCTTAACATACAGACAAATCCCTCCTCCCCTTTTACCATTGCCCCTATCTTTCCTAAGATCTCTTGTGGCCTTGAAAGATCAGAGGCAAAGATGGGTCGAAGTTGCGATTTTGACAACCCGGCAGTATTTTTTAGCCTGTATAACGCAAATAGATTGAGGTAGCTAGAAAAGGCCAAATGAATTTCAGTCACTTTTACAGGCAACATTACAAGCTCCAGTAATTACTGTTTGGCCAATTGAAGGGGGTTTTACATTCGGTTCTCAAAACCTTCTGCATAAATTGTAAACTTAATTATGGACCATAAATGTATTTAACAATCTTTTGTTGTTCGCAAAACAATCACATATAATAGTTGTCAGAGTGTGTAACGCTCCCGCCACACATGCACATTGGCGGAGGGAGGTTACACAGTATGTGACGCACATGCACAAATGCGCCATGCAAGACGCACATGTGAAATGCTGTGTCTGGGGGGAGAGATCGGGAGAGACAGGGGAGAGACATGGGGGAGAAAGACAAAGGGGAGGAAGAGGGGGGAAGAGACACAGGAGAGGGAGTGGGGAAAGAGAAAGGAGAGGAAGAGTGGGGAGAGACAGGGGAGAGAGAGGGGAAGAGACACAGGGTAGGGAAAAGGGGAAAAAGAGACACAGGAGAGGGAGAGGGGGAAGGAGACACTGCGGAGGGGGGGAAGAGTCACATCAAATATTATCACGTCATTTTTGACGGGCAAGTTACTAGTTAATAATAGTCTGCTCACAAAATATAATAATAGCTCCTTAAATGTACGTACTGCTTCAGCTCCAATGTTTTAACATTTAGGGCAATATTACAGATAATACAAAACACCACCACACCATCTCTTAGGTGAGATGCTTCAGATTTGAAAAAGAAAGATGCGCTCTCAAAAGCTAGTCATGAAAACTATATATTTGTCAAATAAAAAAAGTATCACAATATACTGCAATATTTTGATTATTTATCTATAGATACATACATGAGCAGCCCTCATGCAAAAGAATGCAAATTGTCTGCCAGTGTTTTCTGATAACATGTTGCATTCATCTAGCCATGCATTTTCCCAAGATTCCACGTGCCTTTAGGACTCAACCCCCCCCCCCCCCCCCCCCCCCCCCACCCGCCCAAAACATCAGTGAGACACCACCATGCTTCACAATGGGATGGGATTCTTTTCACTATAGGCCTTATTGACCCCTCTCCATAAATAGTGTCATGATTTAAGGACTGATATTGTCAGTAATTTATGAATATGTGTAAGGGAGCATGACATTGTTACATTAGTATTATGTGTTATTGTGTGGTTATATGTTGCCTGTACATGGTTATTATCTATCCTAGTTATAATATATTATAAGAGGGATAAGGTTATATAGAACATATGTGGAATTGGTAGAAATGCTCTGCATAGAAGTTAGCTGCAGATTATTGCACACTCACACATACAGACCTTGGGTCAAGACAGATGCATGTACTTCAAGTAGTCCTAAGCAAACAATTGAGTTTAACATAAATGTTTGTTCACTAGATATATGGTGAATTTTATCTCAAGAGCTTTGATAGCCCAAGGTTGCAAGCCAGATGGTCTGACATCACACATACACAAATGTACACAAGGGTGTGGTATTGGAGAGCATAAATATGTTGTTTTGATCATTCAATAAAGGTTGAGAGATAGTTTTCACATAAGGTGTGAGACTATTTCTGTGTATTGTATCCTGACTTGGGGAGTGGTCTTGCCATGGGCAACTTGTAACCTGTATGCAGTATTCTCTGCCTGTACCATTTTGGGGCTTGCCCTCTTCAGAAGCCATCTTTTGTTCCACAGAGAACAGGAACTACATGATTCTGCTGGGGTAGGTTTGAACTAGGTTCATATCAAGCCCCCTTGAAGAAGCAGATTGTGACATTGGCTGGCAGTGGTGGGATCTCTGTAGAAAACACAGAAGGATGGCAGCTTATGAAGAGATGTCTGCAGCAGAGGAGGAGGAAATGTCCAGATGGTATCAAGGATGGATGGAGATACTGCCTGCAGGTTCCACGAAGCATCAGCAGAGGGAACTCCAGATACAGATCACACAGGAGGTACAGGAGAAGTGAAGAAGGGTAAGCAATGGCCCAGTCTCAGCTCCTGTGGAGAGGAAATGCTTATCCCAAGTAGAGACAGAGAATGTTCTGGTGACTGGAAAGGACTGTAGAGGAATAGGCCTTCTAAATAAATGGATGGCATTCCTAGGACTATGGCCAGGTCACAAGCTAATGGAATGGCTGGAAGAATTAGTTTTTTGAAGAGGTTGCCCTGGAAGAGCAATATGCTTATTGGGTGGGACCTTTTAGGATACCTCATCATTTTTCATTGGTACTGGAAGAGGCACTTTGGGACATAGTATATGGGGATCCGGATTGTGGCTTGGAAACTGAGAAAAGACAGCTGTGTCTGTTTGTCATGCGCTGTCACATGGTGGGACTGGAGACAGACTCTCAGACAGCTAACTTACTTTGGCCTTTGATCCAGCAGGAGCTACAGCTGGAGGTGGATTATATAGAGTTCCTGAATGAAGCATCCCTGGATGGGTTTTGGCCACCTAGCTGGGAGGTCTCATGCCAGTCAGGCATGGAACAGAACCACCTAACAGGTACTACAGGGACCCAGCTAAATGTTGCCAAGGCTGGGTCAGAAAATAAATGTATGGACTGTGGGGAGAATTTTGATATCCATGATTCTCAAAATAACAAGGATGCCTGCATCCATGGGGTTGACTGGGAAGAGGAAGAACTGGTCCCTATCTTTATGGGCCTGAGTCTCATCCAGTTAGAGGAATGGGAACAGGGACAAAACACAGCAGTGCCAGGCCCAGGGGAAGAACTGGGGAAAAACTACTCTGCTCCTAGAGTAAGAGAAGAACCCAATGAGCACTGGGTCCTACCAACTGACTGTGGAAATAGTGAAGAGGTTCCTTGGATGACCATTGTCTAGGAGCCTGCCAAGGACCCTGGAGCAGAAACAGAAAGTAGCCTTGCTCTTCAGCCTGAAAAAGAGGCAGTAGCAGCTGCTTCTCCAGGGCTGCCTGTAACTACACACCAGGCAGTCTCAGAAGGAGAGAGTCAGGAGGTTCCACCTGAGGATCCAGAGACCAAAGAGCCAGAGGGTACCCCAGATTGTGATTTGTCTCCTGGCCTCCCTACAATGACTCCCCTGCAGCTGCCCAAAGACACTGGCTGTGTACCTGTAACCCTGGAAAGAAGGGGCCACTGGCCAGGCTTGGTGGGAGAGAGGTTGGCTACTGAACCACAACGGCTTGTATCAGAACTGCCCATTAATCAAGCATGGATGCCACCAGTGAATGTCACTAGCCCATGTTGCAACTCCAGCATCCCAGTTTATTCAGGAGAGAGCTCAGGCCTGACAAAGGGAACCTTGTACTCTTCAATTTTACCCATGGGACAGAGTGCTGATCCAGAATCAGCAGGACAGGAGGTCTCCCAAGCCTGGAAGGAGAGGGCTTTGCTGGGTAAGGATCCTCACAAAATTATGCTGGACTTTCTAGCTGGGATGTACTGTTTCCCCTGGACTACCTTGAAGGGTCCTTGATGGCAGTTGTCTTATAAGTCTCACCAGGGGCTTGGGAAAGTCACTAGGCCACTGGGAAGGAGCAAGTATTCGCCCTGGACAGGGGGAGGCAGGGTACCCAGAGAGCCGCTGAGGCTATCACATGGATGGACTTTCCAGACAGGAGGACAAGTAAAAGCAGTATAGCTAGAGAATTATCCGTTAGGATGATCCTCTATGCTACACTAGAAAGGAAGGGGAAGAAGTTGTCATGATTTAATTGTTTAAGGACTCATATTGTCAGGGATTTATTGTATATATATCCAAGGGAGCATGACATTGTTACATTGGGATTATGTGTTATTGTGTGGTTATATGTTGCCTGTACATGGTTATTATCTATCCTAGTTATAATATATTATAAGAGGGAAAATGTTATATAGAACATATGTGGAATTGGTAGAAATGCTCTGCATAGAAGTTAGCTGCAGATTATTGCACACTCACACATACAGACCTTGGGTCAAGACAGATGCATGTACTTCAAGTAGTCCTAAGCAAACACTTGAATTTAACATAAAGGTTTGTTCACTAGATATCTGGTGAATTTGATCTCAAGAGCTTTGATAGCCCAAGGTTGCAAGCCAGATGGTCTGACATCACACATACACAAATGTACACAAGAGTGTGGTATTGGAGAGTATAAATATGTTGTTTTGATCATTCAATAAAGGTTGAGAGATAGTTTTCCCATTAACAAGCTGTGAGACTATTTCTGTGTATTGTATCCTGACTTGGGGAGTGGTCTTGCCATGGGCCACTAAGTAACCTGGATCCAGTATTCTCTGCCTGTACCCTTTTGGGCCTTGCCCTCTTCAGAAGCCATCTTTTGTGCCACAGAGAACAGGAACTACATGATTCTGCTGGGGTAGGTTTGAACTAGGTTCATATCAAGCCCCCTTCAAGAAGCAGATTGTGACACATAGCGCGTATGGTGGTGACCATAAAGCTCTATTTTGGTCTTGTCACTCCAAATTACAGTGTGCCAGAAGCTGTGAAGTGTATCAAAGTGTTGCTCAGGGATTTATTGTATATATATCCAAGGGAGCATGACATTGTTACATTGGGATTATGTGTTATTGTGTGGTTATATGTTGCCTGTACATGGTTATTATCTATCCTAGTTATAATATATTATAAGAGGGAAAATGTTATATAGAACATATGTGGAATTGGTAGAAATGCTCTGCATAGAAGTTAGCTGCAGATTATTGCACACTCACACATACAGACCTTGGGTCAAGACAGATGCATGTACTTCAAGTAGTCCTAAGCAAACACTTGAATTTAACATAAAGGTTTGTTCACTAGATATCTGGTGAATTTGATCTCAAGAGCTTTGATAGCCCAAGGTTGCAAGCCAGATGGTCTGACATCACACATACACAAATGTACACAAGAGTGTGGTATTGGAGAGTATAAATATGTTGTTTTGATCATTCAATAAAGGTTGAGAGATAGTTTTCCCATTAACAAGCTGTGAGACTATTTCTGTGTATTGTATCCTGACTTGGGGAGTGGTCTTGCCATGGGCCACTAAGTAACCTGGATCCAGTATTCTCTGCCTGTACCCTTTTGGGCCTTGCCCTCTTCAGAAGCCATCTTTTGTGCCACAGAGAACAGGAACTACATGATTCTGCTGGGGTAGGTTTGAACTAGGTTCATATCAAGCCCCCTTGAAGAAGCAGATTGTGACACATAGCGCGTATGGTGGTGACCATAAAGCTCTATTTTGGTCTTGTCACTCCAAATTACAGTGTGCCAGAAGCTGTGAAGTGTATCAAAGTGTTGCTGGGCATATTGTAAGGAGGCTTTTTTGGCGCAGAAAAAGGCTTCTTTATGGCATTTTGACCATGCAGCTCATTTTTGTTCAAGTATCATCGTATTGTGCTCTTTGAATCAACCACAGTCTTTTTCCAGAGCAGCCTGTATTTCTCCTGAGGTTATCTGTGGGTTTTTCTTTGTATTTCGAACAAGTTTTGGCTGAAATCTTTCTTGGTCTACCTAACCTTGGCTTGGTATCAAGAGAATTTTCCGCTTAATAAGTGATTGAATAGTACTGATGGTATTTTCAAGACTTTGAATATCTTTTCCACCTTTATGAAGTTCCATTACCTTGTTACGCAGGCCTTTTGACAGTTCGTTTTTGCTCAGTATTTAGCCTGCTCAGTGCATCCACATGAGAGCTAACAAACTCATTGACTATTTATACACAGACACTAATTGCAATTTAAAAAGCCACAGGTGTGGGAAATAAACTTTTAATTGCTTTTTTAACGTGTGTGTCACCTTGTGTGTCTGAAACAAGGCCAAACATTCAATAGTATCTAAACTTTTGATCAAGGCCATTTGGGTGATTTCTGTTATCATTATGATTTAAAAAGGAGCCAAACAACTATGTGATGATAAATGGCTTCATATGATAACTCTCCTTCAATAAGAGACGTTCTTTTTTTGCATGATCAGTCATATGTTAAAAATAAATGGCAAACGTTCACAATATCTGCCAAGGTATGTAAACTTTTGAACACAATTGTATATACAAGGTACCTTTTGTACTCAACCGTAATCCATTCCGGACAGCAGGTTGAGTACCAAAAAGGATGAGTACAAAGCAAGCATTTTCCATATGGATCAATGTAAATTGAAAGGAGGAGGAGGAGAAGGATTATTCCTTGGAAGGGGAAACATCTTTCAATAAAACAGCAGGCACCTGCATAGGAGATCTTTCTCTCTTTTGTTTCTTAACACCACTGAACACTGCTGGAGACTCTGTTGTAGGGAATTTCATTAGGAGCCTTTTAAGATAAACTTTTCTATGTTTTAAAATGCTCCACAAGTGAGACATTATTATTATTACTAGCGAATTGCCCGTCAAAAAATGACGGCAATGAAATTGTAAGTGAGCTAATGCTATTTGGTTTATAATAATAAATAACTAATAGATTAATAAATTAATATACTTTACCTATTTTGAAGCATTGTGTTGAAGAGCTGCAATCTGTTTTGATGTTGCTTCAGCATTAGTGGTGTGGAGCTGCTGTGTAAGCGTGGTGAATTTGTGCAGTGTAATAGTGTGCGTACACGAGACAAAACCGTTAGCTTAGTTGTGTAGTTCCGCATTGTTCTAAAATGGCGGCTAATGTGTGGTATGCGTATGTAGCGGAATACCCGTAGGTGTTTTGTGGTGTTTTGCGTGTTTCTTGTGGTGTTTTGCGTGTTTAGAGTGCTGGAGCCTCGTTTTCGTTTTGTTCGGCGGCCATTTTTTCTCTCGCTTAGAGAATTTTTTAGTGTCTAAACTCTTTTATTATGAGTTAAATGAAGGTGTAACTTCATTTTTTGAGGTCCTGGATGCTCCCTCTTGCTATAGGTAAGCTTTTTATGTATGTGTTGTGTGTATTTATTATGTTTTTCATTTTTCCATGTCCACGGGTTGCGGACGATTTTTGCGAGTCCGTAATGTGTGTTAACGTGTCTTGTATGTTGTTTGCGTTGCGACGTAAAGTTTGCGAGGGTTGCAGTTGCTTCGCAAGGGCCGCAGTTGATACACACATTATATATACACACACATTATATATACACACACACACACACACAATATACACACACATTATATATACACAAACACACACAATATACACACACATTATATATACACAAACAATACACACACACAATATACACACACATTATATATATATATATATATATATATACACACACACACACATTATACATACACACACACACACAATACACACACACACAATATACACACAATATCTATACACACACACACACACACACAATACAATACACACACACACAATATACACACAAACATTATATACATACACATGGTGTTAATGATCAGTGTATAAGTAAGACAATTAGTTTATATGGCAGCTCTCAGTGATTGCACATCTTCCTCAGACCACATTATCTCCCTGTCACTCACAGTCAGCTACCCAGGCCCGGCTCCTCCAGCTCTGAGGCCTGCTCCAGTCCGCGGATCCACTGTGTTTCCTGTTCCCCAGGCCGGCCTAGCCCCGCCTCCCCAAGGTAGCTGCACTGATCAGAGCTCGGAGCTCCGTGCGCGGCCTGAACCTCCGCCACTACCCGCGCTCTCACCACATTCCCGCGGGATTGCCGGGCTCCGGGATGGTTCGGCTAGTGGCAGCGTCTGGCTCCCCCCCCGGAACCCGAACCGGGGACAGGGCAGCCCTGCGCGAGGCATTGTGGGGAGGAGGTGGCTGCTTCATCGCAACAACAGAGGCTCTTGCACGCAGCCCTCGCTACGCAAGGGCCGCGGCTCGCTGTGCAAGCAGCGGGTTCGGCTAGTGGCAGTGGCGGCGTCTGGCTCCCCCTCCGGAACCGAACCGGGGACTGGGCGGCCCTGCGCGGGGCATTGTGGGGAGGTGGTGGCTGCTCCATCCCAACAACTGAGGCCCTTGCCCGCAGCCCTCGCTACGCGAGGGCCGCGCGCTCGCTACGCGAGCCCGCAAGCGTGAGCAACGGCCCGTACGCTCACAACTTTATATGTGATTATTATTATCCTTTATTTGTAAAGCGCCAACATATTTCCTAGTGCTTTATAGGGCTAAGGTACAAGTATAAACAATTTCCCAACAATTAAAATAATGGAAGACCTTGTTATTGAGCTGTCAATCAGATATACACAGTGCTTTCTCTAAAACACCTTAAAAGATTGAAAACTCACAAACTTTTATTCTAAAGGGTGGGAGAAGTACAGGAGAGTGACAGATGAATAGTAAATAAAGTCGCTAAAGATGATAGGCTTTTTTGAAAAGATGTGTTTTTAAAGAGATTTTAAAGGATTTGAAGCAGGAAAATAGTCTGGTGGAGCGAGGTAAGGAGTTCCAAAGAATAGGGGCAGCACAAGAAAAGCCTTGAAGGTGGGAGTGAGAGGAGGTGATGGGAGAGGAGGACAGAAGGTCATTAGCAGAGCAAAGAGGGCAGGTGGGAGTGTATCTTGGGATGAGAGCAGAGATGTAGGAGGGTGCACTATTGTGGAGGGCTTTATATGTTAGGGTCATGATTTTGAATTTTATTCTAGAGGCTATGGGAAGCCAGTTTAGTGCCTGACAGAGAGGTGCTGCAGACACTGATCATTTAGTATGGTAGATGAGTCTAGCGAATGCATTTATTCAATGGATTGGAGTGGAGACAGACGGGTGATAGGAAGGCCAGCAAGGAGAGTTGCACAAATTTTAGTTGCGTCTTATGTAAGGTAGTGATGTATTTTGGATGTGTTTTTTAGGTGAAAATGACAATATTTTGTGAGTGCTTGAATGTGAGGAATAAAAGAGAGGGAAGGGTCCAGTAGGACCCCAAGACAGCAGGCCTGGGAGTTGGGAGTGATGATGGCATTGTCAACGGTGAGAGATAAGTGAGGGGTGGGAGCTGAGGAAGAGGGTGGAAAGATAAGGAGCTCTGACTTAGACATGTTGAGTTTGAGTTGACGGGCAGATATCCTGAGGATATGCTCGAGAGGCAATTGGCAACATGAACGAGAAGAGAGGGGGGTAGATCGGGTGCAGAGATGTAGATTTGGGTGTCATCAGCATATAGATGAAATTGCAATCCAAAATATGGATTATTAGGGCACCAAGGGAGGATGTATAGATGGAGCAAAAAAGGGGGTCTAGGATTGAGACTTGGGATAAACTGAGAGTTTGAGGGAAGGGAGATTAAGAGGCGCCAGAGAAGGAGAAACTAAGGGCCCTATTAAATTCCAGCCTCGTAAATAAGAGGCTTCTACGTAAGCCCTATGTACTGCAAAATTTCTCAAATTTCTCTGCTGCGAGCAACGTATGAGCTACGAAGCAGGGCCGTACGTATCAACACTGCGAAAATGTATATGAGGAGTGATCTCGCAGGCTCCCTCACCTCAACAAGTAGTGCAGGGGTCCTAAACGGGACCTCCGCGGCAGTCCCCCACATAAGCCCTGCGTGGGGTGTACTCCAACTAACCTCCCGGCACCTAACATGAACCCCCCCTCTATGCCCATCGGGACCCCCAAAGTGTCCTCACACTAACACCTTGCTGCAGGGGTCCATAGGGACCCCTGCAGCCCCCACACATCACATTAACCCCTTGCAGTGGGGGGTCCCCGATCAGGCCACCGCTGCACGTGATACTTTTAAATTTCCCGCCGCGGCTCCTTAAAGGGCCCGCAGCACACTATTACTAATACCGGCCGCGGCACCTAAAATTATCCCCCATTTATGCTGGGGGTTCCCATCGGGACCCCCGAAGTGTCCCCACATTAAGCCCTTGCTGCAGGGGTCCATAGGGACCCACACAGCCGCCCCCCCCACATTAACCCCCTAGCAGGGGTCCCCGATTGGCACTGATCGTGACCCTGCTGCAATTCAATTTTTTTAATTTACAGCCTCGTGGGTCCTTAAAGCACCATAGAGGTCCTGAAAGGACTCGCACTAAAAAATATTAACCCCAGGCAACTAAAATTAACCCTATAACTCATGGGGGTCAATACAGACCCCCATAAGCCCTTAATTAACCCTATAATTCATGGGGGTCAATACAGACCCCCATAAGCCCTTAATTAACCCTATAATTCCTGGGGGTCAATACAAACCACCATAAGCCCTTAATTAACCCTATAATTCATGGGGGTCAATACAGACCCCCATAAGCACTTAATTAACCCTATCACTCATGGGGGTCAATACAGACCCCCATAAGCCCTTAAGTAACCCTATAATTCATGGGGGTCAATACAGACCCCCATAAGCCCTTAATTAACCCTATAATTCATGGGGGTCAATACATACCCCCATAAGCCCTTAATTAACCCTATAATTCATGGGGGTCAATACAGACCCCCATAAACCCTTAATTAACCCTATAATTCATGGGGGTCAATACAGAGCCCCATAAGCACTTAATTAACCCTGTCACTCATGGGGGTCAATACAGACCCCCATAAGCCCTTAATTAACCCTATAATTCATGGGGGTCAATACAGACCCCCATAAGCCCTTAATTAACCCTATAATTAATGGGAGTCAATACAGACCCCCATAAGCACTTAATTAACCCTGTCAATCATGGGGGTCAATACAGACCCCCATAAGCCTCTATTTAACCCCATCAGTCCCATAAGGGTATATTATGACACCTATGGGGCTGTTAAAACCCTAACATTAACCACATAAGTGCCATGAAGGTCCACAAGGACCATCATGACACTAACTACAAACACTACACTATAACCCCCAATAAACCATTTAATCTAAACTAACCCCCTCTACACTAATCTATTAACACTTACACTACCTACCTACACTACCTACCACCTAATAAACCTCCCCACCACTCTAATTACAAAAAAAAAGAAAACCTACCTTACAGAAAATAACAAAACCTAAGTCACCAAAAATAAAAAAAACATACAGTACAGAAAATAACAAAACTTACATTACAGAAACTAACAAAAAAAACATTACAACCCCCCCCCCCCACTACAGAAAAAAATTACACACCTGAAAAGGAAAGACAGACATACACAATACAATGCATAAATACATACAATACATTACATTACATACAATACATTACATACAATACATTACATATAATACATTACATACAATACGTTACATGCAATACATTACATATAATACAAATCAAATACCCCCTATCTATCTAACATACAATCTATTTAATATAAAATAAATCATAACTATATCAAATACATCCCCCTATCTATCTAATATACACATTGACAATTTCTTTTTTTTTATTTTTTATTTATTTTGTTATATAAAACATAAATATCAACAATACAAATACACATAAAACAATTCGTATTCAATATCGGAGAGATGGGAGACAAAGGAAATATAGTAAGTTCGTAAAGATAATTTCTAATTTCTCCTTATCTTCTTCTAGTGATTACTCACTTTTTTACCCTTATTTCTTCTCCCCCTTCCCCTTTTTTCTTTCCTTTACTTATTATAGAATACGACATAAAAAACATTTACATATATCACATATATAAGCTTTCATTCAACTCCCAAAATAGAACTTGTGGTATTCTATTCACCTTGTCTCAATCTTCCTCACCATCAATCGATAATGAGAAATGAGAGACGGTAAGGATATAGAAGATGGAAAAGAGAAGGAAGAACCTAGAGGAATTAGCCAATTCCTATAAATATAATCCCCAAGGGAGTTTAATTTCGTTTGTCATATCTAGTGTTAATGACTATATTGTTCCCATGTATTCCAATTGATTTTATTTTTATCTCTAAGACCATAGATATAATTCGACTTCATCAATTCTTTATTGTAGTTGATTTTGTTAGAAACTTCGCTCCAAGGTGGAGTTGTGGGCAGTTTCCAATATTTCACTAAAAGGTATTTCATAGTTAATAAAATATGTGATATCAGTAATTTATCCCTTGGAAAAATGTTATCTAATTGGAAATTAAATAGGATTACTTCTGGTATACATGGGAAGTCAGTTTTTAGCATAGTTGTTAAATGACTACAGCATTCTTTCCAGAAGTTTTGAATTTTTATACATTCCCACCACATATGAGCTGCAGTACCAATTTGGTCGCAGCCTTTCCAGCATAGTGGGGAGGACAAATGATTAAATTTATTAATTGAGGTCGGAACAAGGTACCACTTTTGAGTTAGCTTGAAATATAATTCTTTAAGGGAACTGTTTACCGAGGATTTCTTAATTAACCTTAAAGCTGTTATCCAATCATTGTCTACATAATGTATTTTAAAGTAATTTTCCCATTCCTTTACCTTCTCTGATTTTATATATTGCAAACCTTTTTCCCTTATTTTATCAATCTTAGAGATAAGATGAGTCACATGACCCTTAATTAAAAGTGACTCTAACTCATACATTTTATCTATATTTATCAAAGGATAGCCCTTCTTTTTTAGTACTTCAACAATGCCTATATAATTTAACCATAATATCTTATCAGTGGAATATTTCTTCCTAAAGTCTGTAAATTTTAATAGGGAACCTTGATCATATAAATCTATGACATTATTAAGTCTGGCTTTCTCTAGATCTGCTATAACTTTGTTATTATTTTCGTTCTTCAGAATGTCTATTGGAGCTGATAGAGACGGAAAATGGAAGAGTCCTAGTTTAACTTTATTATTATCCCAAAATTTTAGCAGTGATATTATCCCCTTTGGTAGATTGCCCCATTTATCTTTTCTGTCTATAAATTCCCCCAATAGTGATCTAATTGAGGGAGAGCCCACAAGATCTTCCTCTATATTCTTCCAGCAAGTATTCCTATTTTTAATATTCATATTGATTATATGGGATAATGCGATATTTTCACAGATTTCTCTAATATCCGGTGATCCAATTCCACCAAGTTCAAAGTTTCTATTAGCTATTATCTTTTTTACTCTCACTTTTTTATTTTGATAAATAAAGCTATCAATTAATTTCTGAATATTTTTAATGACCTGACCTGATACTTTTTCTGGAATACATCTGAATAAGTATGTTAATTTAGGGATTATACTCATTTTAACAGTTGCTATTCGGCCTGACCATGATAATCTTATATTTCGCCACTCATAAAATAATAGTCTAATTTCTTTTATTAGATCTGGTATATTCTCTTCTATTATTTTATCAATATGAAATTTGAATCTTATACCTAGATGTGTTATACTTCTTTGATGCCAGTTAAAAGTATAACTATTTTTTAATTTGATTATATCATCAAATTGTACACCGTTATGAATTATGTCAGACTTTAATTTGTTTATTTTAAAGTATGAAGCTTTCCCAAAATCAGTCAGTAATTCCATCAGGTTATTAATAGATTCAACTGGGTCTGTTATAGTCACTATGATGTCATCCGCGAATAGCATAACTTTATATTCTATTTGTCCTATTGTTAAACCTCTAATTTTATTATGGCATCTAATTCTTGAGGCCAATGGTTCTAAGAAAAGTAAGAATAATATGGGAGAAAGAGGGCAGCCTTGACGGGTCCCGTTAGAAATTCTAAATTTTTCTGATTGAAAATTTGGACCAACTATATATGCAGATGATTTTTCATATAATGCTTTAATTGTTTTAGATATAAAGTTGGTCAATCCAAACTTATCTAATACTGCTTCTAGGAACTCCCAGCTGACCCTGTCAAATGCTTTTTCAGCATCTAAAGACAGGATCAGCGTAGGAATTCCCATTTTTTTTGCTTGGAATATCAAGTTTACTAACCTTCTGGTGTTATCTGAAGCCTGTCGACTTTGGACGAATCCAGATTGGTCTATATGTATCAATTTCGGCAGTATCTTATTAAGCCTATTAGCAATTATTTTCGCATATATTTTTAGATCTATGTTTATAAGAGAAATTGGTCTATAACTTGTAATTTCCTCCGGGTTTTCCCCAGGTTTTAGAATATTTACAATTTTGGCCACAACCATTTCCTCCTCTATTGTTCCTGAATTTTTAATTTCATTAAACATCTCTAGAAGACCAGTTCTAATTTCTTTCCCAAGGAATTTGTAAAACAAATGGTCAAACCCATCAGGTCCTGGGGCTTTATTGGATTTGACCTTTTTTATTACTTCTTCTATTTCCGCTGGAGTGATTTCTTTATCAAGATATTTATAGTCCTCGCTGTCGATTGAGGGTAGAGTTGTTTTGACCAAGAATGTTTTTATATCATCTCTATTAAGATTTAATTTATTTTCATTATTATAAAGAGATTTATAAAATTCTGTAATGATTTCTCCTATTTTATCTGGGTGAGTATAACTTTTACCATCTGGTCCCTTGAGACTTATTATTTTTCTTTGATTAGTTTGTTTCTTAAGTTTTTGAGCTAAATATTTACTTGTTTTGTTCGCCAATAAGAAGTGGGTTTGTTGAAATCTCCACACCAAAGAATCTGCCTGACTTTGCAGAGCCTTATTTATTTGCTTGTTTAAATTAATAATTATACTTGTTCCTTCCTTGTTCGGGCAAATTTTTTTTTTTTTTTATTGATTATTCAGCTCTATATATAGTGTTCTTAATGGTTTACCTCTTTCTTTTCTAATATTGGCCATTATAGAGATTATTTGACCTCTTATTACAGATTTATATGCACACCATAGGGTAACATTTGACTTGACCGTATTTGTATTAGTTATAAAGAATTCTCTGGTTTCTTTTTTTATAGATTCTAGTATTTCGTCATTCTTAAAAATTATTGGGTCAATCTTCCAAGTATTTTTTAGGGAAACGTTGTCTTTTCTATCTTCTATAACTAATGATAAGATGGAGTGGTCAGACCAAGTGGTCGGGATTAGATCAATATTTTTTGTTGATCTTATTGTCTTTATATCTAAAAAAAAGTAATCCAATCTTGAATAAGATCTATGGCGGTTAGAAAAATGAGAAAAGTCTTTTTCATGTGGATGGAATATTCTCCAGCAATCTAATAAATCATATTCGCCCATCTTTTTATTAAATTCTGTAGAGGTCTTAGTGATTTGATTTATTGTTTTTTTGTTAATCTTACCTACTCTGTCATTTATAGGATCCATAATCATATTGAAATCCCCACCTATAATTATCTTCCCTTTTCTAAATTTGGTCACTTCTTTAAGGATTTTTAAAAAAAAGCTAATTTGATTGATATTTGGAAAATATAAATTGACTATGGTCATATACTTGTCATTAATCTGACCGCCCCAGATTATATATCTCCCTAACGGGTCTATGCTTCTAAACTCTTCTATTATTTTTAACTCTTGGCTGAAAAATATCGATACACCTCTAGATTTTTTATTAAATATAGAGTCAACTCTGAGGTTATATTTTTTTTTATCCATATATTTCAGTGCCTCTTTATTCCAGTGTGTCTCCTGTAAGAGCAATATGTCTGCTTTCCTTTTTCTATATTCTTGGAAGGCCAAGTTTCTTTTAGAAGGAGAGTTTAGTCCATGAACATTATGGGATAGTAATTTAATCATTTATGCTTCAATAATTCTAATTACTATTTCCCTTAATATCATTTTTATTCTTATCCTATTTTCCCCTTTGTTATAAATATTATTTTTAAATATTTGGAATTTCTCCTCCAATTTCTTCCTTCGTATCCCCCTACCAATTCCTTTCAACCTACTAATATTTTTGGGAGATCCAAACATACTCACATTCATACAACTAACAAACAAACAAACTCGGGAATGGACTTAAAATTATGTCCATCATGGTTATAGGGCAATTATGCCGATATTAGGAAATGTTAGGAGATATTAACATCAGGAAATAGTCATGAAGTCATACTAATACAATATTAAATTTTCATATACCGCAGATATATTACCTTCGTTGTCAATAATACATATAGGTTTAAATAAATAGAAACCATAAAGTCACAACAAATTTCATGTTATTAGTAGTAGCTTAGAAGAGAAAAGAACAAAATTTATCATTCCAACATCTTAAACATTTTTCTGTGTATTTCTATTTGATGGCTAAATTCCATACGCAATTCTTAAAAAAAAAAAAATTAATTCTATGTACCCAGAATTCTTTGTAAGTCTTAATCCCTTCTTGTCTCATCACCTCCCCTTTCTACTCCCCCCATCTCTGTGCCTACAAAGTGCAACTGTGCTATTATTTAAAATCTCTCTTCCCCTATCAAGTGTATTTCTTATTGTGAACGTGATATTAATTAAGGGCTAATATCGTCTTCCTTAGGTTTTATATATCTTTTAGTTGTAAACGTGTTGGTGTTAGAGAGTTGTGGTTATACTAATCCAACTATAAATTATAATTCATTGTTATATCCGTGCATCATTTTATCCCGACTATTTTTAAAGTGCCTATGTGCTAAAGCGTAAATCCTTCTTCCCCTAAAAATTTTTTTTATCTGTGTGATTGTTTATTGTAAATTACAAAGAGAGAAACTATATTTCTTAATTTACGTAAATTCTAATTATAGACTGCTAATTTTATGATTCATTTTCCTCTTATATCCATAGGTGTATTATAATATATTGTGCTATAAATAAAACTCCTTATCTATTAAATCCAGTGAATCGACTCTATATTATCTTACATCTTTCGGTAATATGAATAAATGTGAAGAAAAAGAAGGGAAGGAAAAATTAAAAGGAAAAAAAAAAAAGATAAAAAAAAAAAAAAAGAAGAGTACGCAAACATCAAGTATCTCAGGTAACTGGAAGAGGGGTCAATTATTAAAGGTCCATTCCACTTGTTTATGTTACAAATCCGATGTTGCTTCTTTATTATATGGCAAGTACATTTTTATATCCCACTTGTGTAGTAAAGATTGTCCTTCTTTTAATGAATCCACTTTATGCCACTTTGCATCTTTTAGTATAGTAATACCATGAGGAAATTTCCATCTGTATAAAATTCCTTCTCTTCTCAGACTTGCTGTTATAGATGAATATTCTTTCCTTTTTATTAATGTTTGTGATGACAAATCATGAAAGAATTTTATTTTTTCATAGGGAAAGTCTAGAGTCTTTTTTTGATGCATGGCTTGTAAAATAGCATCTTTAAATGGTAGAAAATGGATTTTGACAATAACGTCCCTTGATAATGCTTTGTTGGAACCCTTAGGTAGAGGAATTCTATATACAGTTTCAATTTTTGATTCTTCCTTAGGGAAATGGGGAATTAACCCGCTAAACATTTTCTCCACAGCTTTCTGCAGCTCTTTATCTGGTATTTTTTCTTCAATTCCTCTTATTCTCAGGTTTTTCTTCTTTGATCTGTTTTCCATATATATAATTTTATTGGAGAGATCTTCTATTCTATTTTCCAGCTTTTGTATGGAATTTAAGAGAGTAATATTGTCAGAAATTAACTTGTCACATTTTATCTCATTTTCATTTATTCTTATGGAGTTATCTTGAATTGTTTTTGTATTAATCGCCATCTGTTTTGTTAGATCAGATGTAATTTTTATTTGAAAATCATTTAGCAGGTCCTTCATTTTAGTATAGGTCAGAAGTTCCTCATGGGATTCTTCTCCGCCATCTAATGATGATTGTGAAGATAGTCCTGAAGATTTATTTATATTTGGTTCCAATATTGAGGATTCTGCTTGAGGGATTTCTATAGGAGTTAATTTGTTCTTTGGGGAAAAGAATTGCAAGTCAGGGTTTTTTTTTTTTTTTCCCCTGTTATTCGGCTTGGAAGAGGCTGTATTTTTTCTGTTAGCCATTTTTTTCTTCCTTTTCTATACCTTGTATCAATTATCCTATCAGGATTCTTGGAGTCTTAATCCTTGTCGCTTGGATATATGGCTTGGTCTGTATACTTGCTCTTTATCTCCTACTAGTTAACCACTAGTATTTTTTAGGCAGTTAAAAACATTTTCTCCTTGTATTGTAGCAATCTTTCTTCCCCCTATTAGTTCTACTTGATCATATATATAGAACTATCTTCTTGGCTCTATGGCCTATCTCTTATTGGGGGGTATTAAGAGCAAATAATCTTCATAATTGTAGATCTCTATTTCACCATTTATAAGTCCCGGTATATCCAAGTATATATTATATTTTGTGTCTATGTATATTTATACTCCAGTTGCTTCCCTTTAGCTGGTTTTAGTCTTTTTATAAAAAGAAAAAATTATGTTTTAGCTTTTTAAATATATATTTACTGCTTTTAGCCACAGACTTTACATTGATGTTGCATATAATGTCTTTGGTGGCACTAAGTGTCTGGGAGTGTGGCTGTTCTTATAATGCAGGTATCTGGTCAGTGTCTTCAATCTTTAATTATAAGTGAGTAATCCATTATACCTCCATTCACCATTTTATGTCCGATAGTATAGAGGCCTTAACTTGATAGTAGTATTATCAAACTATAGGTTCCTGAGACTGTTCATATTGATAAAAATCTTACTACCATATCATGTATCTCATTTCTTGATCCCAAAAGGAAGCCTTATATATCCTGCTATAGGCAGTTTATGGTATGTATATATATATAGTAACGCTGTGGCTTATTATTTCCCCACTTTGAATGGCATGTTATATCTATGGTGACATACCTTCTGGGGATCTTCCATAGCCTGAGCCACACATCAGCGTTTCAGCGTCTCATCCTTTAGCCTCATGTCATCTCTCCTGCCTTGTAGCAGCTTGTAGCAGCTTGTAGCAGCCACACTCACCCTTAGACACCATGGGCCTCATTCTATTAGCGGCCGCAGCCGTTGCGGGGCCGCAAGGACCGGCCGCAAGCTATTCTGCTATTCTATTCCCTTACGGCCGGAGGCTCCGGCAGGCTTGCGGCCGGTGCCTTGCTATCTCTTGCGGCCGCTCGCGCCAGAGGAAAGCCTTTGATCTAAAACGGCCGCAAGAGTTTCGGCCGTAAGAAATTCCTATTTGCAATTCAATTGCTCCGGGAAACCTCTCTGCAAGGCTAAAAGCGAGCCGCTGCTTACTTGCAGGAAAAAGTTCCCGCTAGCACCAATTAAGCACATAAAATAGCTCAAATAAAGCCATCCTGCACTTTGAGAAGACTATAAAGGGATTTTAGGTGTTAGAAAAAATAGCACATAATTATCCTATACTCAAATCCGTAAAATATTTTATTTTTAATATCCGTAAAATATCCATGTAAAAAGTCCAGAGTGCTTGGAGCACCTCAGACATGCCCACGCCGCAGCCGGAAAATAAACAGTTAATTTGAACTTGGGTTTGGGCTGATGTGCAAGCTTGAGAGTGGGTTCCTTTTAATCCTCATGTCCCCCAATATGATCCCTAGCATTTACAGAGCTGTACAGTGCAGGATTGAATTTATTTTTGAGTTTTTATATTTCACAGCTTACGGCCGGTTCCAAGATATGCGGCCGGCCGTAAAAGGAGATCCTTGCAGGGCCGTATAATAGAATCGCGAGTTAACTGAACCCCCGCAAGGAATCGCAGCCTTACGGCCGATTTACGGCCGCTAATAGAATGAGGCCCCATCTCCGTGTGATCATACGTCGCTGTGTAGATGTTTGCAGCTTCAGCTCTTCAGAGAGCGATAACATCAAGTGCAGCTCAAACGCATCGATTCTAAGCCGTTTGGTAACTTCAATAGGCGCATATACCTGCAGCTATGCTGTTCATGACTTCCTGACTCTCCTGGCTCCTACCACAGACTCATTTTCGTGCCTGTGGACTGACCATTTCCGGTACCGCCCTCTCCTGGTCACCTCTGTGTGACATTGCCGATTTCTGATTGGCTGAAATTGATAGACAGCTTTTTCAGCCAATCACAAGCCGCCATTGCCAATTTCCTCCTGGAAAAGACTCCAGGAGGCTCATTAACGTCCGGGAGGTCTGCGAGTGCAGATCTCCGTTAGTTTTTTTTTTTTTAGAGCGTGGATGGTTCCAGGGCCCAGCCGGGGCTGAAGGGGAGTAGGCCGGGGACATCGCGGGGAGGTAAGTTAAATGTATATTTATATGTTGATATGTTTATTTTATTTGTTGTTTGTATATTGTATTAATGTATTGTGTTTTTTTAACAGGGCCGTGCCGGAAGAACTGAACAATGACTGGACATGCTGGAAAGGTGGGTTGAATATTTAGAATGTATATAATATTTATTTATTTGATGTTAATGTTCTGTACTAATTGTTTTGTTCTACCGCTATGGTTAGTGATCTGAAGGGACATCTTAAAGGTAAGTGGTCTTAATTATGTTATTTTAGCTTAGAATTAGGGTCTGTATATGTAGTTAGGATTTATTGTATATTAGATAGATAGGGGGATGTATTTGATATAGTTATGATTTATTTTAGATTAAATAGATTGTATGTTAGATAGATAGGGGGTATTTGATTTGTATTGTATGTCATGTATTATATGTAATATATTATATGTAATGTATTATATGTAATGTATTGTATGTAATATATTGTATGTAATATATTATATGTAATGTATTATATGTAATATATTATATGTAATGTATTATATGTAATGTATTGTATGTAATGTATTGTATGTATGTATGCATTGTATTGTGTATGTCTGTCTTTCCTTTTCAGGTGTGTGATTTTAGGTTTTTTTTGTTCTGTACTGTAAGTTTGCTTTTTTCTGTACTGTAGGTTTTTTTTGTTCTGTACTGTAGGTTTGTTTTTTTCTGTACTGTAGGTTTTTTTATTTTTGGTGACTTAGGTTTTTTATTTTCTGTAAGGTAGGTTTTTTTTATTTTTTGTAATTAGAGTGGTGGGGAGGTTTATTAGGGGGTAGGTAGTGTAGGTAGGTAGTGTAAGTGTTAATAGATTAGTGTAGAGGTGGGTTAGTTTAGATTAAATGGTTTATTGGGGTTATAGTGTAGTGTTTGTAGTTAGTGTCATGATGGTCCTTGTGGACCGTCATGGCACTTATGTGGTTAATGTTATGGTTTTAACAGCCCCATAGTTGTCATAATATACCCTTATGGGACTGATGGGGTTAAATAGAGGCTATGAACCCCTGCAGCAAGGGGTTAATGTGGGGACACTTGGGGGGTCCGGATGGGGACCCCTAGCATAAAGGGGGGGTTAATTTTAGGTGCCGCGGCCGGGATTGGCTAATAGTGTGCAGCAGGCCCTAGAAGGAGCCGCGCCGGGGAATTTAAAAGTATTAAATGCAGTGGGGGCCTGATCGGTGCCGATCGGGGACCCCCGCTGCAAGGGGTTAATGTGAGGGGGCTGCGGGGATCCCTAAGGACCCCTGCAGCAAGGTGTTAATGTGAGGACACATCGGGGGTCCCGATGGGGATTAATTTTAGGTGCCGGGGGGGGGGGGGGGTAGTTGGAGTACACCCCACGGCAGGGCTTATGTGGGGGACTGCCGCGGAGGTCCCGTTTAGGACCCCTGCACTACTTGTTGAGGTGCGGGAGCATGCGAGATCATCTCGCAGGCTGTCACTTCTCATGTACATTTACGCAGTGTTGATACGTACGGCCCTGCTGCGTAGCTCATACGTTGCTCGCAGCAGGGCGATTGTAATAGCATTGCAAGTTAGAGAAACTTTGCAGTACGTAGGGCTTAAATAGAAGCCTCTTATTTATGAGGCTGGAAATTAATAGGGCCATTTGAGTGATTTATGTTATCATTATGATATGATATGTTATAATAAATGGCTTCATGTGATCACTACCCTTCAATAAAAAACATTTTTTTGCATGATCAGTCATATTTTCATAATAAATGCCAAATATATATATAATCACCATATTCCATGGATATTTTTTTTTTCATTAATAAAAGTTTCCAGTATTTATGACAATTTATGAATCATGTTCATGCTCTGCTTCGTATGTTATCTCAAAGAAAGTGGTTCCTCTTCCGTCAGCTCAATCTGCAGATTCCCATTATTTATTGAAGTATTCCACTTTACTCATGAAAATCAGGACAATCTTTCTTTGAACGGACACAGGCTGCCATCATCTGTTCTATCTCACCCTTCTCTGGATCAGAGATCTTTGTCAGGCATTTCCTTTACAAAGTATCATCCTCCACCTCTGGAGCATTTACAAGGGATAGGTAGCTAGATCTATCCAGGTTCCTCATGGAGGGCTCCTTAATGTTCTTATCCATAATGTTCGTGTGTCTGTTTGGGTTCATATCTTTCCCCAGTGTCTTGATTAATATCCTTGATTCTGAGGCTGGATTTTGTACCCAGTTAATAAAAGCTACTTGCAAATTCGTAGGATTCCATACACCATATCTGCATTTTTTATCCAGAAGACAGAAAGGTGGCTGTCTAGGATGTGGAAGCTCATTTATGTCCAGTAAGCGCTTCCTTGGAATAACAATGTAGGGCTTTCCTGTTGAAAATCTTCTGTGCGCTGACACCTCTGGTCACTACAATTCTGTCTGCTTTCAGATTAGCATAATGCATTGCCTGTTCTGCATTCATGACAATGTAGACTTTCTGAGCTTCACCAAGTAGATAAGGGTCAAGAATACTGACACTGTGACTTTGGGGTCAAGCTTTCAAAGTGCCAATTCTTTCAAAGGTCAAGAGGTATTCTTCCACATCATCTTAGTCACTCCTGTAAAAAACGACTGGCTCTAACTCCTGCCACGGGTTCTTCTGTTCCTAAAAGTTTTTCCAGGGCAGCTTGATCCTGAGCCACTTGATTAACCAGTAATTTGTTAAACTCCTGTTCTTGTGGGTTGTTCTCTGGTCGCTGTCTGGTTACTCTACTGCTGAGCTATAGCCCGCATTAAGGCCCTTACCATCTACTCCATGCGGAGGCGTGGCCATTCTTCAAATCAAAGAACATGTAATCCCTCTTCAAGCATCAGTGTCACAAATTGCCAAACTTTGAATTTGTGCCTGTTTTAAAAAAGACCATACAGGAGGTTATAATACTTTTATTGTTTAGTTTTAATAGTGTTGTATTACTGGCTACAAAGAAAATAACAGGCCTAGCTCCCACTTAAGCACTGCCCTTACTTATATACAGTTTGCTCACTCTCTAATTCTCAACAAGATACATCTGGGTGGGACAAAAATAAACCTTCCAATAGTTTTTTTTTCAAAATCATTGGCCTCTATCCTTCAGAAGCCAGGTCTTCATTTCACTGCAGAACCATCAGCTCCAGCTCTCATCACTGTGTCTTTTTCTGGTTTCATATGAAACACTTCTTTGTGTGTCTCTCTCTTTTCTTTAGCCCAAATAAACTATGCACAAACTTTTCTGTGTATGTGTCTTTCTACCAGCTTCAGGCAAATGGCAAACTTCTATGTGTGTCTCTTCTTTCTGCTCCAAAAAACAGCACATAATACTCTGTGCATGTCTTCTTAAACTCAGACCACCTGAGAACTCAGTCCATTCAGCAGCCTCAAATAGACTGACCAGATAATGGGCAAGCCCAAATTCCAGCATCAGTTTTTATTCAGATTTTTATAATTTTTCATACCTATTAAGGTCAATTTACCATTATTTGTATTATCACTATATTACTTCACTATTCTTAGATTCACTTACTGTTGCTTTATCGATTTAACCTGTTTTACTATCCAGGTCCCTTCCTATGGCTACTACTGATAAAACATCAATATACTACATTTTATTTTGTCTCCATTACAGAGAACCATATAAGAATCTAACAATTTAATTGTTTGACTATATGTAACAAGATTCCTGAAACTCTTTCATCCAGCTCTTCGTATGCATGTAGGACTAGAATAATCATTGGTGGGGTGAACCCTCCCAATAGTTATACGGCCATCCTGACCCATCATCAGAAAAATTACAAAGAAAATGAGCATATAATATGCATTATACTCTGTACTATAGGTAAAACAAAAGTACAGCCATATTGATCTATTAGGAAATACCCACGTTTGTAGAACAAACTGACAGTAGATTCACCATACTCTAATTTCAGTCTCCATGACGACTGTCTGAAATTGTAAAACTCTCTATACCCCAAACACTTAACCTCAATTTGTTAACTCCATAATTTATAAACTAATTACTTCTACAGGTTATGCCGTGATTATAGAAGGTAATTTTAACTGTATTTCAAATCCCCCTATAGACTCTGGTAAAAGGTTGTGATTAGCCCCCCCCCCCCCCCCCGAAACCCACAAATAAAAATTAGGACTAATAAACAAAATAAAAGATTTATTCTCTTTATGAACCATAGTGGGCATAGTACCCCAAGGAAAATGGTTAATCTTGGGCTTCAAAGTCACATCAAAATCTTTTGTGAATCAGCCGTTTCCTTCTATTGATTAAATGTGCCACACTGGTCATGCACACAACCATTCAAGATACTATCTGGCTCTAATCTGAGTGTGATTTTGTCTGCAGTACCATCAGTCAAGTAGATGTAGGTGTAAAGTATATGAAAAACATAACAATCAACACCTCTACAACTCTCATTTTGTTTTGAGAAGCCTCAAAACTGGTCATGCATGGCCACATAATTGCCAAACATGCACAGCTTAAGGCCAAGGAATATAACGCTTTTTCTTACTGAATGAGACTCTCACAGTACTTTATATTAGTAAGTACTATTACAAATGACAAATATATGATTGCACTCAGGCTACACTTGACCAAATCCTTCTTGATCAGGTACAATTAAGTCTCACCTACTCCAGCAGTCGATTCTAGGCAATATGTCAAGAAATATCATGGCCAACCTCGCAAGGATTACTAAAGGCATGAAACAATGTAATTTAAATACCTATACCCTCACACTTGTCTCAATTTTTAAGGCTCTTGGTACAAATGGATTACATTAGAATATTGCAACATTCTTCAGAGGCACATATCCCTACATCAAGTTGCAGTTTTGAGTTACAAAATTAATACTGTAAAATTAGAAATACTGGAGTTCAACATGCATTTACAGACTGTCTAATACTTGCTCAAATATTTAAGGGTTAGACTTATTGCAGAGAAATGCCTTCTAACTTCCCCCACTTATAGTTAACTAAAAATGAACGTACACTATAATCATCCCTCATGCTATCCTCAGTTCTCTACCCTAAAATATGTAACCTCTTTTTATGCACCTCCTTAAAATTGCTGGTTGCCTCCACTTTCACTAAAGTGTGTACAAATTCTTTGCCTCAGTGCTTAACACTAACTTGTCCAAATAGAAACAAAATAATAAATTGAGGAATTTAATATTGATCTTTATTCTAACCATGTATGAAAAAAGAAAAAAGCTGATATAAAAACACTATTAAAAAGAAAAAATATTAATGACTGGCTTGTTATTTAGAATACAATATTCAAAATGTGTTGTATGAGGCACTGTTTTACCAATTTGATATACTTCACTTTGCTTGTACTTTGTACCTAGTATCTATTACTAGGAGGGATTTGATATAATATATGCCCCTATTGTATTGGAGATTAAGTGAGAGTTGCATGTCGGTGTAAAAAATAAAAAAAGCCAAGTTGTTGTTGCTGAAATTTATGTAGCAGCTCTTTCCATATTAGCTACATGTCTATGCAAAAAAATGTAACAGTTAAATTGTTGCTGCTGGCACTTCTATAGCAGCATTCTTTATATTAGATGAAATGTTAGCCTGCAAATAATATGAACAGCATTAACAAATCAGACCAAGTGATGTATTTATAGTATTGCAAATATATACAGTAAAGCATTTTGAAAATACCAACATAGATAATAGATGTATAAGACACTTTTACCAATACCCAGAGCACCAAGCAGACTCAATGGTATATTAGTAACATTCAAGTCATTATAAAGTTGATACACATTTTAATAAACTGTGTTATTAAGAAGAGACAATTAAAAAATACTTGCTATATAATTAGGGCCCTATTAAATTCCAGCCTCGTAAATATGAGGTGAAAACGCAAGGCCTACGTAGTTGAAAAATGAGACAGTTTACGACGCTATTAAATTCCAAGTGCTGCGAGATACGAGCGATGGATGCGATCTCGTACACGTTAGGATTTGCAAAGGATTTGGAATGAGGGACGCTATTTCGGATAACTTTGATTTCCGTTGCCGCGCGTATCAAGTAATAATCAAGGTTTGCATGGAAATATAGCGAGAAATACGTGATACGTAACACTTAACACTTAACTTGACGGCAGTATGCCTTTAAAAGGGAGCCAAAACAGAAAATAATTGACTGTGCCGGAGCTTTTGCAAGTAGACACACAGGTCTAGGCGTTGGTGGGTTTTTTGTGAGACAGGAAAGTGGGCCAGAGAGAAGGAGTATCGTGGGCCAGAGAGAAGGAGTATCGTGAGTTTGTATCTTTTGAAATATCAGAGCATTTAACCCTCAATTCACAACACACATAATTACTGATATCACATAATTCACACACATATATTAATACGTACACATAGCTACACCTAGTGGTAGGCCACTGCACACCCCCCCCCCCCATACAATTACTGAACTACACATAATACTCATATCTTTTTTTACCTCCTAAACCTACACACATATTATATTTATTTATCGTTACTTTATTTTCATAGGAGGGTAGAGGAGGGGAGGAGGTAAGTAAGGCAAGAGAGGCGAGGAGGAGAGTGAGTAGAACATTGGAGGGGTAGAGTGTGGAGAGGAGGAATAAGATCAAGAGGGATGAGCAGGAGAGGAGGGAGAGGAGGAGGGAGAGGAGGAGGAGAGCAAGGAGAGAGGGAAGCACCCCCAGAGGTAGAAATACCAGCAGAAGGGACAGATCCCTTGGTGGGAGGTGGTGAGGATGAGGGAGCGGCCCCAGGGAGAGAAGAGGAAGAGCAGGTGTCCCAGGCACTATCCGTAGGGCAACGGGTTGTGGCAAGGACCAGGGCCCCAAATTATAGCCCAGAGGAGATACATGTGGTGGGAGAGATATCAATGCCAGCCAGAAGGAGCAGGCCTGGTCCCAAATTGGCACAGCTGTGTCGGCAGAAGTGGTCACCCATAGGGACTGGAGGTCAGCCAAACATAAGTTGGATGATTTAAAAATGTCGGTAAAAAGGAAGATGGCCAAGGAGGCAGCAGCAGCACGTGGTACAGGTGGTGGGCCCGCGGTGCTTGTTACATAAAATGAATGGGAGAGGACAGTGATAAATCCCTCCCGAAGCAGTGGTGGGCATACCAGGCCAGATGGACACAGATCGCCCTAACACACTGCAACGTGAGTATCATATCACACACATGGTTGTATGAGATTGTGGGTGGATGGGCTGTCCAAAAGCCTGCAGAAAACATGCTGTATGTATTTATGTATAAATAGGCTTGTGTTCTGGCTGTTGTATATAATGAGCTGTATCCCTCTAGAACAGGGGTGGGGAAGGAGGGCCACATACATGCCGGCCTTTCAAGATATCCTTTCTGGGCACAGTTGAGTCAATCTGGATGACTGAAAAGGCGATTGGCTCACCTGTGTGGCCCTCCAGGACTGAACCTGCCCACCCTTGCTCAAGAATTATATGGCCTCCTACACCCCTGCCCACACACAGGGATAATTCACATACAATAGCACTGTAAGCCCTATGGTTGACTAAAGATATATGGGGTGACAATAACCATTTCAGTCCTGGTAGCAAACCTATCATGTTCATAATTTGTATCCCTGATATGTAAATTACTAATTATATCCAGATTGATTGCAATAGAGCAGGGTGTCCAAAGTCAAACTTGCTGGGCTGCGCACAGGCCTAGATATGTTGATTTCCTTTATGTGCACAGATGAGTCAATTAGACTTAATGACTTGGAGAATGATATTCTCAGCTGGGTGCAGCATGGCAACCCACAAATGCAGGCCTGACTTTGGCCTCCACTGCGATAGAGTAAAAATCTGGCTGTGCGGCATATGTGGATACAGACTCTGTAGCACTGCATGTGTGTGTCATATACTGTCCTAACCTTGCCCATGTCTCAGTTGCATATTAAAAACCATTGCTGGAAACTTGTAAGATTGGTCAGTCTCACACACTGCACAGCAGATCCTGCAGAGCACGTGTCTGATGCACATGCAGTACACATTCATATGAGCCATGATCCACACTGCTCATTATGCAGCCCGTGGCTCATCTGTGTAACACAAGCACCACAGTAACTCACAGGTGACCATGATGTCAATGATATGTAAATGCATAGCTGTCAATTGTGTATGGCAACCAACTGAAATATATGTTTATTCCATTGCAGTACCCACAAGTTCAGAGGAGGAGGAGGCAGGAGTGTCTGAAGAGGAGGGCCAGGACATCCAAGAGGGCCCGGGACCATCCATATCACTGGCTCATGAGGAGCGGTAAGTGATGCCCGGGCCCTCAACATCTAGCCGGCCACAGCCAGACCGGCAATATCAACCGGCCATGTCCTGGTCCCAGACCTCCCAGCTACCACCAGCTGTAATGATATAGAAATCACAAAGTTGTGGAGACCAGTAGCCAAGGTCAGCAATAATCCAGTTCCGCAAACTTGTAGGTGAAAACAGGAGCAAGGTTTATTGAAGTGATTAGAAACCACACAATAATCTGGCAAGGATCAATAGACAGGAAGTGCCTTATATAGGCCAAGGACCAGACACCTGACCAGACACAGCTGAAGAGACTTAGGTACTGATACAATTGCTAGCAGAGTCAAGCTAATAAGGTCTCCATGGAAATCACAACAGGCAGGCTGGCGCAGTGGTAGGGAAGAGGTATAGCAGCCTGGGGACCAGGGTTCAAAACCCAGCAGAGTCAATTCCTTACATTACCCCCGCCTCTATAGGTGCAGCCTCTGGATGCCCTATTACCTGGTTTAGCAGGGTACTGCACATGAAAAGACCGAAGGAGATCAGGAGCGTGAATATTGTCCACTGGTTCCCACGAACTCTCCTCCTCACCATAGCCTTTCCAGCAAACCAGATACTGAAGCTTGCCACGGAAGATCCTGGAGTCAAGAATTTTGTCCACTTCGTACTCATCCTCACCATCCACGAGGACTGGAGGTGGGGCAGGCAGGGCTCGGCCAGGGAAAGTGTTTTCATGAAAAGGTTTAAGCAGTGCAACGTGAAACACTGGATGTATTTTCATGGAATTCGGGAGTTGTAAACGGAAAGTGACAGCATTGATCTGAGCAATGATCTCAAAAGGTCCCATGAACCTTTGACCCAATTTATGAGAAGGAATCCGAAGCTTGAGATTCCTTGTTGACAGCCACACCTTGTCACCAACGTGATAGACTGGGGCCTCCTTTCTATGCCTATCAGCAGCTCTTTTGTAACATTCCTGAGCCTCCAAAAGAGTCTCTTTCAACAGTGCTTGGGAATCACGTAAGGCCGTTAGCCGGTCAGCGACAGCAGGAATGGAAGTATTAATTGGGAGACTGACTAGAAAGGTCGGATGGTAACCATAGTTGGCAAAAAATGGGCTCAAAGAAGTAGAGCAGTGTTGGGCATTGTTATAGGCAAACTCCGCCGTGGGTAGAAAATCCAGCCAGTCATCCTGCAGGTAACTAATATAGCACCGCAAATATTGCTCCAAAGTCTGGTTGGTTCGCTTAGTCTGACCATTACTTTGCGGATGAAAAGCTGACGACAGATTTACATTAATACCTAGATTAGAACAAAAATGTTTCCAAAAACGAGACGTAAACTGTACTCCCCTGTCAGAAACTACTTCATCAGGCACTCCATGCAAGCGAAATATTTCCCGAATAACCAGGTCAGCCGTCTGTTTAGCTGAAGGGAGACCACGAGCTGGTATGAAATGACCCATCTTAGTTAACCTGTCCACAACAACAAGAATGGTAGTGTGTTCCTTAGAGGGAGGTAGTTCCACAATAAAGTCCATGGATATAGATCCCCAGGGACGATGAGGAATCGGAAGAGGCTGAAGCAAGCCAACAGGGGATGAGCGAGGAGTCTTATGTCTGGCACACACATCACAAGAGGACACATACTTCTTAACATCCTCATGATACTTCGGCCACCAAAAAAATCGGGCAAGTAGCTCTTGTGTCTTTCGGATTCCTGGATGACCTGCTGGTTTTGAGTCATGGTAGAGACGTAAAAGGTCCAGTCGCACTGACTCCGGAGCAGACAGACGTTGTTGAAAAATCCAAAACCCATTACGCATCGTCATATGGAGGTCACGAGGAGGATCACGAAGAACTGGGTCTTCAGTGTAGCCCTTTTTAATGCGAGACATCAGATCAGAAGGAAATGTAACTCCTATAAATATATCCTCTGGCAAGATGGTGGTCTTGGTAACGGTAGTATGGAGGGGGTCAGCTATTCTAGACAAGGCATCCGCCTTACCATTCTTGGAGCCAGGACGGTATGTAACCAAAAAATTAAACCTTGAGAAGAATAGGGACCAGCGTGCTTGTCTGGCTGACAGTCTATTAGCTGATCGAATACATTCCAGATTTTTGTGATCTGTGAGGACAGTAATTGGATGGGTAGCTCCCTCCAAGAGATGTCTCCATTCGGTGAAGGCAGCTTTTATAGCCAATAGTTCTTTATTCCCTATGTCATAGTTTCTTTCTGCTGGCACCATCTGGCGGGAATAGAAGGCACACGGGTGTAACAGCATCTTAGGTCCAGTCCTTTGAGACAGTATAGCACCAACAGCTGAATCAGAAGCATCAACTTCCACAATAAATGGTAATTCCGGCTGAGGATGTACCAGGACAGGGGCAGAGGTAAACAGAGTCTTCAATCGGGAAAATGCGGTATCCGCCTTATCGGACCACTGAAAAGGAGTCCCTTTACGTGTGAGTTCAGTGATCGGTGTAATAACGGCAGAGAAATTCTTAATGAAACGCCTGTAAAAATTGGCAAACCCCACAAATCTCTGAACATCTTTTTCATTCTTGGGGATGGGCCAGTCCAGCACAGCTTTAATTTTACTTTTGTCCATACTTAAACCTTTGGGAGTTATTACATACCCCAGGAATTGAATTTCTGTTTGTTCAAACTCACATTTTTCTAGTTTAATGTATAGGCGGTGGGTACGAAGGCGCTCTAGAACTATACGGACCTGTTTTCTGTGGTTTTCAAGATTATCAGAGAATATTAGGATATCATCCAAATATGCCACAACAAACTGATCCAGGAGATCTCGTAGTACATCATTGATAAGATGCTGGAAAGTTGCAGGGGCATTACACAGCCCAAAAGGCATTACTAGATATTCGTAATGCCCGTACCTGGTTCTGAAAGCTGTTTTCCAATTATCATTGGGTCTTATGCGAACCAGATTATATGCCCCCTGAAGATCAAGCTTCGTAAATATTTTAGCTGAGCGGAGTCTCTCCAAAAGTTCAGGAATCAGAGGCAAGGGGTAGCGGTTTTTAACAGTGATGTTATTAATGTCCCTGTAATCAACGCATGGCCGTAGGCTGCCATCTTTCTTTTCTACAAAGAAAATAGGAGCTCCTGCTGGAGAAGTAGATGGTCGAATAAAGCCTTTTGCAAGATTTTCTTGTAGGTATTCACGAAGAGCTTTCAATTCAGGCTCAGAAAGGGAATATATACGGCCAAATGGGATAGCAGCCCCAGGCAACAGCTCTATTGGGCAATCATAAGGCCTGTGTGGTGGAAGCTGATCAGCATTCTTCTTATCACAGACATCTGCAAAATCCCAATATTGTAGAGGAAGCTTAGTCAAGTTTGTAGCAACCATTTCATTAATTTTTGTGGCAACAGGTGTTACCTTAGAGGGTTGACAATTCATTAAGCAGTGTTCTGAAGGAAAGGACAAAGTTCTGATCTTCCAATCAATCTGTGGGTTATGCAGAGCAAGCCAAGGTACCCCCAAAATCACTGGAAACTGTGTTGAGGAAATTAGGTGGAAAGAGATAGCCTCATGGTGATTCACTTCCACAGTCAACTTTAAGGGCACAGTCTCATGTGTAACCGGGCCTGACGTAAGTGGAGAACCATCAACTGTCTCCATTAACACAGGTAAAGAATTAGGGATAGACTGAATTGTATTTCCTGCTGCAAATTTAATGTCCATAAAGTTTCCGCCTGCTCCAGAATCTATCATAGCGGTAGTTGAAATTTTACGATCACCACATTGCAACGTGATAGGCACCACAAAATGAGGATGTTGAGTCAACATACCCTCTTCACCATGAGCCAGAGAAAACAAGGGTTGTGTGACAGAATCCAGTTGATCCGAAATCTGGGATTGGTGTCGAATCTGTGCACCCTCAGCCGCCATAGCTATTGTTCTTTTGGATTTGCTAGGGCAATTGATGGCATAGTGCCCTGCACTACCACAATACAGGCATAAATTGTGAGTGCGTCGCCACTGTTTTTCTTTGTTGGATAATGGCCCTCTTATTAGATTTACCTGCATAGCCTCTGGCTCAGAGTCTGTAGGTGTTTGTGGGATCGGAGTAGAAGTTCTTGAATAGGAAATTGGAGTAGTACTTGGTCCTTTTAAAAGAGCCCTGTCTTTCCAATCTTCTTTCAGAAAGTCTCCGATCAATACGGATAGCCAAACGCACAAATGCATCAAAGTCAGCAGGAAGATCAACACGAGCTAGCTCATCTTTTATAGCTTCTGAGAGACCTTTTCTGAAGTGGAACCTCTGGGCTGATTGGTTCCAGGTAGTATCAGCAACCCACTGTCTGAATTCAGCAGCATATTCAGCCACCGAGCGCCTCCCTTGATGCAAATGAAGGAGAGTGGCTTCTGCTGTAGCACATCGATTGGGGTCATCAAAAACTAGGCACATGGCCTCAAGAAAGTCATTTAGATTACCCAAGACTGGACTGTCTTGTTCCAGAAGAGGGGAGCCCCAAGCCAGGGCTTCATCTTTGAATAAGGAAAAAATAAATCCCACCTTCTCTCTTTCAGATGGAAATTGGTGAGGTAACATCATGAAGTGCAAACGGCATTGATTTAGGAAACCCCTAAATTTTTTGCGATCTCCTCCAAACTTTTCTGGCAGGGGCAAGCGGGCCTCTTAAGCAGGTGTAACAGTAGCAGCAACAGCATCACGTGCCCTGTAGCTGGTATACTCACTGTGCATTGACTGAAATTTATTTTGCAGTTCAGCTACCTGGTCCTGCAGCACTTGGATGGTCTGTGCCTGGGTCTGCACAGTTCTTGCAAATAAAGCAACCTGCTGGGCCAATGCAGAATCTGTCCCGGCGGTCTCCATGAAAGGGCCAGATTATTCTGTAATGATATAGAAATCACAAAGTTGTGGAGACCAGTAGCCAAGGTCAGCAATAATCCAGTTCCGCAAACTTGTAGGTGAAAACAGGAGCAAGGTTTATTGAAGTGATCAGAAACCACACAATAATCTGGCAAGGATCAATAGACAGGAAGTGCCTTATATAGGCCAAGGACCAGACACCTGACCAGACACAGCTGAAGAGACTTAGGTACTGATACAATTGCTAGCAGAGTCAAGCTTATAAGGTCTCCATGGAATTCACAACAGGCAGGCTGGCGCAGTGGTAGGGAAGAGGTATAGCAGCCTGGGGACCAGGGTTCAAAACACAGCAGAGTCAATTCCTCACACCAGCATTATTCCAGCAATGGGGGCAGCACACCACATGGATGCCATCATTCTATGCTGCCCCCTACCATGGGCACTCCTCTTTCGATACACCGGGTCATTCATCGTGGCCACCTCAGGGCCTGCACCAGCTACCAATGCAGCAGTGGCCACTGTACCTCCCTCAGCATGGGCTCCACCCTCAGCATGGGCAGGTGCTCCATCCTCAGCAGCGGCAGGTGCTCCACCCTCAGCATGGGCAGGTGCTCCACCCTCAGCAGCGGCAGGTGCTCGACCCTCAGCCGCGGCAGGTGCTCCACCCTCAGCAGCAGCAGGTGCTCCACCCACAGCCGCGGAGTCGCCACCCTCAGCCGCGGCAGGTGTACCACCCTCAGCCGCGGAGTCGCCAGCCGCGGAGTCGCCACCCTCAGCCGCGGAGTCGCCAGCCGCAGAGTCGCCATCTCCTCTATCTGCCAGCCAGCAAACGCCTCCAGACCCTCTGCCACTAGTATATGCGCAATTGTGCGACATCATGGCTCAGTTTCGCAGAGAGGACCAGGCCCAACAAGAGAGAGCAGAGCGCATTCAGGCTAGCAACCAAGCTATCTATGCTGAGATGAAGAGGCGCAACTGAAGGATGGAGAGATATGAGGAACGGGCCAGTCGGCAGAGACGCGTGTTAGTGCGTCAACTCCGACGCCAGCCCATACCTCTCCAGCCTTCGGTTGCACAACCGCAACCCGAGATGTCTGCCTCCTCGTCTCAGACACCATAGACACACGATCCCCAGCCACCTACTGTAGTGGCACCCCCTGCTCCCACACCACAACGTCGTGGAAGAGGGAGACGGTCCGCGGGCACGGACGGTGGGGGCCCAGTAACAAGGAGTAGGAGGTGTTAGGACCATCCAAGAAGGCCTCCTGATCATTCCTCACAGAATATTGATTGTTATAGATGTTGACATACTATTGGCTGGCTACAGAGTGTGTATTTTCCATTAGAATGATCAGTGACCCGGCTTTAGAGTTGCACAGTCCCATTACGATCTGCTAATCCAAACCAGCAATTCTACATAAGTTTTTGTAGCTTTCCATGCCGTTAACATTATGAAATTGGATTCATTTATTTCATGTCATCCAAACCAAAATGCTAATTTTCTTGGTTTGACATCATGGTCAATGTGCATGTGTTTAGGGGTAATGTGAACAGTGTAATCTGTCTGGCCTTGGTACCACCCATATAAAAGTGAGAAGTGATATCAGCATGGCACAACTATTCCATGTAGATAGTCATAGTACATTTTGCTGAAGGATTGTGTTCACAGTGAAGCATGCCTTGTCGTATTACACATCCTCTACATATTCCTGGAAGGCTGACTGAACAGGACAGAATCAATATGGTTATTACTGCTTGTAGATGATACACCACACACATGATATTAATGCACAGTCTTGTCCATTTCTATTTGTGCTCTGTGTATGAAATAAAGTATGATTATGTTATACTGTTATCACTGTTTCTGTATTTTTCTACCATATCATGCTTTCTAGTTGACAGAATACAGATAGAATGAAGTGTCATTGTTCAATACATATATCTGTGTGTGTTTACAGAGATACATATGCTACATTAATCTGTACCTTGCCAATATAGATGTAGGTGCCAGCCCGAGGGGCGTGAATTCAGAAATCATGTCTATAGACATGCAGGGTTGTATATAATGACTTGAAGGGCTCAACTTTAATGATATGAATTTACATTCATGATTATGTAGTAATGTAAACGCAGATTGAACAGAATAGTTACACCCCTAACTGATGGTGATGAGCACATCTGACTTTCAGGGTAATGTACTTGTTACATGGTAAATATCCAGGATTACACAAACATTGACTGAAAAAACAGGTTTAATTGTTCACAAAGCCACACAGTGACAAATTACCACAGGCCTGCTCAGTATTATGGTGGAGGTGGGTAGGATACAGAGTTCCAGTAACACACAGAAATAGGGACAGAATGCAGGCAGGGGGGATAACATTGGTATAGATGATCAGTTGAGGGGGGATATACAGTGCATCATCCAACATGAGGCAATATTCGTTATATCATTATTGAATATATCATGATAGCATTCAATATTCAAACCCAACAATACAGAAGGAGATATGCTCATGGGGAGAAGTAATCTGTAGTCTTGTGTGTGCGTGCAACACACACTCCTATGCAACTGCAGCGGAAGAAGTGCCCAATCAGTCAATGTTAGAACCCCCATAGATCATGTCACTGGAAATGGCACTATGAGAGAAGACTCTACATACCTAAGTTTGGAGACTCAGATGGGAACCTGACCAGGACCATATCAGTGTGTTCAAACTAGTTTCATGTGTTAGCAGAACTCACAACAAACTGGCCAGTTTGAGGTGTATTCTGTTCTGTGAATGAGCATCTCTATTATCTGCTGTTGCATATGCATAACTGAAGGTAAACAGAACCTTAATAGTTATGTTCCAAGGCTATAGTTACTCTTCCCCATATGTACAGGGAGGATCACATCAGCACTGAGGAAGAGATCTGGAAGGAAGTATGATACAGGCTACACAATAGTCCAAGTAGAGGAGAGAATGGCATATCTAAAGCAATAGGTACATATAAATCTATGTAGAGGATGTGATATCACACCCGATGCAACGCATGATGATATGACATATGAACATACATGATGCAATGTGACAATAGCATAGTCCTGGAACGTGGGAATGCTCATCATTCCTTGTTCTGACTGTGGAAAGGGACTCATCTTTGCGATCTGAAACATACAAGGAACATGTCAATATTTACATTGCACGTGCTCCCGGAACGCCTACTTCATCACATACCAATATATGTTGCTCATTTCATACATACGTCTTCATTGTTCTTTCCCTACATATGAAACGAGCTACTCATCTGGCTAATGATGTAGGAATATCACATAGATTACACGTTAATGCATCTTTGGAGAGCCAAATGTGGTGTTTTACCTTGGACGCCGTCCCAAGCTCATCCACGAGGTGATGTGTTCCACCAGGACACGTGCGCTGTGGATCGTCATTATTTATCACTGCTTACCTATCTGATGTATTCTGGAAAGAGATAGGCCGATATTAATAAAGTGATCGATGTGTTAGAGAGGGAGTATTGATCCAGGGATGAATACGATCACCAGTATCTGGGGTCAGGAAGGAATTTTATATATTTTTTCCCTGTTGAGACAATTGGCAAAGTTTAACTTTTTTTTTTTTTCTGTTTGCCTTCCTCTGGATCAATTAACAATAAATCTGTGTATTGCAGATCATGGATCTATAAAGGTTAAACTTGATGGACTAAAGTCTTTTTTCAATCTAAATGACTATGTAACAATGTAACGTGGGGCATATATACATTGACATAGTGGGATATATAATCCACTCAAATTATCTATGCCATTGATGTTTAGAACGGGCAGTACTTAAGATGTGTATGGGAATGTGTGCTTACTTACCTGTAACTGATCATGTGGCTTGTTCCAGTGTACAAACATCATATCTGGGAACTCTACTGTGGACTGGTTGGAATTTTGTATGACAAGGGCGATAGATCAAGGTGGATTAGGGAGTTAGGCATAATCCAGATACATTAGACTGTATTCCATGCATATTGGGTATGTACTTACATGTGAAGTACTCACGAATGAGGCAGGTACGTTGTTGTGACCCCTGCAGATTATCCACTACAGGGGGAGGTAAAGGCTCTTCCTTCCCATGTAGTGGAGCTGCATCAATGTCCCCCAGACAGTTGACCTGTACTGCTATATTGTGCAGACAGCAGCAGGCAAGGATGATGCAACAAACTTTCTCGGGCTTGTATTGTAGAGCACCCCCAGTAGAATGTAAACATCTGAAGCGCACCTTTAGTACACCAAAGGTGCGCTCAATTACATTCCGGCAGGTTTTATGCGCAGCATTATACCGCACCTCTGCCCGAGTCTGGGGATTGCTCACAGGGGTCAACAACCACGGCAAACACCCATACATAATGGAAACAAAGTGTGACATGTTGATATGAATAGGATGTTGTGATATTTGACAAAGCATATGCCCAAATATCGTCATCATGACCTATCAACACATCCCTGTGGCTAATACACAGTTAAAGATATACCTAAGGGAGCTGGATCATGGATGCATCTCACAGAGGCTAATTAATAGTGTATTAACACATGTATTCTATATGAAGCTTCAGTTCAATTACAATATTGATTTCCACAAATGTCAAATCCAGATGGTCACACCCACAGGATGCTTACATGAGGCGGAGACACAAGGGAAATACAACAGGGTACATATTGCGACCCTTCTGGTAGAGAGCACAGGAAGTCACTGTTGCAGTTTTGGAACTGAGCACATGCCAGAAGTCTGAGGTGAAGAACGATAGTGTATTATTGTGAATGTAAATGTGATGCTAATTCAGGTGGAATTTCCCAGGAGCGTACACGATCAAACGCAAATGCCAAAAGACCTTGGAGATTTTGATAACTTCAAGGTAAGCTAATTAATGTTTATTCAGGGATATATTCATGCAAGAAAAAGTTTTCCAAACACTTTTAATTCTCCTCTATCAGACGAATTCTGAATCCATCTCACTTACATAGCCCTTACAATAACACACAACACGTTATAACATATACCTAATGATTAATTTTTGTCATATGTTGTTGTGAACTGCATACTGTTTGGCCAAGCTAACACAGGGTTAGGGCCAGCAGTGAGCTATTATGTTCTGGCTTTGGTAGTATTACTCCGTAATGCACATGTGAACATCAGAGCAATAGAGGGAAACATGATGTACCGTATGTGTTATTGTATCCAGTCATAGTAAGATATGGTTGACTGCCATTACTAATGTGTACTCACACAGTAGCCATCCGGATGGAAATCTGCCGGCCTCAAATATGTCATATATGCCGGATAGACGCAGGATATAGGCGTCGTGAGCACTTCCCGGGAAGCCTGCATACACACCTTGTATGCGCATGTTTGCATAGCAAACAACCTGTGCATTGATTGAATGATAGTGCTTGCGATTTCTGTACAGCGCTTCTTGCTCTCTAGGAGGTGTATTGCAACTAACATCCGTGTCAATCCTGGGATAGCTCTATTGGCCCGTGAGCGAGGCTCAAGGTCCACTCTCAGAACCTTATAGAGCTCCACAAGACTGGCACGGGTCAGCCGAAAACGCTCATACACCTCCCCATAAGTTAACCCCTCTAATGTGAGTCTCTGCCTATACACATTGGGTGCCATTTGCCTCCTCACGGGCTCCTAGGCAGGCTCCACACCTTCTGCCTGAGCCACCACATCCTGTACTTACCCCCCCCCCCCCCCCAACAGCTGATCACCGACATTATTGTCAGCCTCCCTGTCTGCAGGTGGCCCTATATCCCTCTGTCCCTGTGCTACTGGAGCTATAGCTCCTCCCTGATCCACCCCCACGATACTAGGCATGGCCTGTGGTAATTCCCTTGCCTGGCTTGGTTCTGCCCCAGCATGGATCACATCACCACTCACACCCTCATTCACTCCCAGACACTCCTCTCTGCCACTCCCCATCAACCCCTCAATCACACACCTTGCTTCGGGATCTGCATGCTGTGCTATGTGGTATGCACAAAAGCATCTCAACCTCATCCGCCCACTCAGACTGTCCAGCATCCCTCTCACATGATCATCCATGCTGTTTCAGACGTGCTGATGACTTGTTGGAGATGGGGTTATATAGATTGTTGATTACATGACCTGGTATTAGGCACGTTAATTTCAGCTTTGCCATTGGTCACCTGTGGATCTTTACGTGGCATTCCAGCTGATGATTTTACGTCAAGAAGACTCTCAGCCAATTACATACGCACTTGGCGGCCTGACACTATAAGTGCGTATGTAATTGGCTGAGTCTGTTGGCACGCTCGCAAGCTAATAAGGGGACGTCCTAGCGAGACACACCTCTCAACCAATCACTTACGAGCTAAGAAATTGATTGACAGCAGGAGCTTATAAATGTGACTGACACAAACATATGCATTGACTGTGTTGTGAGAGCCATTGGAGTTAGCACGCAGTTCCAGGAGCAGGTGGGAGAGAGTTTGAGTGGTTTGGAGAGAGGTAGATTACTTTTTTGTCTTGTTTCTTGTCTACTTCCTAAGTACTTACATTTAAGAAATACACATATTTACAGATTTCACATATTTGCAAGACAAATAGATTAAATAACACATATAGAGACATATATATAGTTAGGACACACACCCCATCCCCCAACACACCACATCCCCCAACACTTATTAAATACACATAGCACACACATGTTTTCTTTCCAACAGATAATTCCAGTAATACTTTTATTTCTTTATCGTTCTTTTGATTTGTAGGCGCACTATTTTCGATTGTTTTGTATTTTATTACTAGCATATTTACACATAAGAGTTTATACATATTTACACATTACACATATTTGCCTGACACATAGATTAAAGACACAAAGACATACATAGCGTTAGGACACCCCACCCAACCTTTGCACCGCATCCCCCAACAGGAGAGGAGCGGAGAGTGAGGAGAGTGGAGGAGAGGTGGTTTTACTGCAGGGGGTGTCCCCAGAGAGAGAGGAGGAGGAGTGGTCCCAGGAGGGGGAGGAGGAGTGGTCCCCGGAGGGGGAGGAGGGGCGGTCCCCAGAGGGAGAGGAGGGGCGATCCCCGGAGGGGGAGAAGGGGCGGTCCCCGGAGGGGAAGGAGGCGGAGGGAGATGTAGGCACTAATAGAGGAGGGACAGAGGGGAAGGGGCCTGTTCCCAGGGGGCGGGGTAGTTTGGGGAAGGGACAGGCCTCAGGGAGAGTTCAGGGAGGCCAGGGTCCCTGAGCACAGTTGAGAGAGCAAGGGGCTATTGCCACTGGCAGGCGCAGGGCCCGTAATTATACGCCCCGGGAGAATATGGTCCTCCTGGGTGCGATCCGTGACCGGCCCGTTATCCTTGTTGCAAGGGAAGCGAAGCCTGGGCCTAAGGCTCAGGCTTGGAAGGAGGTAGTGGAATTGATGAAGGAGGTGTCCACAGTGCCTAGGGGCATGGGGTCCTTAAAGCATCGTTATGTGGATATCAGGGCCACGGTGAAGAGGAAGATGGCCAGAGAAGCAGAGGGACACAGTGTGACCTATAAAGAGTGGGAGAGGATTGCAAAGGACCTTCTGAGACCATTGCCCGCAGCTGGAGCTTCATCCCCGGTGGCTCAGCAGGACCCAGCCTCCAGTTCAGGTGAATATCACATACACCAACTTGCCACCAAATGTACATCACACACACTACACATGTACATGGTGACCAACAAGGACACTGACATGTCAGCTCCATGGAATTAACAAGGGATAGATGGAAGTGTCATTAAATCCATGAAGCTGACAAATCACTGTCATTCCTAGCCACCCCAAGAGTAATCAAGCAAGTCCATGTACTGGTGTGCCCAATGCAGCCTATGCAGTTACAGACTGCAGAAGAAATACAGACAGCGTTAGGAGCCAGGAGAGGTCAAGACAAGAAACCAAAGAATAGACCAAATCTAGCAAATGATAGCTAATAAGAGTTGCAATTAGGAGAATCATCCATGTTCAGGCCTAGATGTCAGATAGTTAGGAGTGAAAACATATCAATGTATTAATCAGTATACTAATGACATGTACCTCTCTTTTCTCAATTTCAGCATCCAGTAGGAGGTCTGGGTCCAGTGATGAGCCACGAGCGGGGCCGTCAGCCCCCGCCCCGCAGGAGACAGCTCAGGGGGAAAAGACTACAGGCACATCGGAGGGCCCTGGCTCTGAGGGGGGGGCGGGTCGTGGTAGTTGTTGACAGCCCCCCTGTAAAAAACCCGACTGTCCCCCTCCTCCAAAGACTTGCCATCTCGCCGGGGCACTCACAAGTGAGCCGCGGGTCCCAGACCCGCCCCATTCTCTCCCCGCCATCTTCTCACCCGGCCCTGCCAGCAGGACCCCTGCCCCCACCACCAACGACCGAGGCTTAAGGGAGGAGAGGAGGCATCACCTGATGATGGAGCAGCATATGGTCAGGCTCCTGGGAACGGGGCAGGTCACCAGCCAACAGCAGCCTGGCCCCTCCTCTCCTTCCACCATGCCTCCGCCGCCACCACCACCCGTGGTGCCACTAACTCAGCCTGCTCCCCCGCCACCAACGGTGGGGAGACGGCGTCCGGCTGCGGACGATGCAGGGGCTGTGGACATAATTGTGCCTTCTCAACAGCACTCCTCAGTGACAATCTATTGGTCACAATGCTGACCTAATCTAGCCTGGCTACAGAGTCTTGGATCTTTGCCTATGTGATGGTGATATTTTGAATGCAGATAGCTACCTCCCATCACATGGTCCATGATCCTCTTCTCTGTGTACACGTAGGGTTCGGTTGAACATGCCACCAATTGATGGTCACTGGGGAATGCTGTTGGGAAGGGATGTTGCAGTCCCCTTTTTTTTAGGCCCTTAGGTTTTCCCTTTGTTTTTCTTTCCATTTGTTTTGTTTTGGGTACAATTCTGGACCATGAAGGCATCTTCTGCAACTGCAAGCATTGTGGAGGAATTATATGAGGCGTAAGGTTTTCCCAGTGCCTCTCAGGTAGACATTACTTCAATGACAGCCCCCTCCTTAACATGTATCTCCCACAATCTTAAAACTATCATATTGCCAGATATCTCAGACATGATTATTGTTAGCTGAAATGTAGACTAATACCGCTATGGCGGTGGACTTGCAAAGTCTCACAATGGCATGTTAATGACAGCCAGCATTAATATATGCACTAATAAAGCATGTGATCCTGACCTCAATATCGGTCTGAGAACAGATCTTTGGGTCTGATGTAAGAAACAGTGAATGTGGCTGCTGACCTTTGTGTCCTGTCCATATTAATGGGTATTTGCCCATATTACTCATTATCCAGAGACCTACTGTAGCTAATAGTTAGTAATGCTTGCAGATGGGAATCAGGTGAGTTGGTATATTGGTACAGTATTTAGCACTTTACTGTACATGCATTGTCATTATTATTATTTTTTTTTGGTCCATGAAGGCATCTCCTGCATCTGCAAGCATTGTGGAGGAATTATATGAGGTGTAAGGTTTTCCTAGTGCCTCTCAGGTAGACATGCCTTCAATGGCAGCCCCCTTAACATGTAGCTCCCACAATCTTAAAGCTTTCATATTGCCAGATATCTCAGACATGATTGTTGGTAGCTGAAATGTAGACTAATACCGCTATGGCGGTGGACTTGCAAAGTCTCACAATGGCATGTTAATGACAGCGAGCATTGATATATGCACTAGTGAAGCAAGTGATCCTGACCTCAATATCTGTCTGGGAACATATCTTTGGGTCTGATGTAAGAATCAGTGAATCTGGCTGCTGACCTTTGTGTCCTGTCCATATTAATGGGTATTTGCCCATATTACTCATTATCCAGAGACCTAGCTAATAGTTAGTAATGCTTGCAGATGGGAATCAGGTGAGTTCGTATATTGGTACAGTATTTAGCACTTTACTGTACATGCATTGTCATTAGTTTTTTCTATCCTCCTCCGCCTTTTTTTTTTTTTTTTGACCATTTATTTTTGTGGGCAATTTGGCACACCACACTGTATGTGTGAAACTGGATTGGATTACACAGTTCAGAGGTTGAATCATTTGTTCCATTGAGCACATCCAGACAAGTTGTAAGTGCCATGCACTCTAATGGTTTCTTCAGTTAAATGGAGTGATTTGTGATGATCCTTTTTTTCATCAGAATCCGGTTGCAGCGGTGTACTGACCGCATGTGACCCTGGTAGGTGCTATGCATCATGCTGATTCTAGACTAATATATATTGACCCCTGTAGGTATCCACTTTGTTTTATTCTAGCCCCTTGCTCTCTCTGGACCCGCCCACACCACACCCATGATATTAATGCACAGTCTTGAGCACTGCTGATTGTGGTCTGTGTCCAAAAATAAAGCTTGGTTATACCGTTATGTGAATGCACAGTCTTGACCACTGCTGATTGTGGTCTGTATAAAAATTAAAGCTGTGTTATACTGTTCTCACCATGTCGGTGTGTTTTCAATGGTTTGGGTTATGGGACATTCACATGCATCACATTACTATAGCTGTAAACTAATGAGCAGTAGTTAACCTGCAATAGATCCATACATATTAAAAGGAATAATAGTCCTAATAGCATTAGATACCATATAATACATCTAATAGATCTACAATCTAGGCATAATAAAGGGTTAATGCACAGGACAAGTCCAATTTGCGATACTGTGGAGTAGGAACATTCCCCAGAGGGCCTAACAGGATAATGATAGGTGATACTGCAGTGGCTTGTCAGTTCCTTCTCCAGTGATTTGGGATTTGTCTGTCCACTCTGCTTTCACCCGCACACTTACACTGGACCTTAATGTTATAGCTCACAGCTTCATTGAAGTATACAAGCCCCATCCTCAACATCACTTAGCAATCGAAACTAATGTAAATTGATGAATAGCAGAACATAATGAGAGGTCACCAAATGGGAATGAGTGGACATCTTGACACATGGCCACCAGCAATGGCGTGGGACTTAGTGGCGATTAGTAGTGGCGATTACCCCTGATGGAGGTGAGTTGGCTGGTGCTCAATGTGCCTCTGCAAACCCTCCGTGTGTGTTTGCTGCCCTTCCTGATGGGTTACTGTGGGGTATGTTCCCATGGTCACCTTGTGGTTTGATAAGTGACGGGGCTTGTGTACTTCAATGAAGCTGTGAGCTATACCATTAAGAGCCATTGTGGGTGGGAGAGTGAAATCAGAGTGGACGGCCAAATCCCAAACCACTGGAGAAGGAACTGACAATCCACTCCAGTATCACCAGCATACAAACCTTGTAAGAAAGCAGTGGCAGAGGGTCACAGACAGTCAGACACGACTAAAAGACCAAACAAGAGATATTGTGTACTTCAATGAAGCTGTGAGCTATACCATTGACAGCCAAATCCCAAGCCACTGGAGAAGGTACTGACAATACACTCCAGTATCACTAGCATACAAACCTTGTAAGAAAGCAGTTTCAGATCCCTAGCTGCATGTGCTGCAGTCTAGAGGGTCACACAGTCAGAGACTGAAAGACTGAACAGGACATATTCACATGCTCCCTGTGTAGTTGATATACGTCATGTGGCAGTGTAATGTGCCCCATATTTGTGTTCCCAAATATAGATGTGATGAGCAACATGTATATACAAAATAGAGCCTCTGTGAGTAACAGGGTTAATATGGCATTATTTTGATGTTTTTGTGTTTTTATGTAATCAGGTAGTGTGTCTTTAATTGCTTTATGTAAGCTGCAGCATGGCTTTTCATTCCAAATGTAACAACTAATTGGTTGTATAATGCATTTGCTTTGGTGGGGGGAGGGGGTTGTGCAAGCAATTGTAATGGCCTTCCATGCTTTCCCTCTGTTAAACTGTCACTTTTACACTTGAAGTTGTCTGTACGTAATGCGTAAACCATTTTGCTGGTGCATTTTGTGCAGTTAGCGATTTTGCGAGATACGAGCGTATACGCAAAGAATTCTTGTCCGCTACTTATTACATAACGCTTTTCGGAGACAAATCTCGGAACATGAGTCCGAAATTACGCAAGTCAATCGCAAGTCGATTTGTAGTACGTAAATCGCGCTACGAGGCGCATTTGCGAGATACCATTCCAAACGCAGCTCTAATTTAATAGGGCCCTTAGGGTTTATACCTTTCTCAAGACAAAGTATTTTGCCACCAAGTTTATATACACCTTATACAGTAAGTATCACTATCCTTTATCACTTTATTCACTAAAATCACTACTAGGAATAGATACTACATACAAGGTGCAAAGTGAAGTATATGCAATTGGTAAAGCAGTACCTTATACAACAAATTTTGATTATTATATTCTAAATAACTAGCCAGTCATCAATGTTTTTTGCTTTTAATAGTATTTTTATTTCCAAGTTTTTCATTTTTACATGGTTAGAATAAAAATCAATATTAAATTCCTCACTTTATTCTTTTGTTTTATTTGCCTCCATCTTCTCTACCTACATTTACTGGTTCAAACTAGGTTCACTTTGTGGGACAGCTGAGAACTATGAACCATCAGTAACACATTCTTAGGTACCCTATGTAGTTTTCAAGAGCACATCTGCACAAAGGAAATAACCAATGAGTATGTAATCTAGAAGTTTCAGGATTCTGATAAATTTGGATAAATAGCCAGTAAGGATTATTACTAGATAGTTATTATTTGTTTGCAACATTTCTCATACTCTTGCTACTACACAGCTGTTGACGGATGAAACACATTAAGATATTATAAACAGAGGAACAACATTGTACTTTTGACCTCTGATTGCATTCTAGACACCCGGCAGTTGTTCCCAAAGGAAGCCCCAATAATATTCATCTGTCATATCACTTGTTTTCTTCCAGGCTTAAACTTGATTGTAAGTGTTTTATTTATCTTTGCATTAGAGATTTTTTTGTAAAAGAGTAATTTCATCCCCAGTTTATCCAGTGTACAGGTGCTATCTACGTTCTGTGATCTCCAATTGCAGGTTTATTTGGAGGAAATGGCAGCACAGGACCTCTAAACATCTTAATGAAATAGGGTTATGCAGGAACAACACATATTAGATACAGACCAAACCATAGACAATGACTTATAAATAGCTGATTCTATATTTGTGTCACAATAACTACCTACTTAATCTTGCCAAAGATTAGCACAATAGGTGGGCAAGTTATCTGCTAGAGAGATAAAACCTCTGAGCTGGATCAGTCCTGATTTCTCTTATTGTTAGCTCTGTACGATTTTTGATTCTGCCAAGCAAATATAATAGGTAAAGCATAATTTGTTCTTAATTGATTCAATAATTGATTTATTAATTTAATATAAAAAAATAATAATAATACAACTGTACATACATTAAGTTTACAATAGGAATTGCAAGAGATGTATTCATTGATTAACTGGATAATAATTAATTACATTAGAAATGAAGAATTATAAAAAAAGGGCAAATTAATTAAGTGTAGTGTTGTTTATAAGTAATAGAGTTGAAGACAAAAAAACATAATACTGCATTTGACAAAAAAAAAAAATATTAATTACAAATTAATTAAAAACAACTCAATTGACTTTATCTAAATCTGTTACATAGTATATTATTCTAAAAATAATTAAACATGAATTTAATCTGAATGTAAAATGTGCAGCTCTGTCATTTTCTACAGACACTTGCTGAAGACCGTGTCACAGAAAATTATTGTCCTGTGGTACTTTATGAAGAGAGATTGTCAGATCTGCAGGATTTGTGTTTTGCCACTTACATATAATAGGTAAAGTATAATTAGTCCATAAATACTTCATTAATTGATTTACTAATTCATTATTGTTTTGTTGATACAATTAAAATTGATTTTAAATTACAATAATAAATAGTATTAAATATCAAGATTATTTATTTATACTAATATTTATAAGGCAGAAAACATGAAAAATGTTATGATTTAAATAAAAAATGAATTGAAATAGTAGGAGTAAGTTAATTATGTATTTATTGACTGGAGAAGAATTAGATTATTAATTTAAATGTAATGAGTTGATGTGGTGTATTATTGTTTAATTTAAATGTATTAATAGACAAAAAAAGAATTATAGAGTGTAAAATTAGCTGCTAATGTTCCAGGACATGATCCTTACGGTTTTAAATTTCAAGGCAAAATTTACTACCGTACTTCTCATTTACACCAAGAAGAAGGAGAGAGAAGAAAAGTTGCACAACTATATGTCCTGGATACCACAGAAGCTGTTGAAGAACGTTTCTGAAAACAAAAAAAATGCTTAGCCACTGTTATTTAAGAGCTTGATAACATAATGACCAAAAATACATACACTTAAGTTTATAAAAAAAAAAAAGAGGTAGAACGGGAACGAAAGAGTCATGCTAAACAAAATAATTTGCCTATCCCGAGTCAAAATGGTTCTTCGAATATTTCAATACTTGAATATAAAGTTGCTCAAACTTCGGTTTGAGATAAATGTAATCCCATTTTATATGTGGAAAACTGACACAACAGTGGAAAATTGATTCATATCTTCAAGTAGAAGCAAACAATCTCAATTTTATTAAGTATCAACAAAGTAAGCTCTGTGTTGAACAATATTGTGGACTTATGGTTTACCTAGCTGAAGTTGCTACAAATAGAGGACTTAAAGCTGGCCGAGCCATCATTTTGCCATCCTCTTTTCAAGGATCTACACGCAATAGGAGAGAAAGATACAATGATGCTATGCCTATTGTTACAACATTTGGGAAACCAGATTTATTTATTACATTTACATGCAATCCACAGTGGTCGAAGATTGTGGACAATTTGCAAGCTGGACAAAATGCTTCTGATAGACCAGATTTAGTGACCAGAATTTTCCAAATTAAGCTATCGGCATTAATATATGACATAACCGTCGGTGATTTATTTGGCAAGTGTGTGGCTTATGTTTTAATAGAATGTTTTCAATAGAATTTTAAAAAAGAGGCCTTCAACATGCACATATTCTTTTGATTCTTCAAAAATAAGACAAATTGCATTCTGCTGATCGAGTGAATTCAGTTATTATTGTTGAACTACGAGATCCACAAAAAAATGCTACACTTTATGAAATTGTTACACATCGCATGGCCCATATGAAGATTTAAATCCTCACTCACCATGTATGGAAAATGAAAAATGCAGTAAAGATTTTTGAAAAAGAAAAAAAAAATCTTTTGCAATTTGTGTTGGAAATCCTTTGTATCGAAGAAGAGAAGATCAAACGGCAATTATTACTGGAAAATTAATATTGATAATCAATATGTTGTTCCAATCCACATTTGTTGATGAAGTACAATGCACACATAAATGTTGAAGCTTGCACTTCAATCAAATCAATTAAATATGTGTATAAATATATTGACAAAGGATATGATGCTGGATATTTAGTTGTGCAAAGTGAATCAAATGAAGAAGAAAATATAATTTTACATGATGAACTTTCATGTCATATAGTTGCTCGGTATGTAAGTGCTCCAGAAGCAATGTGGCGGCTTTTGAAATTTTAAATGCATGAGCGGTCACATGCAGTTTATCGTTTGGCTATTCATTTGCCACAAAGACAGTTTGTTTATTTTAATGCTGGTGATGAAAGAAATTCTCTTGACAAAAATCAAAATAGAGAAATGACACATACTGCTTGGTTTACATTAAATTGTAAAGATAGTTGTTATACATTGAAATTTGATATTATTATGTTTTCATTAATGGGGCATGGTGAAAAAGAAAAAGGAGTGGTAATAAAATTATTTATAGAAGTTATACTGTTAGTCCAAGAGACATTGAACATTTTTGTTTAGGTTTACTACTGCCTAAATGTTCAAAACTTTATGCACCTGAAACATTTAGAACTGTGAATGACAAAGTTTATGATACCTTTCAATTAGCTGCACAACAAAGAATCTTCCTTGCACACAATACTGAATGGGAGAGATGTTTGGAAGAAGCAGCATTATGGGAATCCCTACGCAAATGAGGCAACAGTCTAGTTTCAGTTGCATATGTTGTAATGTTTCTGATGCTTTATCTTTGTGGGAAAATTTTATATTAACAATGTGTGAAGAGTATTTGAAAGATTTTAGGGGCCGCAGTTGCGGGGCTGCACTGAGCGCCAAAGCCGTGGAACTTAGGCTGCAATGAGCGCAGAAAGCATGCAGGACTTTAAAACAGCTAGTTAGGCGGCTTTCATGTCGATGGCCGCGATAGCCGACAAAAAAAGGAGCACTTTGCCGCTGATCCCGAGGCACTCAGTTTATTTTAACGGCCGAAATTGTTTCAAGGACGTAATTCAAAAGAACCCACCAAAAAAGCCAAATAATTAAAAAAAATAACACACTCACACACAGCACAGGGGGAGAGCCAGGAAGCCTGTGAGTGAGAATTTGAGCCATATTTGGTGTTTTTCATTGATCGAAAATTGGCTAAGCGAGGAAACAAATGGCAGCCGAAAAAACGTAAAAATTCTTAAATAGGATCAAAACGACGCCAGTCACACAGGACTTAGAAAATACACAACGGCAAAGACAGTAACACTTACACAAACAGCACCAGGCACGCGTGACTGAAAAAAAAAACAACGGCAGTCAGCACGCACCACGTAAAGATTCAGCAGACACACAGAGGAGAAAGGCACAGGGAAGGAACAAGGGGGAGATGGTGGAAAAAGACACATGGGTATTCACAAGCACTAAAGTTGCAGGTTAAGGAGGACTGCAATAAGTGTCAAAGCCTGCACAGTAGACAGAAGCTCGCAATTAGCGTCGAAGGCGCTCATTGTAAAACACGCGATGAGCGCAGAAGGTGCAGCATTCCCAGCCTTAAAATGTTATTCCCATAATTTTTGATGGGCAAGTAAGCTAGTTAATTATAATTGATGAGGCAACAATTATGTCTTGCCATGCTCTTCGGTGTATAGATGGTTTGGTATGTGATGTTATGGCTATTAATTTGCCTTTTGGGGGGAAGGTTATGTTGTTAGGTGAAAATTTTAAGCAAACTTTACCTGCCTGTGGAAATCGAACGGACATTGTTGACACATGTTTAAAGTCAAGTCTACTATGGAAAGAATTTAGACATCTTAAATTAGAGAAAAATATGGGATCAGAATGACAAAATCATTTCAATTCAAATTGGTGAAGGCAAAACAGAAGTAATATCAAATTCACCACAGGATACTATTGAAATTCCATCTTCAATGATTTGCAATGATTCCATTATATCAGCTAAATTCAAAAATGAAATAATTAGCAATGATTATTCAGAGCTTGCACAAAAAGTCATATTAACATCGAAAAATAAAGATGCATTGCTTCTGAATAATGACTTTTTGGCATTAATAGATGGTACAAAAAAATTGTATTATAGTGCAGAATGTGTACTATCTGATGAGAGACAGCATAAGATAAACTTTTCAACAGAATTTATAAATTCACTAACACCATCTGGAATGCCTCCACATATTTGGCAACTAAAAAAAGTAGAAATTGTTATGTTACTGAGCAATAGGAACGCCAAAAAAGGACTTTGTAATGGGATAAGATTAATTGTTCAGGATTTAAAAGATCATTTCATCCATGCTGACTATTTTAATGGAACATAGATTTGGCTCCCAAGCGAAAGTAGTTTGCCATTTGTACTTCAAAGAAGACAATTCCCAATTATGGCATTTGCCATGACTATAAATATATCCCACAGTCTTTTCACATGGTCGTTTATATGTGGCATTGTTTTTAGATGTAAAAATCCTTTACAAATGTAAGTGTTTGTAAAAAAAAAACAAAGTCAAAATGAACTATTAGATGATGGGAGAGCATTTACTAAAAATATTGGGCCATATTCAATTCCAAGCTCACATCTCAATCGCAGACGGCCGAATGTCTGCGGGTGTGTTGCAGGCTTCCATCCATTGTGATGCTATTCAATTGCTCAAGCCCGCAAGTTATGGGACCAAAGCCGAAACAGTAAACCATGCACTGGTTCGGAGCAGTTCAGGGCAGGAACATGATCAATTAAGCAAGCACGTAACCTCCCATTTGGAATCAGCCAATAGAAAATGAGACTTCTATTATTACGGCAGTAAAACATGAAGGTTACATGTCAATCAATTAGGTCCGGGGGTCCGATATGCGATCAGACTCGCAAAATCAAAAATAAAGAATTATAAAAATGATCGCAATACTGTTTTAGTGCATATGGGTGGCCTGATATGTATTAACTCATTGATACCCAAAATTGTTTTAACCCCAAAATTAAACATAATAAAAATCTAAGATCCTGACGATTTGCAGGCTTGAGACAGTTGTGCAATTAAATCTAATGTCTGTCATCGCTTTCCCCGTTATCTACAGTGCAGTAGTGTTTTTTTATATGCATTTAAAGAGCTACAAATAGGTGTTTAACCTCCTTGCGGGTCCTCTAGCACTCGTAGGATTTTCTCCTTTTGCCATTTGCTGGTATGGAAACATTTGCGGGCTTCTGGAGGCTGTAAGCTAAGAGTTTAACCAACGCAATTTTCTCAAGGCCATAACTCAAAAGCTGAACGGAGCTCGCAAAGAGATGAATTTTAGCAAATTAGCTTGCTACCTCACTTACAGACTCCTGGATCGCCGAAAGCTCAATTGAATATGGCCCATTGTATATAATGAAGTTTTGTAAAATAAATTAAAATAAATTTGTATACAATGTTTGTTAGATTTAAAAAATGTGTAGAATATAAAAAATGAGGATATGTATATAAACAATGTTATGGTATGGCAAAAATAATAAAAACAAAAAACTAATTTATTGCTTTAAAGACCCATCTCAATGCCATAGCTATAGACCCATTCCCTAATTAATCGCGACACCAAACTGTATTCCAAAATATTAGCAAACAGACTAGCTCAATTGTTACCTATGTGGATTCATCAAGACCAGGTGGGAGTTATTCAAGCTAGAGAGGCTCCAGATAACACCAGGTGTATTCTGGATCTTATGGATGTTGAATTGGCAAACAAATTCCCACTGATGCTGTTTTCACTAGACGCAGAAAAGGCTTTTGACCGGATAGATTGGGCCTACATGACTGAGATATTGTTAAGATTCGGTCTTAATGAAGGACTGGTAGGAAATATTTTAGCGTTCTATTCGGCACAAAAAGCCTTCGTAGCCTATCAGGGTTTAAGGTCCAAGCTTTTTCCAATAAAAAGAGGAATGAGACAAGAATGCCCCCTCTCCCCACTGTTATTTGCCCTATGCATAGAACCGTTAGCAATTGCCCTAAGAGAGAACCAAAATGTGAAAGGAATCCGATTGGCCAATAAGTAGTACAAACTTAGCCATTTTGCTGATGATATTATGCTCACTGTGACCGAATCACTAACAAGTCTTCCTAATGTGTTTAACATTTTATCACACTGTGGCAATATTTCAGGATTTAAGGTTAACTAGCAAGAGTGAAGCACTCAACGTTTCTTTGCCGAAGAATATAGAAGCACTATTGTCAGCTAATTTTTTGTTCAAGATATCGGGGATTGGCCTTCATATAAAATGTCATGGACAGGAAAAATCCACGCCATTAAAATGAATGTACTTCCCAAATTCCTATATCTTTTTTGTGCAATTCCAGCAGTAGTTAGAATGAAGGATATGCAGAAATTCCAAGGGGCGATCTCACACTTAGTTTGGGATTATAAAAAACTATGAGTAAACAAAACTACAATGCTGGCCCATAAAAGTAAAGGGGGGCTAGCTTTACTGGACCTAATAAAATATTGTAAGGCTTCTAGATTGGCACAACTATCCAAATGGTTCATTAATGAGCACCCACCTGTGTGGGTGGAGATTGAGAGCAGTGCTCTAAGGGATCAGAACCTGTTAATCAGCAAAGCTCTCTGGACAAGTCTCCACTTTAAAAATCAATCATTCTCTACTCCCAATCTCTTAACCTTTGGAACCAGATGAAAAAAAGAGCTCCCTTGATTTAGACAGGTTCATTCCTGGCTCATCCCTCTATGGCTACCATATAAAAAAATCTCTCACTTAACAAAAACTCCCTATGGAATTGGTGGATAAGTAATAATCTGTCTATTGTAGCTGATGTACTTAAAACAAACCAAAAATGGTCACCTATGTCATTTAGCGCACAGAATCAGGTACCAGTTACAGAATGGCTTAACCTAGCACAAATTAACTCAAATATATCTAAAATATCGCAAGTTAACAATTTGGCTAACAAACCCCCCTTTGAGAAATTTCGTATCTATAATGCGGAGGGTAATAAAGACATTTCTATTATTTCTGATTATTTGTTAGACCAAGCAACACCATCCAAAAAAAAAAATTGGGCACTACTTTAGATCAGGGACAATGGAGCAAAATGCAACGCAATCTTTCCTCAACATAATCCATAGTGAAAATTGATACAAAACAATTTTGAGGTAGTAACTGACACCAGCAAGTCTAAAACTAGCAGATCCATCCACGGAGGGGAACTGCTTTAGGGGATGAAGCTCTACGGGAACACTCCACACTTTTTGGGAGTGCCCAATCGCTCACAATTGGTCGGAATAATTTAACACCCTAGAGAAAATGTGGGGCAGAAGATTACATCAGAATCCAGAAGAGACCTTTTAGGCCTTCCTGTTACCGGTCTCAGCAAGGAGGCCCAACTTGTTATCAACCAGATATTCCTAGCAACAAGAATCACAATCACTGAGGGTAATACAAATAAAGAGAGGTCCTAGCCAAACTTAAACACATACAAGAGTATGATATTGGCAGAACTAGATGCTAACTACAAAAAATGGGCTTCATGCTGGCATATGTAGGAGCTACGAATTGGCTGGTGTTAACAATCAGCAGATACTAATGCTAGCGAGCAAGAGGTATACTAAAGCAATGCTTTGCCTAACCCCTCTTCTCCCTCCTTCTCCCCTCTTCTCTCCCCTTCTCCTGTCAACCCCCCCCTCTCCTTTCTCTCCCCCTCTTTTGTCACCCCCCTCTCTTCCCCCCATCTTCTCTCTCCCCCACCCCCCCAAACCTGTACCCACCTCTCTTCCCACCTTCTCCCCCTCTCTTCCCAATATTCTTTTGACCCCTCGCCCTTCTCTCTCCCTACTTCCCCCTTCTCTGCCTTTTTCCCAATGCTAGCGAGCAAGAGGTATACTAAAGCAATGCTTCGCAAACCCCCTCTTCTCCTTCCTCCCCCCTCCTGTCACCCCCTCTCTTCCTCCCCTTTTCCCCCTCCCTTCCTCCCCTTTCCCCCCTCCTCTCTCCCCCTCCTCTTCCTCCTTCTCTCTCCCCCTCTTCTCTCTTCCCCCTTCCCAGCCCTCCTCCTCGTCCCCCTTCTCCCCCCTCTCCCCCCTTCCCGCTCTTCTCTTTTTTTTTCCTTAATTCTTCTCTCTTTTTCTATCTTTCTCTCCATCTAGTTTTTTTTATGTTCTTGCTATATCTCATCTAACATGCTGTATTTTTCTTTCCATTAATAAAAACGATTAAAAAAAACGAATTGCTTTGTTATAACAATGTAGAAAAACAAAAAAAGATGGGTTTTTATTATATTTGTGAAGTTAATATTTATTTATTGATTTAGCATATACAAATTGTTTATTGTTATTATATAAATATTTTTATATATATATATATATATTATATATAAAGAAAAAATGAAGATTGTCAGATGACATATGTCATAAAATTTGTACATTGTGAAGATGTTAATGTATATAATAAATAATTAAATGTTTTAAGTATAAAATGAAGATATTGTTAATTATTTGTTTGGAGGTACAAATAGAAAAAATTGGATGTAATAAAAAAATATATTTTTATTGATTTTTTTTCATTTAATACATATATTTCACAAAGTCTTGGAGAGATGGAGGGCGGAGAGAGAGAGACATATGGTATATAGAGAGAGAGTGCACAAACAGACAGAAAATACAATGTATAACACTATATCATGACTTCATTTTTGATGGGCAAGTAGTTATATTATATATGAAATAAACATGAAAAAAAGAGGAGCCAAAAAACTGTGAATTATAATAAATATTTTACCTGTGTATAATGTCCACACACTTTACCAGTAGCACATGTATTAGTTTCTAGATCATAATCTTTGACTTCTGTAGCCCAGTTACTAACTGCATCAGTAAGAGAATAATCGTTTATGCCTCCATAGCCCCCAAAAAGATTTTCTCCAAATTTTTTGAATGCAGGATGATCTACTTTTATATTAGGATTGTGTGTTTTCAAACATTTACTGCTCCATTCTGCTGCCTTGTTTGCTAAAGTCGGATCATAACTCTGCAACAAAAAGAGCATAGAGTTACTATTTTATTTTCTTTTTTTCTTAACACTGAGCAAATTTGATAGAAATGTGTGGACTGTAGAAAAGTAACAAAGGTATTTTGCAGTCAAACCATCCACATTAATGTGCCACTGAAAAGTTTTAAATAATTTAGATCTCTTACATTTCCTTAGTCATTTAGCCTACCTCGGGCAGTCCACCAGCTTCTATTTACACAGTGATACCATGTTTCACTTACAGTTTTAATGTACAGTTGTAATACAGACATCTACTAACTCTTACTCATTGAATGACACTGCAGTGGAGGTTTCTTTGCTTTATACTGAATATCCTCTAACACCTCAGGAATGTCATTTTGGACACCGCATTGCCTAAGATTAACAACTATAACAAACTGCAAAACTACAACAAAAGAGAGCATGTGTTCCAATGGTGAAGTAAAATTAAGCATGTTTTTCTAAAACACAATAAAAAAATGTACTCATAATAAAAGCATAAAGAATGTAGAGGGGAAAAAAAGCAACTTTATAGTTGCTTATTTTTTTCTCTAAATTCTTAATGCTTTTATTGTGAGTAAATTTTTTATTATGTCTTTTCTATATGCTTGATACCTGTTTTGCAACCCCATATGGGATTCAATGATGCTGCCCCTTCCTTTGGTTTTAATATTAAGGGGTTGTGAATAGTGGTAATTCCATATATTACTTTTGCACATATGACCCACAATAATCCTTATGCATTAGCACATTTTTGAAGCCCTAAGACACTTTCTTTTTTGGTGCTTAAGTCACAATAAAAGCATTTCATGGGCCTCATTCAAATGCGATTTGGCCAATTGAATAGGGCTCTATATAAGCACACAGCATATTTTTTTTACAGAAGTTTTTAGTTAGTGAACTTCTATGCAAAAGCAAGGTCTTCACTAACTAAAAACTTCTGTAAACAAATATGCTTTGTGCTTATATAGAGTTCTATTCAATTGGCCAAACTGCATTTGAATGAGGCCCCATGTATCTTTAATTCACACAGATGTTGGGCATCAGAAAAAAAGGTACTAACTTATTTTATCATATTTGTACGGACTTTCTTAGTGTTATCACATAACATAAACCATAGTCATAAATACGAAAAAAACTCCCACTCCACCTTCTCCATCTTGTTTTTTATTTTTTTTATTTGCAAAAAACACAAATTTTAACATACTGAATTATCATTAATAAATCTTTTACAACAACAAAATATACATTAAATACATTACCATTCTTCCTCTTTCATTCCTCATTCAACCCTTTTAGAGTTTAAATATTAACAGGTGTTCCCTGTTTTTGGTCCCATGCTTTCCATTTTAATGGATCAACATTAATTAAACCTTTTTGTTCACAATTTTTCTCCAGTTCCCGGATATGTTTTATTTTCCAAACGATATCAGCAAAGACTGGAGCAGTTTCCTCTTTCCAATTAGTAATTATTATGTTTTTTGCTATTGAGAAAATCAAAATAGCAAAGGCTTTTTTCTCCATGACGATATCGCTTGGAAACAAGCTGCATTCTCCCGTAAACGGAAATTGATTTCCCACAATGCCTGACAAAAATTCATAACAGCTTTTCCAAAAAAAAAAAAAATTAATTTTGGGCATTCCCATAGGATATGCAATAAATGAGCGGCGTTACCGCAATCCCTCCAGCACATTCTTTCTGAAGGGGAATGGGAAATCTGTGCAATTTTAACAGGTGTGATATACCAATTGTTGATTATTTTAAAAAACGTTTCTCTATATGTTGTTTGTTTAATAAATCTATTTGTCAATTTTAGAGTTGTATCCCAGTCTCTTACTTCTAGTGCTAAATTTAGGTTCCGCTCCCATTGACTCTCCAAAGGATCTAGTGATATTGAAACATTTGGATATTAGATGTTTTTTTTTTCCGATTTAAAGATAATTTTTTCCAAAGAGTTTAACTCTTTACCCATTTGTGGGTGTATGTTAAGTTGGCAGCAGCTTCGTACGTTAATAAGCTTCGTACGTTAGCCATCCTTCTGCTGCAATGTTAAACGTATTTTTTATTTGATCAAAGGATGCAATTGATCCTTCGCTTAAAGTATCTTTAACCCTTACCAGCCCCTTACTATTCCAGTCGTTTATAGTACCTGCCATATTTGTATGTAACAGAGCTTTCACTGGAGTCATTAAGATGCCCCTAGGGATCAGCTTATTTTTCTTATTGATCTGTCTCCAGTTTTTTAAAATTTCTTTTACCACAAATGATCCAGTCACCAGATCCTTGTGAGAAAGTTTTTCCCCAAAAACCAACGCTGATGGATTACAGTTTGGAATAAATGCTTGTTCTATTTGCATCCGTGGGAGTTTATCTGCTGTTTCCAGCCATTTTAACGCCTGTACTATACAATTGGCTTCTTGATAAGGTTGTAATAAAGGGTAGGAAATTCCTCCCTTTAGAAAAGTTCTTCCCATGGTTTTTTTCAGCCTCATGTATTTAGAATGATGTATATAAAAGTCGAGAGTACTTTGAAGTTTCTTTAGCCAACCTCTAGGGATCTTAAATGGAATACATCTCAAAATATAATTGACTCGTGGGAGAAGCATCATTTTTACAACTGCAATTCTACCAGAAAAGGAAAATCTATCTTTCCTCCAGTTTCCTATAATATTTTGGAACTTGAAGTATAAATCCTTATAATTCCTATCCACCATTTCCTGTAGGTTTCTCAAAAATACAATTCCAAGATGTTTGAATGATTCTGAATTCCAGTCATAGGAATATATAGTCTTTAGCTGGGACAACAAACCTGCTGAAAAATTGAAAAAAAGGGTTTCTGGTTTCTTATAATTCAACTTGTAATAAGAAACTTTACTATACATTTGAATTACATTTGATAAATAATAAAGTGATTCTCTAGGGCAGGTGAGTGACAAGACAACATCGTCTGCGTATAGACTGATTTTGTACTCCTCTCCCACCCTAATCCCATAAATCTGTGGGCATGATCTAATAGCTTCTGCCAATGGTTCTATCATCAGCGCAAATAGGGTGGGAGAGAGGGGGCAGCCCTGTCTAGTACCATTTGATATTCAAAAGGAATTTGTCCTACATCCTAGACCTGTTACTTCTGCTGAGGGGGATCCATACAAGGCCCCGACCGCTTTGGCTCCAAAATCCCCGAACCCAAATTTAGATAGCGTTAATTGCATGTACTCCCACCCTACTCTGTCAAACGCTTTTTCGGCGTCTAAAGACAAGAATAGGGTGGGGGTACCTTTAGCCCCCGCAACTTCACTTAGATTCATAATCTTTCTAATGTTCTCAGATCCTTGTCTGCCAGACACAAATCCCATTTGATCTATTGCTATTAATTTCTCTATAAACTTCTGAATTCTAAGAGCCAGAATCTTCACGTATATTTTAATATCTGCATTTAATAGTGAGATGGGTCTGTAATTAGCGCAAGACTGAGGGTCTAGATTGGGCTTAGGGATCATTATCAATGCAACTTTTATCATTTCCCTTGGAATTATTCCTGTGTTCTTAATTTCATTAAAAGTTTCTGTTAAGTAAAGACTCAAGATTTGACCAAATGTTTTATAAAAGAGGTTAGTGTATCCATCTGGTCCTGGCGTGGTATAGGGTTTCAATTGTTTAATTACTTGAAGAACTTCCTGGATAGTAATTGGATCATTCAGTTCTTCTCGATCACCTTCTGTTAATTTAGGTAGTTGAATACCATCCAGGAATGATTGTATTTCTTCTGTTAATGGTTTACGGAAACTAGTATCTTTTTCCAAATTGTACAGGTCTTGATAATAGTTAAAAAAAGCTTGGCCAATTTCTTTGGGTGAGGAGATATATCTTCCTTTATCTTTTAGGACTGCTATTCTTTTTTTTCTGGCTTGAGTGGCCAATAGTTTGCTGTTTCTATTGTTTTGATGGTGATAAATCTGTTTATAGCGCCATATTGCGCTGTCTGACCTTTGCTGGTTGATCATATTTATTCTATTTCGTGTTAATTTAATCTCTGCCATAGTGTGTTGTTGTGCATCCATAAAAAATGTAGATTCTAATTTATTTAACTCTATATATAATTTTTTTAATGGTGCTCCTCTCTGTTTTATCAACTGAGATTTAAGTTTGATAATCAAACCTCTTGTGAAAGCTTTTTGTGTTTTCCAAATCGTGCAATAAGATGGGACAGTGTGACTATTGATATCAAAAAATTGTGATATTTCTTTACTTAGAAATTCTTTGTTTTTTTTCCATTTTTAATATAGTGTCATCTAATCTCCATTGTGGTCTATCTAATTTTACTTTATTAATTTCAACTATTACTGTGGTATAGGCGTGGTCAGATATAACAATCTTGCCTATTTCCGTGTGAGAAATTTTATCAATTATTCGGGAATTTACTAAAATTAAATCGATTCGTGAATAAATATTATGTGGGTTTGCATAAAAAGAAAATTCTTTTTTATTTGGATGTTGAACTCGCCAAGTGTCGAATAAATTGTTTTTAATAATCCATTCCGTAAATGTTTGAGCGACTTTGCTAACTCTTTTTAAATTTTTGTCCACCAATTTTTTAGACCTATCTAGATTTGTATTAGGAACCATATTGAAATCCCCTGCCATAATAAGCGGGCCCTGTACATATTTATTAATTAGATTGCCCATTTGTTTTAAGAATTTCCCTTGCTTCTCATTAGGAGCATAAATATTGATCAATGTGATTTTCTGATTGTTAATCTGGGCGTTCCATAAAATGTAACGTCCATCCGGATCTATAATTGAAATGACTTTAACTATTTCTAGCTCGTTAGAGAAAAACATTGATACTCCTCTCTTTTTCTTCCCACTTGTTGAGTGTATTCTGTAATCAAAACATCCCATTGCAAAGCCCGGTATATTAACTTTCCCCCAATGTGTTTCCTGGAGAAATATCAAATCTGCGTTCTCTTTTTTGCAATGTCTATACACCGTTTTCCTTTTGCTTGGTGAGTTTAATCCCCTAACGTTCCAACTTAAAATTTTTAAACCCATTTACCTTGGGAGAATCCTTTAATAATACTATTCTTTGCCAAACAATTGGCTGACATTGTTTCCTTTACCATCTGTTTTTTGATCTTGGGTCCAAAAACTTCTTTACTAACATTCATCCATGCATTCATACGTACATTCATACTGTTAGAACAGATGGGGCTGTAATACAGCCTTTCACCCTTTCTGTTCCGCAGGGATTCAGCCATTGTTCAGAAATGGTTGGCGGTACAATGTGGAGATGGCTATAACCTTTACCTATTTTAAACAATTGTTTAACCATCTAGATTTGTTAAATAATTTATTTCCTTAAAATTTGATGTTTTCAAATATTATGAAAATCTGTTCATATATTGAATGTTTACTAAAGCTGTCTGTACTAGACATATTTGTAACTTTTTTTTTTTTACCTTACTGTTCGTTGTTTGTTTGTCATGAAGCTAGGGGAGGGAAGAGGAGAAGGCGGCGTGTGCTTTATTGTGAATCTTTTATATTATTACACATTATGTATTACTTAATGTGTTTAACTCCTCTTTACTAATTTCCTCTATACCCCTTATCTATATACTCTTTTTTTTGTATCTCCTTCCCCTCTTTCCTTCTTCCCTCCCATACTGCCTCCTTTCCTTCTTTTATTCTCCCTTTCCTCTCCTCTGAAAATGAACAGTAAGACCATAACTTGGACTGATCTATTTTGATGTTATCAGTTCTAAATCGTATCCAATTAATATGAACATATTCTGTTTTTTCTAAACTAACTATACTTTGATCGGCACAAGTAAACAAATAAAATAGTGTCCAGCTATGTCTGTCTTAGCAACGGAGTTCATCTCTTCTACTGCCAATCTGGCGTTGGTACTTGCAGCTTCGTCGAAGACTCATTTATTTCTTGTGTATTCAGTTTTAGATTGTTCAGAAAGGTTTCTCCCTCTGCCGTGGAGTTGATCTTATGCCATGAGGATCCTTGTAGAACTAGTAAACCTACTGGAAAAATCCATTTGTAAATAAGATTAAATTTCCTTAATGCTTGCGTTATAGAGTTAAATTCCTTTCTTCTGCTGATTGTCCCTTTTGAGAAATCTGAAAAAAATTGTTTGCTTTCATATGGCGATTCAAATGTCTTCTTTGTATAGCTCGCTTTGGAGATTGCTTCCTGTGTAGGTAAATGGTGAATTCTAACGATCACATCTCTGGGACTTTTATTTTGTAGATGTTCTGGTAAAGGTATTCGATGAACTGTATCAAATTTCTGATCCAATTGTAAATAGGTGGGCGTAATATTGGAAAATAATTCCTTAAGATATGTGGGTAGATCTTCTTTCTTTATAGTTTCCGGAATTCCTCTTATACGGAGGTTATTTTTCCGTGATTTATCCTCCATCTTATTTATTTGATCGTTCAAAATTTTAATTTGTGTAGACATTTTGGATGATTGCTCCAGTAGCATGTTATGATCCAGAATTAATTTATCAAATTTGATTTCTAGGTCTGCAGATCTTTTGTTTACTTCCATTATTGATTTGTAGTTTTCCATAATTTGAACCTTAATCTCTGCTAAAAATTCTGCTTGGAAGTTCTTCAGGATCTCTTTCATTTTCCCTGTGGTAAGGAGATTCTCCTCCTGGTTCTCGGATTCTCTGTTTATTGCATTTCCAGAGGGGAGAACTATACTTTGGTCCAACACTTCTTTCGGGATTTGTTTTTGAGTCAGATTTGTGGAATTTTTAGGGGGAAAAAAAGAGGATGGCTCTAAGATAGGGCTTTTCCGCCCTTTCACTTTGTTTTTCGTAGCCATTTTGTTTTAATTATACAGTGTATTTATTTCAATTACTTTCTCTTATTTTTTCCTTTTTCTTCCTTCCTTTATATCATTTGAAATTTAGTTTTATATTCGCGTGTTTACAGTTGTAATTGGTTTCTGTCTGTTGGACCTTTCGTATGTAAATATCCCCCTTTATGTTTCTCAAAATGTCTGCAATAGAGTTCCAACCAAACCCTTCCCTGCAAATGACGGACACATGTCCTCCTGATAAACCAAAGGCACTTAACAACTTTCTGTCATCCTGCCTTCCACATGTTGTTCAATAAAGGGAATTTTATCATCAGTATGAACTGTCTTTTAGACTTATTCACTTTTCATATATTGTAATGATAAAGAGTGTTACAATGTAACCTCCTGCATTCCCCTGCAGATATTGTATTATTTACTGTCCTTGTGGAGTTTATAAACCATTATTTTACTTATAGTAAGGGTAGATTTACTACTGCATAGTTATTCATAACAACAAAGTAATAACAATATTTTGAGGTTAGAAGCACTGGAAGGGTGACCAGAGAGGCCTTCTACTTGCCAACCATGACATGCAATTAACTTTCAGTTCTTAAACATGGCCTGATGCAAGCTGGGAACGAACTCGCTATTTCAGTAAATGGTGGTTCTATAGGCTTCAAAAGGGAATTTGTGAGCATGAATTAAGATAGCAAATATAATTAAGACTGTCAATATAGTAACTGATACACATAAAATAAATAAATAAAATTATGTGAAAGCACTGGTCCGGCCCTGAAAGGGAGTGGTCCTCTGTCCCCTTCCTTGACAACTAGCCACGTTCCCTCCAACCCTTGCATCCAAGGGGAATGAGTGAAGGATTGGATACTCGTAGTAGATAGACTTTCTCCAATGTCTGGAGAACTACAGGCACTGTCTTCATATGACATCTGCCATAGGGGTAGCGCAAGTGTAGTACTTTTACTTAAGCTAGATATCCCGCATAAATGGACCCCCTGATCTTGGTTATTTAAAAATATCAAAACGTTAACCCCAAGTCTCTGACCCTCTGTTTGCCAATTACCCTTTACAGGGCTAGAGAGGAAGGTAAGAATAGCAAAATTAATAAATTAATCCGACTTTCAGGCACCTCATTACAGAGGGAAGTTAGTAGCCCAAACTTCATCACAAGTAAATTAATACCACGAAGGAAGATTAACCAAACTGTTATGATTGATCAATTGATTGTTTGCCCAATGAAGGGGCTCAGAGTGATTAGCTACTGTACCACTTAAATATGTGTTTTTTTAACAATAAACGTTATGCTCCAAAATGTGTCTTTCTAGAGGACATGTTTTTATTATTTTGGTGAATTATTATGTCTGCATCTTATGCTGGTATCTGTAATTGTCCTGACTCCTGCAACTTGTCCTGTACCCGCCATCCAAGTTACAAATCGGTGACTTGTCCTGGTCTGCAGTAGAATTGGTGGAAATGGTGCTAACTCCAGTGGACTATCATGTTAGCAGGCATACAAACGAACAGAATACCTGTGGGTAGAATTGGTCTAGGCGAGTTGTGCCAAAATATATAGCAACACACAGAAATCAAATGATCATACAATGTTATTAACTCATATACTATTAATCTCTTGTTTCAGCGGCCAGGAGGTTAGTTCCTACACGCAGCCTGAGGCGGGGGTCTCGGCCCAAGTGGCGTCACAGGTGGAAGAACTGGTTTATGCCCCCGCAGATGGTAGATCCAAAGCAAGAGTAGGAGCCACAGAGATAAACGGAGGGCCCCAGATATGAGGAGGGAGATGTAAGATTCCTGTGGTCAGTGGGTAACGTGCTGATACCACACAGGCCTCCTCCTCCGATTGACTCACCAACTGGGCCCTCCTATTGGATGGACACCTATACTATGCCAGTACTACCATCACCACCTCCTCCTTCCACCAACATCACCTTCGGACACATATACCACTAGGGACAAACCCACCTCCACGGATCACATCCTCTCCTCTGCACCTACCCACTCTGCAATGAATGCCTCCTTGCACGGACATAAAAGGCCTGACAGCAGACAGACCAGGGTCCAATTGGCCACTGATGGGGCTATACTGGAGGAGCTGCTGGTCTATGTGCAGAGGCAGGAGGACAATATGGTAAGCTTCTTCACCAGCATCTTCTCAAGCAGAACAGCTTATTAACCCAGCTGACCACCTTGGGACGCAGAAACAAGTGGCACTATAAGGAGAAGAGGTGCCACAATCAACAATTGAAGAGCTACATGACCAGTCTGCTTCAGTCAAAGCAGAACCCGAGTGCGCTCAATCAACTGAACATTGACATCACACAACACTCTGTGGTTGCCAGCACCACCTCCTCTACCTCACTCTCCCAAGCACATGTATAGCCTGGCCCATCCTAATTTTCCTCAATGCTTCCTACTCCGGGTCCTGCACTGCGACCACAAGGTTCCATGCCTCCCGCTGCAACATCTCCATGTAATTGGAGAAAGGTGAGGGCCCTGTGCTCAGGCAGAGGAGGAAATAGGTACTGCATCTATTATTTACCTATTAAAAAACACCCCTCAGTGAAAATCTATTGGTCAAAACATTAATATACTAATGTTTGTCTAAATAGTAACTAATAATGGCCTTTGTTATGGTGATAAAATATAACCATTTGGCTACCTCATAATATTCAGTTCATAATATTCTTCCCTGTAGACAATTATGGTTATGGTTAAGATTTCACTAATTCATGGTCACTAAGGAATGTGGTTGACAAGAGATGATGTAGTCTATAACTTTTTTGTTTATTATTTCCAGTAGTGGAAAACATGTGTTTTTTAGGCAAATTTTACATCCATTAAGGCATTTTGATAATTTGCAAGTAGTGCGACCAAATAATCTAAGTTAACTATATACACAGTGGCTATCACCTTTATATCTATGAAATTTGATATCAAAGTGGTGAAGCAATTTCATATAGATATGGTGATAGTACTCTTTGCATACTGAAAGTAGTCGCAGCTAAGCATTGCTTGTGAGATCACACATCATTACTATTGGTCATGGCAACTGATTTCTCATGACAGGTACAGCACTGTTTGCACTGCTTGTAATATAACATCAGGTAAGTTCATTTATTGTTACAGTAACAGTATATGGTACTGTACATACAAAATACACAGTGTGTGAAGACCAGCATTTCAAATTAGCAAAATCATTGACCTCGTTCAAGAAGCATACTGCAGAATGTTTCCAACAATTGGTTGCTATGAAACCAGGCAACTCCTGTACTTAGAAGCACACTATCTTCATGAGTTGAAGAGGGCAAAACTATAAGATTTTAGGCAGAAAATTGAGCTTTTAAGCACTTCTTAATGCTTGTGAGATGAAGATACAGTGGATATAAAAAGTCTACACACCCCTGTTAAAATGTCAGGTTTCTGTGCTGTAAAAAAAATGAGACAAAGATAAACATTTCAGAACTTTTTCCACCTTTAATGTGACCTATAAACTGTACAACCCAATTGAAAAAAAACCTCAAATCTTTTAGGTAGAGGGAAGAAAAAATATAAAAATAAAATAATATGGTTCATAAGAATGCACACCCTTAAACTAATACTTTGTTGAACTACCTTTTGATTTTATTACAGCAGTTCCTCTTCATGTTCAGCTTTCTACCAGAAGCCTGAAGGTTTTGTGCCAATATTGATGGTATTTGGAACTGTTCATAATTCCCTCTATCTTAACTAAGGCCCCAGTTCCAGCTGAAGAAAAAAAGCCCCAAAGCATGATGCTGCCACCACCATGCTTCACTGTGGGTATGGTGTTCTTTTAGTGATGTGCAGTGTTGTTTTTGCGTCAAACATATCTTTTGGAATTATGGCCAAAAAGTTCAACCTTGGTTTTCCCACATGCTTTTGGGAGACTTCAGATGTGTTTTTGCAAAATGTAGCCTGGTTTGGATGTTTTTCTTTGTAAGAAAAGGCTTTCGTCTTGCCACTCTACCCCATAGCCCAGACATATGAAGAATAAGGGAGATTGTTGTCACATGTATCACACAGCCAGTACTTGCCAGATATTCCTGCAGCTCCTTTAATGTTGCTGTAGGCCTCGTGGTAGCCTCCCAGACCTGTTTTCTTCTTGTCTTTTCATCAATTTTGGAGGGAGCTCCAGTTCTTGGTAATGTCACATATTTTCTGCACTTGATGATGACTGTCTTCACTGTGTTCCATGGTATATCTAATGCCTTGGAAATTCTTTTGTACCCTTCTCCTGACTGATACCTTTTAACAATGAGATCCCTCTGATGCTTTGGAAGCTCTATGTGGACCATGGCTTTTGCTGTGGGATGCGACTAAGAACATTTCAGGAAAGACCAACTAGAGCAGCTGAACTTTATTTGGGGTTAATCAGAGGCACTTTAAATGAGGGCAGGTGTATGCTGACTCCTATTTAACACGATTTGGAATGTGATTGCTTAATTCTGAACACAGCTACATCCCCAGTTATAAGAGGGTGTGCAGACTTATGCAACCACATTATTTTTCTTTTTTATTTTTCTTCCCTCCGCCTAAAAGATTTCAGTTTGTTTTTCAATTGAGTTGTACAGTTTATAGGTCACATTAAAGGTGGAAAAAGTTCTGAAATTATTTATCTTTGTCTCATTTTTTTACAGCACAGAAACCTGATATTTTAACAGGGGTGTGTAGACTTTTTATATCCACTGTATCTTCCATGTCCCTTTAAGCATATTTTTTTTTGTTTTCATCATATCATAAAAATGTTTCAACAACTAAGGAAACAATGTCTCCTTTCTTATCCACAGTAGGTCAAATATTACCTTGAAACAGGGGTTTCTGAACAGTCTACCACTTCAATAATGTATCAGTGTTGTACCTACTATTTGTAGGTCATGAAATCATAGTAAAAGTGAGAGAAGCTATATTCCTGATTATAACAGAACTAACTCTTCAACATCAATTTTGAATTATTTGTTAAAATCAGATTGCTCAGATGTTAGATTCTTCGATCTGAGCAATCCAGAGTTCTCTGGAGTGCTCACAATATAATTTTTTAAAAATCAGGGATTTTAGGAGTTGCGAGAGCCAAGTCATTTACAGTTATTTGGGATTGACTAGCTTTTTGGAGTTCAAGCAACTTGTAAAATAAATACCTGATGTGGGAAAATCAGTGAGAAATTTTGCCTTATTTAGCATCTCTGGATTTCTATAGTCATTAGGGGTAGTTCTCTCGCAATTAGTCTGCAATTATTCAGGCTTGAAATTCTGCTGTGTTACAGAGCTATTAAATTAAATTAAACCATGCTGCAAGTTACAGGCTGTAGACGCAAGCCCATAAACCATTCTTGCCAAGTTGGATGTGCAGCCGTGAACATGATCAATTAGCCAAAATTTGTTACGGTTTTAGACGGAGCCAATGGCAAAAGAGATCATCATCATTACATCACTGAAAAATGGAGGTTAGATTTCAAAGCCTTAAGGGCTTCAATTACCAGTTTCGATTGGACCCGCATTCCAGAAATAATGCAATATTAATACATCAGAAAATATTATATTCTAGTCCATGCAAGTTCCATTATATGTATTAACACATTGATTGCTAGGATTGATATAACAAGGAAATGATACATAATAAAATGTATTTTATATTGCAGATTTGCGGGGTTGAGAATGTTGTGCTATTAATTGTAATATCTAACACAATTTCCCTTTAATTATAAGTAGTGTGTTGATAGGGGTGGGGGAGGGACGCTGAGCCGCACTCACACGCCTGAAGGATTCTTAGGTCCTAGAGGATGGCCTGAATGCTGCATTTTTCCAGCTGGGGTAGTTACCGCCAACCCCTCGCCCCCCGCACCACCAAATCATAGCAGATGGTTAACTATAGAGAGTTACTCCTCTCTGGTACCCGTTGGCTTTTTGGCTCCATTTGCGGGTTATAGGTTTGAACACCAGTGAATTTGTTGCGATTTACATAGTTACATAGGCCCTCATTCAATTTGGCCAATTGAAAAGGGCTCTATATAAGCACATAGCATTTTTTTTTAAAGTTTTTAGTTAGTGAAAACCTTGCTTTTGGATAGATGTTTACTAACTAAAAACTTATTTAAAAAATAGGTTATGTGCTTATTTAGAGCCCTATTCAATTGGCCAAATCGTAATTGAATGAGGGCCATAGTATTTAAGGTTGAAAAAAGACTTTCAGTCCATCAAGTTCAACCTTTTAAGATCTCCTCTGATCTGCAAAATGCGGATTAATTATTAATCAATTATTTATCTATTTTTAATTATTAATACAGAGGAAGGCAAACAGAAAAATAAAACCAAGCGAGACTTAGCCAATCGTCTCAAAGAAAAAAAAAAATCCTTCCTCACCCCAGATATTGGCGATCGGATTTCTCCCTGGATCAATACTGTCTCTCTAATTATCCATGATAACCCTGAATTCCCTTTTTAATTAGAAATAAATCCAGTCCCCTTTTAAAGTTATCTATCGAATCCGCTGTCACCACCTCCTCTGGTAGAGAATTCCACAGATTAACCACCCTTACTGTGAAGAACCCTTTTCTTTCTTTAAGGTGGAATCTTTTTACTTCTAACCTCAAGGGATGTCCTCATGTCAGTTGAAAACCTCTTGGCACAAAAAGCTCCCTTGACAAATCTTTATACTGATCCTGGATGTATTTATATAAGGTAATCATATCTCCTATTAAACTTATTTCCTCTAGAAAAAAGGTGTCTAATTTGGTTAGTCTTTCTTCATAATTTTTTAATTTAATAGCGTGATTGGAACGTAACAATTACAGGCTTGCCAGATCAAAGAATTTGCGGGTGCACAGTTCAAATTTCCACATCCCGTAGCCTTTTTTGGCCCTTACCCCGTAAGTCGTTGGCAGGTTGCTTTACAGGGCCAATTTATTAGCCACAAGTCTTACGTAAGTGTGATTATTTGCTGTGTGCACTAATTTTGTCCAGGTGAGAGGGGACTGGTTTGCCTGTGTTAAACTTGCATAAAGGTTTGTGTCTTGTCTAGGGCTGTTTGCAACTGGGATTTACTTCTTGCAAGTAAAGTGTGATTATTTTTTGTGTGCTGTGATCAGTAGTCAGAATCTCATTTAAACAGTGGAACTTGTGAGCTTGCGAACATTTCTACCATTAAGTGCAGTTCTTGTATAAGTGTGAGAGTTTAAATAAAAGGAGGGAGTTCAAAGAAAAGAGAGCAAACATAGTGCAGAAAAGTGAAGGAGTTAATATCACATGAAGGAGTTAATGTTTTTGTGCTAAACTATCTATGAAGAAACAGACCAACCTCAATAACATGCCTGGGACATATGGTGACATTGCTGACTCGCAGGGGATTCCTGTTTTATACTTAGAAAACCACAGATTGCTACAGCTTGCTCTTGGAACTGTTTGCCCACAGAAACCCACCGCCTCCGTAACCACCTTTTTTTGTGTTACTATATAATCTATGTTCTGACAGGAAATAAATGAGCTGTGCTTACATACTACCTTGTGTGTGTGTACCTTTACTGGCGCAGTTCCTCAGAATTCTGAGGGGCCCTGAGTTCCAAGCCACCAAGTATACGAAATAGGAGACCCCCAACAAACTGGTGTCAGAAGTGGAATACAGCACATCGAAGCACGACCAGGACTGGTGAGTACAGTGAACAGTGTCTATATACACCTTCCTATACTCCTACTCCTCTCGTCCTTTGTAAACTGTATCCAAGTAGAGTAAGTTGGGGACTCTCCCTGTGGTAGGGAGAAGTTAAGCCTCTGGTAGGCAAGGATAATAATTATTCCTAAGGTGGGAATAGAAAGGATAAATATACATATACTTGGTATCTTGGTTAACAGGGCCCCAAAACCGCTGCTTCTGCTTGCTCATGAACCTTGCTGTATTGCTGTGCTGTTTAAGATAAGAGCTATTTTGTACCAGACCATATAACAAAGTCTCTGGAGACTGTAAGACGCCCCGTTTCTGTGTCTAGGGGAAACCCGTTGACGCGCAGAAAACGAACGCAAGTGACAGTCAAAAGAGAAAGAATTAGGGATATTTGCTTGCACATTTGGTCTTAAGTAATCAACTCGAAAATACTGTCGGAATTGTCGGAGCTATTTCAGCTCAGTACAGCCGCTATATTCTCTGATTGACCAACGTGTTAACAAATAAGGTTAAGTTGTCTACGGAGACGACTGCCAAAGAAAATAAAGACTAGAAGGATAGTTGAAAATGGGTACTTCCCAGTCCAAACAATACCCACATCCCAACCCGGGGGAATCATGCAAAGCTGTCATATGTAATTATATACACAGCGCAACATAAGGTCCCGTGAAAGAGCAAACGAGATAAGGCATAATAAAAGAAATAGGAACACAGAAATATAAAGGAACTTTTTCTTTACATACATTTATATAATATTCTGATTGCTTTTGTTTATAAAGTAGATGGATTGTCTTGTGTTTTGCTGCAAATACATTTGTAAGTGTTTGCTGTGCTTTCTCTTCTTTGCAATACAATTGAGAAATGCAGGTTAGAAAATTTTCCTCTGTGTCTTTAAGGCTGTAGAGATCGTGTCCACCACTGAAATATATTTCTAAAGCCGGCATATATTTAAAAAAAAAGGGAAATAGCAAGTGATTTGAAAGATAGATTTTGTATGTGAATTTGATCCAAAATGGAGTTTGTTTATGAATAGATTACAAGTGGTAAATACGGAAAGAGAAAACAGGCAGCCCTTAACCCCCGAATTAATCCTTCTACATATATGATGTATCTGAAGTGAATGTGTCAAGGACACCATGACTCAGACTGACATCAGACTTGTTATACAGACTTTTAGACTCTGATACAGAGTCAGAATGGAATTGGACTAACGTCCCTTCCATTGTGTGACAATGACTTTAGATTTGTCCAGGATTTAAGGGCAATTAATTACTTAGTCATCCCAATTGACCCGATTGTCCCTGATTTCACTGCTCTCATTACTGCCATTTCCCATGACGCCACTATATTTATATTATTGATTTATCAAACGCATTATTTTCGGTCCCATTGGACCCTGAGACACAACTACTTATGGCATTCATTTCTGATGGGCGCCAATTAACATGGACCCGCCTTCCCCTAAGGCTACGTGGATTCACCAGCTGCTTACTCACTGGTGCTCCAACAATACCTTGCGGTCATGGACCAGTGTCATAGTTCTGTCCCCATTCAGTATGTCAAATGACCTACTGTTGGTATGTACTCCTACCGGGGAAGCCAATAAACAGGATTCACTCAGTTTGCTACAGCATCTAGCAGCTGAAGGTCACATGGTAACTAAAAACAAAATACAAATGGGGGCAACACATGTATTGCAGGCAATGGATCCCATTTTACGTACGGCTGCTAAGGGGGACAGCCCAAAACATATTCAGTGGACTCCAAGCATGACTGAAGCTTATGTGACCTTAAAAGTTAGCATTATGCAGGCCCCCGTTTTAGGACTACCTGATTATTGTAAACCTTTTCATTTGTATTCAAGGGACAACTGTAAAACCATGGCCGCGGTCTGTGCCCAAGATCACGGAGGTAGTATGCGTCCCGTAGCATTCTTTTCCAAAGTAGTCCCTACTCCGTTCCAGTGGATGCCGGCGTGTCTCTGAGCATTAGCTGCTTGTGCAATGGCCGTAGAGTCAGCTAATACCGTCACCTTGGGACATTCTACCATCCTCCACACCAGTCACCAAGTGTTACAGTTACTTAAAAACCTAACCACACAACACATGACTGCTCAACGCCTCAGTGGTTATGAATGCATCCTGCTTTACCATACTAATCTAGACGTTAAATACAGCGCACCTAATTCAGGTCCTATTGCCGTCTTAAATGCTATATTAACTAGCAACCCTACATCTTCTAATGACCATGAACAGCTGCATGACTGTCTTACCACTATACATGACTCCACTTCACCTCGACCTGACCTACTGGACATGCCTATTGACCATGCTGAGAATGTGTTTGTCGATGGGTCATGTTCTAGACCTGCAGATGGGGTCTATAAAACAGGTTTTGCTGTAGTTCAGCTCCCAGATGTTGTACTTGAAGCAGGTCCCATCCCTTTTACTTCCGCCCAAACTGCTGAACTTATCACCCTTACAAAAGCATGTCACCTTTTTGCAAATAAATCTGTAAACATTTACACTGACTACCGTTATGCCTTTGGTGTGGTTCATGATTTTGGAAAAATATGACAGCAAAGAGGCTTCGTTGCTGCTGATGGTAAACCGATCTCCCACACCAATCTCATTAATTCTTTACTACAAGCTATCCAGTTACCGAAAGACATTGCCATTATCCAGACTTCGTTTCTAGAGAAAACGCCTTGGCCGATCAAGTTGCTCAAACTGCTGCTGCCGTAATACCTACACCCACCCATACTTTTTCCCTTCTCCAGCCCCCATCATGCCCACCAGATATCCTGCTTCATGAATTACAAGGCTTTGCAACACCTGATGATTTATCATATTGGCAGTCAAATGGTTTAGAAAAGGACATAAATGGCCTTTTCTCAAAAGAGGGGAAGATATGGATACCTGAGAGTAGTGCCCCAATATTCATAGGACAGGCACGTTAAAAGCAACCATGCAACAGTTACAACTGTCTTCTTGCATCAGAAACTTAAAATCACACTGCCAGACATACATACAAAGATGTATACAGTGTCTACAGAATAATTCTACAGTACCTAACAAAGCATTACATGAGCATTTGCCTCCACCCACAGCTCCATTCACCCATTTACAAATTGATTTTACTCATATCCCAAAGACAGGATCAAAGCAATTGTACCTGTTGGTGATAGTGGACCAGTTTTCACGGTGGCCTGAGGCCTTTGTAACACAAAGAGAGGATGCTAAGACGGTAGCTAAAATATTAACTAACGAGGTAATACCGAGATATGGATGCCCATTGCAAATTAACTCTGATAATGGACCAGCCTTTATTAGTGCGGTAATTAAGGAACTGTGTACAATGGCTGCAGATAACCTGGAAATTCCATATCCCTTACCATCCTCAGAGTTCAGGCATAGTGGAAAGAATGAACCGCACTATTAAGGAAAAACTTACAAAGGCCACTGCAGGTACATGGGTGAACTGGCAAAAATACCTACCTGCCATTCTAGCAGAAATTAGGATGACTCCTAATAAGTCTACCAAATCGACCCCTTTTGAGATTCTAATGGGAAGACCATTTCCAATTCCTTGGGTAAAAGGCCCACTTGTAATTATGTCTGGTGATCTTGATCTTATAAGAGAACAATATGTGCAACAATTGATTGATAAATTGAATGGCATCTATGGTGATGTGTATTCTCGCTTTCCTTTACCCTCACAGGAACCAACACATCCGTTCCAGCCAGGTGACCTCGTCTGTGTCCGACAACTGAACAGAGCAAAGAAGGGAGGCTTCCCATTCGGACCACCGACTACCGTTGTAGCAGTAACCAGGACTGCCGTCCTCACTGACTCACAGGACATCTGGATCCACGCATCTCGTCTGAAGCTGTGTCCAAAGAGGAGTGAAGCAGGTGACAAAGTCCCCGTAAAAGTGATTGAAGATAGTGATAATACAAATGTCAAACCTACTCCTGCATCCACAAAATGCATGGAAGAACTTTCTCCTGTTGATGGGCATTATGCTCCTGATTTATTTACCCTTGTGGACAGTTCTTAATTGTCATTATGACCCAGACGAACTGGGACTATTAAAGTCTGTTTGTGGTAAACACAATAACACTCACACCAATACTAGCTCACCTCATAGGTACAAGAGATCCACACACGATAATACCATTATACAAAATCGCCCCTGGGAACGTAATACATTTTCTGTAATGTTACAAGGATATGCCCACTCCTTTAACCTCTCTAATTGCTGGGTATGTGCCCACGTATCTACACATGGGGAAATGGGTATACCCCTATTTAGTCTCCCAGCCAAGAATTTCACTTAAAACCACATATATTACAATGGCAGTACAAAACCTATAAAATGGAACTTCTTTACTTATGTACAATCAGCCACACCACTTAACTCTATATGGATGCAACACCTCATATGCACGTATTTCCCATAAAAATATAATAAGAGTGTATAATTTATTCCTCTGTACACTTATCGCATGTTGTAGGACACTACTTAAAAGGATTCTACGCTAGACTACCCGCTACTATCTAAACGTACAAAGGACTGTGATATGCCAATCTCCAGGAAATTCATGTACTGGTTCGTATCTTGGGTCTTGAGCCCTAATACGAACCAGTCAGCTTGCATTATATATTTATTTTTTTATAAAGATCACGTTATGATCTAAGAGGGGAATGAAGGAGTTAATATCACATGAAGGAGTTAATGTTTTTGTGCTAAACTATCTATAAAGAAACAGACCAACCTCAATAACATGCCTGGGACATATGGCGACATTGCTGACTTGCAGGGGGTTCCTGTTTTATACTTAGTTCCAAGAGCAAGCTGAAGCAATCTGTGGTTTTCTGTTTGCCCACAGAAACCACCCGCCTCCGTAACCACCTTTTTTTGTGTTACTATATAATCTATATTATAAAGATAGTACCTAGTTACGGAGGATTAGAAATGTCTATCTCCACCATAACCTAGGAAACTAATAAGACTCTACTTTGTAAATGTGTAGCAACTGAAAATGAAAAATTATATACTAAACAATAATCTTTATTAAGAAAAAAATGATAATATATATACTATATTATTATTATTATTAAATATATACTATATAATTAATTACCTTTAACCCACCTGATATAGGCCCTTTAACACAATAAGTAGACCAATTAATTAATATTTTTAAATCTATATTTTTGGTAATTTAGAAAGGTAACAACCACCTCCAATTGTTCTATATCCTTATGATTGGGGCCTGTGACTTTTTTGTGGGTGCAGAAAGACCTCCCTCCATCTTTCCCCATAGGCCTTCTCATTTAGTATTAGACTTATCATTTAATAATATTTGTATTTGACCCCTTAGTACAGGGTTATTTGAAAAATTTAGCATTTTTAAGTATTATAGCTATATTTTATTAATCACAGAAGTATAGTTACTATAATTTAATACATATCCATAGTCTTCTACTATTAAAGTAAGTGCCTTACACTTAGCGAACACATACACACACTCACACGTGATACAAGCAACTCACAACCCGAATCTCGCGATTAACGTGAGTTCGCGATCAGAAATACCAAATCTCGCGATAAACGTGATCACGCGGCCCGCGATCGCGTCGCGGCGCCAGCGTGGACGCGGTGACGTCATCGCGTCCCGCAAAATCGCGGCACTCTTTAAAAAGACCGCGGTTTCACACAGTATCTGTCCCCTGATGAATCCGAAAAGCCAATAGCGGGGAAACGCGCGTCGGGAACAATACAAACACGTCAGGCGGCGGGGGTAAGCCCTCCCAATGTGGAGCACAATACCTACAGATTCGTCGTAGGAATATATTTTCAACATCTATAAGGTATGAGAGCATTAGTCACTAGAAACATTACTCTGTTTAACCATGAAGGTAATATAGTAATCACTATAATCTTCTATTGGTCTATATAGGACACTATTAGACTAAGCACCATTTTTGTAGACAGCAGCTTTGTGCTGTGTGTCACAACATAGAGGAGGAATTGTCCCTACCAATTTATTCACACATCTTGAACAAACTACACCAGTGTGTGATTAGATTAACTTCTTGGCACTTAATATAGAGTGATTTCCCCTCCTTACCTTTCCTCCCTCTCTCTTTTTTAGACAGCAATCACAGCAACTGTAAGCTGTCATCTGTCCTGTAAACTAGACAGGTGGTGGCTATATATGTCACCTTATGTTACTTAGCAGAGCTCTATTGTCACTTCTTTGAGCTCAATAGTGCTTACCCCCCACTTATATACCAGAGCCGGCCTGCTCAAGACATACTTTTATAGTATATCTTTTTTAATATTCTTATTCCACTTTTTCAATTATTATCATTTTTTTCTTAATAAAGATTATTGTTTAGTATATAATTTTTCATTTTCAGTTGCTACACATTTACAAAGTAGAGTCTTATTAGTTTCCTAGGTTATGGTGGAGATAGACATTTCTAATCCTCCGTAACTAGGTACTATCTTTATAATATATCCTTTTTACTCTATTATACTTAGAGAATAGTTTCTATTTCTTATTACCTGTTTACTATATAATCTATGTTCTGACAGGAAATAAATGAGCTGTGCTTACATACTACCTTGTGTGTGTGTACCTTTATTGGCGCAGTTCCTCAGAATTCTGAGGGGCCCTGAGTTCCGAGCCACCAAGTATACGAAATAGGAGACGCCCCCAAAAAAAAGAAAGAAATAAAAAGTTCTGTTTTTTTTTTTTAATGGAGCTTTATACAAATATTTTTTTTTTTATTATTGTTTATTTTTCCCGCTGAGGTTTTGTAGAAAATAATTAGGAGTCAGTCCAGTGGCAACCTCACTCAGTGTACAGCCTGTCATATGAATGCACTACTGGAACAGATGATCCAGGGTCCATACCTCTGTGACATGTGAGCATGTTGCCTCTCTGGAAGCTCAGATTGGAGAACTAGAGAGGAGAATTGCAGCACTGATATTGCTCCACTGGAACGAGAGTTGGTGCCCCCATGAGCAAATTTTACCTGAGCCTAGGATGGAGGGTAGCGATGCAACTAGTGAGGATGTCCATGGAGGTAGCTGGGTTACAGTTACAAGATGGAGATGGGGGAACACGAAGAGGAAGCGTGCAAGTTCTGAGTTTGCAAACACCAACACATTTGCCAAATTGAGTGCAACTGTTGGGGATGTCCATTCAGGAATGGCAATGTCAGATAGAGCTGTTCCCTAACAGCTAGGAGAACAGTCCTACTGGAGGAGTGGGAGGGCAGCACAGGCAGAGTAACAGACAGGTTTTGGTTGTAGGGGACTCTATTATTAGGAAGGTGGAAAAGGGTGATTTGTCAGTTTGCTGTCTCCCGGGTGCTCGGGTTCGGCATGTTGTGGATCTGGTAGATAAATTATTGGGAGGGGCTGGAAATGAACCAACGGTTTTGGTACATACTAGTACCAATGACAAAGTTAGTGGAAGATGGAGCATTGTAAAAAATGATTTTAGAGAACTAGGGATAAAGCTTAATACAAGGATCTTCAAGGTAGTATTTTTTGAGATACTACCTGTGCCACGTGCTAGTTCAGGGAGACAGGAGGAGCTTAGGGAGTTTAATGCGTGGCTAAAAATGTGGTGTTCTTCAAGAGGGGTTTGGGCTTTTAGAGCACTGGGCTGACTTCTCACTTGGGTACAATCTCTATAGCAGGGATGCATTGCACCTTAATGATGAGAGAGCTTTTGTGCTAGAGGATAGAATGGTAGAAAGGCTGAAGGAGTTTTTAAACAAGTAGGTGGGAGGGGGGAGGGACTAGATGATTTTAAGGGGGAGACCATCCTGAAGGCCACAAATTACAGCGGTTTGAGCTTGCGACTGCGGCTATATATACTGGCTAATTTCCAGATCTTTCTCATTTTCTCCTCAGGTGATGAACAGTGTGACTGGACATTTATCTGCTGGGTTAATTTATGAACAGAGATTGTTAAATCTTTAAGATTGGCAAGTCTGCATATTACAGGTAAGAGGTGAAATATTAAGAATTATTAATTAATTCATTTATTTAAAAAAAAAAAATCAAAATATTAACATTTAGTTACAATCACAAAAACAAAAAGGACTAACAACTCCTATGTATATAAATATTGAGAAGAAAGTAAATTATTTTGTTATAAAAACATATCTTGATAATGGATAGTGTGGAATGTAAAAAAAATGGATTCATAGAGAAAAAAAGTTGAATATTATGAAAACAAAAATTAATAATTATCTTTTCAAATTAAAACTTGCAGGTCACTTTCAAAAGATACTTTGTGAAGAGAGTGTTACAGAAAATATGCTGCTGTGGGCGTTTGTGCAGACAGACTGTCAGATTCGCAGAAGTGTGCTGAAATCGAATTAAATAGAAAAGGTATAGTATATTTAGTAAATCATACATTAGATCATTTAATAAAAAAAAAAGCAATTGACAATATTCGAAATAATTATAGCTAATTAATTAAGAAATATATAGATTAATAAATGTAAACAAAATAAAGTAATGTGGGGTAATGTTCTGCAATTAAAGTCTATTCATAGATAAAATAAGAATTATAGGAAACTAGGCAATTACGCATCAAAAATGACGGGAGTAAAATTGTAAGCCTGGCAATACAGTTTGCCACACAATGTGAGGCCAAGAGCCCTCTGCGCACCGTTGGCGCTCATCGCGGAACGTGCCTTCCCCGATTGAAATGATCACCTTCGGTGCTCATTGCAATTCTCTCCCCCTGTGTAGTTTATAGGCTTAAGTGTTACTGTATTTGGTTGTGCCTTGGGTTAAGTGTTAATACCTTGTATTAAATGTGACTGGCTTTTTTTAAGTGTTTCTTCTTAGGGCTTGTTTTCGTTGACAAACATGCCTCATAAGAAATTGCAACCTCACTCACAGGCTTTCTGGCACTCCCACTGTGCTGTGTATGAGTGTGTAAGTGAATTTGAGGCATATTGTTTGTTTTTTTAGGCCTTTCCTGTTTTGTGGTACGGCCGTTAAGAGCGGATTTTTTGCGACGCGCACAGTGTATGGACGGGTTTTAGCCCTATAGGTCGTTAGTCCAGCGTGCCGCAACTGCTTGCCTCGCTTTGTGAGGCTTGCAGTGCAATGAGCGCCTTCTGCACTCATTGCAGCCTGTCCCGGGTGCTGCAGGTGTCAATGGCTTGCCTCGCAGAGCGTGACCAACGGCCCATATATCCACAACTATTATATGTGATATGCTGTTGATATTAATAATTTAAATAGTAAGTAAAAGGTTGAGGACAAAAAAAAAGGAGATTAATGTATTGAAATGCTATTTAGACATAACAAATATAATTACTTACAATGAAACACAGGTTTGATTATATCACACTTAAATTTTTAGGACCAACTGAAAAAAAATTGCAACAGCATTTACAGACCATTTTAGGTTGCAAAGAAGAGTGGAGGCTGAAGAAAAAAGCCATTACAATTCAGAAATCAACTAAAAAAAGGTAAGCTTAAGAAATATATTAGGGACATGGAGAATTGGGGGGGAAAAAAAGAATAGATAAAAATAAAAATATTATACTTAACAATTACAGATTATAATGACGGATATCAACAAAAGCACAGAAGAACGCAAAAATGCTTAACAAGGGAACACGTACAAAGATGGAGAGAAAGACGCTCATTGGAGACGGTGCAAAGGATAAGAGAAGCAGAAAATTGCAAAGAAAAGAACAAGGAGTGGGAACGTTAAATCGACACGTTAGAGAGCTACCAATACAAAACGATAAAGATGCATGTGACCAATATGGTAAATATAGTAATGATGATGATATATGTTTGCAGGAAAGTACTTTATTTACAGGTATATCAGTAGAGCCTCACAATTGTGGTTTGTTAAATGTTGTTTGTCAGTTTTGTGGGGCGTATAATTTTCAAAAGGTAAGACCAAGAGATTAAGAGTATATTTGTTGTTGTCAGAAAGGAATGGCAAGAATGCCACAAAGATACCAATTTCTACAATATTTACAAAGCATAATGACAGATCCTACATTTCCCAATTATATGAATTTTAAACTAAACATACAGTCTTATAATACAATATAACAGTGCAATTTCATTTGCTTCAATGGGGGGGCACATTAACTGCTAATGTGCCAGGGCATGGCCCTTACTGTTTTAAAATACAAGGCCAAACTTACGATCGTAATTCACATTTACATCCAGAAGTAGGAGAGCAAAGAAAATGTGCTCAATTATATGTCCTAGATACAACGGAAGCAGTTTTTCAAGAGCTTGATAACATTGTGGCCAACAACCGATATACTCAAGCACACAAAAAATTACCAGCAGTAGAACAACAGAGTCATGCTGAACAAAATCAGTTGTCTATGCCAAGAATTAATATGGTTCTAAAAAGAGATTGACATTGTGATCAAAGACGTTATCATTTACCAAAATCTAATTAAGTTGCCATGGTGTTTCAAAATGACGATGGGGGAACCCCCATTTAAGCGGGATTTTAGAATATATCCCAGAAATCAAGAGCAACCTTTCATTAATATAGATATCTTAAGTAGTAATTTGGATCCAATTACATATCCTATTTTTTTATCCAAAGGGTGAGGCAGTATGGCACAAACTACTATTCAAGATTAATTTAATCCTATTTTAAATGGCGGAAAACTCACACAACAATGGATCACTGATTCATATCTACAAGTCGAAGCAAATAATTTAAATTTTATAACATTTCAACAAAATAAACTACATGTTGAACAATATTGTGGCCTGATGGATTATGTTGCTGAATTGGCTACAAACAGAGAAGTTCCAGCTGTCCGAGCCATCATTTTGCCATCTTCTTTCCAAGGGTCTCCTCACAGTATGCAAGAAAGATACAATGACGAAATGGCTATTTTGACTAAATTTGGAAAACCAGATTTATTTATTGCATTTACATGTAATCCACGATGGCAAGAGATTGTGCAAAATTTGAAAGCTGGACAAAGTCCTTCTGATTGACCAGATTTAGTGGCTAGAGTTTTCAAAAAGATGCATTAACACATGACATAACCATTGCACATTTATTTGGAAAATGTGTGGCTTCTGTTTAAACTATTGAATTTCAAAAAAGAGGACTTCCACATGGACATATACGTCTAATAATCCAAGAAAAAGATACATTGAATATGTCTGAGAGAGTGGATTCAGTGATTAGTGCTGAACAACCAGATCCAGAAAAACATTCAAAACTTAATGAAATTGTTACACATCGTATGATTAATGTGGAGAGATAAATCCACAGTCACCATGTATGAAAAATATGAAATGCACCAAAGAATTCACAAAATAATTTAGAGTGCAAATGTATGCAAATTATGATGGCTACCCTTTGTATAGAAGAAGGACTATGCAATTATTTGTGGTAAAATTATACATAATCGATATGTGGTTCCACATTTGCTGATGAAGTACAAATGCACACATAAATGTGAAGGCTTGCACATCTATCAAATCCATACAATATGTGTATAAATATATTTACAAAGTATATGGTGCAGCAACTGTAGTGGTTCAAGGTGCACAAAACGAACAAGATAATCCAACTTTACATAATGAACTTGCATGTTATGTCGATGCAAGGTATGCAAGTGCTCCAGAAGCAACGTGGCAGCTTCTGCAATTTGAAACGTACGATCGTTCATATGCCGTCTATCTTGATTAGCTGTACATTTGCCACAAAAACAATTAGTTTACTTTAGCGCTGGGGATGAAAGAAATACGTTGGCCCAAAATGGAGAGAGAGAAATATTACTTACTGCTTGGTTTACATCTGTAATTGTAATGACAGTGAGGCAAGGGAATTCTTCTACATAGAGATTCCATATCATTATGTTTTCATAAATGGGGCATGGTGAAAAAGGAGTGGCAATAAAATTATCCCAAGAATTTATACTGTTAGTTCAAGAGTCATTTAACGTTTCAGAATACTCCTTTAAATGTTCCTGGTGCACACAGTAATGTACATTTACACACAGTGAATGACAGTTTATGATACATTTCAATTAGCTGCGTGAAATAGAAATTTCCTTGCAGATGATACTGAATGGGAAAGATGTCTAGAAGAAGTAGAACTATATGGCAAGTGCCTAAGCAAATGAGGGAACAGTTTTCATTAATTTGCATATTTTGTATTGTACCTGATCTTTGTGGAACAAATTTAAAATTGAATATGTGTGAAGACTTCAGGAACAAATACAGTGAGTCCATGAAAGAATTAAAAGGCTTAATGGAAATTCAAGAGGTATTTCTTTGTCATGGATTAAGTTGTGCAACTTTTAATCTGCCAGATCCAGTAATTATAGATGACATAAACTATGAATAATATGACTGTTATGTGGAAAAACAAAGTAGAACAAAAAATAGCCTTTAAATACATTGCAATTGGAAGCATTGGAAGGTGGTAGAACTGTGCATAGTGGATTTAAACTTCCAGTTCCCATTTTGGAAACATCAGTCTCAGATATTAGAATAACATCATTCCAAGCCAAAAATCTAAAAAAAAAAAAAAAAAACTCATTATATTTGATGAGGTAACAATGATGTCTTGCCATGCTCTAAAATGTATTGATCGGTTGTTATGGCTAATGATTTGCCTTTTGGAGGCAAGGTGATGTTGTTAGATGGATTTTAGGCAAACATTACCTGTTGTTATCCATGGAAATAGAACAGACATAGTGGAAACATGTATAAAGTTAAGTCCACTATGGAAACTATTTACACACCTTAAATTAGAGAAAAATATGAGATCAGGAGGCCTAAATGAATGGAGGTGATAGTACACCTTGACCACTGACGAAGGCTAAGCATTTATGGCCAGTGAGTTCTCATGAGACTTAGCTAATAGTTAGTAATGCTTGCAAATGGGAATCAGATGAGTTGGTATATTGTTACAGTTAAATTTAGCACATGCATGTTTTTAAATTGTTTATCCTCCTCTGCCTTTTTCTTTTCTACCACTTTTTTTTCAGATTTTTGTTTTGTCAACACTGTGTGAAACTGGATTGGATCTGTTTCATTGAGCAGATATAGACAAGTTGTAAGTGCTGTGCACATTAATGGTTCATTCCATTAAATGGAGTGATTTCTGATGATCCTTTTATTCATCAGAATCCGGTTGCAGGTGCTATGCATCATGGTTATTCTAGACTATGACATTACCCCCTGTAGGTATCCACTTTTTCCACCAAGAGCCTCTTGCTTTCACAGGATCCGCTCACACCACACCCATAATATTAATGCACAGTCTTGTCCATTTCTTATTGTGGTCTGTGTATAAAATAAAGCTTTGTTATATTATTCTAAGCGTGTCAGTGTTTTCAATGGTTGGGTTTTTGGGACATCCACATACATCACATTTGTGTCACAGTAAACTAATGAGCACTAGTTACTATGCTATAGGTTAATACATATATTAATAATAATAATAATAATATTAATAATAATAATGGTAGTGATAATATCATAACATATAAAATAAAAAATTATATATATATATATATATATATATATATATATATATCACATATATAGTTGTGAGCATGCGGGCCGTTGCTCACGCTTGCGGGCTCGCACAGCGAGCCTGCGGCCCTCGCGAAGCGAGGGTCGCAGTTGCTGGCAAGGAGCGCCGAAGTACCCACGGCTGGACCCGGAGCCGCAGTGTGGCAGCCGCTAATTTGACCAAGCCACCGAACGTCACTATGAGGGCGTGACCTAATTTGGGCTGGGCGTTATACTCACAAGACAGTTGGGCGGCAACTCCTCGCACCCACTGATTAATGGGCGGGTCTGTCAAACAGTTGGGCAACTCACCAATCAGCGGTTGTCACAAGCTCACAGAATAGAGTTGCCTATGGGATTGTCCATGTTCTGCATTCCCTGCCTAGGCCAAGATCAAATCCATGTTAACCATGTGATTGCTGGGATTCGTTAATGTCACAAGCAAGTCACTGGTTCTGTGTTTTGGAGAATTCTACGTGAATAACACATCTAGAAATAGTAATATATAGATTATAAATATCTATTCATCCAAATAGTACTTAAATCCCAAATTTCTTCCATATCTGACCACCTAGAGGTAATACCGTATATACTCGAGTATAGGCAGAGTTTTTCAGCCCTCGAGTCACTCTCCCCCCTGTGTCTCTCTAACCCCCCAGTGTCTCTCTAACCCCCCGCCGTGTCTCTCTAACCCCCCGCCGTGTCTCTCTAACCCCCCGCCGTGTGTCTCTCTACCCCCCCCCCGTGTGTCTCTCTACCCCCCCCCCCCGTGTGTCTCTCTACCCCCCCCCCCGTGTGTCTCTCTACCCCCCCGTGTGTCTCTCTACCCCCCCCCGTGTGTCTCTCTACCCCCCCCCCGTGTGTCTCTCTACCCCCCCCCGTGTGTCTCTCTACCCCCCCCCGTGTGTCTTTCCCTCCCCCTCCTCAACCTAAACCCCCCTCAACCTCCCTCCTCCACCTAAACCCCCCTAAATACCTCCCCCCTCTCCCCTCACTTACCTGCTTGTGCTCCTTGACCCGGCGCCGGCACCCGGTATATGCTAATGACGCGGCGCTCATGTGACCTCACATGCGCGCTGGGTCAAGGAGCGAAGGCCGGAGCACAAGCATGTAAGTGAGGGGAGAGGTATTTAGGGGGGTTTAGGTGGAGGAGGGGGGTTTAGGTTGAGGAGGATTGAGGGGAGAAGTTGAGGTTGAGGAGGTGGGTTGGTGTTGAGGGGGGTTGAGGATGGGGGGTTGAGGAGGAGGGGTTGAGGAGGGGGGGTTGAGGAGAGAGGATGAGGATGGGGGGGTTGAGGATGGAGGATGAGGATTGGGTTGACGATGGGGGGTTGAGGATGAGGAGGGAGGATGAGGAGGAGGGGGGTTGAGGTTGAGGAGGGGGATTGAGGATGGGTGGTTGAGGAGAGAGGATGAGGATGGGGGGTTGAGGAGGGTGATAAGGGAGGGGGAAGAGACAAAGGGAAGGGAGAGGTTGGAAGAGACACAGGGAAGGGAGAGGTTGGAAGAGACACAGGGAAGAGAGAGGGGAGAAGAGACACGGAGAGAGAGGGGGACATAGAGGGCACAAGAGGGACACAGGGGGCAGCACATTTCCCACCCTCGGCTTATACTCGAGTCACTCATTTCACCCAGTATTTTGTGGTAAAATGGTTGCCTCGGCTTATACTCGGGTCGGCTTATACTCCAGTATATACGGTATATTGAAGCCTGAACATAGGGATCCATTTGTTACACTATAGAGGTACAAAAAAAAAAAAAAAGAGTAAGCACTGGAGTATCACATATATAGTTGTGAGCATGCGGGCCGTTGCACACGATTGTGGGCTCGCAAAGCGAGGGTCGCAGTTGCAGGCAGGGAGCGCCCTCGCAAAATTTAGGGAGTGGAGGGGGAAGGAGACACAGGGGAGGGGAGAGGAGGGGAAGAAGACACAGGGGAGGGGAAAGGAGGGGAAGAGACACAGAGGGGGGGGACACAGGGGGTGGAGAGGGGGAAACAGACACGGGAGGGTGAGGGGGAAGAGACACAGGGGAGGGAGGGATAGAGGGGGAAAGACATAGGGGAGGGAGATGGGTGAATGAGACACAGGGGAGGCTGAGGGGAAGGAAGAAGACACAGGAGGGAGTGGAGGGGAAGGAGACACAGGGGAGGGAGAGGGGGAAAGAGACTAGGGGAGCAAGAGGGGGAAAGAGACAAAGAGGAGGGAGATGAGGGCGAAGAGACACAGGGGAGGGAGAGGAGGGGAAGAGACACAGGGGAGGGAGAGGAGGGGAAGAGACACAGGGGAGGGAGAGGAGGGGAAGAGACACAGGGGAGGGAGAGGAGGGAGAGGGGGAAAAAGACAAAGGTGAGGGAGAGGGGAGGAAGAGACAAAGGTGCGGGAGAGGGGAGGAAGAGACGAAGGTGAGAAAGAGGGGAGGAAGAGACACAGGGGAGGTAGCTTGGGGGAAGCAGACACAGGGGAGGGAGATTGGGGGAAGCAGACACAAAGAGGGCAAGGAGACACAAGGGAGGGATATGAGGGGAAGAGACACAGGGAGGGAGAGGGGGAAAAGAAACAGGGGCGTGAGAGGGGAAAGCGAGGGGGGGAAGTGACACAGGTAAGGGAGCCAGGGGAAAAGACACAGGGGAGGGCAAGGAGGGGAAAGAGACACAGGGGATGGAGGGAGACAGAGGGGGAAAGGAGAAACAGGGGTGGGAGAGATGTAGGAAAGGAGACACAGTGGAGGGGGGAAGGAGACACAGAGGAGGGAGAGGGGGGGAGACACAAAGGAGGGAGAGGGGGAAGACACAGGCAAAGATACAGGGGATGGAGGGGGAGAAACAGACACGGGAGGGAGGAGGAGAAGAGACACAGGGGAAGGTGAGGAGGGGAAGAAGAGGTGGGAAGGAGACACACAGGAGGGAGAGGGGGGAAGAGACACAGAGGAGGGAGAGGGGGAAACAGACACGGGAGGGAGGGACAGATGGGGAAAGGAGACACAGGGGAGGCTGAGGGGAAGGAAGAAGACATGGGAGGAAGTGGAGGGGAAGGAGAAACAGAGGAGGGAGAGGGGGGAAAGCTAGGGGAGGGAGAGGGGAAGAGACTCAGGGAAGGGATATGGGGGAAGGAGAAACAGGGGAGGGATATGGGGGAAGGAGAGGGGGAAACAGACACAGGAGGGAGAGGGTGAAGAGACACAGGGGAGGGCAAGTAGGGGAAAGAGACATAGGGGATGGACGGAAACAGAGGGGGAAAGGAGACACAGGGGAGGGAGAGGATGGGGAAGGATGAGTGCAGGGGAGGAAGAGAAGGGGGAAAGAGTGCAGGGGAGGGAGAGGAGGGGAAAGACACAGGGGAGGCAGAGGGGGAAAAAGACACGGGGAGGGAGACGTGGGAAAGAGACACGTGATGGAGATGGGGCAGGGAGACAGTGGAAGGAGATGGGGGAAGGAGACAGGGGAGGGAGGCACAGGGGAGGGGGAAAAGAGACACAGATGAGGTAGATTGGGGGAAGCAGACAAAGGGAAAGTCAAGGAAGGGAAGGAGACACAGAGGAGGTAGTGGAGGGGGAGACAAGGGAGGGAGATGGGGGTAGGAGACAAGGGAGGGAGATGGAGGTAGAATACACAAGGGAGGGAGGGAGAGCAGGGGGAAGAGGCACAGGGGAGGGAGATGGGAGAAGGTGACACAGGTGATGTAGATTGGGGGAAGCAGACACAGGGGAAGTCAAGGAAGGGAAGGAGACACAGGGGAAGTCAAGGAAGGGAAGGAGACACAGAGGAGGGAGTGGAGGGGGAGACAAGGGAGGGAGATGGGAAAGAAGACACAAGGGAGGGAGGGAGAGAGAGGGGGAAAGAGACAGGGGAGAGAGTTTGGGGGAAACAGACACAGGGGAGGGCAAGGAGGGGAAAAAGACACAGGGGAGGGAGGGAGACAGAGGGGGAAAGGAGACACAGGGTAGAGCAGGGGGAAGGAGGAGTGCAGGGGAGGGAGAGGATAAAGAGACACTGGGGAGGGAGATGAGGGAACGGAGACACAGGGGAGGGAGTTGAGGGAAGGAGACACAGGGGAGGAAGATGAGGGAAGGAGACACAGGGGAGGGAGATGAGGGAAGGAGACACAGGGGAGGAAGATGAGGGAAGGAGACACAGGGGAGGGAGATGGGGGAAGGAGACACAGGTGATGTAGATTGGGGGAAGCAGATACAGCAGAAATCAAGTAAGGAGAAACAGAGTAGGAAGTGGAGGGGGAGACAAGGGAGGGAGATGGGGGGAAGAAGACACAAGGGAGGGAGGGATGAAGGGAGGGGGAAAGACAAACAGGTGAGGTAGAATACGGGAAGCAGAAACAGGGGAGGGTAAGGAGGGAAAGAGACACAGGGGAGGGAGACAGAGGGGGAGGGAGACAGAGGGGGAAAGGAGACACAGGGGAAGAGACACAGGGGAGGGAGAGGGGGAAAGAGACACTGGGGAGGGAGATGAGGGAACGAGACACAGGGGATGGAGATGGGGGAACGGAGACACAGGGGAACGGAAAAACAGGGGAGGGCGGTGGGGGGAAGGAGACGCAGGGGAGGGAGGTGGGGAAAGGAGACACAGGGGAGGAAGATGGGTAAGGTGACACAGGTGATGTAGATTGGGGGAAGCAGATACAGCGGAAGTCAAGGAAGGGAAGGAGACACAAAGGAGGGAGTGGAGGGGGAGACAAGGGAGGGAGATGGCGAAGGAGACAAGGGAGGGAGATGGCGAAGGAGACAAGGGAGGGAGATGGCGAAGGAGACAAGGGAGGGAGAGAGAGGGAAAGAGACAGGAGAGAGAGATTGGGGAAACAGACACAGGGGAGGGCAAGGAGGGGAAAAACCTAGAGGAGGGAGGGAGACAGAGGGGGAAAGGAGACACAGGGGAGGGAGAGGAGGGGGAAGGAGGAGTGCAGGGGAGGGAGAGGGTAAAGAAACACTGGGGAGGGAGATGAGGGAACAGAGACACTGGGGAGGGAGATGAGGGAAGGAGACACTGGGGAGGGAGATGAGGGAAGTAGACACAGGGGAGGAATATGGGTAAAGTGACACAGGGAAGGGAGATGGGGGAAGCAGATACAGCGGAATTCAAGGAAGGGAAGGAGACAAGAGAGGGAGATGGGGGAAGGAGACAAGGGAGTGAGATGGGGAAGAAGACATAAGGGGGGAAGGAGACACGGGGGAGGGAGAGGGGGAAGGAGACACGGGGGAAGGAGACACAGGGGAGGTAGATGGGGAAAGGAGACACAGGGGAGGTAGATGGGGAAAGGAGACACAGGGGAGGTAGATGGGGGAAAGACACAGGGGAGGTAGATGGGGGAAAGACACAGGGATGGGAGAGGGGGGGAAAGACACAGGGATGGGAGAGGGGGGAAAGACACAGGGATGGGAGAGGGGGGAAAGACACAGGGATGGGAGAGGGGGGAAAGACACAGGGATGGGAGAGGGGGAAAGACACAGGGATGGGAGAGGGGGGAAAGACACAGGGATGGGAGAGGGGGGAAAGACACAGGGATGGGAGAGGGGGGAAAGACACAGGGATGGGAGAGGGGGGAAAGACACAGGGATGGGAGAGGGGGGAAAGACACAGGGATGGGAGAGGGGGGAAAGACACAGGGATGGGGGAGGGGGGAAAGACACAGGGATGGGGGAGGGGGGAAAGAAACAGGGATGGGGGAGGGCGAATGAAACACAGGGGAGGGCGAATGAAACACAGGGGAGGGAGATGGGGAAGAGACACAGGAGTGAGAGGGGGAAAAAAGAGACACAGGGCAGTGAGACGGGAAGAGGGGAAGAGACAAAGGAGAGGGGGGAGAGACAGGGTAGCGAGTAGGAAAAAGAGACACAGGGGAGGGAGAGGGGGAAGAGAGACACAGGTAAGGTAGACTGGGGAGAAGCAGACACAGGGGAGGGCAAGGAGGGGGAAGGAGGAGAAAGGAGAGGGAGTGGAGGGGAAGGAGACACAAGGGAGGGAGATGGGAGAAAGAAACACAGGGGAGGGAGATGGGGAAGGGAGAGGGGGGAAGCGAGAGGACAGACACAGGGGAGGGAGAGGTGGGAAAGAGACACCGGGAAGGGAGCCGGGTGGAAAAAAATATACAGTGGAGGGGGGAAAAAGACACAGGAAAGGGAGAGGGGGAAAGCGAGGGGACAGACACAGGGTAGGTAGAGGTGGGAAAGAGACATCGGGAAGGGAGCCGGGGGGAAAAAAAACATACAGTGGAGGGGGTAGAGAGGGGGAAAGAGACACAGGAAAGGAAGAGGGGGGAAAAGAGACACATGAGGTAGACTGGGAAAACAGACAGGGGGAGGGAGATGGGGAAAGGAGACACAGGCAAGGGAGAGGGGAGGAAGGAGACATAGGGGAGGATGGGGGGAAGAGATACATGGGAAGGAGAGAAGGTGAAAGAGAAACAGGGGAGGGAGATTGAGGGAAGCAAACACAGGGGAGGGAGATTGAGGGAAGCAAACACAGGGGAGGGAGAAGGGGAAAGGAAACACAGGGAAGGGAGAAGTGGGAAATGAGACACAGGGAAGGGAGAAGTGGGAAATGAGACACAGGGAAGGGTTGGAAGAGAGGGGAAAGGAGACACAGAAGAGGGAAATGAGAGGAAGAAGACATAGGGGAGGATGAGGGGGAAGAGATACAAGGGAGGGAGAGAAGGGGAGAGAGACACAGGGGAGGTAGATTGAGGGAAGCAGACACAGGGGAGGGAAAAGGAGACACAGGGGAGGGAGAAGGGGAAAGGAGACACAGGGAGGGAGAAGGGAAAAAAGGGACACAGTGGAGGGAAATGGGAGGAAGAAGACATAGAGGAGGATGAGGGGGGAAGAGATACAAGGGAGGAAGATTGAGGGAAGCAGACACAGGGGAGGGAGAGGGGGAAGGAGAGACATGAGGGAAAGGTGGAAAGAAGAGACAAAGGGGAGGGAGATGGGGAAGGAGACACGGAATGGAGAGGGGGAAAGAGAGACAGGGGAGGGGGAAGGAGACACAGGGGTGGGAGAGGGATGGAAAGAGACACAGGGGTGGGAGAGGAATGGAAAGAGACACAGGGGTGGGAGAGGGATGGAAAGAGACACAGGGGTGGGAGAGGGATGGAAAGAGACACAGGGGTGGGAGAGGGATGGAAAGAGACACAGGGGTGGGAGAGGGATGGAAAGAGACACAGGGGTGGGAGAGGGATGGAAAGAGACACAGGGGTGGGAGAGGGATGGAAAGAGACACAGGGGTGGGAGAGGGATGGAAAGAGACACAGGGGTGGGAGAGGGATGGAAAGAGACACAGGGGTGGGAGAGGGATGGAAAGAGACACAGGGGTGGGAGAGAGATGGAAAGAGACACAGGGGTGGGAGATTGGGGAAAGGAGAGAAGGGAGGGAGATGGGGAAGGAGACACAGGGGAGGGAGATGGTGAAGGAGACACAGGGGAGGGAGATGGTGAAGGAGACACAGGGGAGGGAGATGGGGAAGGAGACACAGGGGAGGGAGATGGGGAAGGAGACAAAGGCAGGAGAGGAAGGGAAAGAGAAACAGGTGAGGGAGATTGGGGGAAGGAGAGATGGGAGAGGGGGAAGGAGACATGGGAGGGAAAGGGGGGAAGGAGACAAGGGAGGAAGAGGGGGGAAAGACACAGGGGAGGGAGATGGGGAAGGAGACACAAGGGAGGGAGATGGGGAAGGAGACACAAGGGAGGGAGAGGGGGGAAGAAACACAGGTTAATGAGAGGGAAAAGAGACACAGGAGAGTGAGAGAGGGGAAGGAGACACAGGAGAGTGAGAGAGGGGAAAGAGACACAGGAGAGTGAGAGAGGGGAAAGAGACACAGGAGAGTGAGAGAGGGGAAAGAGACACAGGAGAGTGAGAGAGGGGAAAGAGACACAGGAGAGTGAGAGAGGGGAAAGAGACACAGGAGAGTGAGAGAGGGGAAAGAGACACAGGAGAGTGAGAGAGGGGAAAGAGACACAGGAGAGTGAGAGAGGGGAAAGAGACACAGGAGAGTGAGAGAGGGGAAAGAGACACAGGAGAGTGAGAGAGGGGAAAGAGACACAGGAGAGTGAGAGAGGGGAAAGAGACACAGGAGAGTGAGAGAGGGGAAAGAGACACAGGAGAGTGAGAGAGGGGAAAGAGACACAGGAGAGTGAGAGAGGGGAAAGAGACACAGGAGAGTGAGAGAGGGGAAAGAGACAAAGGAGAGTGAGAGAGGGGAAAGAGACACGGGAGAATGAGAGGGGGAAAAGAGACACAGGAGAGTGAGAGGGGGAAAAGAGGCACAGGGCAGTGAGATGGGAAGGGGGAGAGACAAAGGAGAGGGGGAAAGAGACGGAGGGGGGCAGAAAAATTAAATATTATCCCATAATTTGGAACGGGCAAGTGACTAGTAATAAAATGTTCTGCTCGTACTTGACATGTGATGTAGCGGTGTAATTTAAACCACTATTTATTTTCCCAATGTAAATGTGATGAGCGAGATGTCTATGCAATTAGATTTATATTTCAGGGTCCACATTCGAGCCTGAGTGAGAAAGGGTTAATATGGCAAGCAGTTTCATGTTTTGGTGTTGCTATTTAATCAGAGTGTCTTTAATTGCTTTATGCATGTTGCAGCATGGCTTTTCATATTGGCATATGCATAACCATTCCAACATATGATGAAATAAAAAATGTTTTAAATGCCTATCTTTTATTTGTGGATTGTTGTGCAATGAATTGTAATGCCTTTCATTGCTTGCCCCATATTTTGAAGTCCAGTGGTGTGTTTTTTATTGTCTTTTACAGTTTTGAGTACTTGTCTGTAAACCCTTTGCGGGTCCTATTTGGAGGTGGTTGTATCTACTTTACTGTATCCATAAACTGTGTAAAATTGCTGAAGAATGTCTTATGTTTTTGTTTGTACTTTTCCTGTACTGCCATTTACTTTTACAATATCAGTTAGGGATTGTGGGGTCCGATTAAATTCAGGAGATGAGTTTGTATATTTAATTACTAAAATTATAGTAGCAATAATGTTTGTAATACTGTTTTGGTTGGGCATGTTGGAATGTGATGGTGTTAAATGCTCTTGTCTTTTAGTTATAGTTTCTTTAGAGTGTTTGAATTTGTAGAGTGATATGTTTTGGTGAGGGTGGCATAAGGCTATATGTATTCTGCATTGGTTATCTGTGCATAAAGTAAATAGAATTACCTATATCTATCTAAATATACTATTAGATTGAGACAAACTGTATTGGTTCAAGTTCACAAATAGTGTTGCATTGGGAACAGTTTGCTGTTGTTGCTAGATTAGTTCTGCCACATACTAAAGGACTACTATATAGGCAAAAATATAGTTAGACTGGTAGTGCAAGGAATTAATAATGAAGTAACCATCATCAGTTACCTATTCCTGCGCTCTGTGGTGAGATACAAGTTTCCAAAATAGCAGAGAATCAGCCTCCTCTCACTAGGGAGATATCTGGAGGCTTGTCAAACAGTGATCACATGACCGCCAGAACACCAGGCACCCGAGATTTGGCTCATTCACATGTGTCTAGGTTCCCACCCTGAGAATGTACATCTCAAAAGGGTACAGTACTGGGAGCATGCATGCTGATGTCATCAGCATCATTGTACATGCTAGGGCTGGGAAACAAAAATACATCTGTGCATTATTATTTTGATCCATACCTTGCACTGTTTTTAATAGTGGGGTGTGGTATCTGTGTTAAAGTGCTAAATTATGTATGTAATATTATGTGGAAATCGTTTTTTTTTTTTTTTTAATAAACCAATAGACTTTATGAGATTTTGTAGAGACTGTTTTAGGCTATCAAATTGTTGGATTGCAGGCTCTCCCACTATGTACTGGTCTACATCGTTTCTCTAAGTGCCTTTTCAGGGATTAGTATAGGGCCCAATGTGTGTATCTTAAAAAAAAAAAAAGTTTAGACTAATTGCTGATAAAGCACTTACAAGTACCCTAACTGCAGAGTAATTCCTACATAGCTATGTTAATCACTCATCCCTAAAACATTGTGAGAGAACTCCTACGGCTGAGTGCTTCGAGTGAACTTCACTACACAGTCGAAAAGCAAGGCATAAATCTGCATGGAGTTTTGCACCGAAAATAAAGTATGAGTTACTCCATTAGACTATGACACTCAAACCGTATGCTAATCAGATTTTACAGATCACTCGCAAAACAGGGCACTGCTGTAAATGCAAAAAGCAGAAAGAAACATTTACGAGTACCAAAGACCACTCGCAACTGGTTTTCAAATCTTTGCGGAGTCCCCAGAAGTATTTAAACTGACAGTATAGCACAAAACACTACAAAATTATGAAATTTCAACATTATTTGACACTTAACAATCCAATTTTAACATGTATATTTAAAAAATATTATATGTTAGTATTAAGGCTGTTTTATGATACAGAACCAAGGGTAACACACAACCCTGTACTCAAGGGGTTAATACGGGTCACAAAACCTAGGAATAAAAACTTTAATGCATTGCCTATAAATATATCATATTTTAACACAAAATAAACACATCTTTATATATTGTAAATACAATTGTCACATGTTTTTAATATCAAAATATATTAATAAATAAAAAAAAACAATTACACTGTATATATCTCTTTTCCCTTGCCACAGCTAGTCACAGGCAGGTCTCATCTGTAAAGTTTGTTTTGACCACTCCCTGCACAGAAATCTGTTGTGGCTAAGGCAGGATTTACAGCTTTGAACGGAGTGCCCTAATCTGGGGGAGTGAAACATTTACATTAGTGTAGAATTTAGGGGGACAAAGCTTGCACACCCGATTTACGGCAGAGCCCTAACTTAGAGCACCTGATTTACATAGGGCTCTAACTTGTTACCTTACTGTTGATGTTGATAATGAAAAGAAATCAGTTGAAGGAAAATCCTATAGTTATATGGTTTTCCAAATACTAGATATATGCTAAAAATTTTTGCCTGAATCTAATTGACTTTTTTATTTTTCTCCATTGAATGTGGGCTTATATTCAGGTATTGCCTCCCCCCCCCCCCCCCCCCATTTTAAAGGTGCAGCTTATTTTCGGGTGCAGGGAGAGAAAAGAGAGGAAAAGAAAAAAGGGAGAGGGAGAGAGATAAAAAGGGAGAGCAAGAAAGAGAGGGAGAAAAGGGAGAGGTAGGGAGAGAAAGAGGGAAAGGGAGAGAAAGAGGGGGAGGGAGAGAAAGAGAGCGAGGGGGAGGGAGAGAAAGAGAGCGAGGGGGAGGGAGAGAAAGAGAGCGAGGGGGAGGGAGAGAAAGAGAGCGAGGGGGAGGGAGAGAAAGAGAGCGAGGGGGGAGGGAGAGAAAGAGAGCGAGGGGGAGGGAGAGAAAGAGAGCGAGGGGGAGGGAGAGAAAGAGAGCGAGGGGGAGGGAGAGAAAGAGAGAGAGGGGGAGGGAGAGAAAGAGAGAGAGGGGGAGGGAGAGAAAGAGAGAGAGAGGGGGAGGGAGAGAAAGAGAGAGAGGGGGAGGGAGAGAAAGAGAGAGAGGGGGAGGGAGGGAGAGAAGGGGGAGGGAGGGAGAGAAGGGGGAGGGGGGGAGAGAAAGAGAGAGGGGGGAGAGAAAGAGAGAGGGGGGGAGAGAAAGAGAGAGGGGGGGAGAGAAAGAGAGAGGGTAAGGGAGAGAAAGAGAGAGGGGAAGGGAGAGAAAGAGAGAGGGTAAGGGAGAGAAAGAGAGAGGGGAAGGGAGAGAAAGAGAGAGGGGAAGGGAGAGAAAGAGAGAGGGAGAGAAAGGGAGAGGGAGAGAAAGGGAGAGAGAGAGGGAGAGAAAGAGAGAGTGAGAGAGGGGGAGGGAGAGAAAGAGAGAGAGGGGGCAGGAGAGAAAGAGAGAGAGGGGGAGGGAGAGAAAGAGAGAGAGGGGGAGGGAGAGAAAGAGAGAGAGGGGGAGGGAGAGAAAGAGAGAGAGGGGGAGGGAGAGAAAGAGAGAGAGGGGGAGGGAGAGAAAGAGAGAGAGAGGGGGAGGGAGAGAAAGAGAGAGGGGCGGGAGAGAAAGAGAGAGAGGGGGCGGGAGAGAAAGAGAGAGAGGGAGAGGGAGAGAAAGAGAGAGAGGGAGAGAAAGAGAGAGAGGGGGAGGGAGAGAAAGAGAGAGAGGGGGAGGGAGAGAAAGAGAGAGGGGGAGGGAGAGAAAGAGAGAGGGGGAGGGAGAGAGAGAGAGGGGGGGAGAGAAAGAGGGGAAGGGAGAGAAAGAGAGAGGGAGAGAAAGGGAGAGAGAGGGAGAGAAAGAGAGAGAGGGGGAGGGAGAGAAAGAGAGAGAGGGGGAGGGAGAGAAAGAGAGAGAGGGGGAGGGAGAGAAAGAGAGAGAGGGGGAGGGAGAGAAAGAGAGAGAGGGGGAGGGAGAGAAAGAGAGAGAGGGGGAGGGAGAGAAAGAGAGAGAGGGGGAGGGAGAGAAAGAGAGAGAGGGGGAGGGAGAGAAAGAGAGAGAGGGGGAGGGAGAGAAAGAGAGAGAGGGGGAGGGAGAGAAAGAGAGAGAGGGGGAGGGAGAGAAAGAGAGAGAGAGGGGGAGGGAGAGAAAGAGAGAGAGAGGGGGAGGGAGAGAAAGAGAGAGAGAGGGGGAGGGAGAGAAAGAGAGAGAGGGAGAGAAAGAGAGAGAGGGGGAGGGAGAGAAAGAGAGAGAGGGGGAGGGAGAGAAAGAGAGAGAGGGGGAGGGAGAGAAAGAGAGAGAGGGGGAGGGAGAGAAAGAGAGAGAGGGGGAGGGAGAGAGAGAGGGGGGAGGGAGAGAGAGAGGGGGGAGGGAGAGAGAGAGGGGGAGGGAGAGAGAGAGGGGGGAGGGAGAGAGAGAGGGGGGGAGAGAAAGAGAGAGGGGGGGAGAGAAAGAGAGAGGGGGGGAGAGAAAGAGAGAGGGGGGGAAGAGAGAGGGAGAGAAAGAGAGATAGGGGGAGAGAGAGGGGGGGTGAGGAGAAAGAGAGTGGGGGGTGAGGAGAGAGAGAGTGGGGGGTGAGGAGAGAGAGAGTGGGGGGTGAGGAGAGAGAGAGTGGGGGGTGAGGAGAGAGTGGGGGGTGAGGAGAGAGTGGGGGGTGAGGAGAGAGAGAATGGGGGGTGAGGAGAGAGAGAGAGAGTGGGGGGTGAGGAGAGAGAGAGAGAGTGGGGGGTGAGGAGAGAGAGAGAGAGTGGGGGGTGAGGAGAGAGAGAGAGAGTGGGGGGTGAGGAGAGAGAGAGAGAGAGAGTGGGGGGTGAGGAGAGAGAGAGAGAGTGGGGGGTGAGGAGAGAGAGAGAGAGTGGGGGGTGAGGAGACAAAGAGAGAGATGGTGGAGAGGAGAGAGAGAGTGGGGGGTGAGGAGAGAGAGAGTGGGGGGTGAGGAGAGAGAGAGTGGGGGGTGAGGAGAGAGAGAGAGAGAGAGAGAGTGGGGGGGTGAGGAGAGAGAGAGAGAGAGTGGGGGTGAGGAGAGAGAGAGAGTGGGGGGTGAGGAGAGAGAGAGAGAGAGTGGGGGGTGAGGAGAGAGAGAGAGAGAGTGGGGGGTGAGGAGAGAGAGTGGGGGGTGAGGAGAGAGAGAGAGAGTGGGGGTGTGAGGAGAGAGAGAGAGAGAGAGTGGGGGGTGAGGAGAGAGAGAGAGAGAGTGGGGGGTGAGGAAGAGAGAGAGAGTGGGGGGTGAGGCGAGAGAGAGAGTGGGGGGTGAGGAGAGAGAGAGAGTGGGGGGTGAGGCGAGAGAGAGAGTGGGGGGGTGAGGAGAGAGAGAGAGTGGGGGGTGAGGAGAGAGAGAGAGTGGGGGGTGAGGAGAGAGAGAGAGTGGGGGGTGAGGAGAGAGAGGGGGGTGAGGAGAGAGAGAGAGGGGGGTGAGGAGAGAGAGAGAGGGGGGGGTGAGGAGAGAGAGAGAGGGGGTGAGGAAGAGAGAGAGAGGGGGTGAGGAGAGAGAGAGAGAGAGAGAGAGAGAGAGAGAGAGAGAGAGAAAGAGAGAGAGAGAGGGGGGGTGAGGAGAGAGAGAGAGAGAGAGAGAGAGAGAGAGAGAGAGAGGGGGTGAGGAGAGAGAGAGAGGGGGTGAGGAGAGAGAGAGAGGGGGGGGTGAGGAGAGAGAGAGAGAGGGGGGGTGAGGGAGAGAAAGAGAGAGAGGGGGGGTGAGGGAGAGAAAGAGAGAGAGGGGGGGGTGAGGGAGAGAAAGAGAGAGAGGGGGGGTGAGGGAGAGAAAGAGAGAGAGGGGGGGGGTGAGGGAGAGAAAGAGAGAGAGAGAGGGGGGGGAGAGAAAGAGAGAGAGGGGGGGGAGAGAAAGAGAGAGAGGGGGGGGAAGAGAAAGAGAGAGGGGGAAAGAGAAAGAGAGAGAGGGGGGAAAGAGAAAGAGAGAGAGGGGGGGAGAGAAAGAGAGAGAGGGGGGGGGGGAGAAAGAGAGAGAGGGGGGGGGAGAGAAAGAGAGAGGGGGGGAGAGAAAGAGAGAGGGGGGGAGAGAAAGAGAGAGAGGGGGAGAGAAAGAGAGAGAGGGGGGGGAGAGAAAGAGAGAGAGGGGGGGCGAGAGAAAGAGAGAGAGGGGGGGGGAGAGAAAGAGAGAGAGGGGGGGGGAGAGAAAGAGAGAGAGGGGGGGGGAGAGAAAGAGAGAGAGGGGGGGGAGAGAAAGAGAGAGGGGGGGGGGAGAAAGAGAGAGAGGGGGGGGGAGAAAGAGAGAGGGGGGGGGGAGAGAAAGAGAGAGAGGGGGGGGAGAGAAAGAGAGAGAGGGGGGGGAGAGAAAGAGAGAGAGGGGGGGGAGAGAAAGAGAGAGGGGGGGGGAGAGAAAGAGAGAGGGGGGGGGAGAGAAAGAGAGAGAGGGGGGAGAGAAAGAGAGAGAGGGGGGAGAGAAAGAGAGAGAGGGGGGAGAGAAAGAGAGAGAGGGGGAGAGAAAGAGAGAGAGGGGGGAGAGAAAGAGAGAGAGGGGGGAGAGAAAGAGAGAGAGGGGGGAGAGAAAGAGAGAGAGGGGGAGAGAAAGAGAGAGAGGGGGGAGAGAAAGAGAGAGAGGGGGGAGAGAAAGAGAGAGAGGGGGGAGAGAAAGAGAGAGAGGGGGGAGAGAAAGAGAGAGAGGGGGGAGAGAAAGAGAGAGAGGGGGGAGAGAAAGAGAGAGAGGGGGAAGAGAAAGAGAGAGAGGGGGAAGAGAAAGAGAGAGAGGGGGGAGAGAAAGAGAGAGGGGGGGGGGAGAGAAAGAGAGAGGGGGGATAGAAAGAGAGAGGGGGGATAGAAAGAGAGAGGGGGGAGGGAGAGAAAGAGAGAGGGGGGAGGGAGAGAAAGAGAGAGGGGGGAGGGAGAGAAAGAAGGTATGGGGGGGGGAGGCAAAGAGAGAGGGGGGAGGGAGAGAAAGAGAGAGGGGGGAGGGAGAGAAAGAGAGAGGGGGGAGGGAGAGAAAGAGAGAGGGGGAGGGAGAGAAAGAGAGAGGGGGGAGGGAGAGAAAGAGAGAGGGGGGGAGGGAGAGAAAGAGAGAGGGGGGGGAGGGAGAGAAAGAGAGAGGGGGGCGGGAGAGAAAGAGAGAGGGGGGAGGGAGAGAAAGAGAGAGAGGGGGGAGAGAAAGAGAGAGGGGGGAGGGAGAGAGAGAAAGAGAGAGGGGGGGGAGGGAGAGAAAGAGAGAGGGGGGAGGGAGAGAAAGAGAGAGGGGGGGAGGGAGAGAAAGAGAGAGGGGGGGAGGGAGAGAAAGAGAGAGGGGGGGAGGGAGAGAAAGAGAGAGGGGGGAGGGAGAGAAAGAGAGAGGGGGCAAGAGGGAGAGAAGAGAGAGGGGGGAGGGAGAGAAAGAGAGAGGGGGGAGGGAGAGAAAGAGAGAGGGGGGAGGGAGAGAAAGAGAGAGGGGGGAGGGAGAGAAAGAGAGAGGGGGGAGGGAGGGAGAGAGAGAGAGAGAGAGAGGGGGGGAGGGAGAGAGTGAGTGAGAGAGAAAGAGAGTGAGAGAGAACACAGACAGAGACAAAGGGCAAAGAGAAAGAGTGCACGCACACACGGATGGCACACTGAGAGAATGAGAGAGGGTGCACAGAGGGACAGAGAGAGGGTGCACAGAGGGACAGAGAGAGGGTGCACAGAGACAACACAGACAATTGATCATAGCATGAAACCCACATTTGAGGAGCAAGTTACTACAAGTCTGCTAATATTTGTAGTTTTTGCATAATTCTCAAATGTCAAGAATATTCCTAAACTAAAGTGGTCCTGTAATATCTGGACACTGCATTTCTGTCACATGTCTGTGATATGTAAGCTGTACTGTGTTGATATGGTGACTATCACAATGGGCTGTGGCTCAGGCTCCAATAAACCAGCTTCAATATGTAAAACCCAGACAATATCATTTAATGTATGCATTTCAGAGCAGCTCAGCCAATGCACATTTTAGCTCCACTGGACACATATCAATAAAGAATACATCATTGCATTTATAGGTATTGGAGGACAAAACGATTCATCAAAGATGGACCACGGCATAAAATAATGTAAAGTGACTATAAATTCCTATTTACGTGAGCAGTGTAAATTATTAAGTATTGTTTACATGTTCAGTGTGTAGAGATGACTTACCAAATGCAACATTTTAACTGCAGTAGGCGTGACTTTACTCCGTACGGCATTGTGAGCATCCACGCACTCATTAATAAAGTCTGATTCCTTGTCCTGAGGTAAGCCCGCCACCGCGGAGAAGAGGCTGAGGAGTACAGGGAGAAGCGAGAACATCCTCACAAAGAGCCGGCAGCGTGAGGTGACTGGAAATGGCGCGAATGACAGCTCACTGTGTGCGGAGCTCCTGCTGTGGCGATATCTCTGTGATTATATAACACCGTGTTGCGCAGTATTTTTGCCGTCCTCGTGCTACCTGCTGCCTAGTTATCTTGTCATTCTCATCACGTGGTCCCTATGTGGATATACACAGTGTACTTCAGTAAATGTCATGTGTAATGATATCATTTGGATGTCTTGAGATTTACAAATATTACATGATAGAGATGTTTCTTATAATGCCCTCATTTCTTATAATGTCCACAATTGTAGGGGTGACCATTTATTTCTAATTTCCATCAATTCTACCGTTTCAAATGTCCAAATGATAGACAAATAACAGCAGCATTGTAGAAATGTCCTTAAATAAACCAGAAAATCCAAGGATAATAGAACTAGAGCAGTAAGATAAGAACAGAGGGGTGGGAGGAGTGGAATGGCAAGAGAAAGAAGAGTTATGAATTGAGAAAAGAGTAAGGGGTATTGATAGTAGCAGAGATGGCGGCGGTGGATAAGGAGTGGTCCTACCCTGTTTTGTGTTCGCCACTGTTGCGCGCCACAGCCTACTTTTGCAACGCGCGCTCGCTTCGCATCTAGTTGTGTAAATGCGTTCCTATGCCTGCGCCATCTGTTAATGTAAGTGGTTAGAAAATTGGGGTTCATTTGGATGTGTTTTTACACTACAGGAGCAGATTACCAGATAAGGGAAGGTGTACTACCTATTTTTCACCACTAGATGCCCGCGTTCCAAGAGTCGACAGCTGTGCGCTTCAACAGCGGCGAACACAAAACAGGATAGGTCCGAAGGAGTTAATGGAAAGAGGTAGGAATGAGGGAAAGAGAAGAGATAATATAGTTGTAATTGGGGCTATAAAGACACTTAGTCCATTAAGTTCAATTTTTTTTTAGATCTTATTCTTTTTTGCTTCTGTATTATGTCAAGTTTTTTTATTGATCCAGAGGAAGGCAAACAAAAATATTTCTAAAGGGACATGGAACACATTTTAAACATTACAAAAGTTGTTTTCTAAAAATATTAAGCAAAATCTGCTTAACCTTAAATTAAGCAGGAAATACAGAGGCCATACTTTAGTCCAGTGGTTCCTAAACCTCTCCTCAGTGCTCCCCAGACAGGCCAGGATTTTACTTAAACAGTATATGAACACAGTTGAGGAGATTAGAAGCTCTATTGTCTGTTGAATACTAATTGCCTCACCTGTCTTCACACACTGTTAAACTAAAATCCTGACTATCTGGATCGCCCTGAGGAGAGGTTTGGGAACCACTTCTAGTCTGTGGATCTCATCTAAAGAGTAGGATATAACATTTGAGTTCCAAAATGCTTTACACTACTTGACTATATATTCAGATAGTTTGTGGTTAGGAACATAATTAAAATAATATCTTTATTTTACAAAGTGTATATATAACAAAGTCACTAGGCTAAAAAATTTAAAACGTAGAAAGTTAAAATAAACAAAAACAGAAGTTAATCTATAAACTAACAAATCAGAAAATATCTTCTTGAATGCACTATCCCATACACAGACAACTTACTCTCCAATAACACTTTTCAAGGTTAAAAGGGACCAGACAGGAAGCACAAACTAATAAAAAATAATAACCTTTATTATTATCATTAAAAATGTCACCAAAAAACACATCATATAAAATATAGAAAAATTAATTACTGATTCACCTGGAAGATAACATTAGCTCATATATTAAGTATACCATATAATACATCAACTTTTTCCAAAAACAATTTTGATCTATCATATATGCTGCTAAGGGAACATTTTCCATATCTGAGATAAAATATATAGATTATACACATACAGCCTTATTAAATTGCTATTTGGCCAATTGAATAGGAATCTATATAAGCACAGAGCCTATATTTTTACATACATTTTTAGTTAGTTAAGACCATTCTTTTGGATAGAAGTCCACTAACTAAAAACTTCTGTAAAAAAAAATATGCTATGTGCTTGTATAGAGCCCTATTCAATTGGCCGAATCGCAATTTAATAAGGTTGATAGTTTGTAGTCTAAATAGAATCTTGCATAATTCAGATGAATGTAATTGCTAATCATTCCAATATGTGTATCAAAATTCCCCAAGGGGTATTCTGAGATTATATAATATCAGACTACTAACCCCTAATGAATATACATGCAATAACAGAATTGATTGGCACAATGATTATACACAATTCATGTAGATATACATATATACAGATAGTAGGCATATATACATATGATACACAATTCATTGAACCACACGCATATATTGTATCAAAGTATTAAACATATACGTAAGTATAGTTCCTACCCCACACTGTGTGGCGTACTGGAGCCTACCACCGGCTCCCTAAATTAAGTATTTCCCTATTCTCCAAACTTATTATTACAGCCTTATTAAATTGTGATACATTTAAAAGGGCTCTATTTAAGCACATAGCATATTTTATTTACAGAAGTTTTTAGATAGTAAACTTCTATCCAAAAGCAAGGTCTTCACTAACTAAAAACTTCTGAATCACCGAATCACAATTTAATAAGGCTGTGATTGTCCAAATGGCACAACAAAAAAATGATTTCCCTTTACTGCATCGAGTGCGGAGGTACTGGGGATCCGCCACTTACTCCCCTAGTCTATATGTAGTAATTAGAGTGCTATCTAACCTCCCTTACCTCCTTCAATAATAGAACAACAGATAAAGTACATAGGCATCTGGATACATTCACTTCATGGTGACTACAACCTCAGTAGCTGAGCGGTGACGTTATCTTCCAGGGACAGACACTTTAAAACCACCCCATACCGCCACACTAGATACAGTATAGGGACATGGATTTCTTTAAGCATATTCCCTCCTGTATTACATAGCTTTGAGCTAAGCTCAGGATGGATTATACACACGCCAGATATTCCACCCAAATACAGCTGTTTTATGTCTCTGCCCAGGTTCCCAGAATGCAGTGTAATAACTGTATTTCTCTGTATTTTGAGCATGAAACAAGTTTCTTAACTTGTATTAGACGTTTAAATGTGAACACAAATGTACTATTTATTTACTGTACTACTACTGTGCTTTTGCCCACCATAAATTAAATTATTCTAATGATACTAATACAGGTTATTATTTTTTATGTAGTTTTTGTCTCCTGCCTGCTTCATTATCACATTGATAAGTGTTATTGGAGAGTAATTTGACTGTGTATGGGCAAGTCAATTCAAGAAGTTCTGATTTGTTTTTTATAGATTAACTTAAATATTAGCTTATTTGATAGCCAGACAACAGCAATGTAATCCCTAGGACTTCTGGTATAAGGTCACAGTCTGCTTGGTCTATTAATAAAAACATTTTGAAACACAGAAGTTACCCAGGGAAATTGATTCTGTAATAGGGCAATATATATACACATGCAGGCATGTATATATATTTACAGGTATACCGCCACCTCTTATAACGCTGATTAGCTATAACTCTCTTTTTCTTGTAAATCTCTGCTTAGATTTAAACCCAGTTGTTTTTTGCCCGCTGATCCCTGTTTAACACTGTGGCCCTTATAACACTGTTTTTTCCTCGCCAGACTCCTATTAAAGCCCAGAACCATCTGCCATTTAAAGTGGACCATTTCTGTTAATATATTGCCGTTTTTTTATATTTTGTTTTAACAAAATGTTCCGTTTGTGTTGTTGTTATGTTTGCTATTTTAAAAGATTATATAAAAGCCAACAATTTGGAAAATCCAATTGTTTTTGTGTATTTTTTTCATGATTTCCCCTATCCCTATCTACCCTAGGTTTAAATTACCCAGTTTAGCTCTGTTTTGCTCCGCACTCTTATTGGCCGGAAACTATATATATAACTAGTGACTTGCCCGTCAAAAATGACGGCAATAAAATTTGAAGCCATGGCAATGCTGTTTGCCACACAATGTAAGGCTTTTGCTCCTCTGTGGACCTTCGGCGCTCATTGTGAGCCGTGTACTTCAAGTGTCCTGCTTTGCAACGATCACCTTTGGCGTTCATCGCGAAGACAAATAAGAGTGTACAGTGTAAAATATAAAAAAATGTGAGTATAGTGAATTAATAAAGAAATATGAATTAATAAATTAATATACTTTACCTATTTATATTTAAAATGCAGCAATCAATATCCTGAAGAGCTAACAATCTCTTTGGATTTTCCTGCATCTGAAAATGTACAGTTGGACTGTTGATCAGCTGAGGAGAAAGTGTCAGCAATGTGGCAAGTGTGCAGTGTAAATAGGCTGCTTGCGTGAGGCCAAACCGTTTGTTTAGGTGGGTAAAGCGGCATTTTAGAATCCTAATGTTATTAGTTGCAAGATAGTGTTGTAAAATGGCGGCGTGTGTTACTATATTCCTGGCTAACTCGTATGTGCCTGGCAGTGATTTTCACGGCTATGTCTCTTTTAGCCTCGGTTTAATTTTTTTCGGCCACCATTTTTTTCTTGCTTAGGCGATTTTCAAGTGCCAAAACTGCTAAAATACAACTTAAATTAATGTGTGTAACCTTACTCCCAGACGTCCTGGCTGTCCCCCCGTACTGTGTGTTATGTTTTATGTTGTATTTTTGTTGTTGTGTATCACGACCCACTCTCTGGCTGGGGTCTGTTGACCGGATTTGGGTGACTCTGGACCTAGGTAGCTTTGATTACGGGAACATCATGTCTCAGCCTTGGGTTAGACTGAGCAATATTGACAGTAAGTCTGACGAATCTTACTGTAAGCATATGTCTCCGGGTAAATTATACATCTACACGCCACGTCTTGATGAAAATTATGAACAACGTTTTATTTTGGAACAACATATTTAAACAGCACTAAAGGATAGGGGGAGTGGCTACCCTTAGCCAGCCCCAAATAACCTCTGGCCAATCATGCAGGGTCCCTACGTGGGAACCATGAGACTCCTCCCCCGGTCCACCCACTAGGTGGGGCTAACTAATTCATTTGGCTCTAGCTCCCAAGAGAGAGACATCTACCTGCCCTCTGGACTTTGCCCTGATTCTGTGAGTGGGAATCCCTGTAGCCCCCCTGGGGTTATGGTGCCTCAGTGTCTGTAAGGGACCCTATTGTTCCTGACTACTATCATTTCAAGTGTTTACCTTCAGGACCATATGGGCAAGCTCCTGACTTATTGCTCACACATGGGGAATGGTATTTAGCCTAAGAAACATTCCTTACTCATTTTCATATATGTTCCCATCACTCACCAGCCATGCCACTCTACAATTCAATACAATATAATACTATAGAACATGTAACACCCCGTGAACCCCTGGTTGAGGCAATGCGTAAAGGCGCACCTAACATAGAACCGCTTTATGCGTAACTATACTTTATTAACGGTTATGCTAGGTGACACCTCTCTTACATGGCCTACCAACAGTTTTCATCCCCTAAATCCCATAACATAATATAACAATAACAAGTGGGCCCCAAACCTTTTCTTCCACAGCATGTGGAAGATAACAGCTCATGATAAGATGGCCCCTGGGTGTGACCAATAATGCCAGTCCCAATATGGCTGCCGCCTGAGCCATGAACTTTGTCCAAACACAATATGGCCACTGGCTGATTCATGACATTGTGCTTTTGTGTTTTTCGATGTGTGCAGTTCGGCCGTTAAGTTCGTATTTTTGCGACGTCGTATTATTTTTTTCTAAGTCCAGCAGGGCTCTTTTTTCTAAGACCCCATAATTGTTGTTTGTAAAAGTCGTATGTCTTTGGCGTTGTTTTGCGTGCTTCTGGGTCGTGTAGCCTCATGTTCAATTTTTTCTGCCGCTATTTTTTTTAATGTTTTTTTTTTTAGTATTTTTCAGTGTTTTGGGATGTACGCGTTTTTTGTCCTGCGGATCGTATTTTTTTTTTCTAAGTCCCAATTTCCAATTTTCCTTTTTTTTTTTTATTCCCGCTCCCCTTTTTTTGCCAATGTCCCGCTTTTCTAGGTTGTTTTTTTACCGAGATTGAGGCTCCGTAGAGCCTCCACCTCTGCAAATGCGTACGCTTGCTTCGCGAGGGTCCACATTTGCGGCCTGCAATGAGCCTTCGGCTCTTTGCAGCTGGCGTGGGAGCCTCCACCTCCGCTTCGCAAGGTCCGCATTTGCAGCGCGAACTGCAACCCTCGTTTTGCGAGCTTGCAAAGTGTGACGACAACTCGCAGTTTCACAACTATAATATGTGATTGAAGAATGTCCTGTAATTTAGTAATTATTAGTAGTAGTAGGAGTAGTTAATAGGAGTTGATATTGAAATCCAAAGGATTTTATTAGTGTACCAAGGGAGGATGTGTAGATGAGGAGGGTGCTTAGGACTGAACCTTGGGGTATGCCAACAGACAGAGGGAAAGGTGAAGAAGAGGTGCCATAGAAGGAGACACTAAATGTACGATCTTCAAGATAGGATGTGAACCATGAGAGAGCTGTGTTATGGATGCCAATAGAGCAGAGATTTGTGATTAAAAGAGGATGGTCAACTGTATCGAAGGCAGCAGAAAGTTCCAGGAGAATTAGAGTGAGACAATTGTAGACAAGCCGCTCGAACAGTTTTAAAACCAGGGAAAATAGAGAAATAGGGCGATAGTTGGAGGCAGAAGCTGGATCAAATGAGGGCTTCTTAAGAATGGGTGTAATTATGGCATGTTTTAAAGAGGATGGGAACTTGGCAGTGTTTAGGGAGCGGTTGAATAGATGTGTGAGAGCTGGCATAAGCGTGGTAGAGAGGGGAGGGATTAGCTGTAATGGAATGGGATCATGTGGACAAGTTGTAAGGTGAGAAGTTGATAGTAAAGTAGATACTTCATCCTCGGTTACAGGGTCAAAGGATTCTATAATGAAGGAGGCATTGGGGTAGGGTAAGGGCTGGGTGTTGTCAGTTTGTTGAGAGGATGGTGAGTTAGGGCCAAGCTGGGAGGAGAGTTCATTCTGTTTGGTTTCAATTTATTTTTTTAAATGGCTAGCAAAGTCATCAGCTGTGAGACAGGAAGGGGCAGGAGGTGGGGGTGGGCAGTGGAGGGTGTTGAATGTTGCAAACAAAGTTTGGGGATGAAGAACAGGTTTTATATTAGTGATGAGAAGTAGTCTTGTTTAGAAAGATTGAGGGCAGAGAAGTAGGAGCTCAATATAAACTTGTAGTGAAGAACGTCTGCTTCAGTGCAAGATTTCCTTCATAGCCGTTCTGCAGTGCGTTAGCACCTCTGTATGTAGTGCATTTGTGTAGTGTTCCATGGTTGTGGGTTGAGAGTGAGGGTATTTGCTTGTGGTTATAGTGGCAAGAGTGTTAAGAGTGGAGGTTAGAGTCATGTTGTACTGAAAAGTGGCAATGTAAGAGTGGTGAGGGGGCTGAGAAGGGGTTTTAGCACATTGGAAAGTTTTTGTGGGTTAAAAGCTTGCAGGTTTCTGCAGGTTCTGGTGGCAGGATTGAAGAAGGGTGGTGAACAGATCTCTGTAGGGAGTAGCCAATACAAACTGTACGGATGAGACGTGGCTCTAGGAGCCAACAGGAAATGCGAACATCATAAATCTTATAATAAGTGGAAAGTCCGGTAACAACTGCTGTAACTAGGCTGTGGCAATGAAACAGAGAGATATACAGTCAGGTCCATAAATATTGGGACATGGACAACATTCTAACCTTTTTGTCTCTATACACAATAGATTTGAAATTAAACTAACAATATGTGCTTTAACTGCAGACTTTCAGCTTTAATTTGAGGGTATTTACATCCAAATCAGGTGAATGGTGTAGGAATTACAACAGTTTGTATATGTGCCTCCCACTTTTTAAGGGACCAAAAGTAATGGGACAATTGGCTGCTCAGCTGTTCCATGGCCAGGTGTGTATTATTCACTCATTTTCCCATTTACAAGGAGCAAATAAAAGGTCCAGAGTTAATTTCAAGTGTGCTATTTGCATTTAGAATCTGTTGCTGTCAACCCTCAATATGAGATCCAAAGATATGTCACTATCAGTGAAGCAAGCCATCATTAGGCTGAAAAAACAAAACAAACCCATCAGAGAGACAGCAAAAAAATTAGGTGTGACCAAATCAACTGTTTGTAACATCCTTAAAAAGAAAGAATGCACCAGGGAGCTCAGCAACACCAAAAAACCTGGAAGACCACGGAAAACAACTGTGGTGGATGATCTAATAATTCTTTCCCTGGTGAAGAAAACACCCATCACAACAGTTGGCCAGATCAAGAACACTCCCCAGGAGGAAGGTGCATGTGTGTCAAAGTCAACAATCAAGAGAAGACTTCACCAGAGTAAATACAGAGGGTTCACCACAAGATGTAAACCATTGGTGAGCCTCAAAAACAGGAAGGCCAGATTAGAGTTTGCCAAACAACATCTAAAAAAGCCTTCACAGTTCTGGAACAACATCCTATGGACAGATGAGACCAAAATCAACTTATACCAGAGTGATGGGAAGAGAAGAGTATGGAGAAGGAAAGGGACTGCTCATGATCCAAAGCATACCACCTCATCAGTGAAGCATGGTGGTGGTAGTGTCATGGTGTGGGCATGTATGGCTGCCAATGGAACTGGTTCTCTATTATTTATTGATGATGTGACTGCTGACAAAAGCAGCAGGATGAATTCTGAAGTGTTTCGGGCAATATTATCTGCTCATATTCAGCCAAATGCTTCAGAACTCATTGGACGGCGCTTCACAGTGCAGATGGACAATGACCCGAAGCATACTGCAAAAGCAACCAAAGAGTTTTTTAAGGGAAAGAAGTGGAATGTTATGCAATGGCCAAGTCAATCATCTGACCTGAATCCGATTGAGCATGCATTTCACTTGCTGAAGACAAAACTGAAGGGAAAATGCCCCAAGAACAAGCAGGAACTGAAGACAGTTGCAGTAGAGGCCTGGCAGAGCATCACCAGGGATGAAACCCAGCGTCTAGTGATGTCTATACGTTCCAGACTTCAGGCTGTAATTGACTGCAAAGGATTTGCAAACAAGTATTAAAAAGTGAAATTTTGATTTATGACTGTTAATCTGTCCCATTACTTTTGGTCCCTTAAAAAGTGGGAGGCACATATACAAACTGTTGTAATTCCCACAATGTTCACCTGATTTGGATGTAAATACCCTCAAATTAAAGTTGAAAGTCTGCAGTTAAAGCACATCTTGTTCATTTAATTTTAAATCCATTGTGGTGGTGTATAGAGCCAAAAAGATTAGAATTGTGTCGATGTCCCAATATTTATGGACCTGACTGTATATATAAAGTAACAGGTTTTTTTTATTCATATATTTTGATATTAAATTGATATGACAATTGTATTTATAGCTTCAATGTGCTTATTCTGTGTTAAAATATGATATATTTGTAGACAATGCATTAGAGTGTTTGTTCCTAGGCAATGTGGTTTCCTGACGTGTATTGACCCCATGAGTACTGGGTTGTGTGCTACCCTGGATTTTGTATTATAAAACTAACTTAATTATAACATATGTATTTTAATTACACATATGTTGATATTGGGTTGTTAAGTGTCAAATAATGTTGAAATGTCATAATTTTTTTAGTGCTTTTTAAGCTATAGTGTCACTTGAATGCTTCTGAGGAACTCAGCAATGGTTTGCAAACCACTTGTGAGTGGTCTTTGGTACTCGTAAATATTTCTTCTGCTTTTTGCAGTTATGGCAGTGCCCTTATTTGCGAGTGATCCATACAATATTATTAGGGCCACATTCAATTTGCTAAATTTGAGATCCTGGAGCCCATAAGTGTGGACACAGACAAATTTGCTATCAGGTTACGAGTTAAGGGCTTGAAAATATTGCGTCCGTCAAACTCGTAACTTACAACCTTCAGAAGCCTTTGATCTTTCACTTTTGCAAGGCTAAAATCGCAAATTGCTATTCAATTGCTCGATTTCCCCAAGGTCGCAAACATATCCACACTCGTAAACCTCAAATAGAGGAGAAAATCCTACATCTGCTAGAGAGGACCATATGGACTTGAACAGTATTGGAATTCATTTTCATAATTCTGTATTTTCCATGTTTTGCGACTCTGATCTCATATCGGACCCCATTGAATGACAGGTAACTTCCATGTTTTACTTCCGTAATTCAGACAGTCTCATTTTCTATTGGCTGTTTCGATATCGAAGGTTACGGGCTTGCTTTATTGATCAAGTTCCCGCCCTCATCTGCTCCGAAACAGTGCATGGTTTATGATTGTCGCTTCAAGCCCACAACTTCCAAGCTTGAACAATTGAATAGCCTCACAAACGGAGACCAACGGGAGCCCGCAATTTACTCACAGACATGTGGCTGTCTGCAATCGAGTTACGGGCTTGGAATTGAATGTGGCCCCTACTGTTTGGGTGTAAGGGAGTAACTCGTAATTTATTGTCAGTGTAAAAATCAATGGATATTTTTGCATTGCTTTTCAGCTTTGTCGTGAAGTTCACTCGTAGCAGTGACCTCTATGAGTTCTCTAGCAATGTTTTATGGATGAGTGATTAAGATAGGTACCTTTTTCGCCCTATAAGACGCACCGGCAGATAAGACGCACCTAGTTTTTAGAGGAGGAAAACAAGAAAAAAAAAATCTGAATCAAACACAAATACACTTTACACACCTACATTACACACAAATATATACATATATATATATATAGATACACATACATACACACATAAATATACATACACATACATACATATATACACACACATACACACACATACATACACACACACACACACATACATATCCATATACTGCAGCATTTGGGATCCCTTGACCCTCCCTGACCCTCCCTGTCCGTCCTGATCCTCCCTGACCCCCCTGATCCTCACCTTTATAGATACACATACATATACATACACACATAAATATACATACACATACATACATATATACACACACATACATGCACACATACATACACATATACATATCCATATACTGCAGCATTTGGGAGCATTTGGGAGCCCTTGACCCTCCCTGATCCTCCCTGACCGTCCTGATCCTCCCTGACCCCCCTGATCCTCACCTTTCTTCTGATCTCTGCCATCTTGATCTCACCCCAGCGCTTCCTACCAGCACTCCTCATGTACTGCAGCGTTGCGTGTGTGACGTCACTAGGACGCACCGTCTGACGCGATGCTGGTAGGAAGCGCTGGGGTGAGATCAAGAGGACAGAGGCAGTTTGAAAAGGTATATTCGCCGTATAAGACGCACCAACTTTCCTCCCCCAGTTTTGGGGAAGAAAAAGTGCGTCTTATACGGCGAAAAATACGGTAGGTAGAATTTTTTGTGCCACTGCGGCACGCACAATTGTTTTTTCAGGGATTTCTATAGGGTTCTTTGTTGGCAGACTTGAAGGGGTGTATCGGCTCACCTGGTAGAAGAGGTAAAGAGAGAGCTATATTACCGCAGATGCTATTCAATTTTGTAATCAACGCATATACATATTCTTTCTGCATAACTTTAGATGAGGCATTTCCTTGAGGCTCACACTTACCAAGGGAACCTGGGCCAGGGAAAGATCTACCCATTCAGATTTCAAAAGGAGAGAACCCATTGGCTGCTTTAGCCGTCATTCTAATTTAAGCTAATATAGCAGATAAATGTTGTGGCTACTTTTTTAATTTGTGCCTTTGTAAATTCTGTCCTTAATGGTTCTATTAGTTCTTTCTACTTGGCAGAGGACTGGAGGTGATAGGGAACATGAAGCTTCCAATCAATACAGCGTAATCTAGCCATTTTCTGAGTAACCTTCGAAACAAATGGCATGCCTTTATCACTATTTATCTGTAGTGGGCATCCATAGTGAGGGACAATTTCAATGCATAAGATTTTGGCCACTACCTTTGCATTTTCTGGCAGTAGAAAATGATTCTACCCATTTTGAGAATTGATCGCAGATTACAAGTAAGTACTTAAAGGGATCATGTGGCATGTGAGTAAAATCCATTTGAAGTAGCTGCATGGGGCTTATACAGGGGGCTTATATTAAGGTAAGAATTAACCTTAATCTCAGTTGGTGGGAAGGTTTCTGACAACCGCATACAAACTTGTATTTTTTAATGTAAGGGAAATCCTACCTGAGATCAGGTACATCACACAGCCATGTTGGGCCCTCCAATAACACTCCTTTTAATTGCCACATATAAAAATTAGAAAATGATCCCTCTCTAGATAATGGTGTAGCCTGCTGCCTAAGACCCTGTCCAACCAGCAACATTATCTACAAATGGATCACAATAATAATGATCTGCCACTCAACTAATGTAACATTTGGGGATTTCACCGGGATTATGACCAGAAAGTTGAGTAAGATTCAGGGCCGATGTGTCTCCTTTGATCATTTCTTTGTTATTGTTTTTAGTCTTTATGCTCTTAAAAGGAATTATAGTTTTGTCTTTGGGGCCTGGGTTTTCTCCTTTTGATTTTGTGTCCCCCCATGATACATCTTAAAGTGCAAGCAATTATAATAGAATTCAAGATGCCACCACCAGAGTAAAAAGTTAAGGCACTTAATGCCCTACTACAGACTCTACTGAACTCTTATCCACGTCCAGACAATCAGTGGGACTTGATACCCTTTTTACAAACCGTGGGACTCTAACCCACATACAGACAATCTCTCCCTTTAACAATATTTTATCCCTGTGGGTCCATAAGCACAAAAATAAAAGGTATGGTAACTTACCTTCCCGGAGAGGATCCCACATCTGGCACCAAATTGTTAGTGCCAACTCCTAGTCCTGGTGGCTATAAGAGGCAACATCACCCAAGGAATTGTACAAACTTTCTTTGTCACAACGTCTTTTTGTCTGATTGAAACGCTTGGGAAACAAAATTACATGATCCATGTTTTTGTCAAAATGCGTTTGTTTATTTCATGTTACAGTGGAGCTTATATATCAAGAAATCACACCCACAATGTGTATAATTTTAGTGGATGTGCAGTTCAAAAACACCTGGTATTGACACGAGAGATATTGGATTATAATGGTAGGCTAATGTTTACTTCTAGTAAACAAGATTACAATATTTAGTTATATATATATAAGGAGCTAATAAAAATATCTTGGGTTAGTATCACTTTAAGGCTGAGCAGTAGCCACTTTCAGTAGCCAAATGTGATATCCAGTTTGTCCCCAGTGGGGAGATCAGGCCGGTGGTGTGACCTCGCAGTAGAGCTCCAGTCTTGGCTCCATGAACTTCAATGGGACTTTCTGTAGAGCTGACTGAGATATCTAAATTACATTTTGTGAGCAGATCCTGTAACCCTGGGTCCCTGATTTCCTGACTTGTGGTGGTCTAAATTAACATGTGGGCACTCAGAAAACCCAAACTCTCACAAATCTGGAGGGATCCATGTAGCAGAAGGCAGGAGGTTTTGTGGGGTGAATGTGGCCCCCTCACGTTGGGTTGTGACAAAGATGATTTAGGGGCATGTACATTCATGATGCAGTGTTACAAAGGCATGGCTCCGGATTGGCTTGTAGATAAGCTTCGTGGATGAATTAGAGAGTAATCAAATAACACATCTTGATAATCTGTAACAAACATACAATAAATACATTGGGATGAAAAGTACACATTGTATCTGACAAGCTCATATAACTCTTAGCATCACATGAATATATGTTTGCAAATCTCTTTTACATGTATGTTAATCAGATATCCAAAACGTTATTGACAAAGTAGCTAATGGTGATGGAATTATCAACATACTCTAAAATTCACATCATTAACAAATTGACATATTTATTCATATTTGATGTGGTCATGATTATATAAGTGAGGACACAGCTGCAGCAGCTGCTTCTGACAATAAACCACTTCATCATTACGTATGGGACATCTGTGTAAAATGAAAGATAGGCCTCCATTAATGAAGCTGACATATTATAATAATCATACATGCATATGTTATAATTACTCTACTAAAATGAAGTCCAGCATGATGTAGCTCTAAATATGTAGATATACATTATTATTATTAACCTTTTTTTGTAATTAACCAACATATTTTGTAGTGCTGTACAGGGGATATGAACAAGGAAAAATACAATGTTAACAAATGGAAGAAAATGGGGTGCCCTGTTTTGAGTTTAGAGAAATTACTTTTTTCTAAAGCACCCTACAAGATTAGAAACTCTCTACTTACAATCTAAAGGGAATGGAAGAGGCAGAAACCTGGGCAAGAATAAACATATAAGGGAGTAGCAAGGGTCAGGAAGAAAGTGAAAGTTTACTTAGGCAGGAAGGTATGCAAGATTAGAAAGGCTTTTATTTAGTGGGAGAGGAAAGAAATCTGATAGAAAGTCAATTGAGGTGAGTGGATCTAGCATGTAATATGTTATCTGCCCCTAATGGTCAGATCATATCACCTGAAAATGGGAATGTCAGATGAGGGGCCTGGGTTAGTAGATATATATGCAAAAGAAGAGAGAGAGGAGATGGGAATGCAACTTGCAGAATTGTTTCTGCTTATGAGCTTTAGAAGAAGGAGGAGATAGTGACTGGAGGAAGGAGAGTAGCTCATGGGGGCATAAAAGGGGAGAGGAGAGCATGGAAAGTGAGATGCTTATGTTGGAGACATGATTTGGAAAAGTTGAAGAGCCTGAGTATAAGGCACTATGTTATGAGGGAGGAGAGGGCACGAGAAAACATTGTGTAAAGAATTAATTAAGTAATAATTGGCAGGTGTTCCTGACTGATCAGCTGTATGGAATTTGTGTGACTCAATAAATTAAGAGTAACCAGAGATGTGTGAGAGAGGGGCAAGGAGGGAGGAAGGAATTCTAGTGAATAGCAGGTAATGGTCTGGGAGTTAGAAAATGTGTCTGTAAAAAGAAGCAAAAGGGTTAGGAATGAGAGCATATTCACAAATATACTGGCAATAAACATGGGCTTTACTCTGGGAGAGCAAAAACAATTTAAATTGTTAAAGAAAATAGTATATCTCCTAAGATATCATAAAAAGAAAATGTAATATTAATGTTCCATGTGTAGAGGTAGTGTTTCTGTAAAAACAAACAACAGGGTTAGAAATGAGATAAGAGGGGAGGAGAGAAAGGGGAGGAGATAGTGTAATATATCATAACAGAAATATTAATATTACATTTCCATGTGAGAGTAGAATGTCATCCAATGTTGGTGATATTCCTCTGAAAAACCTTTTTTTGCAGATTTGGTTCTGGTGAGTAGCAGGTAAGGGTCTGGGAGTATGTTTCTTGTTTGCAGATTTATGTTAAGATTTGTTGGCTATGTAGCAAACCAATTAGGTAACACACACCATATTTTCAATATGAGGAGATATCTAAGATCACACATCAGCCATTATGATTATCTACTTTTACTCTTTGAATTTGGATGTCACTTAACTTATGTTTGGATCACATCTTTATTAACCTTGCTGAGCTTGTCTCATGGTGTAACAATACATGTATTTTACTATTGACCCGTTTCTATGAATGTCAGTGCGCTATGTTGGATGTACACTTGATTAATTATACAATGTGATTTTTAAAACATATATTAGCCTAATGATTTCATATACATTTCGGGGCATTATCTGTTAACATATTGGGATAACTAATCCAGTCCTTTTATCTCCATATTTTCATGCTATTGTGAATAATCAGTACATATGATAGTTATATGACTGTGGCTGTACTTACTATTGTCTAACAGCAGAAAGTGTTGTAGTTTATCTAGTGTAACGCAATAATGCATTAAGAGCCATATTTCATGGCAGGAAGTTCTCCTCTACTTTGGCTTATGATAACTTCTGTATAAATTATAAAAACTGATATGAGTTGTCAGTCAAGGTAATTGCTGATAAGATGTAGATATTTTTTTACTTACATGTGAAGTGCTCACAAAGGAGCCTTGCACTTGTCGTGACTCCTCTTCCTGAACGACTATATTATGCAGACAACAATAGGCAGTAATGATCTTACAAACCTTATCTGGGAAACATTGAAGGGCAACCCTGATGAATATAAACATCAGAACTGTATTTTAAGCATACCAAAGCTACATTCAGTTACGGTCTGACATGCTTTGTCATTGAACTTCACAGTCTTTCATGCCATGATATCATATGGTCATCTGCATGTGATCCATTTCAATGTGTATCACTATTTATATATCTTTATAATATGAACAGCTCGAGGACATGAATATGCAGCTAAGCACACACATTACAGAGCATTATCTGATACTAGTCAATTGCCTGTCTCAAATTACGGGATAATATTTGATAAACCCCCTCCCCTCTGTCTCTTCCCAGCCTCTCCCTCCCCTATGTCTCGTTACCACCTATCTCTCCCCTGTGTCTCTTTCCCCCCGCTCCCCCCCTGTGTCTCTTTCCCCCCTCTCCCACCCCTGTGTCTCTTTGCCCACTCTCCCGCCCCTGTGTCTATTCCCCCTCCCTCCCCTGTGTCTCTTTTCCCCCTCCCTCCCCTGTGTCTCTTCCTCCTCTCCCTCCCCTATGCCTTTTTGATGATCATATGATCTCTGTGTATTACTACCTGACTTCACGATGTCTTGCTCCTGGATAGTTAAATTAATTACCATTGTGGGGAGTATGTATTGGTTAGGTATTATCACTAATGTCATTGATGTGTATTAAGAGCTCTGTTTGTAGTGCATCATATAAAACCAATATCCCGTGCTTGGGTCTGCCCTCTACAGCTCAGGAAGACACAGACTCTACTGTGCTTGATGTGCTGTGTCTCATACTAACAAATCAGTGACCATCGCTCAGCCAGCAAGATTTTGCAATGTGTGTATGTAATTCATGTCTACAAGAAAATCACATATATAGTTGTGAGCGTACGAGTTGTTGCTAACGCTGCGGGCTCGCGCAGCGAGCCGCGGCCCTCGCGAAGCGAGGGCAGTGGCCGAGGGTCTCAGTTGCTGGCATGGAGCGCCGTAGGCGCTCCATGCCAGCACCTGAGGACCTCGCAAAGCGAGGGCCGCAGTTGCTGGCATGGAGCGCCGAAGGCGCTCCATGCCAGCAACTGCGACCCTCGCAAACTTTACCTCGCAAACCAAACAGCACGACACACACATTACGACACTCGCAAACAACATACGACACACGTTCACACACATTACGGCCTCGCAACACTCGGACGCAACTCGCGAACATTACAAAATGTAAAACACAATACATACACACAGCACATACATAAAAAACTTACCTACACCAAGAGGGAGCACCCAGGACCTCAAAAATACAACTTACACCTCGATTTTACTCGAAATAAAACAGTTTAGAGACTAAAAAAAAATCGAAGCAAGAGAAAAAATGGCCGCCGAACAAAACAAAAACGAGGCTACAGCACTCTAAACTCGCAAAACACCACAAGAAACTCGCAAAACACCACAAAACACCTACGGATATTCCGATACAGACGTATACCACACATTACTCGCCATTTTACGCCAATGCGGAAGTACACGACTACGCTAACGGTTTGGTCTCGCGCACGCACAGTGTTACACTGCACACATTCAGCACGCTTACACAGCAGATCCACACCACTAATGCTGCAGCAACATCAAAACACATTCACAGCTCTTCCACACAATTCTTTAAAATAGGTAAAGTATATTCATTTATTAATGTATTATATATTTCATTATTACACACTAAACAGCATTAGCTACCTTACAATTTCATTGCCGTCATTTTTTGACGGGCAATTCGCTAGTAAGATATAAATGTAACAAACAAAATCTACTCTCTCTAACAAATTTATAACTCTGTCCTATGCATTTTGATAAACCAACCAATGCCTAGTCCTCCGCTATCACTTGCAAAAGCTATAAAACAGTCAATATTTATGTACTGTATCTGTCAATTAACATGACATGACATGTCCAAATTATTCCTAGGGCTATTACGCAGCTAGAAATTCATCAAATAACGCAGGTTGACTAATTTGTCGTCATATAAACTGGCCCCTATGTAGACTATTCAAGCTCTTTTTTCAAACAGATGGTACATGGATTTACATATAGCGAGGATACTAATCTAAACATGACTAGTTGAGATCGGAATTAATACATAGCTTGCTTAAAATAAGCTCTTGCCATTAAAAGGGAGCAATTTTGTGCAGCTACAGATTGGATTGTAATATGGCCCTAAATCATTGTGCTTAAACAATTAATTTTTAATCAGCATGGTTAAACTTAATGTGAACTATATTTTAAATGCTTACATAAGCTGGAAAACACATTATACAAATTAAAAAGCACAATATGTATTGATAGCTAGTTAGATTGGATCCTTTTGAAGTCATAATGATAACAGAAATCACCCAAATGGCCCCTGATCAAAAGTTTACATATTCTTGAATGTTTGGCCTTGTTACAAACATACAAGGTGACACACACAGGTTAAAATGACAATTAAAGGTTAATTTCTCACACCTGTGGCTTTTTAAATTGCAATTAGTGTATGTATATAAATAGTCAATGAGTTTGTTAGCTCTCACGTGGATGCACTGTGCGGGCAAGATACTGAGACATGGGGAGCAGAAAAGAACTGTCAAACGACCTGTGTAACAAGGTAATAGAACTTCACAAAGATAGAAAAGGATATAAAAAGATATCCAGTGCCTTAAAAATGCCAGTCGTCAATACTGTTCAATCACTTATTAAGAAGTGGAAAAATCGGGGGTTTTTTGACACTAAGCCAAGGTCAAGTAGACCAAGAACGATTTAAGTCACAACTGCCAGAAGAATTGTTTGGAATACAAGGAAAAACCCACAGGTAACCTCATGAGAAATACAGGCTGCTCTGGAAAAAGATGGTGTGGTTGTTTCAAGGAGTACAATACGACGATACTTGAACAAAAAATTAGCTGCATGGTCGAGTTGCCAGAAAGAAGCCTTTACTGCACACCAATACCACAAAAAAGCCTGGTTACAATATGCGCGACAACAAGTTGACTGCTTCTGGCACCGTATTTTGGAGTGATGAGACCAAAATAGAGTTTTATGGTCACAACCATAAGCTCTGTGTTTGGAGAGGGGTCAACAAAGCCTATAGTGAAAACAATACCATCCCCATTGTGAAGTATGGTTGTGGCTCCCTGATTTGTTTTTGTTTTTTTGGGGGGGGGCTCTAAAGGCACAGGAAATCTTGTGAAAATTGAGGCAAGATGAATGCAGCATCAGAAAATACTGGCAGACAATTTGCATTCTTCTGCACAAAGGCTGCGCATGGGACACTCTTGCACTTTCCAGCATGACAATGACCCTTTGCAAAAGGCCAAGTTGACTCTCCGGTGGTTACAGCAGAAAAATGAGAAGGTTGTGGAGTGGCCATCACAGTCTCCTGACCTTAATATCATCGAGCCACTCAGGGGAGATCTCAAACATACGGTTCATGCAAGAAGATGACCAAAGCCTTTGCATGACCTGGAGGCATTTTGTCAAGACAAATGGGCAGCTATACCGCCTACAAGAATTAGGGGCCTCATAAACAACTATTACAAAAGACTGCATGTTGTCATTGATGCTAAAGGGGGCAATAAACAGCATTAAGAACTAAGGGTGTGCAAACTTTTGAACAGGGTTGTTTAAAAATGTTTATTTGTTGCCATGTTTTGTGTTATGATTGTGCCATTCTGTTATAACCTACAGTTGAATATGAATCCCATAAGAACTAAAAGAAATGTGTTTTGCCTGCTCACTCATTTTTTTTTTTTTTTAAATGATACATATATTACCAATTTACCAAGGGTATGCAAACTTTTGAGCACAACTGTATGTATAATAGTCCTTAGGACTTACAACTGTGAGGTTTAGCAGGCTTACAAAAGGGATTAAGTTGCCCCTGCCAAGGAAATTACATCATCCCCATTGTCTATCCATGGCTTAGATTGTCCTGTATTAATACCCAGTGGAAAGTCTAGGTTATGTAGCAGTGATGTCATTGGGGAGTTTGGTGTAGATAACATATTTATATTGTAGTCTGTTCCACATTGTAAGAGTGTATGATGTAAGGGCAAATATTCAGGCTCTTAAGGAGGTATTCTCTAGGTAGATACATTATATCTTGGATATAAAGCATTTGATTTTTAATTAATACCCAGCCTGGAGTATCTATTGAGGAATGTCATGCCTGTATTTAGTTGAATAGGGCAGCCTCATTGTTTCTTTTTATGTTTAGTAATAAGAAACATCAGTCATTCCTATGTGTATACAGGATTTTCCTATTTGCCTTAGGATGTGAATGTCTCCATATCAAGTGAAAATGTTCTTTTTGTGGTCTAAGTCCTTGTGTGTAATCTGTGTTGCAGCAGTCTGAAACAGGTACAGTATTTTGGGGAGGAGGTCTATTTTAACCATGGCTATTTACCCAAGAAGCAGTAAAATATATACGTGTGCCATCTGTGTAGTGTGTTTATTAGTCTGGTTATGGTAGTTTATCTGATATAGTTCCTCCACCCTGGCTGGAATGTTCACCCCAGATATTTAATAAACTTAGGGTGTCACTAGAAGTCAGAATTAATTCAAGCATTGTGGGAGATATTTTTAGATTATTGCCATTCAATTGGTTTGAATTGCATTTAACCCCTAACAGGTACACAAAGTATATTAGAAGCACACATCTGCATAGTAGTGTAGTTAGAAGTCAGGTTATGGTCATAATGACATAGTCAACAAATAAACTTACCACTTATAACCCTGTGCTTCCTGATTGTAGCTGCCAATGGTTCTATAGTTATGCAAAAAATGAGGAAGAAAGGGGGCAACTCCAACTTGTTCTCTTCTGAACCGGACGTTTTGTATGTGGGGGCCTAGTAACTTGACTGAGGTTATTGGCTTAGTGTAGAAAGGTGTAATAGCAGAAAATGGGCCATTAATGCCAGGTATTAAAGAGGTAGTTCCAACCAAAGAAGTTGAATGCGTTTTCCATGTCTAAAGATAAAAGGCATGTTGGTGTATTAGATTTGTTAGCGTGGTGGATAAGGTTTAGGATTTTCAGATATTATCTGGGACCTGCCTTCTCTGGATGAACACCACATGATCTTGCTGGATTAGTAATTATGTGTCTCTGCCAATATTTTAGTATATATTTTTATGTTGACATTCATCACAGAAATCAACGAAAATATTTTACATTCCATATATCTCTCTCTGGTTTGGGGATCACTGTCGTGTTGGCCTGTGTGACCTCTTGTGGAATTGGATCACCAGCCAGGATGAAGGAAAATCGTGTAAATAACAGTGAGGTTATTGTGTCAGCAAACTGTTTATAACATAAGGTGGTAAATTCATTGGGGACCTTGGAATTTAATTAATTTCAGGTGAGAAATGGTGTGTTTTCCCAGGGGTTATTGGAAAGTTCTAGGTATAAAGTTGGTTCTATCTTAAATGTGAAAGTTTGCAGCTGTGCAGACACTATTGGATATTTTGTGGTTTGGGTTTATTTGGTGATGTGTATAATTGCTGGCAGAATTCAGTAAACTCTTTTTTGATAATTAAGGGTCATGCAAAATGATACCTCCTTTAGTTTTTTTTAAATATGTTTGTGTGGTTAAGAAAGCCCTTCAACATGCGTGGTAGGAGTCTACTTGGTTTATTTCCCTTATCATAAAAGAGACGATGTAGACAGGTATTGGAATGATCTGCTTGACCCTGGAAGAGCCTATTATTTTGGTCTTTGCCCTTGGTAATTTTATTAAGCAGCTTTTTACTGTGCTCAGTTTTCAACATAGGAAGCTGCTGTGATCTACAGGTTTCACTCTTTACCTATTTATGGTGTGAGGAAAGTTTAATAAATATTCCTCTTACAGTATATGCCTTATGGGCTGCCCATACTATTGGAGCATTAGCTTCGGGGGACCATTAAGTAATAAATATTTAGGAATTTTAGCCTGGATTATTCCAACATTATCTTAAGATAATAGTTTTCTATTATTAAACCTCCATCTATTATGTGTGCTTTTTATATTGGATGGTATCATCCATAATTGTGTTATACTGTGATCAGACCAGGGAGTTGGGCTGATTTCATAATTTTTAGTTGAGATATGAGGTTGTTTAAAATAAGTATTAAGTCAATTTTTTAGTATGAGTTATATGGAAATTAGTAAATTAGGTATTAAAGTTGGGACCCCCATGGATTTGACAGGTTCCAGTTATTACAAAAACTTTGGAATGCTTCAGTGATGTATTGGTTTGATTTGGGCCAACTCTTTGATCTAGCAAGCTTATCACTAGCTTTTAGATTATAATTACAGGGCCTCTAGTGAATTTAGACAGAGCCTTATCAAGATATTTTATGGTCTTGGTGTGCTCACTGGGAGGCATGTAGAGAGAGATAATGGTGACGTCTTTCTCAAATAACTGAACATGGATAATAGCAAACCTTCTTTTGAAGTCAGACATGTGAGAGATAATTTGTATGGGACATCAATTTTTTATTAATATAGTTGTGCCATTTTGCTTTTATGTGTTTGTGGCCAGATAATAATGACAGAACTGTGTGTGTGGAAGTATTTAGGGGGATGAATCTTGTGATAATTGTGTTTCCTGAAGTAATAAGATGTATGTCTACATTTTTTATGGCTAAACTTCTCTTGTTAAGGAAGTTAAATCCTTTCACATTGTGAGAAAATATGCTGAACTTGTTGGCAGCTCTGGGTAAATATTTACTGGTCAGGTGCCTGTGTTAGGTGTTGATGTGATTATATGGATATGTAAAGTAAGGCATTGTGGCCTCTCCTGGTACTTGGTTAAGTGAGCGGTTATGATGATGAAGTTGGTCTAAGAAATGGAACAGGCAACACTGATTATTTGCAACTGATCTTGTGCGATAGTGCTCTAACTTGGATTGAAGAGCAAGGGGGAAAATAGCAAAACAAAAAGATAGACAGCTTAATAAACTGGCAATCACATATATAGTTGTGAGCGTACGGGTCGTTGCTCACGCTTGCGGGCTCGCGTAGCGAGCCCGCGGCCCTCGCGAAGCGAGGGCCGTGGCTCGCAAAGCGAGCCGCGGCCCTTGCGTAGCGAGGTCACTGGGCAAGGGCCTCAGTTGCTGGCATGGAGCGCCGAAGGCGCTCCATGCCAGCAACTGAGGCCCCTCGCGAAGCGAGGGCCTCAGTTGCTGGCGAGGTCACTGGGCACGGGCCTCAGTTGCTGGCATGGAGCGCCGAAGGCGCTCCATGCCAGCAACTGAGGCCCCTCGCGAAGCGAGGGCCTCAGTTGCTGGCGAGGTCACTGGGCAAGGGCCTCAGTTGCTGGCATGGAGCGCCGAAGGCGCTCCATGCCAGCAACTGAGGCCCCTCGCGAAGCGAAGACCTCAGTTGCTGGCGAGGTCACTGGGCAAGGGCCTCAAACCCTCGCAAACTTCACGTCGCTACTCAAAAAACACGACACACAAATTACGACACTCGCTAAATTTTACGAGGAACGCAAACAACCTACGAAACACGTTACCACACATTACGACCTCGCAAACATCGGACGCAACACGCCGACATACAAACATTTAAAACACAATACATACACACAGCACATACATAAAAACCTTACCTACACCAAGAGGGAGCACCCAGGACCTCAAAAATGCAACTTAGACCTCGATTTTACTCGAAATAAAAGAGTTTTGAGACTAAAAAAAAATCTAAGCGACAGAAAAAATGGCCGCCGAACAAAACGAAAACGAGGCTACAGCACTCTAAACTCGCAAAACACCACAACAAACTCGCAAAACACCACAAGAAACTCGCAAAACGCCACAAACCACCTACGGATATTCATACCACACAGTGCACACATTCAGCATGCTTACACAGCAGCTCCACACCACTAATGCTGCAGCAACATCAACACAGATTGCCAGCTCTTCATCACGATGCTTCAAAATAGGTACAGTATATTCATTTAGTAATGTATTACATATTTCATTATTAGACACCAAACAGCATTAGCTACCTTACAATTTCATTGCCGTCATTTTTTGACGGGCAATTCGCTAGTTCAAACATAAAATTGAGCACCCTCCACCAAGTAAGCACAATAAAAAAATTGAACATTAGTAAACGTAGGGCAGTGAGGCCCCCTTTTCCTCCCACTGGGTATAAGTAAGGGAAGCCTTGACCTCGGCACAACTTGTCAGGCAGTGTCCTCCCCCTATATTGTGCCACCAAGTAGTAATAGTAATTTAAAGTATAACTATGGAGGTCCTTATGGTACCTAAATTAACCCATTAGTATGGAGGTCTCTATAGGACCCCCATGGTAATCTAAAGTATAATAATGGCGGTCTTATGGACCCATACAGCACCTAACATTGACCCATATACCATGTAGGCCTCTATATTTGCTAATATCTCTACTCTAATTGGCTTTTTCTATAGCCATTTAAGAGAAGGGTAATGCTAAAATGAGAGTCTATCCTCATTGGTGACATTTCAACCTATCAGAATAGGGGAAAATAAGTCTTATGGTTGAGTAAAGACATTCTGATTGGTTACAGAAATAGGGAGGGAGCAAAGTTAAATACTTGACTCTGATTGGCTTAAATATTATTAAAATAGAAACACACAAAAGGCCAATTTCACCGGTGCATGGACACCAATATTGTAAACTAATTAAGAAATAAAAAAAGGAATCTTTATTAGATCTCATAATAACAGCCAAGTTGATTTTCTAATAAAGAACTATAAATCCGCATCACAATTACTTGCACAGTTGAGTAACTGAGTAACCCTTTCATATATGATCATCACGATGATCTCTTGAAAATCTGTTTGATTTGAATGGTTTTTATACAAATTTCCCACCAGCATTATTCTTTGTCCCTAGGACCTGTTTATCCCATTTTCTCTCTTACTTCTCTTTTTTTTTTCTTTTCCTCTTAAACACTAAAAAATCTGAAAGCTCTGGAGGTTGATTATATAAAACCTAGTTGACATATTAGTATAAACTGTTTTTGCTCTATTGTATAAATATAACATTGTGTACTGCATTCAAGATATTAATTTACTATGTAATATCTGTAGAATTGTTTTATTCTCCTGTGATATTTGCAATAAAAAAGAAAGTTATAACTAACTACATTACTGGATGAAGTTGGGGGCCTGTGGTCCTGCCCTTGTTAATAGCCCCTGACATATAAGAAGATGCAAACCACAAAAACGTAATTTCTCTTTCAGATAAACCTTACAAACTTAGAAAATAAAATGAAAATGGAGAAGATCATTTATTTTCATTTATTATTAATATGTTTATTATTAATATTTGTTCTATTTAATTTTGTTGTTATATTAAAGTGAATGTGTTGAAACTTTTACTTGAAGTAATTTAATAAGAAAAAAAGAAAGAAAAACAAGTAGAAGAGATATTTATATATCACTATAAAGACAACAATGCCTTAAGCGAAGTAATTTCTTATCAAAAATATTTTTTACCAAATACTTATTCTTATTCTTACACTTCTTTATATCATATTTAATGAATGTAAAAATATTTTTTATTTAAAATATTTATTGTCTTCTAATAAAACTTAAAATTAAAAAAATAAAGTAAATAAATCACCTGTATGAATCTTTAAAGGAATATTTTTAATAATAATTACATGTAAAGCATCAAAAAATAAATTACCAAATTACATTTCACTGTAAGATATTAATTGATAAGCAGATATGCAAAACATTCTTTTAAATAATTCATGATTTTGCTTACTAGCAAATGTTAATCATTGTTTTTTATTTAAATGTTTTAACTTTCCTTTGACAACAAAAATGCATTGCCCTGATAGCATAAAACCATAAATTGTATTTAAAAAAAATGATTCAATGATCCCTCATCAAAAGACATTTCAAGTGAATAATGATATTTCTTGATTACAAGGACATGTTACCATGACAAGAATCATGTTCTGCACACTTACAGCGTCATTAAATTGAGGCTACGTTTTAAAATGCAGCCGTTACCTCCAAATTTACGGGTTACGGGTATTAATTTAGCCCTATAACGTAGCTCACAGCAGACTTGCATGTTAAGACGCAGGACGGCCGAAAATAGGCTACGTGTTGAGCAATGTTGAACCTTGCGGCCATAACCCCTGTGTTTTTAATGTAGCTATTAAAAGTTAAACAAATTAACTTTTAAATTAAACAAATTAAAAGTTTGTTATTATAATAAGTGTAATATTCTATAGTTGAACAATTAATTTAAAACATCCTCAGAAAACATTTATAGTTGTTTAATGAATGTATCTTGATAGGGAGAACATGAAATTCAAGTTAAACAAATCAAAAGAAGTGTAAAATGGAAATAAAATATTTTGTGATTAATTGTGATATGAATCACAATGTGATAAGCATCATATTAACACATTCTGAGTTTCTGTGTGTTATTTAATGACCAAATACTATTTATTCTGTTGTTAAAGTAAACTCTAGAGTGAACAAACAGAGAAATTGAATATTAACCAATTTAAAAAATACTTAAGTAAAGAATATTCATTTTAGTCAGCTAAAATCAAATTGTGTCAAAAAAGCAATACTTAGAAAATGTGAAATAAGATATATTCATAAGCTTAATGCAATGAATGATAAACATACTTATTTAAAGTAAGGTATCTCCCAGTGGTATAGCATAAATAGGTAACATTTTAATATTGTGAATAATGATGCTTAAATCCAATACAATGCCTGGATTTCAAACATTAGTAGCTTTATACACTGTACCAAGGCGAAAACTTTTTTCTGCTTCCTGACTTAAAGTTTCTTTTTAAAATTTTCTATATTGCTGTTGAGCTTTGAATTCAGATCTTTAAATTTAGAAATAAGGGCCCTGTCAAGCTTTTTTGGGGCCAGGATGGGACTCTCCTGAGCCCTTAAAGTAAGGTTCCTTCATGGCCCAAAACTGTACTGCCATAGCCCATGGACTCTGTTATGGGACTAGCAGATGTGATTACTAACTTCACAGGCTATTGCAATGGCCATGAGACTTTAAGGACGGTAACATGTTATTTTTGCATTCATGTGTGATATAATGTTGGGCCTCAGGCTCTAGTTATGTACCCTGGACCTTCAATAAAAACCTTTCTGTGAGTTTTTTTGGCCTGCGGGCTCAGGGTCATTTTGTAATGTTTAAAACATTCAGGTAGTGGTCAGAATATGTTAAGATATTACACTATTATATTGAGTCTCTTTAGATTGGTTGGCACTATCTAGTGCAATGGCATAACCCTGATGTATGTAGTTGTATAGGGACAATGGCTATTGGGGACTGGATGATAATTACTGAATTAGTAATGTTGTAGTGTAGTGATAATTGTAAGATTTTATTTTCACAAATAGGTTTGTGGAATTGGTAGCTGCTGCACTACACAATTCACTGTACAGCAACAATGTTATTAGACAGAGGGCTAATAAGAATGTATTGTTGCCCTTCGAGGCAAGAGATTGTGAGGAGGAAGAGGAGTAACTTTCCATTATTTGAATTTGTTGGGTCATGATAGCTAGCCTGACTCCCTTTTGAATGTTTTCTGGACAGTGGTGAGCAGTACAAAAGTGAAATAAATTAACCCTTAACCTCAAGCCTCACAGTACCAGCTGGCTACTTACTCCCCATAGAGGGGGGGGGGGGGGTAGAGAGCCTAGCCTAGACCCATGAATCAATCCAATGTGGGATAAAACAAATAGGCGGGTAGGAATTAACTGGTGTCCTCTGCTCAAACATGAGGGTTAAAGATGATTGGATAATGTACTGATTAAATATGTGAGTGGTGAAAAAAGTATAGCTCTGTCTGTTACACATAACCAACATGTTTGCTCATTCTTGGGGGATGGTCAATCATAAGCACTAGGGGATAGGGAAAAAGGTTTTATTATTTTTAATACGCTAGTAACCCTAGGCTGATCCTGTGAACCCATGTCCCGGTTTTTGTTGTTGTGTGGGTTCCGAATTGGAATGCTGAGCACTGAAAGACCCAAATCTTTAAAATACAGGGGTGTGTTCCTATAGGCATGAGGTTTTGGGGTAAAGAGGACATCTTGTCATTGGGTTGTGACAGGCCCCATTTAGAATTTGGTCTCTGTTGTAACTATGAGAACTTTTTTGCATAAGCTATGTATAGATTCCAATCACAACTAGTCATGCTGAGCATTGTATACTCATAAACCTGGAGGTGAGGTGGGGAGAGTGAGAGATACCCAGTGGCTGAAGGAGGCTGTACTGAACCATCTGTGCTTGTGCCAGCATCCTCCACCGGGGCAGGGCCAAGATGTGAAAAGAGGTAGCCAGGGAGGCCAGTGCCCTGGTTTCAGCGATGTATGCTCAGTAAAGTACAGGTCAAATAACTGCCGGTACATGGTGTGGAGGAAGATGTCCAAGAAGACAGCAAGAATAACTGGTTTTAGCCATTCAGCTATAGTCCACTCCAACAAGTTTGAGAGAATGTTAAAGGGACTGGATCACTCTAGCAACCGTAGTCAGACTCCTGGGTCTGGTGAACACTCTACAGCCAGGGACCCTAGAGGTGAATATTATAAACACTATCATCCTATCACATACTCAAAAATGAATACCACACACATAGATAACACACATCAAATGTAAATGCTGCCCATCAATTATAATGATATGTAAGGTTCCAGGATTTAACTAGGTATAACATTTACCTGTCTAATTAGTTGTATATACCACATGTCATTGACAATCAATTAAAACATGCATTAAAAGTGATTTCCCATAAAATAAATAGTCGTTATATGGCTGTATGTGCAGTGTAGTGTCTTAACCTATCAGGAACCATGTGGCATTAGCATGTTGCAATGTCTTGCTGAGTGATGGTTACTGACTTGTTAGACACTAATAGTGATCATAAATATATACTCCTTGATGCATAACACCTCATTGACATAAAACAAAAAAACTTTAATTTTAAGTGGTAAAAAATAGAAAAAAACGCTGTATAATACAATTAATAAACTGTATTTTAAACTACCAAGCTGATCCATTATCAATAAGAGTAGGTATGGACATATATGTATCAAAGTATAAAGGTATGTCTGATAACACAGGGATGAACACAGGATATATATAAATACACATACAGTAAATAAATTAAATATGTATTATATATAATTTGGAAGAAACACCCAATATCAGAAAATATGTATAGAAAATAGGATTCCTATGATGGATCAGTCATAAATATAATAACACCCTTGCGGCATGGGGCCCAGATTAGTTTTGGTCTGATAAATGCATGCATCCCGGGGTTGTATTTATACATATTCTATGTTTATCCCTGTGTTATCTGACATCACTGATTTGTTAGTATGAAACACAACACAGCAAGTACAACAGCATGTGCATGTGTGTCTTGATGAGCTGCAGTGTGCAGACCCCTGCAGGGAATATTGGTTTGATACAAGCAGAACAAACAGATCTCATAATACACTGGCATCAGTGATAATTCCCAGCCAATATATTCTCCTCACAATGGCAATTAATTGAACCATTCAGAATTAAGGGATCATGAAGTCAGGTATACAGTAACACACAGAACTCAAACAATCATCCAATGTTCTTATATGATATACTGTTGATTTCTAATTTCATCTCCAAGGATATCCAATGTCTCCACATAGGCCGCGACAGAGAACCTGGCCAAGTATGAAAAGTCTCAATATGACCCCCAGCAGGAACCCAGATACAAGGAGAAGGAGGAAAAGCAACAATAGGAACAGCCATCAGCATATGCGGAAGATGACAGGTTCATGTAGTCAGTGGGGGAACCTACAGGGCGATCAGCAACCACTGTCCCCTCCTCTCACAGATAGACTCATCGCCTAATATTTCCTCTTGGTTTTATCTGTCAGTACTACCACCCCAAACTTCCCCTCTATCATCATCTCCTTTAGCACAGTGGATGATAGGTCCAAACCAAGATTACCACCACTGCCACTCTACCCCAGCACCTCTCCACCATGTCAACACAATCACCACCACCATACCTCTGCAGCCTCCACTGGCAGTCTCAAGTCCCTCACCCCAAGAGCCATCATTGGAGGCCAGCATCACTAAACTCAGATCTTTCAAAGGCAGCAGGAGGGCATGGTGGTCAGACTCCTCACACGTGTGCAGTAATTACAAAGCACTGTGACACGCACACATCACAAGTCCTACAGAGAGATGATGTATAACACTTCAGAGGTGGAGACTAGTGATGTCGCGAACATAAAATTTCCAGTTTGCGAACCGCGAACCCGATCCGCCGCAAATGTTCGCAACCCGGCGAACCGCCATAGACTTCAATGGCCAGGCGAATTTTAAAACCCACAGGGACTCTTTCTGGCCACAATAGTTATGGAAAAGTTTTTTTAAGGGGACTTACACCTGGACTATGGCATGCCGGAGGGGGATCCATGTCAAAACTCCCACAGAAAATTACATAGTTGATGCAGAGTCTGGTTTTAATCCATAAAGGGCATAAATAACCTAACATCCCCCTCCATCATCATCCTCCCCTGTATCTCTTTACCCCCTCCCTCATCATCCTCCCCTGTGTCTCTTTCCCCCCTTCCTCATCACCCTCCCCTGTGTCTCATCCCCCCACCCTCATCATCCTCTCACCTCCCTCATCATCCTCCCCTGTATCTCTTTACCCCCTCCCTCATCATCCTCCCCTGTGTCTCTTCCCCCCTCCATCATCATCCTCCCCTGTGTCTCTTTCCCCCCCTCCCTCATCATCCTCCCCGTGTTTCTTTTCCCCCTCCCTCATCATCTTCCCCTGTGTCTCTTCCCCCCTCCCTCATCATCCTCCCCTGTGTCTCTTTTCCCCCTCCCTCATCATCTTCCCCTGTGTCTCTTCCCCCCTCCCTCATCATCCTCCCCTGTGTCTGTTTCCCCCCTCCCTCATCATCCTCCCCTGTGTCTCTTCCCCCCTCCCTCATCATCCTCCCCCCTCCCTTGATAATAAGGGGGGGAAGAGACACAAGCATAAGTGTGAGGGGTGTTAGGGTAAGGGGTGTTAGGGATAAGGGTGAGGGGGTTAGGTGTTAGGGTGAGGGGTTTTAGGGCTAAGTGTGAGGGGTGTTAGGGCGAGGGGTGTTAGGGATAAGTGTAAGGGGTGTTAAGGTGAGGCATGTTAGGAATAAGTTTGAGGGGTGTTAGGTCTTAGGGATAAGTGTGAGAATGTTAGGGTTAGGTGTTAGGTTGATGGGTGTTATGGATAAGTGTGAGGGGTGTTAGGGTTAGGGTAAGGGGTGTTAGGGATAAGTGTGGGGGGTGTTAGGGTGAGGGATGTTAGGGTTAGGTGTTAGGGATACGTGTGAGGGGTGTTAGGGTGAGGGGTGTTAAGGATAAGTGTAAGGGGTGTTAGGGTGAGGCATGTTAGGAATAAGTGTGAGGGGTGTTAGGTCTTAGGGATAAGTGTGAGGGGTGTTAGGGTGAGGGGTGTTAGGGATAAGTGTGGGGGGTGTTAGGGTGAGGGATGTTAGGGTTAAGTGTTAGGGTAAGGGGTGTTAGGGATAAGTGTGAGGGGGTATTAGGGTTAGGTGTTAGGGTGAGGGGTGTTAAGGTTAAGTGTAAGGGGTGTTAGGGTGAGGCATGTTAGGAATAAGTGTGGGGGGTGTTAGGTCTTAGGGATAAGTGTGAGGGGTGTTAGGGTTAGGTGTTAGGGTGAGGGGTGTTAGGGATAAGTGCGATGGGTGTTAGGGTGAGGGATGTTAGGGTTAGGTGTTAGGAATAAGTGTGAGGGGTGTTAGGGTTAGGTGTTAGGGAAAGGGGTGTTAGGGATAAGTGTGGGGGGTGTTAGGGTGAGGGATGTTAGGGTTAGGTGTTAGGATAAGGGGTGTTAGGGATAAGTGTGAGTGGGTATTAGGGTTAGGTGTTAGGGTGAGGGGTGTTAAGGATAAGTATAAGGGGTGTTAGGGTGAGGGGTGTTAGGGATAAGTGTGAGGTGTGTTAGGGTTAGGTGTTAGGATGAGGGGTGTTAGGGATAAGTGCGATGGGTGTTAGGGTGAGGGATGTTAGGGTTAGGTGTTAGGGATAAGTGTGAGGGGTGTTAGGGTTAGGTGTTAGGGAGAGGGGTGTTAGGGATAAGTGTGGGGGGTGTTAGGGTGAGGAATGTTAGGGTAAGGGGTGTTAGAAATAAGTGTGAGAGGTATTAGGGTTAGGTGTTAGGGTGAGGGGTGTTAGGGATATGTGCAATGGGTGTTAGGGTGAGGGATGTTAGGGATAAGTGTGAGGGGTGTTAGGGTTAGGGTAAGGGGTGTTAGGGATAAGTGTGAGGGGTGTTAGGGTTAGGGTGAGCGGTGTTAGGGATAAGTGTGAGGGGTGTTAGGGTTAGGTGTTAGGGTGAAGGGTGTTAGGGATAAGTGTGATGGGTGTTCGGGTAAGGGATGTTAGGTGTTAGGGTAAGGGGTGTTAGGGATAAGTGTGAGGGGGTATTAGGGTTAGGTGTTAGGGTGAGGGGTGTTAAGGATAAGTGTAAGGGGTGTTAGGGTGAGGCATGTTAGGAATAAGTGTGAGGGGTGTTAGGTCTTAGGGATAAGTGTGAGGGGTGTTAGGGTTAGGTGTTAGGTTGATGGGTTTTATGGATAAGTGTGAGGGGTGTTAGGGTTGGGTGCTAAGGTGAGGGGAGGATGATGATAAGGGGGGAAGAGACACAGGGGTGTCCTTGCAGCAGAGATCAAAAGAGTCCTTCAGGACTGTATTGCACACTGTGTACAGTAGCCTAGCTATGATTTTCCCCATTGATGCAGTATCACCTACACTCAGCCTCCTCTCAGTAAGACTGCAAGTTAGTTATGATTCCAAAATGGCTGCTGTCCATGAGGTTAAAGGGTCTGGAAGGGAGTGTATGCTGCTGATTGGCTGGAGTGTGTCTGCTGACCGTGAGTTGCAGGGTCAAAGTTTGCTCAATGATAAAGTATAGGGGGCAGATCGAACATCGCATATGTTTGCAGTTCGCCGAAAACGCGAACATGCTATGTTCGCCCGGAACAGTCCGCCGGCTAACTATTCGCGACATCTCTAGTGGAGACCTATCTGGCCAGGCTGTTACAAGCAATCAACAACCAGATTGTTCTGATCCAGCATGGATCTGCAATAAAGGGCTCTGACGAGAAGAGCATCCTCCCAGCCACAACTAGGATAGCCCACCCCCCATCTGCCACAATGCCCCCGCCTTTGCTTCCATCAGCTATACTTCCACCTTCAGCTATGCCTCCACCTCCATCTATGCCTTCACCTGCATCTCCCATGAGACCTCCACATAGGAGAGGGTATGGTGGCACAGAAGGGGGCCCTGTGACTAGGCAAATTAGTAAATAGGGGATGCATCTCATTAAATCCTTCTCAAATACAGTACTCAGAGAAAATCTATTGGTCAAAATGAAAATGTACTCATGCCTGTCTACAGAGGATGTGATCATGGCTTATGTGATGGTGATATATAGTAAACATGTGCCTAGCCTCGATCACATAAAATCTAATCTATGAAAGCATATGGTTAATGGTTAAAGTTTCACCAATTGATGTTCACTGAGAAATACAGTTGGGAAGAGATGATGTAGTCCCTATTTAGGATGCTCATTTTTAACTGTAAAACCTATTTTATTTTTTGTAGGCAGGTTTCACATCTATTAAGGTAGTTGTTTCACCTGCAAGCAGTACTACCAAATAACTAGAGTAAACTATATGCAGTGGCTTTCATATAGCCATTCTATTAATGGCATCCCCCTTGCAGAATTATCTCACATACAATAAATAAACACGTATATGATGTTTTAATCACAGTGATTGATGTTGCATTTAATATATACAAATGGACATATGGCTGTGGAATTGCAAAGTCCTACAATATTATGTTAATCAATCCCAGCAGCTATAAATGCGTGATCTTTGTTGGTAAATAATAATCATTTCTATATGTTTAGATGTCATGATATCATTACAAACCCAGCAATCATATGATAACACCTGTATACCTTTAAAGGTAAAGTATATTAGGTTTGCCTGTTTTTAGCTTTTTTCAATCTAACATATACTGTATATACTTCACCATCAGTTAACCCCTCCAATGTGATTCTCTCCCTGTGCATCCTAGGTGCACAGTATAGAACCATAGCCTCCTGGAGTTGCTGCTGGCCTTCCCTTGCCTCCTGGCGCTGTTGCCTCCTGGTGCTGTTCCTGCCAAAGCTGGCTGGGCTTGCTTTAGATAAAGACAAAAAGCAAGGCAAAAATCCCCAACATAGTCAGAACTACTCCCTTACACTTGACAACAATTGGTCTCACTAACAAACTAGGGCAGTGCCCTAACTACCAAAAAATTAAGAAAATATTATGTTTACCAAAAACCACTCGTAAAGGCTTTGAAAGCCTTTGCTGCCTGTCGTAGCAGCAGTTAAAGAGTGAGTACACTGACTCACAGCATGACAGTTACGGATGACATCATGACATTCCAAATGTAGTTAACTCCTCATGAACTGGCAACAACTAAAATGTAATATAGAGTTTAAACACATAACATCATACATTGTCTTTGTAATAAAACTAGCTGGCTGGTTTTTGCCACACAGCTCCCCTGTAACCACAAGCCGGCATACCCAGTCTGATCCCAGTGGATCGGCTTGGGGATGTCTGAGGAAGTCCTCGCAGATCACTTTTCCAGTTCTATAGTTGGCACTATAGTTTGTTCACAAATTTGCGATAATACCCTGCTGTTCTCAGGAAAGCTAGGACCTGAGTCTTCGTATGGGTCGGCCATTTGACCATTATCTTGGCTGGTTCTAGTTTTGTTTGACCACTACCGACTCGATGGCCGAGGTACTGCACTTCAGCCATCCTCATGTGACACTTACTAGGTTTGAGGGTCAACCCTGCTTCCCTGATACGGTCTAACACTGCTCCTACGTGGGACAGGTGTTCTGATCAAGGGTCACTGTAAATAGCTATATCGTCCATCAACATCCTCTTCTTTGTCTGTGACGGCTTTAAATGCATTGTATGAGAGCTTCACTTTTCCTTGTGTGGTGGCCGATAATGCTTGTGACCCCTCTATGGATCGCTGATCTGCTAGTTGTAGCTCTATTGCCTGTTGTCTGTTCGCCAATATGTAATCTTGTACCTCCGCCATCACTCTGGTTACAGTTTCTTCAGATGGTGGTTCCCGGTAAAATGCCAGCCTTGTCCTTAGTTCCCTTGTGACTTCACTTTTCTCCATCTCTGGTGAAGGTACAGCACTGCTGGCTTGGTCTCCCTCCATCAGTTCAGCAATCAGAAAAGCTTTAGCTTTATTGCTGGCTATCTTGCCCCTTGCTTCCAATGGTTCCTTTAAAGTTATTCGTTTTAGGGCTGCATAGTTCGTCTCCATTCATTCATATAGATAAATTGTACGTGACCCGCTGCTTCATTGTGAGGCTCTAATCCCATCACTTGCCACCAATTGTTATGACCCCAGGAGTGAGTGGGACATGTTCACCCCTTAACCCTTCTGCTTACTAGTATAGGGGCACCCCTGGATGTTCTGGTTTTTTACAGTCTAAGCATTTCTGACTTGTTCAGGCCAGGACATCTGTTCAGGACTTCAGGAACACAGGAGGCAAAAAGCAGTTTTGCAAAATAATAAATGCTTTTATCTCTGTCTTTCTCTAAAATGACAGATATACCTTTTTATCTATCAACCATCAGAGCAAACTTTAATAATTGACTCACAGCATGAAAGTTACAGATTTTATTGTGACATTCCAAATGCAGCTAACTCCTTATAAAATGGCTACAACTAAAATGTAATATGGAGTTTAAACACATTACATCACACATTGTCTTTGTAATAAAACTAGGTGGCTGTTTTTTGCCACAATCCCCTTGCACCTAAAAAAGCTCCATTAATTCCATTAATTCAGTTTTTGATTTCTTTAGAGATGTGAGTTTTTAGGTAGGCTGAAGATGAGAATCGAGGGTTTTCAATAAAAATAGAAGAGTACTGACTTCTTCAAGCAACACAGGGTGTCAATGATCAAGGCTGGAGGGTCATCAAAGAGAGGGTAATTATGTTGTGTCCTGTTTCAGGGGCAGCTTTTTATTTTTATTTGGTAGTTTATTTTCTTTTTTATGTTTATGTTTTTTTCATTCTTTTTAGTGTTTTTAATTTTATTTAACTTTTATTTTCTGTAATTATTTCTTTATTTTATTGTATTTAGTTTATTTATTTTAGGAGGTTATTGTTAGGGACTATGGTGGATCTTTCCCACAACTGCAGTATATTTGTGGATTATCATCTTAGGGAATTTGTGATGGGCTTACCATCCTATGTCAGGAACACTCCTGATATTCTCAGGCAATTAGAAGATCTATCTGTACCTCCTGAATCATGGCTGGTGTGTATTGATGTTGAGGCCTTATACAGCAGCATTCCACATAACTTTGGAATCAATGCAGTAAAATACTTTTTACAGATGAAAGGTTCTCCTTTTGATGAACTAAACATGTTGCTAATAGCACTATTGGAATATGTTTTAAAACACAACTTCTTCCTATTCAACCAAAAATGGTACCACCAACAACAGGGAACAGCTATGGGTACACCATGTGCCCCTAGCTATGCGAACTTGTTTCTGGGGTGGTGGGAAGACAAATACATATATGATGACAACGCACATCCCTTTGGAGCAAATATACTTGTCTGGAGGAGATTTATAGATGATATTATCCTGGTCTGGACTGGTAACAGACAGGAATTGAGTTCATTTATACAATTTCTGAACACTAATGAATTAGGCCTCAAATTTACCTTTGAGACCAGTCAGAGTGAGATCTCTTTTTTGGATCTAATAATCAAAAAGGATGAAAGAGGGAAAATATGTACATCTACATTTAGAAAAGAAACAGCATCTAATACTCTGCTGAAATGGGAGAGCCAACACTTTGAGCCACTTAAGAGAGGAATTCCTAAGGGACAGTACCTCAGGATCCGGAGGAATTGCAGTTCAGAGGAAGAATTTAAAATTGAAGCGAACAAACTTAGGGAACGTTTTAAAGCAAGAGGTTACCCTAATAGAAGCCTTAAGTTGGCTTATAAACATGCTATGAACTGCAATAGAACCGATCTGCTAAATGTAAATAGAAAAGCTCAAGGTAAAATGGATACCCCCACTAACAGGACTATATCTAATGAATCTAAGATTACTAGATGTATAATGACATTTGGTCATGACTCTGAAATAATCAGAAACATCCTTTCTAAACACTGGCATCTCCTCACAAGTGATAAAGATCTTAAAGACACCCTCACGTCCAAAGCAAGTATCACTTATAGAAGAGGAAAGAACATTAAGGATATGCTTGTACATAGTGTATATACAGACAAGATATCTGAACCTAAAACTTGGCTCCAACCACTGAAGGGAATGTATAAGTGTGGGAACTGTAAATTTTGCAAATTTGTGAGACCATGCAAACATTATATACATCCGACAAATGGTGCTATTTTTGATATTGATAATTTTTTCAACTGTAAATCATCAGGAGTTATATATATAGCTACTTGTTTATGTAACAAGATCTATGTAGGGAAAACCTGCAGGGAATTCCGTCGAAGATTGGGGGAACATATATATTCTATTAAAAACGAATATGACACTCCCATAGCAAGACATGTGAAATACTGTCACAACAACAATCCGGAAGTACTAAAATTTTGTATTATTGATTCTGTGAAAACTGGACCTAGAAGGGGTGATTTTCAAAATAAATTACTACAGCGTGAATCGCAATGGATTTATAAATTAAGAGCACAGGTACCTGATGGCCTGAATGAAGGCTTTTCCTATACGGCCTTCATATAGTCCTGTGTAATTTTATCTTACATAAGTTATCTATACAGGCCTTTTTCTGGGCCCTAGATTTGGACTCTCTAACTATATGAGAAATACCACCTAGTAATTCCTGAATCAGGATCATGATATATGCACTTTAATTTTACTTCATATATGTCTCATCTTTGCATAATATAATTTTTGCTTTATTTATAATCTTTTTCAGGTAGATGTGGCCCACTCATGTGTCACATCTTACCTGAAATAGAATTATTCTTTTCACTTTTGGTCTCACGTGACCATCATTTTTATTTTAGTGGTCAACACCACTTACCCTCACATTCCTAGTTATATATGGCCATACTAGATTTTTCTTGCCATTTATTCATTCATGCACTTAGTCACTTTTCACTATGGTCTCAATATGTCAATTTTGACCTAATTATGGTTTACATACAGGGTCTTTATACCCTGGCTATTTTATGCCCTTATACAGGGGTTTTAATTCATCTAGTTATTTTCATGCACAATATGCACTTTTTCTCTTTGCACATCATGATACGTATATATATTCTCTTTTCAGTATCCTGTATCCAGATACACACTTATTCATTAAGGTTCCCCCTTCCCACTGATGTTGCTCCATCCACTATGCTAATAATATATATGGCCCATTTCTTTCTTTCTTCAGTCCTTTCCTGCCATACATACTTTCACTCATAGGGTTAATTTAGGTGTAGCAATCAGGTAGTCCAGATTACCATGGCTACCATATGCTTTAAATAGCTTCCTGTCCCTACAAACGCCTTAATCCTTTGAAAAAGACGTTGAACACGTAGAAACATGTTAGGATGTAGGCTAGCGTAACGTGAGGTTATTACGCACGACGCAACTAGGCAGCGCGAATCTCCCCAGCACAGGGAGACGCTGTTATACTATAAGCGAGTATACAGAGAGTGAGCTTGTTCAGAATGGCCCAAATTATGCTTACACCACCAAAATAGGTGTGGTGTGATATTCTAACAAGAGGTAATGCAATATCTGGACATTTAAGAGCCATATTGTTTGAATGGTTGATTTATACCTATATCATTCAAATAATAGGGGCATTGTACCCTAATAAGAGGCAATGAAGTACCTGGTGATCTAAGAGCCAAACTGAGGATTTTTTGTATGCAAAGAAATCTGTTGTTTAGAAGCATACTACCAAGCTACCTATATCTTCCTTATGTTGTTATACTAGGTTTCACAACCGTTACTGGGGATAGATATATAGTTATAGCACAAGGTAATTTAGGAAGGTTTGGCCCACTATTCTAATGATTTACACCTTTTGTTGCATAGTACTACAAGCTTATACATAGACACTCTCTGTGTCTCATTTATAATACTGCTCAAACCCCACTTAATGAGTGACAGTTGTCCAGTGGTCATTAGGTTTGCAGTTTTTCTGTTCAAAGGTATTTGTACAGTTTTTATTCTTTCCCTTTTTAAAGTTTTAATCGTCGGTTTTTCCAACCAATAAAGTTTACATTTTACTATTGCCCACTTTTTTTGTTATATATATTTAGAGTGTTATGCACTAATGGGCTTTATTCCCTAAAGATTTTTTCTGCTTGGATCTTGCAGGCCCTCATGGGGATAGGATTCATGGGGTACATAAGTACCACTATGGTAGCAGTTAGGGGGACATGAAGATCCATAGGTACCGCCAATGGTAATTGGTTAGGTATATATACCATAGGGGTCTATAGGGAACCCGATGGTTAAAGTTTAGTATGCCATGGAGTGTGTAAAAACCTCAATGGTATAGGGGTTAGGTGGCATGAGGGTCCATAGGATAGGGTATGTATAGGGTATAGGGGTGAATTTTGGTTCCAAGGGGTGTTCATAAGGACCCCCATTGGAGGGAGTTAGGTTTATGTATCATTAGGGTCCATAGGGATCCCAATTGTTATAGTGAAATATATCATGGGGGTGTTTTTGGACTTCTATAGTATAGGGGTAAATGTTAAGCACAATAGGGGGTCTAAACTGACTCCCATGAGGTTAATTGACCCCCATCCCACAGTTAAAGAGGTGGAGAGAAGATGGCCTATTAGTCCCCCAGGTGTTGAGGGGGGATTCTGGGGTATATCTGGGCTCACAGGGAGCAGGGGGTTATACGATGAAGGGTCATAAATCCCCTTTATTCCTTTGTTTGTTCTCTCATGGGAAGTAAATATCTGCTCATGGATTGAGAGCTGGCTAAAAGACAGGAAGTAAATGGAATATACTCAGATTGGACAAAAGTGGGGTTCCTCAGCGTTCAGTATTAGGTTCTCTCCTTTTTGACATATTTATTAATTAAGAAGCATCTCTATTTTTTGCTGATGACACAAGTTGTGCAAGATAATTACATCAGAAAAGGATGTACTTTCCCTCCAAAGGGATTTGCATAAATTAGAGAAATGGGCGACTAAATGGCAGATGAGATTTTATACAAATAAATGTAAAGTTATGCATTTAAGAAGGAAAAATAGCCATGCAATTTATAATCTTAATGAAGTGAATCTTGGGGGTATCAGATATTGAAAGGTATTTGGGGTTGCTTGTGGACAACCACCTAGGTAACAGTGCTCAATGTCAAACTGCAGCTGCAAAGGCAAATAAAATATTAGCATGTATTAAGAAGGGTATAGGAGCAAGGGAAGCAAATATAATTCTTCCACTATACAAATCCCTAGTACCCTCATTTGGAATATGGAGTACAAATTTAGTCCCACTTCATAATAAAGACATGTTAGAACTGGAAAAAGTACAGAGAAGGGCAACAAAACTAATAAGAGGAATGGAGGGACTAATCAAATTAAATGTATTTTCTCTAGAAAAAGGACGTCTAAGAGGAGATATGATTACCTTATATAAATATATCCAGGGTCAATATAAGGCTTTGTCAAGTGAACTTTTTGTTCCAAGAGGTTTTTAAATGACAACATGACATCATTTGAGGTTAGAGGTAAACAAAATTTAACTTAAAGAAAGAAAAGGGTCCTTCACAGTAAGGGTGGTTAAACTGTGGAATTCTCTACCAAAGGAGGTGTGATAGCGGATTCGATAGTTAACTTTAAAAAGGCATTGGAAAAATAAAGAGGACATTCAGGGTTATCCTGGTTAATTAGAGAGTATTGATCCAGGAGGAGTCTGATTTCCAGTATCTGAGGTCAGGAAGGTTTTTTTTTCCATTTTGAGACAATTGGCAAAGTTTCACTTGTTTTTTTTTTCTCTTTGCCTTACTCTGGATCAATTAATAATTAATCTGAATACTGCTGATCGGAGGAGATCTAAAAAGGTTGAACTTGATGGACTAAAAGTCCTTTTTTAACCTTAAATATTATGTAACTATGTAAGAGATATATATGAAGAAATAGACTGATATAAAGGGATTATTGTTTGTTAGTAGGTAATGTTTCATAGCAATGCTATGGAAACTAGTGAGATTCAAACTTTTTGTAGAGCCATGGAATAGCTCAGTAAATTTCAACCTTATTGGGTGAGTTCTCACAGAAGGCCTCATTAACTTTCTTACAGGTTAAAATAAATATTATATATGTTACCTTGTAGATTACCAGCCAGGAATTCAGGTATTCTTTTAATATTTTAGATAAGTCCCAATTTTATTCGAAAATAATAAACACTCTCTTCATCTGTGGAAAAAGGGGGAGCATTCGGCCCGCCCGTCTCTCTGAAATGCTCCAACCACCAGGGACCCTTTAAATAGTCTTTTGAAAGACAGTGACACTTTCAGTTACACTGCTGTCTTCTCCCTGGAGTTAAATGTCCACAGTCTCTAAACAGGAAACTGCTTTCTCAGCAGATTAATTTGCCTTGTAGGCCCGAGTTGCTCCTGCAGACAACTCTGTTCTGGAAACTTGTGCTACTCCTGTAGACGGTTCTGCTTGGTGAACCAATGTTGCTCCTGCAGACAACTCTGCTCTGGAAACTTGTGCTGCTCCTGTAGACGGCTCTGCTCGGTGAACCAATGTTGCTCCTGCAAACAACTCTGCTCTGCACTTTAGACTGTCTCTCCTTGCAGACAAACAAATCTTAACTCCAAAAACCTCCCCTTAGTGTGCTCTGTAGGGATTTTTAAATCATCCTGATAAGAATCAGGTGCACTGGCTGATTGAGTTGCAGTCCCAATTAACTCTTGCTTATCCTGCCTGGATATATGGCTCTGCTTAATCTCAGGCTTATATATACTCCTTGCTTGACTCTGTTACAATATATATATATATATATATATATATATATATATATATATATATTTATATATATATATATATATATATATATATATTTTTTTTTTTTTTTTATATATATATATACAGTATATATATATATATTAAAGATATGATTGCAGATTAGCCTACCAACATTTGCTTAACATTCATATTATGTTTTATAAGTTTCTAAAAAATAAATCACAATTTGTGTTCATTCTTTTTATTTGAGTTTCTTTTTATTGCATAAAAAAAGAAAAGATAAGAACGACAGAGGGATTTTAGAGCAATGAATGAGAATGATATCAGTCTAACCTATAGGCTTTAAAGGGTTTAGAATAAGAAGAGAGAGGGAGGGAAGCAATGGAATGTTATATTGCAACAGGGTTATACGGGCGAGTGGTGATATGTGCATTACCAGTTGTATTGCAAATTAATTTATATCAAAAGTTAACATTCATAAAGATCACTTTAAACATTGCATGCAATTAAATATTGCTAGAGCCAAATAATAATTTTCAGTAGTAGAGTCTACTACAGGAAATCTTAAGTTAAAATATAATAGTCCTCATTAGGGATTTAATATTTAAGATTAGTTTAGCAAACTGAGGTTTTCAACATTTCATTGCTTCACTGGGTCTCCTGCCATTAATCAGTTTACAATGTTTTCAAGTTTTTTATGTTCTTATTGTATGTCACTTAGCCATACATTACGTGTGATTGTGAGACCACAAATCATATAGAATAAGAGACCAGAAAAGACACACATGAGAGTGAAACGGTTAATTTAACCTATGCCTGCATGGTTGTGGTTGCTGGAGATGCATATAGATGGTATATAAGCAAGCTGACATTACTAGTTCAGTGTCAGGGTAACTACAAAACTTGAAGCGGGTCCTTGATAACACATTTGAGAACTACATGTGCTGTTGAAATCCTTCTTACCTTGTACTTTAGGCTTGATTTTTCCTCATACTTTATCCATTCCACTTTTACTACAGAGTGTTACCAGGCCAGGTCCTGGACATGGAAGAAGATAATGCCTGCTGATTCAGTGTGGGCTGAGCTCTGTATTCTGTGAACATTACATATATGTATTGTTCTAGTGCCAACATAGAATAACTCTATCCAGAGAAGACTGTGTTGTGAGGCTGTACAGAGCATGAGAGACTTTTTCCACACAGAAGGATATGGTGGTTGCTCATTTCCTGTGTTTTATTAGGTTTCAGGTGAGTCGGAGCAGAAAGAATGCTTTAATAATAGCTGGTATTATTACCAATCCTGCACATTGTCTGTTTTTGTTAATGGTAGCACATGAATTAGTGGTAATATCCATATCTCCCACCAACACCTTGGACATTTGAACAGTGCAGTGCCAGTCATGTAGAGATTAGTTTTCTGATTAGAACACATTGTGGTCCGCCTACTGGTATCACAGAGAAAAGAAGCTAGTACCTGGTGTTCTATGGGATCTTGTAGAGGGTTTTACATGGGGTCTTGCACATGGGTTGCTCTAAGGAGATTGAGACTGAATGTGCTCCAGTGTTTCTCACTGTGCTAAATGTATTATCTGAGGTGTTATCTAAGTAAGTTGGCCAGGCCATTTTTTAAATTGTTGCTGACATTTTTTTGTATAATTCATCCATGTTATATTACCAGGTATGGGATGTCAGGATAGCCCACAAACTTACATTGGCTTCTCAGAGGGTGCCACCAAATTTCCATGGTAGAGAGAGGGATCAAAGGGTAGGGTACAATGTCTCATTTGATAGTGGTACATTTAGATTATGAGATTAGAGTAGGAATGGAGATGATTTTTTTTAAAATATTCCCTGGAGCTCAGACTTGTGAGGCCATCTTAGGAGGCTGCAATTAGGAAGTCATTTTCCTCATTTAACCTTGCTCCAATAAAAAGGACCTTTTTTGCCCAGTCTATCAGCCTTATTAAATTGTGATTCAGCCAATTGAACAGGGCTCTATATAAGCACATAGCATATTTTTTTTTACAGAAGTTTTTAGTTAGTGAACTGCTATCAAAAAGCAAGGTCTTCACTAGCTAAAAACTTCTGTAAAAAAATATGCTATGTGCTTATATAGAGCCCTTTTCAATTGTCTGAATCACAATTTAATAAGGCTGTATATATTTATTGTTTTTTTCTGCTCACCTACACCTTCCAAAACAAATTGTCCTACAGCCCAAGACCTTTCAACCCATTTAAGACTAAAAATCTAAGATCTTTTGAGTCCTCAACCTATACATTTCAATTATCTCTTCACAATTACTCCCTCCTGTCCAATACCATTAAACAGCTCCCTTAAATCAGCACGTTTCCTTTATTACTTTGAACATGCACAAATCACTCTTTTTATAATCCCACCTCTCTCTCTCTCTCTCTCTCTCTCTCTCTCACTCTCTATCTAACGCCCTATCTCCTTCTATCTACTCTATCAGAACTCTACATTTTTGAATGATTCTTCTATAATCACTTAACTAATTTCCTCATTTCCAATTTGACTCTATAGTTTGGTTTTCATGCTGAAGACTCTACAATGGCAGCACTCCCCAAGTTACCAAATAACTTGCTCACAGCCAAGTCCAATGACTATTACTTGCTTCTAATTCTGCTTGACTTATCTGCTGCCTTTTACACTGTTGCTCAATATCTTCTTCTAGTTCTCAAATCCTTTGACAAATGTAACATGGCACTCTTCGTTCACATCATACCCCATTGATCACACCTTCAGTGATTATCTCTTTGGCACATTTTCAACTGCTCTATATCTAATAGTTGGAGTACCACAAGGCTCATTCCTGGGTTCCTTCTTCATTTTATTTACACATCTTCCCTCAGTAGCCTTATAAAATATTTTGGGTTTTAATATTGCTTGGATCACTTGTATGAAGATGACACACACATTTATTTGCTCTTACTAGACTCATCACTCGCACAACCCAAATCACCATAATCTACAGAATAAAATATAAAATCATGCCGCTTACATACAAATAGTTTAATACATCTATGTCATTCCCAGGTGAACCACTGGACTTTAGAACTGTTAAAATGTAATGGGCCTTGGGCTGGCAATGGTTAATGCTGTGTAATGTTGTATAGTGCAGTGTAATTTTCCATTATTATAAAGTAATGTGTCTTGTCCATGGACTAGAAGTAGGTAACCCGTACAAATTTGTATTCTGCCATGACACTTGTTATCTGGCATTTTTTCATGATAAAAGTTACTATTTACTGCTCCAGGCTTAATATTGTCAAAATAGCAATTTATTACCCTGCACTGAGCAGGGCAGATAAAAACAATATTATTGTGAAACAGGATGCAAGGTTAGTTACTCCTGTGCTATGTTGGTCCTGTCAGTCAGGAGGAGTAAGTACCATGCGCTATACTCTGAGAAGAGAATTCTGGTATGCTAATATACATTTGGGAAATGGTTTTAAGATTTAATCTGTGTGTTTATTTATTTTCTGAAATCATATTGTATACTATTCACTGTCTGTGCTGATGGTTTATACAATCTGTTCAATATTCTGAAGTTTTAAGTTTACCATGAATTCCCATCCATCCACCCCCTCTCTAATCTCCTATGTGAAATTAAAGCAAAGCAATTTGCCAGACACACGGCTTCTGACCCCAGGAATATGAATACATGTCCTACACAGATAACCACCACCAGATAAACAAGAGGACTTTGGCTAAAGAAAATGGGAAGGGGGAGATTTGGGTGAGTTATAGTCTGGTTTTAAATGTGTCAGAAAGAACAATAAAGTTAGTCTGTGGCTGTGAACTAATCAATAGTATGTTTTCTTCTTGAATTATACTCTGCCTACGTACAAGGGGAGAAGAAAGGATTTTATTATTTTAACAAGCCAGTAAGAGACAGGATAAACCTGTAACCTTTTGTATCCTGAAACCCTGGATTTGGGCTGCTCTTGTGATCTTGATATTCTGTTAATCTGAGTGATGTTCCTGAGTCTACGGCTTGATCCATAAAGTAGTTCCGGACGGAGGACGGGAGCCTTAGAGGAGAAGCCAGTGAGTGCGGCACTGCTGGCAGGGTTGCATCCAGGTACAAGACACATGGGAGGGAGAGGAGGGGGGAAAGGAGACAAGGGAGGGAGAGAAGGGGGAACATAGACACAAGGGAGGGAAAGGGGGGAAGACACAGGGGAGTGAGAGGGGGAAAGGAGACACAAGGGGGGGAAAGTAGACACAAGGGGGAAAAGGAGAGGGGGAAAGGAGACACAGGGAAAGAGAGGGGAAGGAGGAACAGGGGAGGGAGAGAGGGATGAAAGGAGAAACAGGGGAGGGAGATGGGGGAAAGGAGACACAGGGGAGGGCGGGGGGAAAGGAGACACAGGGAAAGGAGAGTGGGGAAGGGAGAGGATGGAAAGGGAGATGGAGAAAGGAGGCACATGAGAGGGAGAAGGGCAAAGGAGACACAGGGGAGATAGAGGGGGAAGGAGACACAGGGGAGCAGGAAGGAGACACAGGGGAGGGAGAGGGTGAAGACATGAGAGGGAGGGGAGAAACACAGGGGAGGGAGAGGGAAGAGACACAGGGAAGGGAGAGAGGCGGGAGAGACACAGGAGGGGGGGAGAGACCCAAATTATCAAGCTAGAGAGAGACAGTACAAACACACAGGGGAGGGAGAGGGTGGAAAGAGACAAGAGGATGAGAGAGGGGGGGAATACATATGTGAGGGAAATAAGGGCAAAAAAACGATAGGGAGAGAGGGGGAAACAGACACATGGAAGGCAGAGGAGAGAAACAGACACAGGGGTCAGAGAGTAGAAGCTGGGAGAGTCTTGCGATGAGCGACGAAGGTGCCCATTGTGAGGGAGAGGTAAATGGCGGGTTGGCCAAGGCCAGCAATGAGCGGCAAAGCCGCTCATGGTGTAGCTCGCGGTGAGCGCCAAAGGCACTCTTCTCGAGGCCCTTAAATTAGACACTGGAATGGCTTGCAATGAGCGCCAAACCCACAAGTTACAGGGGTGAGAGCCAAGCATTGTCTGGCAAACAGCATTGCCAGCCTTCAAATTTTATTGCCGTATTTTTTAAAGGGGAAGTCGCTAGTAATATAATTAAACCTTTAAGAAGCTCTTTATCAGTTTGCCAGAATTAAGCTGGGTCTTTAAAGCATTGAGTTGTGGGATCAGCATATTCTAACCTACCCAAAGAGACCAGAGAAAAAACTTTGTAAGTTAGATAGTGTGTGTAAGTTAGATAGTGTGAGCAGTTGAACATTCTAATGAAATTGGAACATGATCAGAGACTACAATGTATTATAGATTGTGTTACTAAGGTTGAAAACAGAAAATAGTCTAAAAGTAACATGGAAATTAGTGTCAGTTTGGTGGATGATCCTCCATCCATCTGTAATAAACAAGAAGGAAGGTTAAAGATGGAGCACAAGCACCTAGTTCAGGTCAATTAATTCAACTGAGTTTGTCAATGCTAATGACAGAATGTGACCCTTAACTTGTGAGACCTTAAATATCCTGAGGTCACATTAAGTAGCTTAAACTGGTTGATTGTACAGTCAGCTTCTCACTGCTTCTTTTCTGGTGGCCTCTTCTGTCGCAATCACCTATATGGATTTGTATATTTTACGTGGCTACACTGTGTGTATAGTGGTAGGTGTATCATTTTTTTATGAATACCCTCAATGAATGACACAATATATTGAACAATCTAGTGTACCAAATAGCATACCATATATGGCTATAGTTGTTAATCTGAGAAGATGATATAATTTAATGGGTCATGGCTGCTTCATGTGGGTATAAAAAGACTCCTCAGCAGAAAATATGTCAATTTTATTTATCATCTTTGTTTAAAAATGCATAGATGATTAAAAAATACTGTAAGGATAAAAGTAAATACTAAAATTTACATCTACTCCTGTGGCATTCATTCCTGAATACATTAAAATTTATATTATTGTATTAATGCATATCCATTCATAATACAATGATATTCATGATTGATAAATAATATATCATACATCAATAATGGAATCTTGTTCAGGACTAAAGTAATGTCCATACCAATCCTGACAGTTGTGGGCTGACAGGGTGTCACACCCACTATCTTTATAAAAACAAATCTACTGGCATATATGATTATATATCTATATAATGGTAGTTCTTAGATTTTGGACCCAATTATATAAATATCCTAAAATGGACTTAGATTGCCAAGCTTAGTTATACAAAACAGAAGCTAAGGGATAATGATATGTAATAAGTAATAAATAATAAATAAAAAAAATAACAATAAAAAATAACCGTCTCGTACTCTACTCCAAGTACCATATATACTCGAGTATAAGCCGACCCGAGTATAAGCCGAGGCACCTATTTTACCACAAAATACTCGGTAAAATGAGTGACTCGAGTATAAGCCGAGGGTGGGAAATGTGCTGCCCCCTGTGTCCCTTTTGTGCCTCCTGTGTACCCCTCTCTCTCCCGTGTCTCTCCTCCCCTCTCCCTTCCCTGTGTCTCTTCCCCCCACTCCCTTCCCTGTGTCCCTTCCCCCTCCTCATTCTCAACCTCCCTCCTCAACCCCACTCCTCATCCTCAACCTCCCTCCTCATCATCCCTCCTCATCCTCAACCTCCCTCCTTATCATCCTTCCTCATCCTCAATCTCCCTCCTCAACCCCCTCATCCTCAACCCCCTCCTCCTCAACCCCCCATCCTCAACCCCCTCCTCAACCCCCTCCTCAACCTCAACCCCCCTCCTCAACATCAACCCCCCTCCTCAACCTCCCTCCTCAACCTCAACCCCCCTCCTCATCCTCAACCCCCTCCTCAACCTCCCTCCTCAACCTCCCTCCTCATCCTCAACCCCCTTCTCAACCTCCCTCCTCAACCTCAACCCTCCATCCTCAACCGCCCTCCTCGAACTCCCTCCTCAACCGCAACCCCCCGATCCTCAACCTCAACCCCCTCCTCATCCTCCCTCCTCAACCTCCCTCCTCAACTTCCCTCCTCAACCCCCCTCCTCATCCTCAGCCCCCCTCCTCATCCTCAGCCCCCCTCCTCAACCTCCCTACTCAACCTCAACCCCCCCATCCTCAACCCCCTTCTCAACCTCCCTCCTCTACCTCAACCCCCCCATCCTCAACCCCCTCCTCAACCTCCCTCCTCAACCTCAACCCCCCCATCCTCAACCCCCGACTAAACCTCCCTCCTTAACCGCCCTCCTCATCCTCAACCCCCCTCATTCTAAACCCCTCTAATACCCCCGCCCCCCTCTCCCCTCACTTACCTGCTCCAGCCTCCGTCACATGCGCGCCACATCATTAGCATATACTGGGTGCCGGCACCCGGTAAATGCTAATGCCGTGCCGGCACCCGGTGTATCCTAATGACTTGGCGCGCATGTGACGTCACGGCATTAGCATATACCGGGTGCCGCGCATGTGACGTCACGTCATTAGCATATACCCGGTAAATGCTAATGCCGTGCCGGCACCCGGTGTATCCTAATGACGTGGCGCGCATGTGACGTCACGGCATTAACATATACCGGGTGCCGCGCATGTGACGTCACGTCACAAATGCTAATCCCATGACGTCACACGCGCGCCACAGCATTAGCATTTACCGGGTGCCGGCACCTGGTATATGCTAATGACGTGACGCGCATGTGACGTCACGGCATTAGCAGATACCGGGTGCCGGCACCTGGTATATGCTAATGACGTGACGCGCATGTGACGTCACATGCTCGCCACATCATTAGCATATACCCGGTGCCGGCACCCGGTAAATGCTAATGCCTTGCCGGCACCCGGTATATGCTAATGACGTGGCGTGCATGTGACGTCACATTTGCTCCACATTAAGACCTGGAAGGAGCGGAGGCCGGAGCAGGTAAGTGAGGGAAGGGGGGGGGGGGGCGGGATAGTATGGGGGGGGGGTAGAATGAGGTGGGGGGTTGAGGATGAGGAGGGGGAGGGAAAGGATGGTCTTGGGCTGTTTGTATCTAGTATATGTATCTAATTGCTGCTAGTTGGGCTAAGTTTGAAAATTATTGCCAACTTGAATCGCAATGATTTCTGTATTGCTGCATAATAAATAATGGTACTTAATACCCAACAATTATGTGTGAATTAAATACAATAATATAGACAATGAAATGGGCATTGTTAAGAGCTAAGGGCAAGGTTGTAAATAGAAATAGAACTTAAAGTGTGTAAAACTACGATAAAATATACTAAATAAATGGAAATATAAAACCCACCCATATACATGAAATAGACTAGGGGCATAGAGTAGCATTTTAGAGCAGCTCCTGGTTTATAATAAATGGATAACCATCTAACTAACTGAATTACAGTGCACAAAGAGATGGACATTTATTAGATATACAGCCCTGATAAATTCGAGTGCAGCATGAAGCTCGTAATGACTGCGGGCTATTAAATTAGATTGGGCTGCTAGCTACAAGCTAGAGACGCAAACCCGTAAACCATTCATCAGCCGTCGGATTTGCGGTCTTGAAAGTAATCAATTAGCCAAAACCGTAGTTACGGCTTTAGACAGAGCCATTAGAAACAGAAATTGTCACAATTGCGTCACAGAAAAAAGGAGGTTGGATTTCAAAGTCTTACGGGGTTCAATTAAGATTTACGATCGGACCCACATTCCAGTTATAATGCAATATTAATAAATCCGTAAATATGATATTCTCTCACATGCTAGTTACAGTATATGTATTAACACATTGACTGCCTGGATCAATATAACACAAAAATTATACATGAAATAAAGTATTTTTCTGGGCCGATTTGCGGGCTTGAGAATGTTGTACTATTAATTCTAAGACCTAACATCACTTTCCCTTTTAATATTAGTACACTAGTGTGTTTTTATTTGTATTTCAAGTGCTACGTATTAGACTTACCCCCCTTGTGAGTCCTCTCCAGCACACGTTGGCCATTGGGCTCCATTTGCATGTTACGAGCATGCACCCAAGTGACTTTGTTGCAATTTAATAGCATGATTGGAATTATGGCGGTTACGGGCTTGCCAGATCAAAGGATTTACTGCCATGAAGTTCAACGTTGCTCATCCCGTAGCATTTTTTCGCCGCTAACCCGAAGATTGTCAGCGGACTGGTTTATGGGGCTAATTTAATAGCAGTAAGCCTTACTTTCTATGTTACGTGCTACATTATAACATGTAGCCCGATTTTAATAGGGCCTATAGTCTGTATTCATATCAAGTGGTATATCTAAACATATAAGGAATATGGATAGCTAAAAGGAAGCATGTCTTCCTAATACATTATCAGCCCCATTAAATTCCGGCTATGTGTTAAAACGTAGCCCGTAACAGTGATCTTAGAGAAATTTGCTATTAAATTGGCCCCGTAACGCAGCCCTCAGACAACTTGTGGGTTAAGACACAGCAGGGCCGAAAAAAGCCGGCGTGTATAGCAACGTTGAACTTCGCACTCGAAAATCCTTTGATCTGTCAAGCCCGTAACCGCTACTTGTTCAATTTAGCTATTAAATTGCAAAGAAGTTACTCACAAGCAAGCCCGTAACACGCAAATGGAGCCCAAAACTTAATATGTGCTCCAGATGACCTGCAAAGGGGGTAAAGTCCAATACGTAGCACTTGCAATTCAAATAAAAAAACACTACTGTACTTTTATCAAAAGTGATGTTAGGTCTTAGAATTAATAGCACAACATTTTCAAGCCCGCAAATCGGCTTGGAAAAATACTTAATTTCATGTATATATTTTGTGTTATATGGATTCCGGCAATCAATGTGTTAATACATACACTGTAACTCGCATGAGATAGAATATATTTGTGGCTTTATTAATTTTGCATTGTGACTGGAATGTGGTTTCATTCATAGATCGTAATTGAATCCAGTAAGACTTTGAAATTAATCCTCCATTTTCTTGTGATACAATGCTGACGATCTCTGTTTCCATTGCCTCCATCTAAACCCGTAACTATGGGCTTGCTTAATTGATTACGTTCTAGCCCTCAAAGCTGCCGGCCGACAGAGGATTTTCGGTTTTGCATCTCCAGCTCGTAGCTCGCATTTTTTTAATTTAATAGCACCGTAACTCATGGAAATTTCAAGCCTGCAGCCGTTACAAGCTTCACGTTGGAGTTACTGGCTTGGAATTTAATGTGACTTGGAATTTAATGTGCCAAGGGCAAATAAGCTGCATGAGAAAGTACAAATGTAATGTAAGATGTGTTTAACTTTAATAACCTAGGGCTCTAAATGTTGAAAATATAAGGCTGTATGGCAAAACATATGCTTTGAATACTGAAATACATACCTGAATAATAATAATAATAAATAATAATAATTATAATAATAATAATAATATTAATAATCATATTAATATAGCTATAGACTAGGTCAATAAATAAAAACTAATGAAAACTATTAAAAACTATATTTTGTGTTTAAATTAGTGGGTCATTTTTATAATCAAAAATTGACTTCAGTAAAAATAATAAAAAAACCTGGATATTCCACTAGAGATCACAGGTATAATGTCCGCAAATGGCTCCAGTGGTTGAACCCATCAGGTCTCTATGAATGTTGCTAAGTCAATGTCTTGGTTAAGACCTTCTGGCTCCAGGGTTCCTGGCTCCGCACACCATCGTCGCAGAACTCTGTTGCACCCTCTTCTGTCAGACCTCATGTGTTCCACCACCTGAATGGAAATACCTTGGGTATTCTTATTATATTTCATGGTAAAATGTGTGGAAAGACCGCCAGTAAGGAGGCCTTTGGATGTATTAAATAAATGTTCTCTGAACCAAACCTTGAGGGGTATTTTTGTCTTCCCCACATACACATACATGCAATTGCATCTGGGAAGGAAAAATAGCCATGCAATTTATAATCTTAATGGAGCAAATCTAGGGGTATCTGATATTGAAAGCAATTTGAGAGTACTTGTGAACAACCACCTAGGTAATAGTGCTCAATGCCAAGCAGCGGCTGAAAAGGCATAGAAAATCTTAGCATGTATTAAGAAGAGTATAGAAGCAAGGGAAGCAAATATAATTCACCCACTATACAAATCCCTAGTATGCCCTCATTTGGAATATGGAGTACAATTTTGGGCACCATTTCATAAAAAGGACATTTTAGAGCTGGAAAAAGTACAGAGAAGGGCAACAAAACTAATAAGGGGAATGGAGGGCCTAAGATATGAAGAAAGACTAACCAAATTCAGCTTATTTTCTCTAGAAAAAAAAGGCGTCTAAGAGGAGATATGATTACCTTATATAAATACATTGAGGGTCAGTATCAAGCTTTGTCAAGAGAGCTTCTTGTGCCAAGAGGTTTAAACTGACAATAGGACATCCTTTGAGGTTAGAAGTAAAAAGATTCCACCTTAAAGAAAGAAAATGGTTCTTCACAGTAAGGGTGGTTAATCTGTGGAATTCTGTACCAAAGGAGGTGGTGACAGCGGATTTGATAGATAACTTTAAAAAGGGCCTGGAAATATTTTTTTAACTAAAAGGAGCATTCAGGGCTATCCTGGTTAATTAGAGAGAGAGTATTGATTCAGGGAGGAATCCGATCACCAGTGTCAGGTCAGGAAGGATCTTTTTCCTTTTGAGATGATTGGCTAAGTTTTACTTGGGTTCTTTTCAGTTTACCTTCCTCTGGATCAATTAACCACTAATCCACATATTGCAGATCAGAGGAGATCTTGAAAGGTTGAATGTGATGGACTAAAAGTATTTTTTCAACCTCAATTCCTATGTAACTATGTAACATGATCCGTTACAGTTCAGATGGAGCCAATGGCAACGGAGATCGTCATCATTATGTCACTGAAAAATGGAGGTTGGATTTCAAAGTCTTAGGTGCTTCAATTATGAGTTGCGAACACGCCCACATTACAGAAATATTGCGATATTGATAAAGCCGTAATTATGATATTCTAGTCCATGCGAGTTCCATTATATGTATTAACACAGTGATTGCTGGGATCAATATAACGCAGAAATTAAACATGAAATAAAGTATATATTTGTGAGCTTGAGAATGTTGTGCTATTAATTCTAATATCTAACATCACTTTCCCTTTTGGTAAAAGTACAGTAGTGTGTGTATATTTGCATTTACAGTGCTACGGATAGGAATTTACTCCCTTAGCGGATCCTCTCTAGTACCCGTTGGCTTCTTGACTCCATTTGCAGGTTATGGGCTTAAACGCAAGTGGATTTGTTGCAATTTAATAGCGTGATTGCAAATGTAACAGTTACGGGCTTGACAAATTAAAGGATTTGCGGGCACACAGTTCAAATTTCCATGTCCAGTAGCCTTTTCTCGCCCTTACCCCACAAGTCACTGGCAAGTTGCTTTACAGGGCCAATTAAATAGCCGCAAGTCATGCAGGCTATGTTACGGGCTACGTTTTTCAACGTTGAGGGAGTTTAATAGGGCTAATAGTAATTGAGGTTGAAAAAAAGACTTTTAGTCAATCAATTTCAACCTTTTAAGATCTCCTCTGATCTGCAATATGCAGATTAGTTGTTAATTGATCCAGAGGAAGACAAACAGAAAAAAACAAAACAAGTAAAACATAGCCAATCGTCTTAAAAGGGAAAAATATGTAGGAGGAGCAGCCAACTACTGAAGAGAGCAGCAGCAAAATTGCTCAGCTCCTACAAACAGGGATTAAAAAGCTTGAAAAATCCTGAAAAAACACAAACCCTGCTTTAAATGATATTATTTATAGGTGCCTGCACCTTCTGGGCATCTACATTGAAGACCAGAACCCAGGTTCTCATCTCGTTTTCCAGACGAGAAGGCCTACTTCCCTGGGAGAACACACCCTGTAATGGTGGATAACTCCAGAAGTTATTTGTCAACTCTACATGCCGGCCTGAGCACTGTTTCAGAGAAAACATCTCAACAAGCAGGAGGTGCCCTGAGATTTTGATCCTTGACCATCCTGGAAACAGATCCAAAGTCTAGGAGGTGACGAGAGCGCCAAGCTGCATGGCCCTGAGGGCCCAAAATGAAGAACAAGAGGTGGGTAAAAAGGGGGCCAGGAAAATAAACTTTAAAATAAACTTTAAAAATAAACTTTACTGACCCGATGGCAGAATCCACCAAATATGCTCAATAGGCCTAGGGAGGGCCATATCCCACATGGATCACTAGAGCAACAACATTGCAAATATGGATAACAGCAAAGATTGAATTAACCTACTAACCACGTAGAAGGATGGGCCCCATCATAAGAGCCCTCGATACTACCATCATCAACTATATATCTCTAACATACCCTATAACAACAGCTTGAAATAGGAAACAAATAAAAAATCTGCCAACTAAAAAGATCACAGATTATTGTAAACTTCCATGAGCCACTCAAGAGATTGGTTCGGATCCCTCAGATGAGTCAGAAGATGAGAGCCCTGCCTCATTGCACCGTGATATGAATCTATCTAAAAGATCTATGGCACCAATTGAAGGAATGTTCCAGTCTTATATGGCAAAAACTGTGGAAGCCATAAAGAAGCATATCAATGACTTGGGGCAAAGAACTCAATTACTAGAAGAAATATCAGATCAGATTGTCGAGACCCAAGAGCGGGACAGAATGGAAATCAACCAAAACTCATCTCGTATCACGGCTCTTGAAGACAAATATGAAGACCTGGAGAACTGGTCGTGCAGGCCCAATCTGAAGATAAAGGGGATTCCGATGGAAGTACAAAACCTCCAACAGTACCTGAAAGAGATGCTTCACAAGCTACTACCAGATGTTTCCAAATCAATGCTGGAAATTGAAAGAGCCCACAGGACACTGTGTGCTACAAGGAACCCTCTCCCCCATCACCCTAGCTAGACATAGGGAGATAAAACCTGACCTGGGGGTCTTGATCAAGCACAAGATACTGTAACTCACTGGAGGATTGCTGGTCCACCCTCAAATTACTTAACCCCAATTCCTGACTAAGAAGAGGATAGAACCAAAGAACAAAAAGACCTACCCAATCCTTCCAGACGATGGACATAAGTATCCTATAATACTAGACCGAAGATACCTTCCATTACCAGGGGTGGCCATACCTCAATGACTAAGCCAAAGCCCTCCCTTTTATAGACCTCAGAGACCTAAACCCAACAGGACTCTGTTTGAGCAAACATCAGTTTAGAATCAGTTAAAACCGGAAGCATTTTGCTTGAGACTCCCACACCACTATCTGGATATGGTCTCAGTTCAGGAGATCCAGGACAGGAACTTTGTGTTTTTTCTTCTTTCAATTATCACGTTAAGGAAACAGACTGATAAGTACTGGTTAAAATGTTGTTGTCATTTACAATGTTTAAAAAAAAAGAAAAGCTTACTTTTAATATACCTAGGGATGTTTACCTTTGATTGTTGTATAACTCCCGCCCCCCCGAGCATTCTATTAACCCCCCCTAATAGGGTACTTGAGGATGAATGGATTATCCATTCCTCCCCCCCAAGGGTGCCAGAATATATAACTGCGTAGGAGGTTCTGTTTATAAGAAATTGTTTTACTAGAAAATGTTCTACTTACTGAATATTACAGTTCAGTTAACTTGTTGTTTTTCTCCACAGACCCTATGTTACGATTCATGAAAATGCTTGAACGGATCTGGGGAAATGGCACCGGCATCCCCTTTTGCCTCTTAGTACCACCAAACCCCCGACAGAATGAGGTAAGATGGCAAGATACTGCAAGCTCAATTAGGCATCATCACCATGTCTGACACTATATTTACATTCATGACATACAATGTTAAGGGCTTTAATTCCAAATTCCAAAGAAGAAAAGCCTTTATATATTACAAGGCCTTTATTATATTTTTAAGCCGTCTATATTATTTTTGCAAGAAACAAAAATAAGAGGCTCAATACCAAAATCGCCCAATCTAGAATTTTAAGAATAAAGACAACAAAGGGAACAGTTACAGTGAGCCAGAGTGAAATCAAACGGGCCATTGCAGACTTTTATCAGACTATATATTTACCCAAAGCCCATACTAACCCAGGGCTTATTCAGTCCTACTTAGATGCTTGCGATCTCCCTAAAGCTACTGATCATAATATGACAATGTTACATTTGAATGTGACAATTGAGGAGATTCATGAAGCTATTAAAAGTCTAAAGTCTGATAAGGACCCAGGGTTGGATGGTTTTACCAACTTCTAATACAAGACTTTTGCTGACCTTTAAGCGACTAATTTATGCAACCTTTTCAATTCTATTCTAAATGGAGATAAAATGCCCCCAGAATTCAATAAGGCAGATGTCATAGTTTTTCCTAAGGAAGGTAGAGACCCCCTGGGGGCCAAAAACTATCGCCCAATATCCCTCATGAATGGAGATATTAAATTATTGGCCAAAATCATGGTGGACAGAATCTCTGTTTTTTTACTGGGTCTGATACATAAAGATCAAACTGGCTTTGTCCTTTATAGGCAAACAAGGGATAACATCAGAAGGACTTTAAATGTCCTGCATTTAGCCCATAAAGGTAAAATTCAGTTATGTGTCTTAGCGTTGGATATGGAGAAGGCATTTGATACCCTCAAGTGGCCTTGCCTATATGCAACGCTAGATACATTTGGTTTCAAGGGGCGGTTCATCAATTTAATTAGATCCTATTACCACCTTCTGCAGGCCTCCCTTAAACTCCCCGGGACAAACAATGTCAATATTAATATTCAAAGAGGAAACAGACAAGGATGTCCCTTGTCACCTCTGCTGTTTGTGCTGGCCATTGAACATTTAGCTCAAGCTATCAGGTGTAATGCTAGAATTTCAGGTCTTAAGGTGGTTCTGCACCATCTCAAATGCTCATTATTTGCGGATGACCTTCTCTGTACACTAACTGACCCCTTAACCTCCATACCTGCATTATTATCTTCCCTCACTGACTTTGGACTGCTGTCGAGCCTACAAGTTAATGTGGAAAAACAGAGGTGTTAGGAGTTGTCATGCCACAAATAGACTTTTAGAGGTCTTAAAAAATGTATATAAATTTATTTGGCCAAAACATGCTATCAAATACGTAGGAGTTAAAATCACACGGAGGCTGTCTGACCTCTATTTGGCCAACTTTCCCCCCTTATTTAAAAATATTACCGAAGATATGCAGAAGTGGTCAAAGTTTCATATCTCCTGGACTGGGCGTATAACCATAGTGAAAATTAACATTTTACCAATTTATAATTTTTATTCAGAACCCTTCCCGTCCCAGTAGATACAAAAGAACTTGACAAATTGCAAAATAAAATCTTCAAATTTATTTGGTGGGATAGACCTACACGGATAGCGAGGAAGATAATGTTCCAACATAAAACCCAGGGGGAGCTCTCCTGCCCGAACCTACGTTATACTTGAGTTCTGCCAAATTAGAGTTTATTTCAATTGCCCATTCAAACAAGCACCAACCACTTTGTATCTTTGTTGAGAATTGGCAACTGAAACCTCTTACCTAGGATACTCTGATTGGGGATCCACACTCTCCTTGCATAAAACAGCGTCACCCTAAATGATATGATTAACTGTAATCTGACTACCTGGGCCCTGGCAATAACTACAAAATATTTAACTCTGCCACTTTCACCATTAACATCTTTAAGATCAATCTCGAAGCTGACTTACTGTAAGCTCCGACTCCAAACGGTGGTGGCTTGCTAGCACACTGGGTAGAGTAGGTGCCTGGTTCACCAACAATAAGTTAATCTCCCATGAACAACTTATAACCCAATACCAGTTACCAGATAATGAAATTTGGAACTACAGGAAATTCAAACATTGGATCCTTACCCTGACCCAGAACACTGGGCCACCAAAGCATACGACTGTATGTACGAATCTAGCTTCTATGACGGGATTTCTGGGTTCCTTATATTCCCTTTCTAATGCCAGAAACCTACCTTTATGCTAAAATAGGAACAGGACTTAGGCAGAGAGTTAGATACTAACATGTGGAAGGAGGTGTGTTCTAACCTATCAAGAGGATGCTTCACATACAGCTTACTAGAGGTTTCAGTCAAGGTTCTACACAGAATCTACTACACCATCTCTAATGAATATAATAAATCCACCCCTAAGCAAGAATGGTTTCAGAGGATGCCACTCTCGGAGGGATTTTCAGCATATTTTGTGGACATGCCCTTTGGTACAAGGCCTATGGGAGAAAACAATAAGACTGTTTTCACAAATAATTAATATTTCACTACAGCCTACAATAGAGATATGGTTAAGCATGCATGTAAAAGACCTGCCTATACACCAAAATAAACTTTGGCAATATTTTACCTTAGCAGAGAAACTAAACATAGCAAAACACTGGAGAACCCCCACGTTAACTTTTAACAAGGTTATTATTAAAATTAACCACATACTGATTTATGAAAAATTGACCCATATTCTGCAAAATACGTACCCCCTGTTTCTTAAAATTTGGACCGCATGGCTTGCTTCTGCTTATAGCATTTCACTATAACTATCTGCTTATGAAGCAGGCAAGGCCGTCGTAGGTGGGAAGCGGAGGCTGGGGGGACCCGGAGTGCCATAAATATCTGCAACATCCAAAACGCCTTAGAGGAAGGGTAGGTTTGCCAGACGATTTCCCCTTTCTCTTTTTTTTTCTTCCCCAGTTATATTATTTTTCTTTTTTCCTGCTTTTCAGGTATACAAGCTTTTATAATTGTGTAGCTTAGCATTACTTCATTGTTTATTGGTATGTTTTATAAATATGCTACCAGGGTGATACTGCTAAATACTGTCCATGTATTTGTTGACCCTTTACTGTATTGCTTCAACTTTGTCTTTAATAAAAGAAGATTGAAGAAAAAAAGGGGGGGGATGAATTCCTTCCTCACCCCAGATACTGGTGATCAGATTCCTCCCTGGATCAATACTTACTCTCTAATTAACCAGGATAACCCTGAATGCCCTTTTTAATTAAAAATATATCCATTCCCTTTTTAAAGTCATCTATCGAATCCACTGTCACCACCTCCTTTGGTAGAGAATTCCATAGAATAACCAGCCTTGCTGTGAACTTTTTCTTTCTTTAAGGTGAAATATTTTTGCTTCTAACCTCAAAGGATGTCCTCTTGTCAGTTGAAAACCACTTGGCACAAAAAGCTCACTTAGCAAAGCTTTATACTGACCCTGGATGTATTTATAAAATGTAATGATATCTCCTCTTAGACCCTTTTATCTAGAGAAAAAAAGTTGAATTTGGTTAGTCTTTTTACATAACTTAGCCCCTCCGTTCCCCTTAATAGTTTTGTAGCTTCTCTGTACTTTTTCCAGCTCTAAAATGAAGAAAATGTTTTTATGAAGTGGTGCCCAAAATTGTACTATAGATTCCAAATGAGGGTGTACTAGAGATGTGTATAGTGGCAGAATTATATTTTCATCAATTGCTTCTTTACCCTTTTTAATATATTCTAATATTTTATTTTGCAGCTGCTGCTTGGCTTTGTGCATTGTTACCTAGGTGGTTGTCCACAAGTACTCCCAAATCCCTTTCAATATCAGATACTCCTAGATTTGAGACACTACTTTCCAGTCCCACTTCTAAGTCATTAATAAATATGTTAAAAAGGAGAGGACCTAATACTGAACCCTGAGAAACCCCACTTACCACATTAGTCCAATCAGAGTATGTTCCATTTACCACAACCCTTAGCTTCCTGTCTTTTAGCCAGCTCTCAATACGTGAGCAGATACAGTATTTACTGCAATTCCTGTATCTCTTAGTTTGTACAATAGTCTTTCATGTGGTACTGTATCAAAAGCCTTTGCAAAATCCAAAAAGACAACAATTACTGAGTTGCATTGATCCAGGTCACTACTAAGCAACCCCCCAACGAATTAGATTTGTTTGACCTGACCTATCCCTCATAAATTCATGTTGACTAGTTATAATCCTGTTCAAATAAACATATTGTTGTATATTATCTCTTATTAACTCTTCTTAAAGTTTCCCACTACAGAAGTGAGGCTCACTGGTCTTTAATTCCTCAGATTTGCTCTTGCTCCCTTCTTGAATATTGGTATCACCTCTGCTTTTTGCCAGTCATCTGGTAGAGACCCTGTGTTGAGTGAATCTTGAGAAAATTAAATATAATGGTTTGGTTATTACATAACCCAGTTCCCTCAGTACCCTTGGATGTATACCATGAGGACCTGGGGCTTTATTGACATTTATTTTTTTCAACCTCTTTTGGATTTCATCCTGCGTTAACCAATTATAATTTTGTTGCAGTGTCCCAACCACTGGTACCTCCCTTGTGTATACTGAAGAAGAGATCCTATTTAGTTTATCTGCCTTTTCCTGGTCACTAATTATCAGACAGCCTTTTTCACATTGTAATGTTCCTATAGCTTCCTTCCTGGCCTTCATCCCATTAATATATTTAAAAAATATTTTTGGCTTAGTCTTACTCTCCTTTGCAATTAATTTTCATTTTCTATTTTATTCAGTCTAATAGCCCTTTTGCAAGCCATGTTGATTTCCTCGTACTCACATGAAGCTGCATCTGTCCCCTCTTGTTTGTATAATTTAAATGCATGTTTTTTACTCTGGATCTTGTTCGTTAAATCATTGTTAAGCCACATGGGATGTAATTTACTCATTTTACTTTTATTCCCACATGGTATATGTTTATAAGTATGTATATTTAGTAAGGATTTAAATGTTGTTCATTTATGTTCAGTATTCTTACCTGTCAGTTCTTTGTCCCAGTCTATACTTTGTATTGCTGCCCTTAGACTGTTAAAGGGACTTGGCATAGTAGATAGAATGCCTGAAGTACTTTGGCCAGAAGTTTTTTAAATTGTCTAGAATGCAGCAACAAAGAATACCACCAAAAGAAAGATAATAAAGCTTTAAAAGTAGCTCAGGAAAGAAGGAAAGCAACAGGTAGAGATTGGAAAAGGTTTATCCAACTGAATACGGAATTCTTTTTGCTGAAGAGGCAACTAGATATTCCATAATGAATGATGTAAAGTGATAGAAGAAGATAACAGAGTGGGAAAGTTAAGAGACCTCTTCAAAAAATGTAGGGATCTTAAAGGACCCTTTCATGACATGGTGGGCATGATAAAAGACAAAAATGGTAGGAACTTAACAGAAGTAGATCAGATAAAGAAGAGGCGGCACTGATAACCTCAATTATTTGTCACATTATTGTGTGCTGGAGCCAGATATCTTGGAGAGTGAAGTGAAATAGGACCCTATAAAGCCTTGCTGGTAGCAAAGCTGCAGGAGTTGATGGAATTCCAGCTGAACTGATCAAAATCCTACAAGATGATGTTGTGAAAGTGTTGCTTGAATTATGCCAATAAAATTGGAAAACTCACAAATGGCCAGTAGATTGAAAAAAGGTCAGGCTACATCCCAATCCCAAAAATGTATTGCCAAATATTGCTACAAACAATTGTACTTATTTCATATGACAGCAAGGTAACGCTTAAGCTCCTTCAAGCTCTGCTCCAAAGATATAAATGCTTATAAATTCTTTTTATTTTTAGAGGAACCTTGTGACCACTACTGATCCGCCAGACCTGTATCACGTCTGCAAAGCTCACTATTTCATTTAGAAGCAATTTACTTATTTGTTGGTATTTATGGACAGTATTGAGAAAGCATAAATGCTGTTCATTCATAAAGGAAATGTAAGATGACTTCCTGTGCCCATGAGCTATAACACGTCCTCTAAAATTCAGCAGTGAACAACATAACTAACCAGACATGTAATATTAGTGGGGCCCTAATCAACGATTGCAGAGATTTCGGCACTCATGACGAGCCCTGCAATGAGTGGCTTTGCCGCTCATTGACGTTTTTGGCAAGCCGCACCTTTTATTACTTTGCAATGATTCTCTTCGGCTCTCATTGCAACCCCCACCATGAGTGTCTTTGGCGCTCATTGCAAGCCTCTCCCCCTGTGTACTTTATAGGCCTGTGTAGTTTAGGGGCCTACTGCCTTGGTTTAAGTGTTACTGCTTTGGGTTAACTGTTATTAGCTTGAGATAAATGTTACCGCCTTATATTAAGTGTTACTGGTTTGCAATAAGTCTTAGTGCTTAGGGCTCGTATTTACATCCTTTGTCCTCTTTTTACGTCCTTCGGACTCGTTTTCAACATGTTTAATTTTTTTCGCCCGCCATTTTTTTCTCGCTTCAGCGATATTCGATCAGGAAAAAAGGCAAAATATGCAGCAAATTAACCTTCAACCTCACTAACAGGCTCCCTGGCTCTCCCCCTGTGCTGTGCATGTAAGTTAATTTGAGTCACATTTGTGTATATTTGCAGGTCTTTCCAGTTCGGCGGTTCGGCCGATAAAGTTGTATTTTTGCGAGCCCTGCAGTCCATCTACGTGCTTTGGATACTAGTAGTATGGGACGTAAATTTACGTCCGCCCCGCAGGTCATTGGGATGAGCGCCTATGGCGCTCATCTCCACCAGCGTAATGCATTGCCTATGTCCTGCAGGTCGTCAGGATGAGCATCTGCAGCACTCATCTTCACCAGCTCAATGAGCGCCTTCAGCGCTTATTGCCTATATCCCGTGGGTCGTCGGGATGAGCGCCTGTGGTGCTCATCTCCCCCAGCGCAAAGGGCACCTTTGTTGCTCATTGCCGGGCCGCAACTGCGGCCTCGCTTTGCTGCAGTTGCGGGGCTAGCTGAGCAAGCCCACAATTTTAACATTGCGTTATCAACATTGTAACTATATATGTGATATACTATTTTTATTTAATGTAATAATAGGTTCAATGGATGTCTTGTCAAGCAGTTTAACACAGTTTAGCAAATCTGTATCTTAAAATGCTAACATGGTAATAATAGGAAATGTTCACAGTGAAGATAATTTACAATTTAATATAAGCACCACTGTGTTATGATGACTGTGTGATTTATAAAACTAAGGAACATAGGCACAACATAAAGGCATTTTAATTAAACAAAACAAACATTTTTTTAATTAACTAACATTTACATTTTTATATATGTAACAATTCACATATTTAGCAAATAAAAAGTATACCCTCCTTGGCAAAAAAGAAAAAATATGCTTGTACATCATATTTTTATTATGCTGAATTTTTATGGCAAAGCAATGCAAACAAATACAAATTATTAAGATTTTTTGTCAACATAATTTTATTGATCATAGCAATACTTTATTGATTTTATTGAACAAAATTATTGTATAAAATAAACAAAGACATGTTTGCCTGATTTTTTTAAAATCTAAATTAACAGTAAAAAAAAAACCTGAAGTTTTAAACATTAAATATTTTACACCAAAACATATAATTTGTGGTTGAATTGTAGTTTACAGTTACTAAGTTGTGAAATTCCGTAAGACTCCTACCAACACCAAAAGACCCATTACAGCACATTGAAATTATTATAAGGGCTATATATAGTAAAGGGTGAAGTGATGTGACACGCTTGAAGATCTTATATTTTAGTAGTATATATTGTATTAACCTACCATAGTCTATTGGGTAATACAAAAATTAAAAGACTTTCCAACATTTCATTCTCTATTAAATATAGCCCAAGATGTCAACCATTGTCATTTGATGGGTAATGGAACACTGTTACTTAATTGTCTTTGATATGCTTTTAGAAAATTTACAGGAGCAATGAGGATACTTCTGTTTACGTACACTGTGTTAAATTTTCATACAATTCTTATGTGTCTTTTGTTACGATCTACAGCATAATCAACAGTAATGTAGGAACCATGAGGAAACCCAATATATGATATATCTAAGCACACTCTCATTAATGATAACAGCCAAAAATATATCCCCAAATTAATGAGAATAGCTGATGTTCCAGGTTTACATGTATATACAGCTGAATTTCCAATATATGCACTCCATAGTCTGTGATTCTTGAAGTTTGCAGGTAAAGCTGGACATCAGATACCAGTTACTACTTTGAAGCATAAGAGGCTTATCTTTAGGTCCCATTCACCAGGAGTAGTCTTTTTCCAGTACAGTCCTTGTTATGGCTAAATTCCACTGTCCCCTTTTCAGCAGTCACAAATCCATGATAAATTCCGTATATCACTGTAGTCAATAACAGCAGCACCAAATATCATATTAATCTTTTGATTGAGACCTTTTTGTATTAATCATACAATATTTCTATCTCTAAAATACAAAAATATAATTTAAATAATAGAACTGTCATGCAGCTCATGCTACTTTTTTAGAATTTATTAATACATCTTGCTTTTCAGTATCAATAAACATTATAATTCCTAAATTGATGTTAATAGATGAACTACAATCAGGGATTATTCAACAATCTCAAGGGTGTTTTATTAAATTTAGATTTTGTCAGCCTTTTGTATTCATCACCAGCCCAAAACATCATATGTGCTGTAGCATTGCAAGAATTAAAATAATTACACTAATTCATGTACACTAAATAGTGCTGGCAGTATGATAGATATATTGCTGTTGCATTTGACAATGGGTGATGATACTAAATCTGCCATAAACCAGGTCATAAAAAATATATTCCTACATTATTCAGTACAATTTATTCTAATATTGACACCAAGCATACTTAAAGCACATAAAACAAAGCAAAAAGCAAAATAAAAGAATGCAATTTTTCTTGAATTCTATGGAAATGAGTGGATGAAACATTTTAACAACTGGTTAGACAAACCAACATGAACAACATATAAAACAAACATCTAATAACATTTAATAAGATGCTGACTTTTACACTTTTAAAGCCAGATGTTTAAGGCTGGTCAAAAAACCCTCTGTAGATATATGGCCTTCTTAATTTGATTGAAAGAAAGAGCAATCATCTTTCTGTTTCTTGCAGTTTTGCCTGTGAAAATGTTGAAGAACCCTGGGGTAAGAAATAAACTTTTGTACCAGTCAGTACTTGCTAGATTACAATTGCAAGCCTGGATGGCATTTACCTTTTTCACATGTATTGTGCCTTCCCAAGTCATTATGAAAGAGATCTGGCCTCTGCTTGCGTGTAACCAGTTATGACAACATCTTTGCAGTTATCTGTGTGCAAACAACCAGAGACATTCGGAACTCTATTACAAGATTTTTAGCACAGTATAAAATAAATCAGTTCATCTATAATATAAATAGAAGTGAAAACAAAGCCCTAATGGCATAAAAACGAATTAGTGGATGATATGATGCCAAGCATGTATTCAGAGATCTTTTGCAGCCGCAATGACATGATATGAAGATGAAAAGGCCCATGCAAATGGTCTAATCTTATACACTGCAAGAGGTAAAGACAGAACTCCAGACATTTTCAGAATGGATCAGAAACTTAAAATAAATGAACGTTCAATGAAGTGTTGATTATCTTGTGGAAGCACATTGGTATATGTGTATCTCCCTGAAAATATATATATATTTTTTTAAATATTGGCCATTCATTCCGCTCATTTTTTTTATTGCCAGGGGAAAGAGAACAGTCAGTAGATGAAGAACGCTTTATGCCAAATAACTTTAAAAGCCAAGATAGGAAATCATCCATTAACAAACTGATATTACTTACAATTTCCACTAAAGATAATTCACTATGTATTTTATCTGAATGAATCCTAATGATGTGTTTTATTACTTGTTTAGCTGATTGATGCAGTCTGTTTTACAAAAGAGATGGAATGGGAGATCGAGAGCGTGAGCTGTAGGGTGATGTTACTGGAGACAGTCTCAGAGCATTGGCTGCCAAGCCAGCTATGTTGTTTAAGCTTCTGGATTTCTCATATCCTTTTACGAAACAATGCACAGAGAGCAGTTGAATTCCGCCAGAAAAAGACAAAGACAGAACGTAAAATGAAATGTAATCAATTATGACTTTATCAAAAAGGCTTATGCTTAAAACGATAAAGAGCTGAGACAATTTGCAGCTATCATACACTACAATTTGCTGAATCTTACAGGACAATATATACTTTCTTGTAGGTGTCCAGTTAAGCAAATTATAAAATAGTAAGGCAATAATTAATAGGATTTAGTTTTATTAAGTATTTAAAATTCTCAGCTGAAAAATGTTACAACTAAAGATAATAAAAAAACAGGAAGCATTCAGTGACAGGATACAAGTTGTTTAATGATTTTTTTAAACATTTATAAATACCTGTATGACTGAGTGCTACTAGAAACAGTGCCATTAAATGGTACTCAAAAATCCATTGTATGTTTTCATACGCTCTACTGAAAGTGCATAAAGTTATCCTCTATTTTTTATTAAATTACTTGAAGAGACTAATAAAAAGAGACTTTAATATATTAAACCTTATTTTATAATTAAACTTTAATTTTTAAAAAGGAAATATTTAAAACTATAATTCTGAGATTTCTAGGGGGTGGCATGCTGTTGGATTCAAGCTCTAGATACTAAGGGCCTCATTCAATTGCGATTAGGGCCAATTGAATAGGGCTCTAAATAAGCACATAGCATATTTTATTAAGTTTTTAGTTAGTGAAAACCTTGCTTTTGGATAGATGCTTACTAACTAAAGACTTCTTTAAAAAATATATGTTATGTGCTTATTTAGAGCCCTATTCAATTGTCCAAATTGCAATTGAATGAGGGGCTAACTTTTTCTTTCATACATGAGCTGTGATAGCCAATAATTTTCTTTCACATATGCAACCATGTACACCTTTACTATCAGTTAGTACAGCTAATGTACTAAAACAGGATGATACTAGGTAGAATTTAAAACCAAACCGCTTGACAATTTGTTGATGTAGGTTTTTCAAATTTAGTTTTTACGTTTTTACTTTTTTAAATTAAAATTACAATAAATGGTGAAATATGTTTAAAAATATTTTTACATAATTGCTTAAAAAAATAAATCCCAAACATCCCCTTTAAGATAAAAATTGATTCCAGCACTATTGTAATTTTGTTAATATAAAATAATTTTATCTGAATTTAGAACTAATATAGTGGTTTCAAAGTTTACTGTACATTAAATAAAGTAATAAAATTTAGTTCATGCAAAGCCATTTATTTAGCAAAAGCCTATAATACAAACATAGCTTCAGATTTGAACCTAAAAGGAAATGCAAAGGATGATGGAAAGTATTCTATACACTATTAAACATCCAGTGCTTTCATTGTTCAAAAACCATAGTGAAGTAACTGCATGTTTTAAGATAACTTTGTGAAATCTGATTTGATCTTAAGGTACAATTAGAACTAAACAATTTCAAATACATAAAATGTGAATATTATGATAAAAATAATTATGATAAAAATAAAAAGAAGGGAAGACTTTGACTAATGATGATCACAAAAGAACTACAAATAAAATAATTTATTTAGCAAACAAAACGTGTACATACTTATAGTACCTTGAAAAAGTATTCACCCCCTTGGCATTTTTCGTGTTTTGTTGCCTTACAACCTGGAATTAACATGGATTGTTTGAGGATTTGCATCATTTAATTTACAGAACATGCCCACAACTTTGAAGATGTTTTTTTTTTTTTTTTTTAATTGTAAAGCAAACAACAAATAGGACAAAATAACATAACAAATAACTGCTGGAAGGTGAACCTCCATCCTAGCCTCAAATCACACACAGAGTAGTACAGGTTTTGCTCATGAATATCCCTGTATTTAGCACAATTCATCTTTCCCTCAACTCTGACCAGTTATCCAGTCCTGGCTGCTGAAAAACATCCCCACAGCATGATGCTGCCACCACCATGTTTGGGATGGGGTTCTTTGGGTGATGTGATGTGTTGGGTTTGCACCAGACATAGCGTTTTCTTTGATGGCCGAAAAGTTCAATTTTAGTCTCATCAGACCAGAGCACCTTCCTCCATACATTTTGGGAGTCTCCCACATGCCTTTTCGTAAACCCAAAACATGCCATTTTGTTTTTTTCTGAAAGTAATGGCTTTCTTCTGGCTACTCTGCCATAAAGCCCAACTCTATGGAGTGTACGGCTTATTGTCGTCCTATGTACAGATAATCCAGTCTCTGCTGTGGGACTCTGCAGCTCCTCCAGGGTTACCTTAGGTCTCTGTGCTGTCTCTCTGATTAATGCCCTCTTTTCTTTGAATTTTGGTGGGCGGCCGTCTTTTGGCAGGTTTGCTGTTGTGCCATGTTCTTTCCATTTGGTTATGATAGATTTGATGGTGCTCCGGGGGATCATCAAAGATTTGGATATTTTTTATAACCTAACCCAGACTTGTACTTCTCAACAACATTGTGCCTTACTTGTTTGGAGAGTTCCTTGGTCTTCTTGGCAGTGTTTGGTTAGTGGTGCCTCTTGCTTAGGTGTTGCAGCATCTAGGGCCTTTAAAAAAAGGTGTGTATATGTAATTGCAGATCATGTGACACTTAGATTGCACACAGGTGGACATCGTTTCATTTATTCTGTGACTTCTGAAGGTAATTGGTTGCACCAGAGCTTTTTATGGGCTTCATAACAAAGGGTGTGAATACATATGCACATGCCAATTTTCTGTTTTCTTTTTCTAAAAAATTGTTTTATGTATATATTTTTCTTATTTCACTTCACAAACTTAGACTATTGTGTTCTGATCCATCACATAAAATTCAGATTAACAAAACATTGAACTTAAGGCTGTAATGTAACAAAATAGGCAAAAAGTCAGGGGGGTGAATACTTTTGCAAAGCACTGTAAATTAATTGAACTTCTTACATTGTGATGTCTTCCAAAGTTACTAAATTAGTCCTGTATTTCAGACATATTCATTAGCATGACAAGTACTGTTCATAAATTTGTATCTCTAATATAATCAAGATTTGGTGAATAGTAAAAATTCTGCAAGGCACTTTATTAATGTTTACTAGCTGTAAAGGGAAGAAAATGAATGTGATAACATGTTATTGTAGGAAAGCTGCTAATTTTACTAAAAAAACATTAAACTGTAATGACATTGAAAATGTACTTCAGTTATAGTTTACCTTTATGCTAAGGGAATGGAATGACAAAGTACTGTTAAATAGAAATGTATATAGAGTTTGTATGGTGTCAACCAGAAATATCAATTTGTCTCGATAATATAAATGGCACTCCATAACACAGAAAATTAACTCAACTTTCATAAATTGAACTCACTAATATTATCAGTAGTGCAGTTTGTTTTACAGTCAGTACTGTGTACATAATGATTACATTTCTTTACAGTGTATAAAATTATTATATAAATACATTTATATTTTAATTCAAACTCTCAATAAAGTGATAACGCTAAAGATTATTTTTTTGTCATCAGCTAAGTATTCATTAACTTTTGAACTATTGTAGTGTCCCTAAGGGTGATAGGGGACTCCAAAGGGGGAACCCTTGCTCACTGTGCCTTAGGGTGTCTATCTGCACCACACCGATGAGGCCCATAGAGGCCGAAAAGCATTTGGGATTTTCTGTTTCTCCTGTTCAGGGCAGTATTGCCTGGTATTTTGGGGCTGGGTCACTCTTTTGAGTGAGACCAGACTGATATACTACAGGATATTTCTCCCTGTGAAGGGCACAAGTGAGCTAAAAGAGGTTGCTCTCAGAGTGTCAATAGAACTAACCTATTAAGGTTAGCTCCTTCTCTGATGAGCACCTCTGATTTAGTTGAGTTGTTTTATTAATACTACTTTTACCAGAAAACATTCTATAAATGCATGATTTCTCAAATATCTTGCATCTTATTTAGAATAAAAACAAGATGCAATGTAATTGGAAATGTTGTTCAGCTGTTGATGTGAAGCATGTTTATGACTATTTAGTTGATCACATACGTCTGTGCATAGAATTTTCCCACTTCATTGAGAGTTTGCAGTAATGTATAAATATCAATATTTTTGTACGGGTTTGATTATAAAGCAAATTGCACAATACAGTTTGATATTGTTTTATTATTCATGAGATACATTTATCACAGCTGTGGTTGATTTGGCTTTGGCACTTCGATTCTGCACAACTGTTTTGTTCTTTATTTTGGGGATTTGGCGGAAACTTAGATGCCTTGTACCAAAAAATATTTTAAGTACAGTCATTTTTTTCACTAGAAAAGTTTTATATTATTTTTATGCATAATCAATTAACTTTAAAGGAAGTAGATTTCATATTAACCTATGTACATTTAAAATAATATTCACACATATTCATTGAATTATGAAACTATCATAACATTAGAAGACAATTAAACAAAATGGAAACATAGGACATAAATGGTTAGACTGTCACACAATGTCAAGCAGCTTGTCAGCAAACTTCTCTTTGGAAAAAAGAAAACTTAAAGAGATGCTGAACAGTACATTGAACGGCAAACAATCATTCATTTCTTGCATAAATTTTAAAGGGCATGTTTTTCAAACTGGAATTGCAAAGTTTTTTGAGGCTGCAATGCTTGTTTTTATATTCACTTTCCCATAGAAAACAGCCAATGTGGGGTGTTTGCTACCTTTAACAATCTTAATGAATATATAGCTTCTCTGAAAAATACCCAGTAATTCACCCAAATACTCTAGTTTAATCATTTCAATTTCCACTACCAACAATATTATAAATTTTTATACTAGGTATTAATTCTAAGATTTATGTTCATAATAACAATTGATAAAGAATAACATGGATTCATAAAATATTAATATGACAATATAAAAGAGCTGCAGTGCAAAACTCTCTCCACATTTTTTGTTAATTTCAACTTTAAATTGCAGGCCATTATTGAAGCAGATACACTGTGTTACAAAGACTTGTGTGTGGACAAGCTGTGTAAATGTTTAAAACTGATTAAGAATTGACATAATTATAGGCATTGTTAGTTGCAGTTTGTACAGCTTTTTAAGCCATCCCATAAATAATTGAGAATGGATCCCTGGTCACACAGCTAAAGAGATGATTTTTTTATTATCCAATTAGTAAAGTATGTATAGCTAGACTGAGAGCCCTCTTAAATTTGCCAAATCGCAGTTCCAGAAGCCCATAAAGGAGCCTGCAAAAGTTAGGTTTATTAAATTGGCCTCTTTTAGCTACCCGCAAATGATCTGCGGGTTACAGGCGGAAAAACCCTACGGGCTGTTAAAATCTGAACTCCAACCCAGCTAAGCCTTTGATCTTTCAAACACGTAAATGTTACAATCACAAATCACTATTAAATTGCTATCCTCAAGCCCGCAATTGTTCTCACACCCGTAAATGTCAAATGGAGCTAAAAATCCTACGGGTACTAGAGAGGACCCGCAAGGGGGTTAAACTCCTGTCCATAGCACTGCCAGAGCAAATATAAACACACTACTATATTTCAAATTACAGGGAAAGAGATGAAAGGTATTCAAATTAATAGCACAACATTCTCAAGCAAATCTGCAATAAAAAATAATTTTATTATGTTTAATTTATATTGATCTGGGCACTCAATGTGTTAATACTTATAATAGAACTCGCATGGACTAGAATATTATATTTATTGATTTACTCATATTGCATTATTTCTGGAATGCAGGTCCGATCTCAACTCGGACTTCAAAACCAAAAGTGATTAAAATGTAACCACTATGTTTTAGTGAGGTAATGATGACGGTCTCTTTTACTTTTGGCTCTGTCTAAACCCGTAAATATGAGTTTGAATAATTTGCTATGTGCTGAAGCATGGTTTACGGATTTGGATTCCGGCCATTTCCTTGCTGGCTTTTCTAACTGAATCGCTCTGTAACTCCAGCAAATTTAATAGGGCACTGAGTCAGCACAAGGAGAGATGATCACCCACAGGTTTCTACTCACACACAATGCAGAAATCAGGGCTCTCTACATACATTTTCATTAGTGTGCTTGTTATAGCATAATTAGTAAAAAAGTATAATAATTGGCTTAGTTTGGGTGAGGCTAGATATGTAAATATGCTCTGCAATGCTTTGTAAGTTAAGGGATGTGTTTTTTGGTTTAATGTGTATAGCAAATTAATGAGATAATGTGCCTATCAGTGAACTGCAGAGCCATAGTTGTCTTAAACCCCTCCAAATGCATTAGAGACCACATTTGTTTTATATCCATCCCAATGCACTAAGGAAACCATATTTGTTTATATATGTTCTCTGTTTTGTCCTGTTAACACATGTTATTGTCTATAATCACTGCAGGGGTTAAAATATATGAGGAATAATTGGGATCCTTAGGATGTCCTCAAGAACTCTCGCCAGATATATTAGCGAATGGGAAGTTCCTACAGCAGTTTCACAAGCAGTGAAGAGGTTAACCATTAAAGTAACATTGGGGGGATGAGTTTAAGGCCCCTCTGCATAGCACACCGGTTTGTCATAATATGTGCTTTCGTTTTTTAATTAACTGGGGGTCTTGATCCCCTTTATTAACCAGGGATGCCTTATGGACCCCCTCCATCCACCCCCTGGTGCAAGGTAAATGTATAATAAATAATAATAAAACAAATCATTCATAAGTAGGCCAACTTTCTCCCCTTATTAGCTGTTTTGGAATAGAGTTGGCAACTACCACTGCCACTTAGCTACTGTCTCTTTAACAGGGATTTTTAAGTCTTTTCATTGGCTGAAATAACTGGCAATCAATTTTAAACAATAAACCAGTGGAAATTGACATTCTAGCAATCTAATTAGCTAACATTAGCCAATCAGAAAATGTTCCTAGTTATTATACTGATTATATTATACGTTTTAATATGCAATAATTTGATTGATTGATGTCTTAGCCAATCAGAAAATAAATCTATCCCCACCTATTTCCAGGAATTAAAAGAGAGGATGAGAGGGCACCACAGGACCTTCAAGTATAATTTTACTCTATTGCAGATTTTTTATATTTTAGCATTTTCCATGTTCAGCCCCTAAACCCATTAGGAGTTTGGAGGCTACGGGAAAGCTCATAGGTCCCCCAAACTTTGCTAGGCATCACCATATTGGTTTGGACTGGGGGGCATTGGTTCCCCTTCTTAAATACCACCTTTCACCTTATTAGACTAAGATCAAGGGCTGATGGTCCAGTTATTGTACATCCCTAGCCCACTTGACTAGTAGGAGCTAGAAGGTATAGGTAACTAAGGGGACTGTGGGGATGGTGAACTAATGTAGCCAAAATGATCTAATTGAGGCTAGTGGGGCCTAGATAGGTAAGCATTTTAATTGTATTATGTACTTGATCCTCTACCCCACAGCATCAGGGACTAGAAGGAAGGGGGTCCCTAAGACCCTCTGGTTAAATGGGGGTCCAGATCCAGGAGACCATCATTCAATATGAAATGCATGACCACTCCATTGTTAAACTCATGCCATTGGGCAATTGCGGCTGAGAAGGGTGTGCAGTAATGCTGGGACTATCGCCTGGCTAATGCATACATAATTCCAATGATTCTTTTTATACATAATATAGTTGTAACCTTTGCTGTGCCTGGATCATGGCAGTGAAGCATTATGGTGGTGTCATAAGATACAGGCATTTATTTTAGCCACATACTTTAATCATGTCCCTCTTATTTTACATAATTAAAAAAAACTTCTATACTGCAACAACAGCCGCCTGGGTAATACTACTTTATTATATGTCCCCAAGCATGCATATAATTAAATTAGGCCCTTTTTTTAATGTTGTGTATGCTTCAAGATATTTCATATTGCAATGCTGATTAGAAGCATATTGTCTCAATTTAGATCCCAAGTTTGCTTTTGTAAATTTGAGGAAATGCATCCCACTTTGTGATTTAAATGCAGGCCACTCTCATAAAACACTCTCATAAAATGCCCAGTTCGCTATGTCTTCAGATGTGGCATGCTGGACTGTATTTTAATGAGGAAAGCCTTTAGTAAATCACATGATTACTTGAAATGCAGGATCTCATCTCATCATGGCTCAACTTGTAAAACTGCAGCCAACAACTCTCCTTTAGTAAGCCCCCCTCCCCTCACTGCTTGAGCACATAAGCTGACACGCTTAAAGTATATGCAGATAAAAATGTGCTGTAAAACACAATCATGATAATAATATCACACTAACATTTAACATTAAGTAAACAAGTAACATATCTAAAAAATATTTTTTTTAATTGCACTGATGTTAACAGACAGCATACATTTTGCAATACTTATCATATTTATAAGCATGTCCCTTGTATTTATAAATTGTATGATTTCTAACAAGTTAGAAGAAAAAGCTATTTAATAACTAAAAAATTTCATACCTTTCCGGATACCTCCATCAGTATTACACGAGTAGTCACCTGCGGACAGTAGAAAACAAGTCCCTTCTCTTTTGCTTTTGTCTCTGGTGCTAGAGCGTCTAATTGAATATCTTTCTCCAGGTGAGAGAGGTTGGTCACTGCCTGAGCTGTCTTCACCTAGTAATATGTGGGAAAGCAGCACAGCAATTCCCACATGACAACAAATGTACAAAAAAGATAAAATGTACACAAACATATTTAATATGACATCATTTAATCAATGGAAATACTAATATTAAAATACATTTTGTTAATATTTTCATATTGCATTATTAATTGAAAAAATATCAACTGGTACCTTATTACTGTATCAGATGTTATCGTCGGTTTAATATTTTCACATGTACATATTTCAATATTATTCAAAAGCTTAAACGACCGCTGTAGTGTATTTAAAAGTAAAGTTTGTATGTTTGCTTGTTGGGCTAGGCTATTAAAAGGAGGAAGCAGTTTAAAATAAACAAAAATGTTTTCTTACTTTTGACACTCACTATGTTTGTTTTCCCCTCAAGCAAAGATGCTTACCTCCTTCAACTTGCCCCTATAAGGGGGCATGGCCAGCTCTGCCTGGAAGCTTTACTCTGATTCAGTGGGTGGGGTTATAATGCTCATGCACTGTTGCTGGGTGGGGTTTATGAAGGAGCTGCAAAAAGATTACTATACAACTGTTACCTCTGTTTAGGCCATAGGAGCAGAGCCAATTATGTCATGGGGCTGAGCCAGTGATGTTATAGCTCAGCCTTCTTCCAATCTCTGTCATGATCCAGCCCCCATGCAGAACTGACCACGCCTCCAGGTAGTTAGAGAAAAGCAGCTCTGCTTGAGGAAAAAACAGGCAATTTAAAAAGTAAGAAACACTATTAACTTTTGTTTATTTGGTACTACATACTGGTTTTAATAGTCTAGGCCCAACAACCAAAAAATTCAATACATTTTTGTGGTATAACCAAAAATTAAATGTTCCAAAGGACTGTTAGTTAGAAAGATACAATAATTTTGGCACCTAAATATGAAATATAAAATAATACTGTCTGTACCTTCAACTTACTGTTTCTTTAAAATTTATCATAGTGTACACTTCTATGTGAAGTTAAATTTAAAATATGTTGCATATATAGCAATAACAAATGAATATTTGGCCTTTTATATATACATATATATACTGTACACACACATACAAATCAAGAAATATCTAGCAGCTTATCAGGTTGAGCCTTTTACTGAAATACTAGACAAGACTCCTCAACATGGAGGATCAGCACACCGTTGATGTGCTTTTCAGCCTGCTGATTTGCCGGTAATGTGCTCCTGATCTTCATAGGTTTGGAAAGTTAGAGGTGTATGTGTGATGGCCTATTTGTATATGTATGTGTATGTGATGAATTTTGTCTATCTGCTACAGATTAAAAATGGTACTGCTGGTTACTAATTACTTTCCAGAGTATAATGTATCTCTCTCTATAATGCTGACACCTATTTAACACAATTTGGAATGTGATTGCTTAATTCTGAACACAGCTACATCCCCAGTGATAAGAGGGTGGGCAGACTTATGCAACCATATTATTTTATTTTTATATTTTTTCTTCCCTCTACCTAAAAGATTTCAGTTTGTTTTTCAATTGAGTTGTACAGTTTATAGGTCACATTAAAGGTGGAAAAAGTTCTGAAATGATTTATCTTTGTCTAATTTTTTTACAGCACAGAAACCTGACATTTTAACAGGGGTGTGTAGACTTTTTTTATCCACTGTATGTAGGTAAATAGAGGGAGAAGGGTATGCTTTGTAAGTGTGTATTATAAGTGTGTAATTATAAGAGAAATAATAGTATAGGTTCTGTAGTATATTTGTGTATAGAAAGATGCTAGGCTTTTCTCCTTAAATAATTAATAATATATTTCAAGAATGGTTACTGTATAGTATTGTTTCCACTCAATGAAACAAAAACAAAAAATGTGTGAGAAATGTGCAAACACTTTGTTGCAACTTTTAGAAGTGTTAAATGTTCCAAAATCTTTCGGAATCAATAATAGAGTTGGTGTCTCTTCTACAAATTGCAGAAAAAGTGGTTTTGGTCTAAAAATATTACTTCCTTAAAGAAGTCTGAGTAATTGCACCTATTAGCATGCCCAAATGCTTAACAAGGGGTCGACACACTTACAGTGATGGTATTTGTTGTCCTGAATATAGTCTATCAACATTGATTAGATTGTTATCGCCTGTAATTTGATAATTTCATATAATCATTTCATGAGAAGAAGATGTCTGGAAATGACCTAAAAGCCATTGGTACAATAGTAAAAACAAATGAATATACAATAATCAAAGAAGAGAATGCCTTTGGTAATATACTGATCAAATGGTATACCGATAGCTCAATGACACAGGAAAGGTTCTAAATATGATATAATTTAAAACAATAGGTAATAATATGTCTACATTAATTCATATTAAAAATTGTATTGCCTTACTCAGGGGTGTAGGAGCCAGAATAATTCTGGGAGGATAAAACTCATTGTGTGTGTGTGTGTGTGTGTGGGGGGGGGGGGGGGGGGGGGGGGTATACGCCCAGATCCTAAACTCATGTAAAGTTTGTAATAATTGACTGTCATCTGGCCTTTACTCCATGGGGGCTGCAAATGCACATGTTAATTATACCAGTTGTTTTTGGTCTTACTTACAGAACTATGGGGAGTAATTAGGAATGCTTAGCAATCATTGGGCTAAAGCATAAGTCCAACCAGAAAGGCTGATTGTCAGACCAAAATTGTGAACTTCTTTGTAAGTTTACTAAAGGGAAAATTCAATGTTTAATAACATACATTTGATAACATATTTGTTGTAACTTTTACTTTTGAAACTATTGTTTCACCCCTTATGGGACTCTATCACATCTGTTTGCTAATATCAAAGGCTATCAAATTGACATGGGATGTGTTCTAATGATTGAGTCAATTTGCCTTTCAGTTATGTGTCCTTCTTCCACTTTATGTATTACATGTAATAAGGTGGTTTGGGGTCATTGAAATAGTTAAAATTATGTTGTTGTGTTTCAGTCACGTAAGGGATAAAGGGTTACGTTTCTACAGGAATTTGTGTGGATATACAACTACTGAAGGTGTTAAGGCGTGTATCTTCCCTGGCTACAGATAGCTAGAAAGGGGGAGGTTAGTTTATGGTCCTCTGTAAAATGAGATCTACCAGCTAGAGATGGGGGTTTGGCTATAGAACCGGGGGATGTTTTTTTGTGTTCTGTAAAATGTATCTGAAGGAAAAATAAATCTAGTCTGCTTGTACTAAGCAAGGGTACGTGTTGTATGCTTCTTAGATGCTTCTTAGATCCTAAGAAAAGGGGTCTGATGATGCCTGCCTCTTCAGAAATTATACTCTGATCTGAATTGTCTGCTGGGCTCTAACTAAGTCACGGCCTAGTGAGAATTGGAGTGAGCATCGTTCCCCAAATCGTAGGGTCGTAACAATATGTAATATGTTTGACTCCTGCACATAAAATCAAACGTTCTTAAATTCATTAAAATGAGAGATAATTAAATCCTTAAAAACTATATTCAGGTTAACAGAATCATTAGGCTAAACATATATCCTAATGCATAAAAATTGTTTAGAGAGTTTTAAAGGAAGCATTATTCCCAACCAATATACTCCTATATATATATATATGTTACTGTCAGAAATTGGTGAATGTCGACATTCACCCGTGAATGTCGACACACACCAAAAGACAGAATATTTCGTTCCATTCTTGTACATTCTGACCCTCACCGGTGTATGTCGACAATCACCGCTCTGCTCTGGTGGAAGTTCAAAAGAGAGGAGCCGGCGAAGAGCAATCCTTTGTTTTGCTGAGAGAGGGCGACGTCATTTATACTAAATGGATACCGCAGTAAATCGCAATCGTTTTTCTTGAAAAAAAGTTCAATGCATTCATTATGGGTAAACGAGAAGACAGTCGTTTTTATTTTTTTTTCTCTCAAGAAAAGTACTCTAAAATACTTTCCGAAGTGGTTTCTGCTAAAAACTAAGCGCAACACGCCTTTGGATTACAGACGATTAAAACGTTTTTTTTTTACGTTTTAAAAACGAACGATGGAGAGAAGTTAATTATACCGTTAAAAGCAGGGCGAACGATTTTACGGTATTACGTTACCGGTGAAGAACCGTTCGGTATACTAGACGAAACTCGCGGCAGAATAGGCCACGGAGGAAGAACGCGTAAGCTTAAAGAGTTGCAAGTTAAATACCCCAAAATATTACGTATGAAGTTGTAACGTTGTATTTAAATTTATGCGAACGGTGTCAAATGAAACGCAGCGCACCTAAGAGGCTATACGCTCTGTCATTGCAACAAAAAACGGAAGCTTCCCGCAAATAAATGCAGTTGGAAAAGCAAGGGACTCTCGTGCAATTCAAAGTGTAATAACAGTTGAAGTTGTTGCAATAAATAAGATTGGAATCGCATATCAATCTCCGACGTGTTCGGCACTCACCATTAGCGCACAGTGTAAGTCAGAAATAAGGGTATTTAGCAAATATTTCGGACATACACCAAACGGCTAGGTGAATGTCGACATGTATAGAGATGTTTGCATGTATATACAGTATGTGATTGTTTCTCCTGCATAGGATAATCCACTTTTGAAATAACTATAATGGGGATGTTTGAGGATTTTTTTCCTCTCCCCCTCAAACAAGTTCTACCAACACTAATGGATATCTCCCTACTCAAGTCTTCATTTTGCACCTTCTAATAGCAAAATTAATTTACTTTTATTATAGGATAATAGAGATATCAAAATGTGGTAAGTCTGGTGCTGAGAGATATATTTGAGTGACATCACATAAAGATGTATAAAATACTGTGTTAGAGGGCCAAGGTATAGATGGAGAATAGGTGGGGGCCGGTGACTGACCCTTGGGGTAACTAAGAGTAACCAAGAAAGAAAAGGAGTGGGAAATAAGAGGTGCCATAGAAAGAGACAAAAACTGTCAATATGGCTTAACAATGATTTAAATATCAAGATACAGAGAAAAAACAACATTTAAATTATACATAAAGAGGGAACAAAGACTGCTTTACAGGAGTACAAGGAAATCAACAAGGCTTGCAAAAGAGCTGTTAAAAAGAGGCTAAAATAGAAAATAAAAAGTTGGTTGCAAAGGAGAGAAAGACTAACCCTAAAATATTTTTTTAAATATATTAATGGGAAGAAGGCCAGGAAGTAAGGTATAGGAAAATGTACAATGTGAAACAGGCCATCTGATAATTAGTGAACGGGAAAATACAGATGAGCTAAGTAAATTATTTTAATCTGTATATGCAAGGGATGTACCATGGTTGGGTCACTGCAACATAATTGGACTGTGCTACCTTTACCAAATAATTGGTTGATGCAGGAAGAAATCCAAAAGAGGTTGTAAAAAATACATTGTATTAAAGCCTCAGGTCCTGATGGAAAGGTACTGTGGGGACTGGGTTCTGTAATTGCCAAACCATTATATCTACTTGACTGGAGAAAAGCAGATGTAATACCCAGGGGCGGCTGGTGCATATGGGCAAATGGGCAGGCGCCCCCCAAAAAATAATGATCAATCACTTTAATATTATATTTTTAATTTATATAGATAATACAATGTAATTATATCTGTATATCAGCTGTCATGTCTTCTTTCATATGTTTTTGTTAAAAATATGCATCTATCACTTTAAATGAACCCTTTGTGTGCCTTCCCCATTGCCTGGTCTCCCTAGTTAGGACTTCACTGCTATATCCCATTTGGTGTAATGTGGGTTTTTAAGGTCCGGTTTGGGCCTATATAGTCCCGCTTGGTATTTTAAGGTTTTAAAGGTCCGGTTGGGGGCTATATGGTCTCACTTGGTGTAATGTGGGTTTTTAAGGTCCGGTTTGGGCCTATATAGTCCCATTTGGTATTTTAAGGTTTTAAAGGTCCGGTTGGGGCCTATATGGTCTTGCTTGGTGTAATATGGTTTTTTAAGGTCCGGTTGGGGCCTATATGGTCTCGCTTGGTATTTTAAGGTTTTAAAGGTCCGGTTGGGGGCTATATGGTCTCGCTTGGTGTAATGTGGGTTTTTAAGGTCCGGTTTGGGCCTATATAGTCCCATTTGGTATTTTAAGGTTTTAAAGGTCCTGTTGGGGCCTATATGGTCTTGCTTGGTATAATGTGGTTTTTTAAGGTCCGGTTGGGGCCTATATGGTCTCGCTTGGTGTAATGTGGTTTTTTAAGGTCCGTGTGGGGCCTATATGGTCCCGCTTGGTGTAATGTGGGTTTTTGAAGCTCCAGTTGGGGTCCATATGGTCCAAATTGGTGTAATGTGGGTATTTAAGGGTCGGTTTGGGCCTATATGGTCCCGTTTGGTGTAAAGTGGGTTTTTAAGGTCCGGTCAGGGCCTATATAGTCCCGTTTGGTTTAAAGTGGGTTTTTAAGGTCCGGTCGGGGCCTATATAGTCCCGTTTGGTGTAATGTGTGTTTTTAAGGTCCAGTTTGGGCCTATATGGTCCCGCTTGGTGTAATGTGAGTTTTAAAGGTCTGGTTGGGGCTTATATGTTTTTGCTTGGTGTAATGTGGGTTTTTGAGGACCGGTTGGGGTCTTTATGGTCCCTCTTGGTGTAATGTGGGTTTTTAAGGTCAGGTTGGGCCTATATGATCCCACTTGGTGTAATGTGTGTTTTTAGGGTCCAGTTGGGGCCTATATAGTCCCGCTTGGTGTAATGTGTGTTTTTAAGGTTTGGTTGGGGTCTATATGGTCCCGCTTGGTGTAATGTGGGTTTTTAAGGTCTGGTTTGGGCCTATATAGAACCCGCTTGGTATTTTAAGGTTTTAAAGGTCCGGTTGAGGCTTATATGGTCCCGCTTGGTGTAATGTGCGTTTTTAAGGTCCTGTTTGGGCCTATATAGTCCCATTTGGTATTTTAAGGTTTTTAAGGTCCGGTTTGGGCCTATATAGTCCCATTTGGTATTTTAAGGTTTTAAAGGTCCGGTTGGGGCCTATATGGTCTTGCTTGGTGTAATATGGTTTTTTAAGGTCCGGTTGGGGCCTATATGGTCTCGCTTGGTATTTTAAGGTTTTAAAGGTCCGGTTGGGGGCTATATGGTCTCGCTTGGTGTAATGTGGGTTTTTAAGGTCCGGTTTGGGCCTATATAGTCCCATTTGGTATTTTAAGGTTTTAAAGGTCCTGTTGGGGCCTATATGGTCTTGCTTGGTATAATGTGGTTTTTTAAGGTCCGGTTGGGGCCTATATGGTCTCGCTTGGTGTAATGTGGTTTTTTAAGGTCCGTGTGGGGCCTATATGGTCCCGCTTGGTGTAATGTGGGTTTTTGAAGCTCCAGTTGGGGTCCATATGGTCCAAATTGGTGTAATGTGGGTATTTAAGGGTCGGTTTGGGCCTATATGGTCCCGTTTGGTGTAAAGTGGGTTTTTAAGGTCCGGTCAGGGCCTATATAGTCCCGTTTGGTTTAAAGTGGGTTTTTAAGGTCCGGTCGGGGCCTATATAGTCCCGTTTGGTGTAATGTGTGTTTTTAAGGTCCAGTTTGGGCCTATATGGTCCCGCTTGGTGTAATGTGAGTTTTAAAGGTCTGGTTGGGGCTTATATGTTTTTGCTTGGTGTAATGTGGGTTTTTGAGGACCGGTTGGGGTCTTTATGGTCCCTCTTGGTGTAATGTGGGTTTTTAAGGTCAGGTTGGGCCTATATGATCCCACTTGGTGTAATGTGTGTTTTTAGGGTCCAGTTGGGGCCTATATAGTCCCGCTTGGTGTAATGTGTGTTTTTAAGGTTTGGTTGGGGTCTATATGGTCCCGCTTGGTGTAATGTGGGTTTTTAAGGTCTGGTTTGGGCCTATATAGAACCCGCTTGGTATTTTTAAGGTTTTAAAGGTCCGGTTGAGGCTTATATGGTCCCGCTTGGTGTAATGTGCGTTTTTAAGGTCCTGTTTGGGCCTATATAGTCCCATTTGGTATTTTAAGGTTTTTAAGGTCCGGTTTGGGCCTATATAGTCCCATTTGGTATTTTAAGGTTTTAAAGGTCCGGTTGGGGCCTATATGGTCTTGCTTGGTGTAATATGGTTTTTTAAGGTCCGGTTGGGGCCTATATGGTCTCGCTTGGTATTTTAAGGTTTTAAAGGTCCGGTTGGGGGCTATATGGTCTCGCTTGGTGTAATGTGGGTTTTTAAGGTCCGGTTTGGGCCTATATAGTCCCATTTGGTATTTTAAGGTTTTAAAGGTCCTGTTGGGGCCTATATGGTCTTGCTTGGTATAATGTGGTTTTTTAAGGTCCGGTTGGGGCCTATATGGTCTCGCTTGGTGTAATGTGGTTTTTTAAGGTCCGTGTGGGGCCTATATGGTCCCGCTTGGTGTAATGTGGGTTTTTGAAGCTCCAGTTGGGGTCCATATGGTCCAAATTGGTGTAATGTGGGTATTTAAGGGTCGGTTTGGGCCTATATGGTCCCGTTTGGTGTAAAGTGGGTTTTTAAGGTCCGGTCAGGGCCTATATAGTCCCGTTTGGTTTAAAGTGGGTTTTTAAGGTCCGGTCGGGGCCTATATAGTCCCGTTTGGTGTAATGTGTGTTTTTAAGGTCCAGTTTGGGCCTATATGGTCCCGCTTGGTGTAATGTGAGTTTTAAAGGTCTGGTTGGGGCTTATATGTTTTTGCTTGGTGTAATGTGGGTTTTTGAGGACCGGTTGGGGTCTTTATGGTCCCTCTTGGTGTAATGTGGGTTTTTAAGGTCAGGTTGGGCCTATATGATCCCACTTGGTGTAATGTGTGTTTTTAGGGTCCAGTTGGGGCCTATATAGTCCCGCTTGGTGTAATGTGTGTTTTTAAGGTTTGGTTGGGGTCTATATGGTCCCGCTTGGTGTAATGTGGGTTTTTAAGGTCTGGTTTGGGCCTATATAGAACCCGCTTGGTATTTTAAGGTTTTAAAGGTCCGGTTGAGGCTTATATGGTCCCGCTTGGTGTAATGTGCGTTTTTAAGGTCCTGTTTGGGCCTATATAGTCCCATTTGGTATTTTAAGGTTTTAAAGGTCCGGTTGGGGCCTATATGGTCTTGCTTGGTGTAATGTGTTTTTTTAAGGTCCTGTTGGGGCCTATATGGTCTCGCTTGGTGTAATGTGGGTTTTTAAGGTCCGGTTTGGGCCTATATAGTCCCATTTGGTATTTTAAGGTTTTAAAGGTCCGGTTGGGGCCTATATGGTCTTGCTTGATGTAATGTGGGTTTTTAAGGTCCGGTTTGGGCCTATATAGTCCCATTTGGTATTTTAAGGTTTTAAAGGTCCGGTTGGGGCCTATATGGTCTTGCTTGGTGTAATGTGGTTTTTTAAGGTCCGGTTGGGGCCTATGTGGTCTCGCTTGGTGTAATGTGGTTTTTTAAGGTCCGCGTGGGGCCTATATGGTCCCGCTTGGTGTAATGTGGGTTTTTGAAGCTCCAGTTGGGGTCCATATGGTCCAAATTGGTGTAATGTGGGTATTTAAGGGTCGGTTTGGGCCTATATAGTCCCGCTTGGTATTTTAAGGTTTTAAAGGTCCGGTTGGGGGCTATATGGTCTCACTTGGTGTAAAGTGGGTTTTTAAGGTCCGGTCAGGGCCTATATAGTCCCGTTTGGTTTAAAGTGGGTTTTTAAGGTCCGGTCGGGGCCTATATAGTCCCGTTTGGTGTAATGTGTGTTTTTAAGGTCCAGTTGGGGCCTATATAGTCCCGCTTGGTGTAATGTGTGTTTTTAAGGTTTGGTTGGGGTCTATATGGTCCCGCTTGGTGTAATGTGGGTTTTTAAGGTCTGGTTTGGGCCTATATAGAACCCGCTTGGTATTTTAAGGGTTTAAAGGTCCGGTTGAGGCTTATATGGTCCCGCTTGGTGTAATGTGCGTTTTTAAGGTCCGGTTTGGGCCTATATAGTCCCATTCGGTATTTTAAGGTTTTAAAGGTCCGGTTGGGGCCTATATGGTCTTGCTTGGTGTAATGTGTTTTTTTTAAGGTCCGGTTGGGGCCTATATGGTCTCGCTTGGTGTAATGTGGGTTTTTAAGGTCCGGTTTGGGCCTATATAGTCCCATTTGGTATTTTAAGGTTTTAAAGGTCCGGTTGGGGCCTATATGGTCTTGCTTGATGTAATGTGGTTTTTTAAGGTCCGGTTTGGGCCTATATAGTCCCACTTGGTATTTTAAGGTTTTAAAGGTCCGGTTGGGGGCTATATGGTCTCGCTTGGTGTAATGTGGGTTTTTAAGGTCCGGTTTGGGCCTATATAGACCCATTTGGTATTTTAAGGTTTTAAAGGTCCTGTTGGGGCCTATATGGTCTTGCTTGGTGTAATGTGGTTTTTTAAGGTCCGGTTGGGGCCTACATGGTCTCGCTTGGTGTAATGTGTTTTTTTAAGGTCCGTGTGGGGCCGATATGGTCCCGCTTGGTGTAATGTGAGTTTTAAAGGTCTGGTTGGGGCTTATATGTTTTTGCTTGGTGTAATGTGGGTTTTTGAGGACCGGTTGGGGTCTTTATGGTCCCTCTTGGTGTAATGTGGGTTTTTAAGGTCAGGTTGGGCCTATATGATCCCACTTGGTGTAATGTGTGTTTTTAGGGTCCAGTTGGGGCCTATATAGTCCCGCTTGGTGTAATGTGTGTTTTTAAGGTTTGGTTGGGGTCTATATGGTCCCGCTTGGTGTAATGTGGGTTTTTAAGGTCTGGTTTGGGCCTATATAGAACCCGCTTGGTATTTTAAGGTTTTAAAGGTCCGGTTGAGGCTTATATGGTCCCGCTTGGTGTAATGTGCATTTTTAAGGTCCGGTTGGGGCCTATATGGGCCCAATTGGTGTAATGTGGGTTTTGAAGGTCCAGTTTAAGCCTATATGGTCCCGTTTGGTGTAATGTGGGTTTGTAAGGTACGGTTGGGGCCTATATGGTCCCACTTGGTGTAATGTGGGTTTTTAAGGTTTGGTTGGGACCTATATGGTCCCGCTTGGTGTAATTTTTTTTGTAAGTTTTTTTTTAAGTTTAAAAATGGGTGGGATCTGTGTAAGGGGAGGAGACAAGTCTTGCTCTGGTGCCCCTCCAACTTGAAAGTTCACCAGCCGCCACTGGTAATACCTATATATGAGAAGGGAGCAAGAGCAAATCCAGGGAATTATAGAACTGTAAGCCTCACTTCTGTAGAGAGAAAGCTTTTAGAAGGGTTAATAGGAGATATTATACAAGAATGTGTCTATATGAACAAGTAAGAGACAACACAGAGTTATGTGAGATAAGTAATGTCTACACATCTACTTAGTTTCTCTGATGAGGTTAGTAGGAACTTGGATCAAGACGACTCCCACAGTAGTCTTTTTGGATTTTGCAAAGACTTTTGATACAGTGCAACATGGAAGACTATTGCGCAAAGTAAGGGATACAGGAATTGCAGTAAATAACTGCTCATGGATTGAAAACTGGCTAAAAGACAGGAAGTAAAAGGTTGTTGTAAATGGAACATACTCAGATTGGACTAATGTGGTAAGTGGAGTTCCTCAGAATTCAGTATTAGGTCCTCTCCTTTTTAAAATATTTATTAATGACTTAAAAGTAGGAATGGAAAGTATTGTCTCCATTTTTGCTGACGACACCATTTGTGAATGGTAATTAAATCAGAAAATGATGTACTTTCCTTCAAAACGGATTTGAATAAATTAGAGGAATGGGCGACTAAATGGCAGATGAGATTTAATATGAATAGATGCAAAGTTATGCATCTGGGAAGGAAAAATTGACATGCAATTTATAATCTTAATGGAGCCAATCGAGGGTATCAGAAATTGAAAGGGATTTGGGAGTGCTTGTGGACAACCACCTAGGTAGCAGTGCTCAATGCCAAGCAGAATCTGAAAAGGCAAGTAAAATATTAGCATGTAATGCCATACCCAGGAAGCAGATAGACAGGTGTCTGCCTGGGCTAATGGCGGTGAGCAGACTGAGCAGTGAAGATAGAGCTCCTGAGCTGCTGAGCTACTGCTAAGCTAGACCGGAGCCGATGAAATGCTGCTGGCTCGCGCAAGATACTACACACGGCTGTCTGCTGGCACCATAATCTAACAAACAACGCACAGCTATATCCTATTCCCCAGCGAGCTGTGTACTGGACGACAAGCAGGGTAGGAGAGTCCCGACATCTGGCATCCATTGCTCAGTACCTAATATCCGCTTTGCAAGGGGGCAACATAGCACCAAGATATTAAGCTAATCGCAACATCAAGCTGTAGGCAACCCCCACACGACACAACTCTGACAAGTAGCAAGCTGCCTCTCTAGGGGTGTGTGGAGCCTTGGATGTTTCAGCCCCTGCGATAGCAGCATCCACTGAGGATAGCAGACGCATGATAGCGCATAACAAGAAAGCCATTCAGACAGCTTAGTCTGAGCATACTCGCATGTTAGCCGGATCACCTAAAGGAGGTTAAATGTGGAGACTGTTGTTGATTTTGGCAAACAGCAAAGTAGTGAGGGAACAGGACTGTGTTTGGGTTATGTTAAACTAAATAGCATCAAAGCCTTTGCATGAAACACACCACCTCCATTTTGGGGCAGTTACATCTACTATGGGAAGGAGAGTTATTAGCAATCCTAAAACAATAGGCAGCCCCCACATGAGATAGTCGTCAGCTCCGGATCTACAAGAAGCCTATATTAGACCTTATTTTTTCATAATTTAATATCAATACTCTGATGTTTAAGACCTTGATGAGTCCTGAACTTTATACAATAGCAAAAGGCTACTGAAATCTTTATTTGCCTTTCTGAATTGATTTAAAGTATACCTGCAAAAGTTCTGAAGTTCATTGGGCAGCTGGCGGTAGACAAGCCTCCCCCCGAAGGAAAAGACTGTGTACAAGCCTCCCTCTTAAGTTCTGGACTCAAGTTGCTAGCCTTGATCAAGGGTGGCATATTGTTAAAGTGCTAAAGTAACGGGCCATTTTGAGCATAAACACCCACGATTTATAACACCATTGGGAGAGATTAGCTACACATTCACAAAACAGCCCACTGAGCTTCTATAAATAACAACACAAACTGCATAAACTGCTTCAAAATATCCATTGACGTCCCTCACAAGGGGAAGAAAAATATACAAAAAATCTATTGATCTCTCTTAAGAGCTAAAAACCGATATCACCTGCTGTTATCTTTTAGCCCTTATAAAGGGTCAAAACAAGAGCAAAGTTCAACACAATTTGTTTTGACTGTCCTCTGTTTCAGACCCTTCAGCTGTATTGTTAAAGGCTGTTCCTCCATTCAGCTGTAACATAGTAATGGGACTAATTAATTATACATATCGATATAAGGGACTATATTGAGGTGCTATCTACTGGGTAAAATTGCCTTTGGACATTGCACAGTAATCTCTTCAGAAGTTTGCCAAAAAATACTTAGAAACTTGATTGTGTGTTTATCTTGACCTCTTATTTTGGTGTACCTCTTTTTTTTTGCTCCCAGTAAGGGCCCATATAAAGGTTAATATTTTGGACAAAAGTTATATGGATATTATCCAGACATCGCTCTAAAACTTTACTAAAAGCTAACTCTTGAGGTTTAATTTATCTTACGTTGGCTTTTAGAAGTAACTAGTTGCTATATAATTCGGTCCGAGCACAGCTATTTATGACTTATATTACCAAGCAAAGGTTGTTGGATCTACTCACATCATCAGCTCATTAAGCCCTTTCAATATCTAAAATGGTATAAAACATCAGTAGCTGATACTTATCAGTCATTAACCATGCTCAGAATAAAAGAAAAGCCAAACAGAATTTGAGACTGAGGTTTGTTTCAGACCCTTCAACTGTGTTGTGAAAGGACTTCTATTCTTCAGTAGCAATGTTAGAAGCTGGCCAATAAGCCATATACAGTGGATATAAAAAGTCTACACACCCCTGTTAAAATGTCAGGTTTCTGTGCTGTAAAAATATGAGACAAAGATAAATCATTTCAGAACTTTTTCCACCTTTAATGTGACCTATAAACTGTACAACTCAATTGAAAAACAAACTGAAATCTTTTAGGTAGAGGAAAGAAAAGAAAAAAAATAATAATAAGTATGCACACCCTTAAACTAATATTTTGTTGAAGTACCTTTTGATTTTATTACAGCACTCAGTCTTTTTGGGTATGAGTCTATCAGCATGGCACATTTTGACTTGGCAAGATTTGCCCTCTCTTCTTTGCAAAAACACTCCAAATCTGTCAGATTGCGAGGGCATCTCCTGTGCACATCCCTCTTCAAATCACCCCACAGATTTTCAATCAGATTCAGGTCTGGGCTCTGGCTGGGCCATTCCAAAATGTAAATCTTCTTCTGGTGAAGCCATTCCTTTGTTGATTTGGATGTATGCTTTGGGTTGTTGGCATGCTGAAATATGAAGTTCCTCTTCATGTTCAGCTTTCTAGCAGAAGCCTGAAGGTTTTGTGCCAATATTGACTGGTATTTGGAACTGTTCATAATTCCCTCTATCTTAACTAAAGCCCCAGTTCCAGCTGAAGAAAAACAGCCCCAACGCATGATGCTGCCACCACCATGCTTCACTGTGGGTATGGTGTTCTTTTGGTGATGTGCAGTGTTGTTTTTGCGCCAAACATATCTTTTGGTATTATGGCCAAAAAGTTCAACCTTGGTTTCATCAGACCATAACACCTTTTACCACATGCTTTTGGTAGACTTCAGATGTGTTTTTGCAAAATGTAGCCTGGCTTGGATGTTTTTCTTCGTAAGAAAAGGCTTTGGTCTTGCCACTCTACCCCATAGCCCAGACATATGAAGAATACGGGAGATTGTTGTCACATGTACCACACAGCCAGTACTTGCCAGATATTCCTGCAGCTCCTTTAATGTTGCTGTAGGCCTCTTGGTAGCCTCCCAGACCAGTTTTCTTCTCGTCTTTTCATCAATTTTGGAGGGAGCTCCAGTTCTTGGTAATGTCACTGTTGTGCCATATTTTCTCCACTTGATGATGTCTTCACTGTGTTCCATGGTATATCTAATGCCTTGGAATTTCTTTTGTGCCCTTCTCCTGACTGATACCTTTTAACAATGAGATCCCTCTGATGCTTTGGAAGCTCTCTGTGGACCATGGCTTTTGCTGTGGGATGCGACTAAGAACATTTCAGGAAAGACCAACTAGAGCAGCTGAACTTTATTTGGGGTTAATCAGAGGCACTTTAAATGATGGCAGGTGTATGCTGACTCCTATTTAACACAATTTAGAATGAGATTGCTTAATTTTGAACACAGCTACATCCCCAGTTATAAGAGGGTGTGCAGACTTATGCAACCACATTATTTTTCTTTCTTTTTTTTCTTCCCTCCACCTAAAAGATTTCAGTTTGTTTTTCAATTGAGTTTTACAGTGTATAGGTCACATTAAAGGTGGAAAAAGTTCTGAAATGATTTATCTTTGTCTCATTTTTTTACAGCACAGAAACCTGACATTTTAGCAGGGGTGTGTAGACTTTTTATATCCATTGTAGGTTTCCATAAGGCACGTCATAAAGGCCTTACACATTGGGGTAAACTTCCCTTATTACATTGTTTAGTATCTTTTCTAGAAACTGTTAAAATAATATTGTAAGTGGATTGTTTTCAAGGTTTGATATGACAAACTTTTAGTATGTGCAATTATTGGGTAAAAACTTTTCAAATCGACTATTGATCATAGAGCAAAATAATCTAGATAAATCCCATAAGTGTTTTTTCAGAATTAATATTACTCAATCTTATTGTGACCATATCTCTCACTTAATTAATAATTAAGTTTGTATCTGTTAGAACACTTTTAGGAAAAATATTAGAATGTAAATAGTAGTCTGGGTATAGTAGCCAGATACGTTTAAATAATTAAATCTGTTCTAAAACTCCCTTAACTCAGTTATTCGCTCAATTTTCCAGTGATCATCTGAATTCAAAAAGAAGAAGGCAAACTAAACCTCTAAATCAAAAGCTAAAACTAAAAATACTACAGTAAATACTTCTCTAAACTTTTTCCCACCTACAAAAGAACTTAATGGAAAAGATACTTCTCAATTAGACACTTCACAGGTATCAATGATTGAATCTCTGAAATCTCAGGAAATATCCTCAAGTGGCTCAGATACATGTTTATTAGAGGATAGAAATACACTTAAAGATATAACAACATTATTAACTGAATTTCAGAGATCAATCAAAGATGAATTATCACAAGAAATTGGTAGAAATACAGGACTACTTAATAAACACTCTACTTCTATTCAACAATTAGAAGTAAATCAGACCCTGTTAAGTAATGAACATGCCAAACTAATAAAAGAATTTAAAGAATTAAGAGCTGAAGTTTATAATCTTAAATTAAAATACAATTGATTAGAAGACTTCTCTAGAAAAATGAATATCCGTTAAGGGGAATTTCAGAAGCAATAACCTTCAAAAACTTCCTGAGTATGTAACTTCATTTTTTAATAACATTACAGGTTTGGAGATTAAGTTACAGAATACCCATACCCAAAACCCTAGGCAGAGATTCTCCAAAAGATGTAGTGGTCAGGATACATTATTATAGTTACATAGTTACATAGGGCCTCATTCAATTGTGATTTGGGCAATTGAATAGGGCTCTATATAAGCACAGAGCATATTTTTGAACAGAATTTTTTTAGTTAGTGAAGACCTTGCTTTTGGATAGAAGTTCAGAAATTAAAAATTTCAGTCAAAAAAATATGTTCTGTGCTTATATAGAGCCCTATTCAATTGGCCAAATCACAATTGAATGAGGCCCATAGTATTTAAGGTTCAACCTTTTAAGATCTCCTCTGATCTGCAATATGCAGATTACCAATTAATTAATTAGTTGTATAAAAAAAAAATCAATTCCCTCCTGATCCCAGACACCGGTGACCCAACTTCTCCCTGGATCAATACTGCCTCTCTGATTATCCATGACCCTGAATTACCTTTTTAATTAGAAATAAATCCAGTCCCCTTTTAAAGTTATCTATCAAGTCCGCTGTCAACACCTCCTCTGGTAGAGAATTCCACAGATTAACCACCCTTACTGTGAGGAACCCTTTTCTTTCTTTAAGATGGAATCTTTTTACTTCTAACCTCAAGTTGAAAACCTCTTGGCACAAAAAGATCCCTTGACAAATCTTTATACTGACCCTGGATGTATTTATATAAGGTAATCATATCTCCTCTTAGAAGCCTTTTTTCAAACCTTAGCCCCTCCATTCCCCTTATTAGTTGTGTTGCCCTCCTCTGTACCTTTTTTTTCCAGCTCTAAAATGTTCTTTTTATGAAGTGGTGCCCAAAATTGTACTCCATATTCCAAATGGGGGCATACTAGAGATTTGTATAGTGGCAGAATTATATTTGCTTCCCTGGCTTGTATACCCTTCTTAATACATGCTAATATTTTATTTGCCTTTGCAGCTGCTGCTTGGCTTTGAGCACTGTTACCTAGGTGGTTGTCCACAAGCACTCCCAAATCCCTTAATTAATATCTGATACACCTAGATTTGCTCCATTAAGATTATAAATTGCATGGCTATTTTTCCTTCTCAGATGCATAACTTTACATTTATTCATATTAAATCTCATCTGCCATTTAGATGCCCATTCCTCAATTTTATGTAAATCCCTTTGGAGGGAAATCACATCACTATCTGATTTAATTACCTTGCACAACTTTGTGTCATCAGCGAAAATGCAGACACCACACTCCAATCCTACTTCTAACTTATTAATAAATATGTTAAAAAAGAGAGGACCTAATACTGAACCCTGAGGAACCCCACTTACCACATTGGTCCAATCGTGGTATGTTCCATTTACAACAACCCTTTGCTTCCTGTCTTTTATCCAGCTCTCAGTCCATGAGCAGATATTTACTGCAACTCCTGTATCTCTTAGTTTGCACAATAGTCTCCCATGTGGCACTGTATCAAAAGCCTTTGCAAAATCCAAAAAGACAACATCCACTCAGTTGCCTTGATCCAGGTTGCTACTAACCACCTCATAGAAACTAATTAGATTTGTTTGACATGACCTATTCTTCATAAATTCATGTTGACTCCTACTTATAATCCAGTTCAAATAGACATATTCTTCTATATTATCCCTTATTAACCCTTCTAAAAGCTTCCACACTACAGAAGTGAGGCTCACTGGTCTATAATTACCCGGTTTTGCACTTGCTCCCTTTTTAAATATAGGTATCACATCAGCTTTTCTCCAGTCATCTGGTAGAGACCCTGTGTTGAGTGAATCTTGAAAAATTAAATATAACGGTTTGGCTATTACAGAACCCAGTTTCCTTAGTACCCTTGGATGTATTCCATCAAGACCCGGGGCTTTATTAAAATTTATTTTTTACAACCTCTTTTGGATTACTTCCTGTGTTAACCAATTATTTGGCAAAGGTAGTGTAGCCCCATTATGTTGCCGTGTCCCAACCACTGGTACATCCCCTGTGTATACCGAAGAAAATAATCTATTTAGCTCATCTGCCTTTTCCTGATCACTAATGATCAGACGGCCTGTGTCACATTGTAATGATCCTATAGCTTTCTTCCTCTCCTTCTTCCTATTAATATACTTAAAAAATATTTTAGGGTTAGTCTTACTCTCTTTTGAAATTCATTTTTCATTTTCTATTTTAGCCAGTCTAATCTCGCTTTTGCAAGCCTTGTTGATTTCCTTGTATTCCTGTAAAGCAGTCTCTGTCCCCTCTTGTTTGTATACTTTAAATACCTGTTTTTTACTCCATATCTTGATCTTTAAGTCATTGTTGAGCCACATTGGATTGGATTTACTCCTTTTACTTTTGTTCCCACACGGTATATGCCGATGTGTATGTATATTTAGTAAGGATTTAAATGATGTCCATTTATGTTCAGTATTTTTACCTGCCAGTTCTCTGTCCCAGTCTATACTTTGTATTGCTGCCCTTAGACCGTTAAAATCTGCCCTTTTAAAATTAAGAGTTTTCGTTGGCCCCTTAAAATGTTGTTTTTTTAATTCAATCTCAAATAAGACTGTGTTGTGATCACTGTTTCCCAAAGGTTGCCCTATTCCAACATTTGATACTATATCAATATTATTTGGGATGAGTACATCTAAGATAGCTTCATTTCTAGTAGGCTCTTGTACAACCTGGGCCAGATAATGATCCCTGAGTGTACTCAAGAACCTGCTCCCCTTAGATGAACTGCTGGTCTCATTTATCCAGTTTATTTCAGGGTAATTAAATCTCTAATTATTAGAACTTGCCCATGCTTAGCTGCATTTTCAATTTGTAACAATAATTGTATTTCCTCACTTTCAGCTATATTTGGGGGTTTATAGCATACTCCTACTAATATTCTTTGGGAATTTGCTGCTCCGCTATTTATCTCTACCCACAAACATTCAGCTTTATCACTAGATCCACCATAAATATCTTCTCTGACTATAGGCTTAAATTTAGGCTTAACATACAGACAAATCCCTCCTCCTCATTTACCATTGCCTCTTTCTTTCCTAAATAGGTTATAACCATCCAGATTAACAGTCCAGTCATGAGATTCATCCCACCACATTTCGGTAATGCCTATTAAATCCCATTTTTCATTAATTGCTAATAATTCTAACTTCTCCATTTCTCCTGGCAAGCTTCTGGCATTAGCAAGCATACACCTTATGCTATGAGTCTGTAGTTCTGAAGCGCCTGCCACTGTACTTGAATTACTTAGTACTACCTCCCTATTGACTATACTACCCCTCCCCCATCTCCTCCCCTATGAGTTGTTAATTCATCCCTTATACTCTCTACACTTTCTACCCCATTACTTATATATAGTCCCCCCCCCCCACCTACTAGTTTAAAAACTCCTCCAGCCTTTCTACCATCCTATCCCCTAGTACAAAAGCTCCCTCATCATTAAGGTGCAATCCATCCCTACTGTAGAGATTGCACCGAAGTGAGAAGTCAGCCCAGTGCTCTAAAAACCCAAACCCCTCCTTAGTACACCACATCTTTAGCCACGCATTAACCTCCCTAAGCTCCTTCTGACTCCATGGGCTAGCACATGGCACTGGTAGTATCTCAGAAAATACTACCTTGGAGGTCCTTGCCTTCAGCTTATTACCTAGTTTTCTAAAATCATTCTTTAGGACACTCCATTTTCCACTAATTTTGTCATTGGTACCAATATGTACCAAGACCGCCGGTTCATTTCCAGCCCCTCCCAATAATTTGTCTAACCGATCCACAACATGACGAACCTGAGCAACCGGGAGACAGCAAACTGTTCGATTGCTGGTATCTGGGTGACAAATCACCCTGTCTACCTTCTTAATAATAGAGTCCCCTACAACCAAAACCTGTCTGTTGCTCTGCCTATTCTGCCCTCCCTCTCCTCCAGTAGAGCTGTTCTTCCGGCTGTTAGAGGGAACAGCTCTATCTGGCATTGCCATTCCTGAATGGACATCCCCAACAGTTTCACTCAATCTGGCAAATCTGTTGGTGTTTGTCAACTCAGAACTGGCCTGCCTCCTCCTATTCCCCCTGCTTCCCCTTCTAACTGTAACCCGGCTACCTCCCTGGACATCCTCACTAGCCCCAGCTCCACCCTCCATGCTAGGCCCAGCTAAACTGTACTCCGTGAGAACCAATCCCCTTTCCAGTGGATGCAATATCACTGTGCTGCAATTCTCCGTTCCAGATCTCCAATTTGAGCTTCCAGAGAGGCAACATGCTCACACCTCTCACAGAGGTATGGACCCTGGATCATGTTCCAGTATTGCATACATATGACAGGATGTACACTGAGTGAGGTTGCCACTGGACTGACTCATAATTATTATTATTGTCTACAAAATTTTAGTGGGAAAAATAAAGAATATAAAATAATATATTTGTATAAAGTTTTCCTCCTTTGCCCTATAAATCTGCCCTCCCTTTTCTTTGAAGTCCCTCCTTTTATTTAAACTCCTACACTTTTACTAGAATTGCACTTGATACTGAAAATGTTCGCAAGCTCACAAGCTCGCCCCTTCTCCTGTTTATATTAACTTCTGCCTTCTCACCTGGACACAATTAGTGCACTCTGCAATTTATCAGCCTTTACTTGTAAGGAAAATACACTTGCGAACAGCCCCAAAACACCTCACAAACCTTTTATACTAGTTTAGCAGTCAAGCCACACCCCTCTCACCTGGGCACAATTAGTGCACGCTGCAATTTTATCAGACTTTACTTGTAAGGTAAATCCACTTGTAAACAGACAGATTTAGACACAAATAGATTATTAAGAGAGCCGCCTTTAAAAAGAAAGATTTCCAGGCTCCCTATGAGTAACTACTTATCATCCGAAACGCTTATCAAAAGGAGAGAATTTTGTGAATTTACCAAAATATTAGAGATAATGCCATCCCCTATAAATAGGGCTTTCCTAGCAAAGTAATTGTCTCTCAGGGGGAACAAAAGTTCTGGATTACAACTTTGGATGAAGGATGGAAATTATTCAAAACCCTACAAATTTCTCTTGGCGAGTCTCTGCCAGGGACAAAAGAGGGGAACCATTCAATGCCTGAAATAAATAAGACAACAATAATCCTATGGAATGGCAAATTAAAAGATAAGAGCTATACTTTCCCCCTGCCTTTAAATGTTGTTAGGGATATGATGGGACTAAGTGTAAAGGGGATTTGGACTAAAATTCCTCATTTCCTCTTTTTCTATAATTCACAGTAATTATTCCGAGGGATTGAGAGGAAGGAGAAGGAGAGGGGGAAGTTTTTCTTTCATTCTCTTCCTCTTCTCTCCTCCTCCTTTGTTTCTTTTTTTTTTTTCCTCCTTTCCTTTTTAAGTAAATATTATATACTAAGCACTAGCACAAAGATTAAAGGTCCACAGAACTCATCACAATTACATTATTTTTTCAATATAGAAGAACACTTTAGACTAACTTTTATTAAAAATAAATGTATTCAACTAAAATGACACAAATTCATTGTTGGTGAAATGTATAAATTAATTAACTAATGTTTGTTTTAAAATTGAATTAATGTGATACTCACATTAGAAATTCACTAATTAAAATGTAATTGATTTAAGTCTGTTTAAAATTTAATTAACAATTGTATTTAATGAGACTTAATATTACACTTAAAATTATTGAAAGAGGAGTAGGAAACGAGAAATGTACTAAATTGTCCCCCATCATATGGTTCCCCCACCTAATAACCTATATGTCTAGACTGAAAGATCTTGTCTGAGACGATTAGTAATTGAGTAGAACTGAAAGGATATTAAATATTAAAAATGGTAAGGGCAATTTCCTTGTCATAAGGCATAATCTAGCTCAGTCTTCAAAACTGCCTGGACCTTTTTTTTTTTGTCTGACTTTTCTGCCTGTCTCGGACCATATACCCGCATTAGTTGGGTGGCTGATCCGAGAAGAGACGATCCAAGAAGAGAGTAATACCCCTAGATTTCTGTTACTAAGTCCATCACGATGTTACCAAAAGATAGTTACAAACAATCAATAGTGATGCTCTTGGTAGATGTATGTAAATTGTTGATTTTCTTGTGTATTTCTCTTTTTTTCTTTATTTTTTCTTTTTTTCTTATTTCTTGTTTTCATTGCCTGATTGAAAGTGCGGGGAGGGAGACCGATAGAGGAGATAAGGGGAACAAGAATAAAGATAACCCACTCACATTGGAGAAATGATGTTGAACATTATGAGTTTTAATGTAAAAGGTCTCAATTCACCAGTTAAAAGAAATAGTGTCTTGAGGAAGCTTAAAGAAGAAAAAATAGAAATAGCTTGTATCCAAGAGACTCATTGGGACCAAAACTCAATGCATGGATTTGTGGACAGTCTTTTTCCCCACAAATACAATGCAACTTTTAAGAAAAATAAAAGAGGTGTCTCTATTATTTTTAGTAAAATCTTAATAACAACGAGGAATTTGTTAAAATTGACACCCAAGGAAGATATGTATTGTGGGTAGGACTTATTAATAAGGAGAAGTTTACCATCTTAAACATCTACGCCCCAAAAGTTAATCAAAATAGGTTTATAAATCAAAATCTTAAAAAACTTACAAATTCTTCCAAGGATATATTATTACCTTGGGAGATTTCAACATGACAATTAATCCAAAAAATAATAGGAAAGCTGAAAAAGATTAAAAACCCTGCTAGAGTAAATAAGGTTGCAGAAATGTTTTTAGATACAATTCTTAAAAACACCTACTTTTCACATATCCATAAACTCTACTCAAGGATCGATTACTTTTTGGTTAATGAATTAACTGTGAACAAAATAATCAGAGTAGAAATAGATTCTATAAACATTCTCCGATCACGCCAGTATCACGTTAAAAATTGAACTTAGTAATTAAACTAAGTCAAGATCCCAGTGGAAATTCGAGAAAACGTTGATCTGTAATGATGAAAAAAAAACCTCCTTAAACAAGAAATTGAGAATTTTTATGAGCTTAATTTAAACTCAGTAACATCTAAAGGCACCCTATGGACCACCCAAAAGGCTTATATCAGGGGGATTTTGATCCAATGGAAATCTCAGTTTTTAAAACAAAGAGGTCTTCCCCTAATAAAATTATATATTAAATTAGCTAACTTGGAAATTATATCCACACAGAAACAAATAAAACAATTAACTAGTCTATATCAGATCACTCCATTTGGAGAATGAAACAGAAGTTATATCACTTCGATAACAAGATTAGTAAACTTCTTGCCAATAAGGTAAAAAATAAATCTAACAGGAATAGAATTGGTTCTCTATTTTTCAAAGACAAACTATGGACTACCCCCAATGACATAGCCAGAGTCTTTTTTTAATTCTATTTTAATTTATACAATTTAGCCCTCTATAACACAAATTAGCTTCTTCCTTGACAAATGCAATTTACCATCCATCTCAGATGATGATATGGTCAATCTTAATAAACCAATTACAACAGAGGAGGTCACTTTGGTCATCAAAAGTCTCAAGACATCCACTGCTCCACGTTCGGACGGCTTTAACAATTCTTTTTGCAAAATTTGCCATCACGTCATAGTACATCTGACGGATTTGTTTAATGAAATCAAAGAGGAAGACAAAATGCCAAAAGAAATGTTGGTCACCAACATAATCACTATCCCAAAAAAAGATAAAGATCCTCAAATGTGTTTCAATTACAGGCTAATATCTCTTTTAAACACCGATGTAAAGCTTTTCGCGAACATTCTTTCCCTGAGAATAGGGAACTTGATGACCAAACTAATCTCTTTGGAACAAACAGGTTTTACACCAGGCAGGGAGAGAGTAAACAATATTAGAAAAAATTATGAATTTGATAGCACATTCTCTCTCCCTTCCTGTTCTCCTTGGCCATAGAACCTTTTTGCAGAGGCAGTTAGGCAAGCCAAGGATATAATGGGAATAAGGATAGGAGAAAGGGAACACAAAATAACTCTGTCTTGAGTCTTTGACACGATTGTACAACATAATTTACAAATTTGGTTTAATTTCAAATTATAAAATCAATTAACATAAATCAGAAGTTTTAACACTAAATATGTCAATAGATGAAATAAAAAAAAACTGGAAGAAAAATATACATTCAATTGGAACTCGAAAGGTTTTTCCACATCTGGGTATTCAATTCAATGGGGATATAAAAAAATGATTTCTATAAAACCTCAAAAAATGACATATCAAATATTTAAACTTAATCTTCAGCTAATAAAAATGATCTTGTTACCTGAATTTAATTATGTTATTCGATGTATACCCCTAGTTGTGCCAAAATACTGGACCCAAAAGTTCCAATTATTAATTGATAGATTTATTCACATATTTCGAAACATGTGCGATTTAAAAAAGTAACAATGGCCAAACACTTTACGAAAGGTGGAATAGGATATCCGGTTATTAGAACTTACCACGATGAAATCATAATTTCACACATACTGAAATGTTTATACCCAAATAAGTTTGCTTGGTCTCAGATCGAAACTCAAAATTTAGTGACAGGTGAATTATCCTCATTGGTCTTTGTAGCAAAGTTCAATAGTAAAGCCATATGCAGTGGAACATCAATTGTTAAAAATGTGTCAAAGGTTTGGCAAAAGTCTAATAATAAACTACAGCTTAGCCCATATCCCAGTCCTATATTTTCATTGGAGTCAAAAGCTAGATATTATAAAATCATCATCCCTAGAGAATTGATGGATAAATATCTTATCTATTTAAAGGATCTATTTTGTGGAGGTTGATTATTATCCTTCACCGATATTCAAGAGAGATATAACATATCTGGTAGCGGTTGGCTTATCCATAAAAATCTAACTTTAATATTGCTTTAAAATAATTTGGGGAACCCAAACAGAACTAAACTAACTTCTTCTGAACAATTAATCAAAGATAAACCTAATTCACAACTCCACAATGGCAGATTACAAGTCTCAAGGCATGGAGGACTGGGAAAAAGACATGGAACAATGTGTTCCCATTAAAACATGGTATAGCGCTTATAGAACTACCAATAGTTTTATCAAGAAAGCCTCATATGAGGAGGTCTTTTTCAAAACTGTAAATCGTTGGTATATGGTCACAAAGAAGATCTTTCAAATCTCTCATAACAGTAATGATAGACTCTGTTGGCAAAATTATGGTGCCAATGGCACAAGGAAACATGTTTGATGGGATTGCCCCTGGATAAAATCTTTTTGGGTAGAAACCTTTTCTCAAATTTCGCAAATTATAGGTAAAAAGTTTCAACTGTCCATGAAGTGTGGAATTTTCATCTAGGTCTAGATGTTTTTAGCCTTGAAATATAATCTCTTATTGTCCAGATTTTGACAATAGCTAAATGGATAATAGTCTCCATATGGAAGCAAACTTACCCCAAGATGGAGTGAAGTTGTTGCAATATTGAATACAAATTTGGAGCAGGAGAAAAATTGTATTTCTTCGGATTTAATTAAAAGAGATATTTTGAAGTAGAAGGTTTGGAATGAATCATCCAACCTTTTCCTTTGAATGTCTGGAGAGAATCATCCAAGTCTCAACCTGGAGGGGCTATGTTATGAAGAAAGACTAACCAAATTAAACGTATTTTCTCAAGAAAAAATGGTCTAAGAGAAAATTTTACCTTATATAAATACATCCAGGGTCAATACAGGGTTTTATCAAGTGAACTTTTTGTGCCAAGAGGTTTTCAACAAGTGGACATCCTTTGAGGTTAGAGATAAAAATATTCCACCTTAAAGAAAAAAGGGATTTTTCACAGTAAAGGTGGTTAAACTGTGGAATTCCCTACCAAAGGAGGCAGTGACAGCAGATTTGATAGATAACTTATTATTACATTAAAGGGACATCCAGGATATCCTGGATATCTAGAGAATGAGTAATGATACAGAGAGGAATTGTATTGCCTTATCTGTGCTTAGGAAGCCCCACCCCCTCCCTAAGACAATTGGCAATGTTTCAATGTTTTTCTTCTTTCCAGTTTGCCTTCCTCTGGATCAACTAATATTTAAATAACAATTAATTTGCATATTACAAATGTCATAGGAGATATCAAAAGGTTGAACTTGATGGACTAAACATCTTTTTTTCAACCTCAATTACTATGTAACTATGTTCGATTTGCTAGATAAGATTGTGCTATGGATGTCAATGGAGTGCAAAGCATGGATAAGAAGAGGAAGATCAACTGTTTTAGGCAGCAGAGACATGCAGGAGCTATACGATAGAGAAGTGACCTTTCAATTTGAGGTGAGCAGCTCAAAGGTGACATTTGAAGGGGGTTATGTCTATGTAGTGTTGGGGCCAGACTGGAGGGGGGTCAAGAAGAGATGGTGGAAAGGAAGGCTGTCATAGATGAATCACTCAAGTAGTACTGAAGTCAAAGGAATTGGAGAGATATGGCAGTATTTGGATGGTGAAGCAGGATCAAGTGAAGAATTGTTAAGGATGGGTATAATGTTTTGAAGATGATGGAAACTACTATTACAATTTTATGAGGTAGACACATATGCCTCCACTTCCACGATCATATCCACAAATGTTAAATGTCTATGCATTTTCATTGCTCAACCATACCCTTGCTATTTTACAATTATCTTGCTACATTCATCACATTTTGCTCTTCCAAAAAAGTATTCTTTAAATTACGCATTTCTCTCGACAGCTACCTAGCCTGTGTGTATATCAATCTTTTCACTCATAATGCTTCCTTATGAATCATATTACAATCTACATCTCTAGCCCCTTTGTTTCTATCAGTTCTTTTAATCTTTACACATATGAGCTTGCAATTTCAATACTGTTTTCTATAAAAGTATATAAAAATATTTTGTGAGAACACCTACATTGAAAACTGATGTTTTCATCCTTATCTAAAGTAGTAAATAGGTATCTGCAGGTACTTGTGCTCCCCACTTTGTAACCATTTGTAAAGATGTGAGTAATTCTAGTCTAAATTAATTCTAGATATTTACAACTTTACAACAAAATCAATGAAAGCTGAACCATTACAGTAACCATTTATGACCCATTTATTGTGATGTATTTAATCAATTTATTAAGTGTAGCTTAAATAAGTGCCTTCATTTACTAGCACCTCATTGTAAATAATGTCCCCAACAGTCGTATTTAATTCATGCTACTGTACCTGATACATTGTGTTCCATCAGTCTGTTGTCTTTTCCTAGACACGAGTCAACCTGTGTACTGTTACATCCTATGTTTAAATCCATTTTGCAGAAAGTTGGAGAGCCAACCTGAGCAGCATGAGGGATGTATTTCTTTCTTTTTCTTGGAAGCTTTTGTTTTGCCATAGCAAGTGAGTAGTACATTCCAAAGTTATTAACAATTACTGGTACAGGCATTGCTATTGTGAGTACTCCAGCCAAAGCACATAATGCACCAACTAACATTCCGGACCAAGTCTGAGGATACATGTCACCATATCCCAGTGTAGTCATTGTAACTACAGCCCACCAGAATCCAATAGGAATATTTTTAAATTGTGTGTGGTTACTTGCTGATGGATCACTGGGGCTGGCACCAATTCTTTCAGCGTAATAGATCATTGTAGCAAATATTAAAACTCCTAGAGCCAAAAATATTATGAGAAGCAAAAATTCATTGGTGCTTGCTCGTAAAGTGTGCCCAAGCACCCTTAGTCCTACAAAATGTCGAGTTAATTTGAAAATTCGAAGAATGCGAACAAATCTCACAACCCTGAGGAAACCTAGCACATCCTTAGCAGCTTTGGAGGACAGCCCACTTAGTCCAACCTCCAAGTAAAATGGTAAAATAGCCACAAAATCAATAATATTTAAAAGATTCCTAACAAATTCAAGTTTGTCAGGACAGAAAGTCACACGTACTAAAAATTCAAATGTAAACCACACCACGCAGGCTCCTTCTACATATGTCAAAGCGGGATCAGTCTCTATTTCAAGTAATGACACAATTTCCGTGCCATTGTTGATGGCATCTGTTTTGTTAATGACGGTATTAAAAGCTTCATGAGTTTCCAGGCAAAAGGTTGTTATTGAAACCAAGATGAAGAACAAAGATGCAAAAGCGATGAACTGCAGAGTAAAAACAAAACAGAAGTTATTAATATATATTTGCATCATCATCAGAAATCCCAATATGAAGCATGCTGTTTATTGTATACTTGTTACTATTCTAAATGTGTAACTTTATTTCATGCAAGTGAATCAACTATCACCCAACAGCTAAAGATGTCTAATTAATTTTGAAGCACCACCCGGAAGTATCTTTTCCTGCTACCTAGAAGTTTATATAAGCTTACATTAATTTTACTACAAAAGGGTTTAACATGTTGTTCAACTAATGATATGTACAGCTTGTACAATGAATAAAATATATCCACAAAATGGATTCCAGTACATGGCTTATGCACATACTTGACAAACAGGTGATTTTTTTTGTCTACCCTTAATATGTATGTATTATATATATGTTTTCTTCCCATATATATATGTATTATTATATTTATAGACTCATAAATTTATCCAAATGAGTCTAAGGGCAACTGTTTTGATGTATACAGTGATGCATTGAGAAATATATAAGGGAATTATATGAAACAAGGATTTTACTGGATCGCAAAATATGTAGATTACTTCCTAAAAAAAATTAGTAAACAAAAAACCATCATCAGTTTTCCTGAAAGACACTATGGGTGTTTAAAATTTATTGAAAATACAACTGTGGTAAATATTTTTCTATACTTAATAACGGGTAAAATGTTTTAGAGAGTAAAAAGACTTTTACACCAAATTATTATTTACTGCAAGAATTTGTAATTTTGTCAGCTGATTTTGTTTGTTACATTCATGGAAGGGTGTATCCTTGTAAATGAATGAGCTTTCCATTACTGCTACTGAACATCTGGCAGATGTAGATGTCAAATTCCTATTGTATAGATACAAACTTCAATATCCAATCAAAGACTTCTCCCACCATAGGAAGTTGATAAACAGAAGCCAAAATGGTAGATCCCACAGCTGCATACTTGCATATAGAAATAAATATATAAGAAGCTGTATTATTGTTTTATAAAAACATGCATACTTTCAAGTATAGTTCTTCAAAATAATTTATTTTAAATATATAATGACATTTGCTCTTTAATTTAAAATATTTTAAATGGATAAAGGCATTTATGGACTAAAGGTAGTTAGCTAGTTTATAAATAAAGACACTGTCCTATCAGGAAATCAGAAGGAGTTTCTACTGGAGGCAGTGCACTATCTCGTGAACCATAATTATCTGAAGCTAATGGAGAATTCTATCTACAGAAGAGTAAAACATGTGTTGTCCCAAATTATGCAAATGTATTATTAATGGGCTAATTGGAAAGGAAACTGGCCTATAAATATGAGAAGGTTTGTTAATTATATTAGATATCTGCAAAAGATGTCTAAAAGATTTCATTATTTGGAAGAATGACAGTGTTAGAGATATCAAATTATGAAGTAATTTAAGTTTAACCATTTTCAGTATCTAGATATAGAACTTGAAATGGTTAGGTCTGGTCTTGTATTTATTTTAAGCAAGTAGAAGTTACCGTATGTGCTCAAGTATAAGCTGACCCGAGTATAAGCCGAGGCACCTTTTTTACCACAAAATACTGGGTAAAATGAGTGACTCGAGTATAAGCCGAGGGTGGGAAATGTGCTGCCCCCTGTGTCCCTTTTGTGCCTTGTGTCCCCCTATCTCTCCCGTGTCTCTTCTCCCCTCTCCCTTCCCTGCGTTTCTTCCCCCCTCTCCCTTCCCTGTGTCTCTTCCCCCCTCTCCCTTTCCTGTGTCTCTTCCCCCCTCCTCATTCTCAACCTCCCTCCTCAACCCCACTCCTCAACCTCCCTCCTCATCATCCCTCCTCAACCCCCCATCCTCATCCTCAACCCCCCCATCAATCTCAACCCCTCTCCTCATCCTCAACCCCCTCCTCAACCTCCCTCCTCAACCTCAACCCCCCTCCTCATCCTCAACCCCCTCCTCAACCTCCCTCCTCATCCTCAACCTCCCTCCTCATCATCCCTCCTCAACCCCCCATCCTCATCCTCAACCCCTCCTCATCCTCAACCCCCTGCTCAACCTCAACACCCCTCCTCATCCTCAACCCCCTCCTCAACCTCCCTCCTCAACCTCAACCCCCTCCTCATCCTTAACCCCCTCCTCAACCTTACTCCTCATCCTCAACATCCCTCCTTATCTTCAACCTCCTCCTCAACCTCCCTCCTCAACCTCAACCCCCCATCCTCAACCCCCTCCTCAACCTCCTCCTCAACCTCAACCCCCTCCTCAACCTTCCTCCTCATCCTCAACCTCCCTCCTCATCCTCAACCCCCTCCTCAACCTCCCTCCTCAACCTCAATCCCCCATCCTCAACCCCCTCCTAAACCTCCCTCCTCATCCTCAACCCTCCTCATTCGAATCATACTACCTTTCAAACCCCCCCCCCCTCCCCTCACTTACCTGCTCCGGCCTCCGCTCCATCCGGGTCTTGATGTGACGCGCATGTGACGTCACATGCGCGCCACGTCATTATCATATACCGGGTGCCGGCACCCGGTATATGCTAATGACGTGGTGCGCATGTGACGTCACATGCGCGCCACATCATCTCTAACCCCCCGTGTCTCTTTCCCTCCCCCCTCCACATCTTCAACCACCCCCCTCATTCTAACCCCCCCCCCCCTCCAGGTCGCGCCACGTCATTATCATATACCGGGTGCTGGCACCCGGTATATGCTAATGCCGTGACGTCACACGCGCGCTACGTCATTAGCATATACCGGGTGCCGGCACCCGGTATATGCTAATGACGTGGCGCGCATGTGACATCACATGCGCGCCACATCAACACCTGGAAGGAGCGGAGGCCGAAGCAGGTAAGTGAGGGGGGGGGGGTATTTAGAGGGGTAGTATGAGGGGGGGTTAGAATGAGGGGGGGTTGAGGATGAGGAGTGGGGAGGGAAAGAGACATGGGGGGTTAGAGAGATACGGGGGGGTAGAGAGACAAGGGGGGGTAGAGAGACACAAGGGGGGTTAGAGAGACACGGGGGGTAGAGAGACACAAGGGGGGGGAGTGACTCGAGTATAAGCCGAGGGGGCCCTTTTTTAGCCTTAAAAAAAGGGCTGAAAACTCAGCTTATACTCGAGTATATACGGTAATTTATAAAATTTAATTATACAAGTAACCACTCAAGATCATAGCTCCCTAGATCACAATTCTTAACTGCGCTGGTGATAATTATAGAGATGAAGAGATGAGTCATGAATCAATTATTCGATAATATTATAGGTAAATCTCTAAGAATAATGCAATTTGAAAAAAATTATGATAATGGAATCACCTGCTTTCTTACAGAGTATAACTCACAGCAAGGAGAAACAAATTACAAACACATGCAGACAGGTCCACTAATATGTCAGTTGCTAAAAGTTGGTAGATAAAGAAGAATTAAAAGTGTCCAAGCATCAAGTGATTTGAATATCTAGTTGAGTAAAGAGAATTCAAGAACAAAGAGTCTATAATTAGATGCTTAGACTGTCACAACCCGCTCTTTGTTGGACTTGAAAAGGCCAAGAGGCCAATCCTACCTGTTAGATTCTTTCAATCTCTTCACACAGCATAGCTTAACTTGAACAAAGAAGAAGTTTCCAGTTTCTCCAGCCCAAGTTACAGGGTTTCAGGACAAGTTACCGAGTACCAAGGCAAGTTGCAGAAATTAAAATATAAATGCCTCCCTTTAAACAAAATACACCATAAATATGTATCCCAAGGTCATGAGCAGCCTGGCCAGGTGCAATAGAGAGGATGCACCATCTGATGACATAGTCTTACCTTGCCAGGCTGCTCAGGGTGGGGGGGACCAGAGTGCAATGTAGCAAGTGACGGAAGAAGCCATGCGCCATGTTCTGGACCCCAGCCCCACATACCTCCACTCCGAAGGCATGCCCTGCACACCTGCAGCCCGGCCGTTCCTCGCCTCCCCCAATTCTTCCACCACCACCCCTAGCACCGCCACTGCTGTTTCCACTGCCTCTTGGGAGGATGCCGCCCCCTGCCCCCCAACCCCCACCACCATGGATACGGCAGCCGGCCATAGGGGATTCTGGCTGATTGCAAGGCAGAGGAGGGTTTAGGGTCTGCACATATTTTTCTGCCATCTCAACAGTACTCCTCAGTGATAATCTATGTTTATGTTAACATAATCTTGCCTGACTACAGAGTATATGGTCATAGCCTATGTGATAGTGATATTTTGTATGCAGATTGCTCCATGATCCCCTTCTTTGTGGACACGTTGGGTTCTGTTTAACATTTCACCACTTGATGGTCACTGAGGAATGCTGTTGAGAAGAGATGCTGCAGTCCCTATCTTTTTTTAGGGCCTTATTTTGCAGGTGTTTTTTATTTTTTTATTTTGTTTTAGGCACAATTCAGACCCATGAAGGCATCTCTGCATCTGCAAGCGTTGTCAAAGAAATTAAGTGATTGTAAAATATTCCCAGTGCCTCTCAGGTAGACAATCCTTCAATGACAGCCCCCTTAACATGTAGCTCCCACAATATCAAATTTATCATAAATATAGATATCTAAGACATGATTGTTGTTAGCTTAAATGTAGACTAATACTGCTATGGCAGTGGACTTGCAGAGACTTACAATGGCATGTGACTGACAACCAGCATTAATATATGCACTAGTGAAGCATGTGATCCTGACCTCAATATCAGTATGAGAACAGATCCTTGTGTCTGATGTAAGTAACAGTGAATTTGGCTGCTGACTTTTATGTCCTCTCCGTATTAAAGGGTGTTTTTCCTGTATTGCTGATATCATAAATATCCCTTACCATGTGCTAACACCTGTATAGCTGATGGATGTGATATCAATGTTGATTAACAATATCAGATGGAGAATGTGATAGTACACCTTGACCACTAACGCTGGTCACAACTAAGCATTTATTGTGAGATGACACATTATTATTAAAGGTCATGGCCAGTGAGTTATCCTGAGAACTAGCTAATGGTTAATAATGCTTGCAGATGGAAATCAGGTGAGTTGGTATATTGTTACAGTATTTAGCACTGTACTGTATATGCATGTTTTTAATGTTATTTTTTTATCCTCCTCCCTTTTTTTTTTACCACTTTTTTTCATCATGCGCAATACTGGTTACTTCGATTGAGTGATTTCTGATGATACTTTTTTTTTCCATCAGATTCTGGTTGCAGTGGTGTAGTGACAACAGGTGACCCTGGTAGGTGATATGCATCATTCGAGACTATGACATTACCACCTTTAGGTATCCCCTTTTGCACGTATATGTAAGACAGTGAGGGAACTACAGTTTATTCTCTGTTTGTTTTCTGTTTTCTGTTGTATGCTGGCAAGTTTTCAGTAAAACTCTGTTAAAACATACGAAAGGCATATGTGGCAGTGACCTGTTACAATCACATATATAGTTGTGGATCGTGCAATGTTGGTGACCTTTGCAATGTTAGTCACGCAGTTGCACAACCCCAAGCTTTACGAAGTGAGGCGAAGCAGCCGCGCAGCACTTAAGCACCAATGGGCGCCAAAGGCGCTCATTGCAGCCAGTGGCGCCATCACACATGCAAGCCTCGCTAAGCAGCGCCGCAGTACTTAGGCTGCAATGAGCCAGCGGCGCAGCACTGTTCAAGCGCGTAACTCTAAAAACCCACAAAAAATAAGAAATCATCTACAAAAAATTATAACACACTCACACACAGCACAGGGGGAGACACAGGAAGCCTGTGAGTGAGGTTGCAAGCGAATTACACACATATTTGGTGTTTTTTGTCACTCGAAAATCACCTAAGCAAGGTGAAAAAATGGCAAAATTTTAGAAACAGCATGAAAACGAGGCTCAGCAATAGCAGGTTCGCAAAACGTACAAAATACACAATGCTTAAGACAGTAACACTTACACGAACAACGCCAGGCATGTGGTACTTAGAAAATACACCACACCGAACACACTAACACATACACCAACAACGCCAGGCACGCAGGACTTTAAAAATAAAACCAACGGCAGTCACCGGGCACCACGCAAACATTCAGCACACACACAGAGGAGAAAGACAGAGGGAAGGGACAGGGGGAGATGCTGGAAAGAGACACATGGCATTCCCAAGCACTAAACTTGTAGGTTCACGAACCCTACAATGAGTGGCCCGTACAGTAGGCAAGAGGAAAGGCTCGCAATGAGTGCCGAAGGCGATCATCGTGGGGTTCACAATGAGCACCACAAGCGGGAGAGGCTTGCAATGAGCGCAGGTGAGAGGAAAGGCTCACAATGAGCACCAAGAGCGGGAGAGGCTTGCAATGAGCGCCAATGACACTAATTGCGAGCCCCGTGATGAGAGCCAAAGCAGGGAACTTGAAGTACACAGGAGGGGGAAGCTCACAATGAGTGCCAAAGGTGCTCAGAGGACCAAAAGCCTTACATTGTGTGGTAAACAGCATTGCCAGCCTTACAATTTTAATCCTGTCATTTTTGACGGGCAAGTTCCTAGTATATATATATAATAGTATGTAAAAATATAGAGTTAATACACATGACAGATCCAATTTGTGATACTGTGGAGTATCAACATTCCCCTGAAGTCCTGATAACAATATGTCAGGTGATAATGTAATTTGATTGATAGAAAAACAATTGATGAGATTTCACCAAATGATAATGGGTATACATCTTGGCACATGGCCACCATCAATGGTGTGGGACTTTCCAGGCGGGGATTATGCCTGATGGAGGTGAGTTGGCTGTTGTTCCACGTGCCTCTGCACCGCACCCATGTGTGTTTGTGGCCCTTCCTAATGGGTTACAGTAGATTAGTGTGGTGTATGTTCCCCTTCTGAGATCGCTAGCTTGTGGTGATGAAGGGGCTTGTGTGCTTTAATGAATACCATGTAGGGTCACTCTAGGTGAGCAGAGAGGTCAGCCAAATCACAGTGCATGCAAACCTTGTGGATAAGCACAGACAGAGACTTAGCTAAGTGTGCTGCAGTCCATAGGGTCACAGAGAGTTGGACACGACTGAAGGACTGGAGACCAAAAGTAAAATGTTCCCCTGGTACTTTATATATGTCATGTGATGGTGTAATTTGGACACTATGGGCCTCATTCAATTAACGGCAGTAGGAGATGCGTGGCCGCAAGGACCAGCCGCAGGCTACGTGCCTATTCAATTCCCTTGCGGCCGCACACGCAGCAGGAAAGCCTTTGATCTTACACGGCCGCAAGAGTTTCGGCTGCAAGAAAGCCAAGGTTGCTATTCAAATGCTACATGAACCCTCTCGTCACGGCCGTAATTAGCTAAAACCGAGCCGCAGCTTACTTGCACCAAAAAGGTCCCGTGAGCACCAATTTAGCACATAAAAAAGCCATCCTGCACTTTGATGAGACGTGAAAGTGATTGGAGGTGTTAGAATTCATAGCACAACATTCCCCTACACTCAAATCTGAAAATCATTTTTAGTTTAATTCATGTCAAATTTCCGTGTACAAAGTCCCACGGGCTTGGAGCACATCAGACCTGCAAAGGCCTCCGTCAAGTCTGTAAATGGGTAAAAAAGACCCACGGGTCGTAAAGGGCTTACTTACAAATCGTAGCATAGAAAAGCCATCCTGTACTTTTATTAAAAGTGAAAGTGATGTCTGGTCTTAGAATTAATAGCTCAACATTCCCCTACTCTCAAATCTGCAAATAAAGAAATGTAATTTCATGTTCAATCTTCGTGTTCTATCTATCATGCAAGCCCGCACAGGTTTGAATAACAAGCTACGGGCTTGGAGGTCAATAACCCTCCAAACCCGTGCGGGCTTGAGCAAGGAGCTACGGCCGTGAGTTACGGCCAGAAGTCTCAAGCCCGTAAACCTGGTTTTCCTGGCGCCAAATGGAATAATTTAACCAATAGGAAGACGCCAATCAAGACCGCAAAAAGTTTAAAAGTGTGGGAAATTCGTAAATCTGTGACTGTGTTGTATACTGTGCAAGTGGACACACAGGTCTTGGAGTTGGAGGGATTTTTAAGAGAGAGAAAGAAAGAGAGCTAGCGAGCGAAAGCGATTGATAGAAAGAGACAGAGAGAGAGCGATAGAACGAGACCGAGAGAGAGAGATAGTGAGTTAGTGTGTGAGAGTGCGTGTTAGAGTGCAAGAGAGTGCGTGTTAGCTTTCGAGAGAGAGAGAAAAATAGAAAGTGTGAGAGAGAGAGATAGAGAGTAATTGAGAAAGACAGAGAGGGAGGAGAGGAGGAGAGATGGAGGGAGAGAGAGAAGGCAGCGCAGGGAGAGGTCAGTGAGAGCAGGGACCCCAGCCACAGGCTGGCCAGCAAGCTGCTGTTGAAAAAGAGCAGCAAACTAAAAGGAGTACGTGCCCAACATTCCATATTAACCGGCGGGAGTGAGGTGAGGCCAAGGCAGAGGACAGATGCCTGGAAGGCAATTACTGCCGAAGTCTCTGCACTGGGGCATGCCAACCGGACCTGACAGTCTGTCCAACACCGTTACCAGGACTGCGGCATGCAAGTAAAAAAGAAGATGGCGGACGAGGCCAATGCAGCCCGTGGAACCGGTGGTGGGCCTCCTACTACCTTTACCTACCCCGGTTGGGAGGCCACAGTCAAGGAGATGATAGAGCCAGCGGCAGACGTGGGCATACTTGGCCTGGTGGACTCGGGTGAGTCAGAAAGCCTGCAATGTGAGTACCGTATTCACCTTCACACCCTCATATGCACGCACATGTACCCCACACAGATAGATAACTGACGTTGAATTGCAAGATATCTGGTTGTGACTACAGATATATGAGGCAGCAAAAACCATGTAAATCCAGTGTGAAGAAATATACTTGTCAGAATTGTTAGCAATGAAATATATGTCCAATACCTCCACTCACAACTGATTGTGAATACCGTTTTGCAAATCTATTGATTTTACTGTTATGTTTGCTGCGTACATGACAACTCCATTGCAATTGTTTGTTTATTGTCATGAGTTCTCCTGTCACACTCTACCCCATGTTAAACTGCCCCTTCATAGCTGTTTGGCGTAACACTCCTACTGCTTAGAACCCATGTACATCTTGAAACTAGGTATAGCGGATGTATCCTGTTTTATGTGGGCATTTCAGTATGTGCTGGAAGAGTGCTGCCGCCGACTCTAGGGATGAGGCTGCGCTCTCGTCCCCATGTAGCCTTCAAAAATAGTTGGTACACTCAAAGCCTCTAACCTTCTAACCTTAACCCCCTAAACCCCACTTTCTAACCCTAACCCTCTAACCCTAACCCCCTAACTGTAGCCATAACCCGAAACCCATAACCACTTACCCGGCCTGCTGGGCTGGCGTAGCTAGAGTCGGTGGCAACGAGCTTCCAGAGATGCGCACATACAACAGGATAGGTCCGGTATAGCTGTAGATCCCAATTGATTATACATCCCCATGAGACTACATGTATAGATGTGCACACTGCAGCATATGCGGATACAGACTCTGATGGGCTGCAAATGTGTGTCGTGTACCAGCCTAATCTGGACCATGTTACATTAGCATGTTAACACACATTGCTGAGGATTGGTCACAGATTGGTCTGTCTCACACACTGGCCAACAGATTCAGATGAGCACGTGTCCTAATGAACTGCAGTTGGCAAACAGCACCAGCATTACATATATTCATATGAGCCATGGGAACTTTCCTGTTATCTGTCCGTGACTGCTGGTAGCAGCAGTGAGCAGTCTCTACATGTAACAGCATTTTACTGGAGATTACATAATCCTGCAGATTTAGTGGGTTATGGTGGGTTTAAGGTAAGGGTTTCAGATTAGGGTGAGGGCGAGGGCTTTTGGGTTTGTGTGTAAGGTGAAAATTATGTATATAACAGCGCTGCCAGCAGTCGCGGTCACATAACAGGAAAGATCACAGCCAGGATTCACAATGCTAATGATGCAGATCAATCTTTATTTGCGTCAAAAATATTCACAGGTAATTACAAGTCACTATGATCTCAGGGATATGGAAACACACATCAATCAATTTTCAGAACAACAACACTCAAATACAAATCTTTTCTCATTTCAGTACCAGCCAGGCGTACCCTGCCATCTCAGGGACAAGAAATCCCGGGCCCTGCACCTTGCCAAGATGCAGGACCTCCTGCAGCATTACCACTTGGGGAAAGTCCACCTGGGCCCTCAGCAAGATGGCAGCCATCAGCTCCAACAATGCCCCCTCAAGCCAGGAGAATGATGGCGCCTGGGTCCCAGTCAATGTGGGCTGGGCAAATTGGGAGACCCGACATGTGGGGACAGCCGATGTGGCCCCATCTTAGTTGGGCCCAGGGTATGGAGCTGCAGCTACTGGTGCCCCAGCAAATGGAGCAGCAGATAATGCTGCAGACAGCACCGCTCAGCCATGCCTCAAGCCAGAGGACTAAATAGTCTGAGTACGCGCCATCACAAAGGCCAGGGAGTCCGGCGCTGTCAACGGCACAGTGCCATGACTTCCTCGCTCATCTCCAGCATGAGCGGGAGCAAAAAAGAGAATTCATGCTGGAGATGAGACGCCACAACAAGGGCGTATTTGAGGAGCTGAGGAGGCATCACCAAGTGCTGGAGGATTATGCGCAAAGGGCCGAAATGGCCCGAGAAGGCCCGCCACCTGGACAGGCCCGAAAGGTCAGATATATTGCTGTCCAGGTGGATACAATCATTTCACCCCAGCCTACCTCCTCAACCTCCCAGACCTTACCCCCAGCGTCCAGGGCAGAAGAGCCAGCCCCCCTTCAAAGAAGTCGTGGCTGGCCTAGGACCAAGGAGGCCAAAGGCCAGGAGGGTCATGAGCCACAGAAACGAAAGCGGAAATAGGTGAGAACGTGTTCATGTTGCATATAGAAGCAATTGATGTCCAAGATCTATTGACATTGAGGTGTTGCAGTCAATGCATATATTGTTCTAATTGATGTCTTGTCCTTATCTCTTTAGGTTCAAATCGACAGACGGAATGGTTGCCTCAAATCTTACTTTTTTTTCCTATAAATTTCACACATAAGAATAAATATTATCATTGTTTGTTTTCGTTTGTACTATACCATGATTTGGTTAAACACCAGATGTTACAAAACAACATTATTGTGTTAGTACATACATCTTCCTTCAATATACCAGCCCTGTGTTAATGTAGGGTTGGGTTAACAGCCACTAGTGCAGCTGAGTGTGGAGGTAATATTCCTGAGTTTGATTCCAGTAACGGCTATGCATGATATTCGTGTTTCTGACACATGGAGATATTCATTCAGGGTAAATATCAAAAGTAATGACACCCCTAAGTGAAAGTGTCAATATTTTGTGGGGCGACCATTATTTTCATGCACTGACTTAACCCTCATGGGGATGGAGTTCACCAGAGCTTCACAGGTTGCCACTGGAGTCCTCTTCCACTCCTTCATGATGATATCATGGAGCTGGTGGAGACCTTGCACTCCCCACCTTCCATTTGAGGATGCCCCCACAGATGCTCGATAGGGTTAAGGTCTGATGACCTGCTTGGTCAGTCCATCAACTTTTTACCTTCAGCTTCTTTAGCCAGGCAGTGGTCGGCTTGGAGGTGTGTTTGGGGTCGTTTTCATGTTGGAATACTGGCCTGTAGTGATGTCGCAAACATAAAATTTTCGATTCGCGAACCGCAAACACAAACCGCCGCAAATTTTCGCGAACCGGCGAACCCGGCGAACCGCCATAGACTTCAATGGGCAGGCGGATTTTAAAACCCACAGGGACTCTTTCTGGCCACAATAGTGATGGGAAAGTTGTTTCAACGGGACTAACACCTGGACTGTGGCATGCCGGAGGGGGATCCATGGCAAAACTTTCACGGAAAATTACATAGTTGATGCAGAGTCTGGTTTTAAGCCATAAAGGGCATAAATTACCTAACATTGCTAAATTGTTTGGAATAACGTGCTTTAAAACATCAGGTATGATGTTGTATCGATCAGGTAGTGTAAGGGTTAGGCCCGCTTCACAGTGACAGACCAAACTCCCCGTTTAACGCACCGCAAACAACCGCAAACAGTCCATTTGCACAACCGCAAACTCCCCATTTGCACAAGGTTGGATACCAAGCTAGCCATGTCCCGTTCCTTGTCCTCACTGATGTCATTAAAGGTCTCTTCCTCCACCCAGCAACCAAGGGTCCCCGAAAGGTGACAACAAGCCCCCTGGGACGCCTGCTGTGTTTGGTCTTCCACCTCCTCAAAGCCACCTTCCTCCTCTGACTCCTCTTCTTCAGACTCCTCTCACTGCGTTGCCTCTCTCTGCATTATTATAAGGTGTGTTAAGTAGTACTACTCTTATCATTTTAATACCTGTTACGTCACCTATCAGGGGACGTGTATAAGGCCTGGATTTTTGGAACCGGGAGATGGAAAAAGATGCTTGGTTGGTCGTATCACTTCAATTTTGGGGCACGGCACGTGCAATCAAAGGTGCCACCAGATAGGAGTGGCGTGTTTGTAAGTACTACTCTTATCAGTTTAATACCTGTAACAGCACCTATCAGTGGGTGTGTATAAGGCCTGGATTTTTGAAACCGGGAGATGGAAAAAGATACTTGGTTGGTCGTATCACTTCAAATTTGGGGCACGGCGCGTGCAATCAAGGTGCCACCATATAGGAATGGCGTGTTTGTAAGTACTACTCTTATCAGTTTAATACCTGTTACAGCACCTATCAGGGGGCGTGTATAAGGCCTGGATTTTTAGAACTGGGAGATGGAAAAAGATGCTTGGTTGGTCGTATGACTTCAATTTTGGGGCACGGCACGTGCAATCAAAGGTGCCACCAGATAGAAGTGGCATGTTTGAAAGTACTACTCTTATCAGTTAAATACTTGTTACGTCACCTATCAAGGGGCGTCTATAAGGCCTGGATTTTTAGAACCTGGAGATGGAAAAAGATGCTTGGTTGGTCGTATCACTTCAATTTTGGGGCACGACACGTGCAATCAAAGGTGCCACCATATAGGAGTGGCGTGTTTGTAAGTACTACTCTTATCAGTTTAATACCTGTTACAGCACCTATCAGGGGGCGTGTATAAGGCCTGGATTTTTAGAACCGGGAGATGGAAAAAGATGCTTGTTTGGTCGTATCACTTCAATTTTGGGGCACGGCACGTGCAATCAAAGGTGCCACCAGATAGAAGTGGCGTGTTTGTAAGTACTACTCTTATTAGTTTAATACTTGTTACGTCACCTATCAGGGGGTGTGTATAAGGCCTGGATTTTTAGAACCGGGAGATGGAAAAAGATGCTTGGTTGGTCGTATCACTTCAATTTTGGGGCACGGCACGTGCAATCAAAGGTGCCACCAGATAGAAGTGGCGTGTTTGTAAGTACTACTCTTATCAGTTTAATACTTGTTACGTCACCTATCAGACGGCGTGTATAAGGCCTGGATTTTTAGAACCGGGAGATGGAAAAAGATGCTTGGTTGGTTGTATGACTTCAATTTTGGGGCACGGCACGTGCAATCAAAGGTGCCACCATATAGGAGTGGCGTGTTTGTAAGTACTACTCTTATCAGTTTAATACCTGTTACAGCACCTATCAGGGGGCGTGTATAAGGCCTGGATTTTTAGAACCGGGAGATGGAAAAAGATGCTTGCTTGGTCATATCACTTCAATTTTGGGGCACGGCACGTGCAATCAAAGGTGCCACCATATAGGAGTGGCGTGTTTGTAAGTACTACTCTTATCAGTTTAATACTTGTTACAGCACTTATCAGGGGGTGTGTATAAGGCCTGAATTTGTAGAACCGGGAGATGGAAAAAGATACTTGGTTGGTCGCATCACTTCAAATTTGGGGCACGGCGCGTGCAATCAAAGGTGCCACCATATAGGAGTGGCGTGTTTGTAAGTACTACTCTTATCAGTTTAATACCTGTTACAGCACCTATCAGAGGCGTGTATAAGGCCTGGATTTTTAGAACCGGGAGATGGAAAAAGATGCTTGCTTGGTCGTATCACTTCAATTTTGGGGCACGGCACGTGCAATCAAAGGTGCCACCAGATAGAAGTGGCGTGTTTGTAAGTACTACTCTTATCAGTTTAATACTTGTTACGTTACCTATCAGAGGGCGTGTATAAGGCCTGGATTTTTAGAACCGGGAGATGGAAAAAGATGCTTGGTTGGTCGTATGACTTCAATTTTGGGGCACGGCACGTGCAATCAAAGGTGCCACCATATAGGAGTGGCGTGTTTGTAAGTACTACTCTTATCAGTTTAATACATGTTAGAGGACCTATCAGAGGCGTGTATAAGGCCTGGATTTTTAGAACCGGGAGATGGAAAAAGATGCTTGCTTGGTCGTATCACTTCAATTTTGGGGCACGGCACGTGCAATCAAAGGTGCCAAGAGATAGAAGTGGTGTGTTTGTAAGTACTACTCTTATCAGTTTAATACTTGTTACGTCACCTATCAGAGGGCGTGTATAAGGCCTGGATTTTTAGAACGGGAGATGGAAAAAGATGCTTGGTTGGTCGTATGACTTCAATTTTGGGGCACGGCACGTGCAATCAAAGGTGCCACCATATAGGAGTGGCGTGTTTGTAAGTACTACTCTTATTAGTTTAATACCTGTTACAGCACCTATCAGGGGGCGTGTATAAGGCCTGAATTTTTAGAACTGGGAGATGGAAAAAGATGCTTGGTTGGTCGTATCACTTCAATTTTGGGGCACGACACGTGCAATCAAAGGTGCCACCATATAGGAGTGGCGTGTTTGTAAGTACTACTCTTATCAGTTTAATACCTGTTACAGCACCTATCAGGGGGCGTGTATAAGGCCTGGATTTTTAGAACCGGGAGATAGAAAAAGATGCTTGGTTGGTCGTATCACTTCAATTTTGGGGCATGGCACGTGCAATCAAAGGTACCACCATATAGGAGTGGCGTGTTTGTAAGTACTACTCTTATCAGTTTAATACTTGTTACGTCACCTATCAGGGCACGTGTATAAGGCCTGGATTTTTGGGACCGGGAGATGGAAAAAGATGCTTGGTTGGTCGTATCACTTCAAATTTGGGGCACTTTGTGACATTAGCTTCTTACGCTCAAACATGTCCTTTACAGGCACCTGACTATGGGCAGATGAGCAGGAACTGCTCAAGGCGAGAGACGGAGTGGCGGATGGTTGAGAGGGGGCAAGGAGGACAGCAGTGGTTGATGTGGCTGATGATGCTGGACCAGGAGGAGGATGGCGGCTTTGAGTTTGTGTGCTGCTTGTACTCATGTGTTGGTCTGGAGTCACCCAAACATTAGGTCTCAACGTTTAGAGGATAAGGGAACCAGGCTACTCTAGACCTCATTCATCAATATAGGTTTTGACAGATTGGTACTATGCGTGCAAGCTACTGTGACAACAGATATGAGTGGCACTGTGCACTTGCAGAAGTTGGAAGAGTAGACGCTGTAGGCCTGACACAGACACTTGCAGACAAGTAACTGCTATTCAATGTATTACAGTCAAAATTGTATTCTTTGTTTAAATGTGCACTACTGACTGTTACACCAGATATGAGTGGTGGCACTGACTGGGCAAGTGGGCACAGTATACGATGTGTGCCTAAGACACACACGCTGGCAGGCAGGCAAATGAAATTAGATTACACAGAAAAAAAGTGTTGTTTTTTTTAAATGTAGAGTGCTGGTACACCACTAGATTGGATTGGTTGAACTTGGCACAGTACTTGTAAGCCTGACACACACACTGGCTAGCGGTCAGGCAAATGAACTTAGATTGGCGGTCAGGCAAATTAACTTAGATTTAAGAAAATAAAATTATTGTTTTTTTAAATGTAGACTGCTGGTACACCACTAGATTGGATTGGTTGAACTTGGCACAATACTTGTAAGCCTGACAGACACACTGGCTAGCGGTCAGGCAAATGAACTTAGATTGGCGGTCAGGCAAATGAACTAAGATTTAACAAAATAAAAGTTTTGTTTTTTTTAAAGTAGACAACTAGTAAACAAGATTGTATTGGTTGCACTGTGCACACACAGTATAAGTTGTGAGCCTGACACACACACTTGCTAGCAGGGGCTAGCAAGGAGACAGGCAAATGAAGTTAGATTAGACAGAAAAAAACAAACAAAAAAAAATGATGTTATAGCCCTAAAATGGGCTTTTTGGGGTGCTGTGTTTACAGCAGAGATCTGATGAGTCCCTCAGCACTGCACTGGACACTGAATAAACTTGCCTAGCTATTGATTTCCCTATTCAATCAGTATCACCTACACTCTCCCTCCTCTCAGTAAGACTGCAAGTTAGTTATGATTCCAAAATGGCTGCTGTCCATGAGGTAGAAGGGTCTGGAAGGCAGGGTATGATGCTGATTGGCTGGAATGTGTCTGCTGACTGTGAGGTGCAGGGTCAAAGTTTGCTCAATCATAAAGTAAAGGGGGCGGATCGAACATGGCATATGTTCGCAGTTCGCCACGAACTCGAATATGCTATGTTCCCTGGGAAAAGTCCGCCGGCGAACTATTTGCGACATCTCTACTGGCCTGCGGCCCAGTCTCCGAAGGGAGGGAATCGTGCTTTGCTTCAGTATGTCACAGTACATTTTGGCACTCATGGGTTCCCTCAAAGAACTGTAGCTCCCCAGGTCTGGCAACATGCATGCAGGCCCAAACCAAACATATATACACATGTATATATATGTTTTATATAATATGTTGTGTGGATTCCAAGTAACACAGGGAAATAGGGTTATGACAGCAGAATGCAGGCAGGGGGAATTACATTGATATAGTTGATCAGGGGATTTACATGAGGCAATATAATTTATATCATTATTGTTATTACATATATAACAGTCAATAAGGAAAGACCACAATAATCCAGAATAAGGTGATATACATATGGGGAGAGCAAAATGTATGCTTGTGTGTTAAACGGACACTCTGATGCAACATCAGAAGTATAAGTGCTCAATCAGTGAATGCTATGAGCCCATGAGGTCAGTTCTCACGCAACAATAAGCAGCCCCTACATAAGTAACCTTGGTCAAAAAAATGGGGACCTGACCAGGACCATATCAGTCAGATGTTACTTATTCCAGAGAACTCCCAACAAACCAGGCAATATCAGGGGTAGTTTGTTCTCTGATTGAGCATCTATACTCACTGTTGTTGCATATGCATAACTGAAGATTAACGTAACCTCATTAACGGTTAAGTCCCAAGCCTGGATTTACTCTTCCCCATATGTACAGGGAGGGTCACATCAGCACTGAAGAAGAGATCTGGAAGGGTTTTGTGCTGCAGGCTTCACAACAGTCCAAGTAGAGGAGAGGATAGAATGTCTAAAGCAATAGGTACATATCAATCGAGGTAGAGTATGTGAGCTTACACATGCTGTGTATATATCCTGGGAACATCAGCTGACAGATGTCACATCACATCTGCATTGTATAGTGAAATTGTCTTGTGACACATATCGGCTATTCAGTCAAGGTAATCAGATATCACACTGGATCCAACACAGCAATAAAATGGACACATGCACATACATGAGGACATTGACATGGCCATGGAATGTCAGGATGTTTATCTTCATGCCTTGGTCTGACCGTGATCTGGAATACAAACACACAAATAATATATTAGTGGAAACCTTACATATGCCATATGAGCAGCCATTAACAGATTCAGGTATGTCGGCACACATGTTAACATGTTATGCATTAGGATCTCGTACAAGCTAATCATTTGTCAGATGATAATGATGGCCAAGTCTAATTTGTCCTGATGTATGAATATTTTGATTAGTATAATTATCTTTTATTTGTATTGTGCAAACATATTCCGTAGCACTATACAGGGGAGAAGAACACGAAAATATATAGTATGTAATATTGACGACGATAGAAAATGGAGGGCCCTGTTTTGAGCATAAAGTCTTGTAAAAACTGATTTCTTCTCAAAGGCATCCACAAGATTAGAAACTCGCCACTTCCAATCTAAAGGTAATGGACATGGGGAAGAGTAGATAAGGAATAGCAAGGTTAATAAGTAAGTGAGAGATACATAGGAAGGAAGTTGTGTCAAGTAGAAAGTTATGTATTAGTTGGAGAGGAAAGGGATCGGATGTAAAGTGAGAAGCACTGTTATGTAATAAGGTATCTGCCTCTAGTGGACAGATAATGTAATTTGCAGATGGGACAGTCAGGAGAAACATAGTTTAACCACAGCTTGAGTAAGATTAGCTGATGGGCGAATAAAAGGGGAGAGGTGGGCATGAGAGGTGAAATGGCTATGTTGTAGACAAAAAGGGTAGAAGTAAAGAAGAGTCTGAGGAAAAGGCAGGGGATGTGAGGAAGAAGGCAAGAGAAAACAGTGTAAAGGGTTAATCAGAATAGTTAGCAGAAGTTGCTAATCGTTCAGGTGTCGAAGACTTGTGTGCCTCAAAAAAATAAGGCAAAACAGGGGTGGGTGGGATGAGGGGATTGGGAGAGAGACCAGTGCAGCCTGTAATAGTAATGGAAGATCACAACTGTCACACATTGATGCATGTTCGTACATCCACATGTGGTGCTTTACCTTGGATGGGTCAACTGGAGTATTCAACGAAGAGATCTGTTTCCCCAGGACACGCCTGCATGGTCCGATAAACTTTTCTGACCACTTCAGCAATACATAGGGGATGTCTTGGGGAAAAGAAAGTTAGGCTTACATTAATGGAGTTATTAGTCATTTCCTCTCTTGCATACATGCACATGTTTCCCACAAATACTCACTTCCAATGTAGACAACATTGATGTAGCTGATGTTCTGTTACTGTACAGGTCGTTTTCCATGTCTGTGTGGGTAAACAATGTGTTGACACACGGCAGCAGTTCTGTAATGGCAATATGATGATATGAGTCACACAATCCATATGATATATTGCACAATGATTCCTAGTTAACACATCATTGAGACCATTCCTGTTATCTGACTGAGAATGCTTTTACCAGTATTCGCTGACAAAGAACAGGAGAGATCCCCTCTTTGCATCACATGAGGTACATTTATTATGGTTTACAATATGCTGGTATGTTCATATATCCAGATTGCTATGAATTGCATTGACCTCCATGGGATGTGGAATAGCATGATCAGACAATGTGAACATTACTGTTCTGGAAGATGTTTTCAAATACGATTGTGAGGCCTATATCCATTGACATTGTGGAATACATCATACCATCCATTTAGCTTAGTTTCTGGAGGTCTGCAGATATCAATATATATATGATGTGTATGGGAATGTGCGCATACTTACCATTAACGGATATCAGAGCAGGCTGTAGTTGATCCAGTGTTAAGAATGTATCACGAGACATATGTTAGATCACAAAGCTATCCTCTACTGTGGACTGTTGGATATTCTGTATGACAATGGGGAAGGAGAAAAGAGATGTATTAGTAACCATAATCAAGGTACATTATAGTTGGTTGTTATTGGTTTCGAACTTACATGGGAATGACATCGGCACGTAGTTGTGACCCCTGAAAGTTATCCTCACCAGGGGGAGGTACTGGGCGCTCCGCCGGTTCAAGCGGAGCATCATCAATGTTCCCCAGACAGTTGGCCTGTACTGCTATATTGTGCAGACAGCAGCAGGCCATGATGATGTGACAAACCTTCACTGGTTTATACTGTAGTGCCCCACCAGTGGAATATAAACATCTGAAGCGCATCTTCAGGAGGCCAAAGGTGCCCTCTATTACATTCCGGGTTCTGGCATGGGCCGCATTGTACCTCTCCTCCCCCTCTGTGTGTGGATTGTTCACAGGGTTCAACAACCATGGCAAACACCCATATCCTGCATCACCTGAAGGAAACAAAAATGGGAGATGTAGATATGAATGTGATGTTGTGATGCTCGTCAAAGCATCTGTAAATATACACAATGATTCATGTGATGTTAGTTTAGGGATCTCTGGGTTGGAACTTCATACTCCTATGACCAGGTCACATCGGGTTAGGCACATCAACAAGCTACGATACAATGGCTCAGTCAGTGGCTCAGTCGGCACAACTTCTTTAGGGCACAGGGCAAATGAGCGCGGACAATACATCGCTGACAGAAGCCGGCGACAGTAGCGCACTGTTGAAAATTGGGTGGCAAATGTGCGTCGATAAAAGAGCGCAAGTTGTAGAATCTATCGCCTAACAGGCCGAAACCCTCTAACCCGAGCCCTCAGACCCCATACCTAACCCTAACCACTGAGACCCCATGCCACTAACACTCAGAACCCGAACCCTTAGCCCAAAGACCCCTAACCCTAAAACCCTTAAGTCCACCCTTAAGTCCTTATCTTAACTCCTGCGCACAGATGTTGGGCGTGCTATTGAGAGACGCGATTTTGTCTGTTGGCGCATGCGTCGTCGCACATTTTTCATGCAACAACGTAATAGCATTACAGTGGAACATGATGTATATGTTAGGGGATTCACTCTTGGTAACATATGCTTTATATGTACTCACCAAGGTGGAGCTTGACCGGACTCAAAATAGCAATGGATGGATGACTGACGCAGGATATGGGCATCATGAGTACTTCCTGGGAAGCCTACAAGCACATTTTGTATGTGCATGTCTGCATCACAAACACCTGTACATTGATGGAATGATAGTGTTTGCGATTTCTGGACAGCACTTCCTGATCTCTAGGAGGAATCAATGCTACATGTGTACAATCTATAGCACCGAGCACATTGGGGATACCTCCTATTCGAAAGAAATCTGTTTTGACCTTCTGGATCTCTTCCACAGTGTGGGGGTAACTGATGTATCTGGCAGCTTTCGGAACAAAAGCATGGAGGAATGTGCTCCGGCACCTTGAAAGGCTTGCCTGAGACATTCCTCCTACTATGCTAGCAGTTGTCTGAAAACTACCAGATGATAGGATGTGTATGGCGGCTAACATCCGTGTCATGCCTGGGATGGCTCTATTGGTCCATGAGGAAGGCTCCAGGTCTTCCCTCAGGACCGCATAGAGCTCCTCGAGACTGGCACGGGTTAACCTAAAACGCTCATACACTTCCACATCAGTTAACCCCTCTAATGTGACTGTGGGGCGGGCTGGCTGGGCAGGTGCCCCCACTTGATGTGCCACACCCTCTAGGGGTCCCTCATCTGGCTCCCCCAACAGCTTATCACACACATGAAGGTCCACCTCCCTGTCTGCAGGTGCCCTCATATCCCCCTGTTCCTGTGCCACTGGAGCTCTTTCCCCTAACTGACCCCCCACCATGACCCTAGGCATATCCTGTGATGAGCCACTTGCCTGGCTTGGTTCCGGACCACCATGGATTGCATCAGCACGCTCACCCACATTTACTCCCACCACCGCTCTCTGTCACGCCTCAGCCACTCCTCAGTCGCACGCCTGACATTCGGGTTTCCACTCTGCACTCTTCGAAACAAATATCCATTCCTACGACGCTGCGCTCTACTCACATACCTATACACCGCACTTAGGTTGCTGCTATCCATGATGGTTCAGACTTGCTAATTCCTGATGTTGTTTTAAAGCTTGCTAACTACCGCAGCTGTGATTATCCTGGTGGATTTCACCAATGGAATAGCTCACTGGTGTATCTGAGCTTCATCATGTTATGAATTGATTAGCCTGTTTAACCCCTAATGTTCTGGTCCACATTTTAATTTGGGCCCATGCTACGTGATCTATGTAATGTGGCGCTGAAATATAGCCAATATTTGTGTTCCCAAATGTAGATGTGATGAGTGAGATGTAAATCAGATGATGTTGATATGTTTAGGGAACACATTCTAGCTAAAGGGTTAATATGGCAGCCATATTGAGGATGTACATGACAATTAAAATATATCTTTATTTACATATTTGATCATTGGGGATTGTTTTGCCAGTAATTTGAATGCCTTTTATTGCTTCATCAATACTTTTAGGGCCCTTGCAACCCTGTTTCATTCCAAGTCCGTAAGTGCATCGTGCATCGCAACGTATGCAGCCTTAAATTTAATATTTAGCCAGGCGCGAATCACGGCCTTGAGTTTCAAGGCCGTTCACGGCCTTGAGACTGCAGTAAGGCTGTGATATTCAGGCTCGCACGCAAGCTGGAAGGAGGACGGACTAGCCGTGCCCGGCACGAGCCATGCAATAGCGGAATCACGCAACGAGCCACAGGTCTCCCAGCCAATCACTTACGGGATAGACCATTTGATTGACAGTGGAAGTGTAGAAATATGAATGACACGCGCCCACGCCTCGACTGTGTTGCGATTTCGGCCGAGGCAGTACGCAATTCCCGGAGCTTGGTGGATTAGAGGATGTAAGTTGCTTTATTATCAAGTTGCGGTTTATGTTCTTTTTACAAATTTACAGTTACTACATTTATGGAGTACGATGTAAAGAAGTAAAATTGCGTTTTCTAATGTTAATACTTTTTTGGAGAGTTTGGAGATTGTTTTGGTTGGATATTGTTCAGAAAGGAACTGCTTGGAGGGAGGTAAGTTGCATTGTGCATACTTTTCATCCTATCAAACTGTATTTTATTTTATTTTTATGTTTTGACACTTCCTACATTTACTGAATACACTGGAGAGAAGTACAATTGTGTTTTTTTATTGTTTACAGGTTTTTGGAGTTTTGTTGGGATATTGTCCAGCACGAAGTAGTTTGGAGGGAGGTAAGATGCATTGTACATACTTTTCATCCTAACAAGATGTGTGTTATATTATTTTGAGGTTTTTACACTTCCTACATTTACTGAGTACACTGGAGAGAAGTACAATTGTACATACTTTTCATCCTATCAAGATGTGTGTTATAATATTTTTATGTTTTGACACTTCCTACATTTACTGAGTACACTGGAGAGAAGTACAATTGTATTTTGTATGGTTTATAGGTTTGGAGAGGAGGTTTTTGTGGGGAGAGGAGTTTGGTGGAGGGAGGTATGTTGTTTTTTTGGTTTTTTAAGTTTCGTATTCTATCTCATATGTTTCTACACTTAAGACCTACACATATTTCCAGATTACACATATTTGCAATACACATAGGTGTTCCAAACTGCTTCTTCAATGGGACTTGGCAAGAACCTAGTTCCAGCCTAGCCCAGCAGGACCATGTAGTTCCTACTACCTCTGGTACAGAAGATGGCTTCAGGATAGGTACCACGCCCAGGAATATGTGCAGAGGATAATGCAGATAGGATATTCGTGGCCTCAGACATGGGCCACTCCCCACACATGATAGAAGCACACAGTATATAGCCGCATACCTTGTATATATGCGAACTGTAACTGACCCTTCCACATTGTTTATGAAAGTTTGGATCTAGCGTGTTTCTTCAGCGCCACTCAGGTCCAGAGTGAGAGGTGCTATACACCACTCCCACTGCTCTGTCACAGGGTCTGTCCACTTAATGTGGATTACTACAGTTACAGTTACAACAATGATATACAAGCAGAAAGAGTGTTATAGTCTATCAGAATGGGGGGGGGGAGCAGGCAAACCCATTAAAACATTTCTTAATTTCTCTTTCTTTTCTTTTCAGGTGGTGATGGAGGGAGAGGAGAAGAGGGGAAAGTTGGGGGAGAGGAGTGGCAGGGAATCCCGGGGCGTGGAGTGGGGAAGAGGAGGGGAGGAGTGAGGAGGTAGGAGGAGGAGAAGAGGAGGAGGTAGTAGGAGAGTAGAAGGAGGTAGTAGGAGAGGAGGAGGAGGGAGGAGAAGTGGAGGAATAGGGAGTAGAAGAGGAGGAGTAGGGAGAAGAAGAGGGGGAGGAGGGAGGAGAGGAGGAGAGAGGGGGAGGGAAGGAGGAGAGGTGAGGAGGAGGAAGGAGTGGGGAGGAGAGGAGAGTAGGAGGAAGGAGTATGGAGGAGAGAGGAGTAGGAGGGAGGAGACAGAGGAGGAGGAGCAGGGTGGAGAGGAGGAGGGTGGAGAGGATGAGGAGGGTGGAGAGGAGGAGGAGAGTGGAGAGGGTCCTCAACCCCAGTCGGGAGAGCAAGAGGCTGGCGGCAGGTCCAGGGCCCACAATTATAGCCGGGAGGAAAATATGGTCCTCCTTGAGGCAACCCGTGCCCGCCCCGTCATCACCTCGGGAGGTAGGGAAGTTAAGGCAGGGCCCAAGGCTGATGCTTGCCAGCAGGTGCTCAATTTGGTTAAATGTGGCGGACCGTAGACGGAATTTGCGGTCTATTAAGCACCCTTTCGATGACATCAGGGCCGTGGTGAGGAGGAAGATGGCCCCGGAGGACGAGGGGCAGAGGGTCAAGTACCTGGGACATGAAAATATTGCAAGGGCCATTCTTGCACCCTCCGCCGCAGCTGGATCTTTAGCCCCAGTGGCAAAGCAGGACCCAGCCTTCATGGCAGGTGAATATGACATACACCAACATGACACCACATGTTAATCACACACACACACTACACATGTACATGATGACACTGACATGTCGGCTCCATGAAATTAACAAGGGATAGATGGATGCATCATTATATTCATGGAGCTGACAAATCACTGTCATTCCTGGTTCCAACAACAGTAATCAAGCAATAGAGCAGGTGTGTCCAAACTCGGTCCTGGAAAGCCACACACATGCCTGGATTTTTCTGCTTTTGGATAGATGTTTACTAACTAAAAACTTATTTAACAAAAATATGCTATGTGCTTATTTGGAGAGATATTAAATTCACAAATCGCAATTAAATGAGGCCCTATGTATTGGTGTGCCCGTGCAGCCTATGCAGTTACAGACAGCATCCGTAATACAGATAGCGTTGTGAGCCAAGAACCATCAAGAACAGAAACCTAAGAATAGATAACAACTAGTATAAGATAGCTAATCAGAGTTGCAACGAGGAGAATCATCCATATTCAAGGCTAGATGTCAGATAATTAGAAATGAACACATATCAATGCGGTACACTAATAACATGTACCTTTCTTCTCTATCTCTCAGCATCCAGGAGGAGGTCTGGGTCCTGTGACCAACCAGAGGCGGCGGGGCCATCGGCCCCGTACCAGGAACACCCAGCACAGGGGGAGGAGGAAGGAAGATCGGAGGCTCCTGGGTCGGAGGATGGGCAGGTCATTGATCTTGGTGACTCACCCGCCACAAGCCCTGGAACTATGCCCATTCTCCAAAGACTTTCGCTTGCTCTGGGGCCCTCCGACGCCCTTGGGACGACACCTCCTTCCCCACACAGCAGTGTGCTGGCCTGGTCTCCACCGGGCACAACAATGATGTCACCCCAGGCACCAGCTGTGGACCAGACCCTCCCCACTACACCTCACCAGGCCCACCCAGGAGTGACGTCACCCCAGAGCCAGGCTGTGCAGGTGGAGATGCTGGCTGTTATGCAGGAGCAGCTGGCCAGCATGCAGAGGATGGAGGCTAGCCTGATCCAGATGGCGGCCAGCATCTCTAGCCTTAATTCCCATGTGACGCACAGCCTGACCAGGCTGTCCAGGGAGGTGAGGAGGCACCATATGACGTAGGAGCACCTTCAGGTCAGGCTGCTCAGGCAGGAGATGGTCCCAAGCCCACCATCAACAGGGATCTCACAATCCCCCCATCAGGAGCAGCCTGGCCCCTCCTCCCCTCCCATGTGTCCGCCACCGGCCATACCACCGCTGCCTTGCACTTAATATCAGCTCAGAGCATTTTTTTTACAGATGTTTGTAGTTAGTGAACTTCTATCCGAAAGCAAGCTCTTCACTAACTACAAACTTCTTTAACTAAATATATGCTCTGTGCTTATATAGAGCACTTTTCAATTGGCCAAATCGCAATTGAATGACGCCCATAGGGTCTGCAGACATGTTTTTGCCTTCTCAACAGCACTCCTCAGTGACCATCAATTGGTGACAGGTTAAACAGAACACAATGGGCCTCATTCAAATGTGATTTGGCCAATTGTATAGGGCTCTTTATAAGCACATAGCATATATGTTTAAACAAAGTTTTTAGTTAGTGAACTTATATCCAAAAGCAAAGTCTTCACTAACTAAAAACTTCTGTAAAAAATATGCTCTGTGCTTATATTCAATTGGCCAAATTACAATTGAATCAGGCCCGAAATATCACCACCACATAGGCCAAGATCCCAAACTCTTGAGCTGGGCTAGATTCAGTTAGTAGTGTGATCAATACATTGTCACTTAGGAGTGCTGTTGAGAAGAGATGCTGGAGGCACTATGATGTTTTCAGGCCTTAATTTGTAGGTTTTGTCTTTTTTTGCTTCTTTCTTTTTTTTTTTTTTTTTTAGGTCCATGAAGGCATCTCCTGCATCTGCAAGCATTGTGGAGGAATTATATGAGGTGTAAGGTTTTCCCAGTGCCTCTCAGGTAGACATGCCTTCAATGGCAGCCCCCTTAACATGTAGCTCCCACAATCTTAAAGCTTTCATATTGCCAGATATCTCAGACATGATTGTTGTTAGCTTAAATGTAGACTAATACCGCTATGGCGGTGGACTTGCAAAGTCTCACAATGGCATGATAATGACAACCAGCATTAATATATGCACTAGTGAAGCATGTGATCCTGACCTCAATATCAGACTGAGAACAGATCCTTCGGTCTGATGTAAGTAACAATGAATCTGGCTGCTGACCTTTGTGTCCTGGCTATTTGCCCATATTACTGATTATCCACAGACCTAGCTAATAGTTAGTAATGCTTGCAGATGAGAATCAGGTGAGTTGGTATATTGGTACAGTATTTAGAACTGTACTGTACATAGATTGTGATTTTTTTTATTTTTTGTATCCTCCTGTATGTGTGAAACTGGATTGGATTACACAGTCCAGAGGTTGAATCATCTGTTTCATTGAGCAGATCTAGTTACAAGTTGTAAGTGCTATGCAAAAAAATGGTTTCTTCAGTTAAATGGAGAGATTTGTGATGATCCTTTTTTTTATCAGATTCCGATTGCAGCGGTGTAGTGACCGCATGTGACCCTGGTAGGTGCTATGCATCATGCTTCTTCTAGACTATTAGATTGGCCCCTGTAGGTTTCCTCTTTTTCCCAGCCTCTTGCTCTCCGAGGACCCGCCTGCACCACACCCATGATATTAATGCAGTCTTGACCACTACTGATTGTTGTCTGTCTATCACATAAAGCTTTGTTATACCGTTATGTGAATGCACAATCTTGACCACTGCTGATTGTGGTATGTGTAAAAAAATAAAGCTTTGTTATACCATTATGTGAATGGCCTAACTTGACCACTGCTGATTGTGGTCTGTAAAAAAATAAAAATAAAGCTCTGTTAGACCGTTCTGACTGTGTCCATGTGTTATGAATATTTTGGGTTCTGTGACATCCACATGCATTCCATTAGTGTCACATTCCTATAGATGTAAACTGATGAGCCCTAGTTAACATGCAATAGATCAATACATCTAAAACTGTTGAAGAGTCAGAATAGCTTTAGATATCATATGATCCCAAATATCAGATCTACTACTAATATAGTGTTAATACCCATGACAAGTCTGATTAGCGATACTGTGGAGTAGGAACATTCCCCTGAGGGCCTACAATGAATAGGACAGGTGACACTGGAGTGGTTTTCCAGTTTCTTCTCTAGTTGATTGGGATTAGTCTGACCTCTCTGCTAAGACATACCCACCTACACTGGCCCTATGTGGTATAGCTCACAGCTTCATTGAAGTACACAAACCCCTTCATCAACACCACTTAGCATATGTGTGAATACAGTTAGTTGCCCAATAATGAACACACATTGGCTAAATATCCTTTGGTTATCATATGTTGTAATAGTCATGCACATGCCAATATGACAAACCATGCTGCAACATGCATAATATGATTAAAGCCACGCTACCCAATTTAATAGCAAGAGTAAAACATGAGTCAGGTCATATGAACCCTTTGCCACGCATATGAGCTCTATTGTGATCCCTGAAATCTCTATCTAATTGCATATACAACTCGCTCATCACATCTACATTTGGTAACACAAATATTTTGCTAATTACCCTGCCACATGGCATATATCAAGTAGCAGGGAAACATTTTAATGTATGTTGTTCAGTTCTTCATTTGTGTCTTTGACCCTATGTGCTGCAGCACATTCAGCTAGGTCTCTGCCTGTGCTGTTATCCACGGTTTGCATGCTAAATATGCTGGTGTGGTTTGTCAGTTCCTTCTCAAGTTGATTGGACCTTGTCTGATCTCTCTGCTATGATGTGCCTACCTACAGTGGCCCTACATGTTATAGTTTACAGCTTCATTCAGGTACACAAGCCCCTTCACCACCACCACTTAGCAATGCTGAAGGGGACCAGGGGAACATTCACCACACATATCTACTCTGACCCATCAGGAAGGGCCGCAAGCACAAAAGGGAGACTGTCCAGAGGCTCTGGGATTGACAGCAAACTCACCGCCATCAGGGATAATCTCTGCTACGCCCATCCCTGTGGGAGCCATGTGCCAGATGTATAGCCATTCCCATTTGGTGAACTTCCAATCTGTTCTGCTATTTATCAATTTACATGGGTGAGGGTTGCTAAGTGGTGGTGGTGAAGGGGCTTGTGTACCTGAATGAAGCTGTGGGCTTCTGTAGGTGAGCAGGTCATAGCAGAGAGATCAGACAAATCCCAATCCACTAGAGGAGGAACTGACAACCCACTCCAATCTCTTTGGCATTCAAACTTTTGAGAACAGCACAGGCCTAGCTGAGTGTGCTGCAGTCCATAGGGTCACAGAGAGTCGGACACAACTGAAGAACTTAACCACATATATTGAAATATTCCCCTGGTACTTGATATATGCCATGTGGCGGTCTTATTTGGCCACTATTTGTGTTCTCTAATGTGGATGTGATGAGCGAGATGTGTATTCTATTGTTGATCAACTTTAGAGCGTGCATGGAATGTGCGTGGTCATCTGTGCGCCGACACATGCGCGCAGCAACAACAGCAGGCCCGTCAGGAGGCTAGGGGATCTAATGATGTAAGGGTGTAAGGGTTAGTATTAGGCTGCGGCTACAAGGGTTAGAAGGGTTCATGGCATTAGGTCATATCACTTGCGCCCTTTCATCGACGCGCAATAGTTCCAAACCTTAGAACAGCGCAATGATGTCGGCGCGCTCATGTCAGCTACATGTTGTCAAAACAAATTTGCTGTGCGCGCCACTGTTGGGTTGGAACACGTAATATTTTTGGCTACATTTGCCTTTTGCGGCTTTGAAAACAATTGCGGCCTTGGGTAATTGTTGCAATTGAATAGTGAATTGTGGCCTTGACAGATCAAAGGCTTAGGTGGGTTGTAAGTTACGATTTTGGCAACCGCAGTGATTTTCAACTTCTAACAAGTAGATCGTTTGTGGCTCTCTAAAAGAAGCCAATTGAATAGCAAATGAGTTTATGGGCTACATTACGGCCTCCAGTAAACAACAATTGCTCAATTGAATAGGGGTCATAGGGCTCCATTCAATTTGAACCCGCAATTCGGTCGCAGACAGCAGGCTCCCGTTGGTCTCCGTTTGCAAGGGTTTTCAATTGCTCAAGCTCGCAAGTTGAGGGCCCGAAGCCAAAACCGTAAACCAAGTACTGGTTCAGAGCAGTTGAGGGCAGGAACATGATCAATTAAGCAAGTTCGTGACCTCCCATTTGAAATCAGCCAATAGGAAATGAGACTGTCAGAATTACGGCAGTAAAATATGGAGGTTACTTGTCATTCAATTAGGGTTCGGGGGTCCAATATGCGATCAGACTCGCAAAGCAGCAAAATAAAGAATTATGAAATATAATGCCAATACTGTTCTAGTCCATATGGGGGGCCTGATATGTAGTAACTCATTGATACCTGAGATAGATTTAACCCCAAAATGAAACAAAACCCAAAAAAATGTCCTGTGGATTTGCGGGCTTGAGACTGTTGTGCAATTAATTCTAATGTCTGTCATTGTTTTTCCCGTTATTTACAGTGCAGTATTGATTTTTTATGTGCATTTCAAGTGCTCCAGAATTGTGATTAAGACCCTTGCAAGTCCTCCTTGGTACTATTAACTTGAGGTTCAATTTTTGCCATTTGCGGGCTTGACGGATTGGTTAACGAGGGGTAATCGGATTTTAAAAATCATTATGAATCGCAGCTCAGATTCCGTAACTCCTTCGGAGCCCACAAAAAGTTGCCAATTGAATAGCAAATTAAGTTATGGGCTCCATTTTTGAGCTTGAATCTCCTGAATGGCTCAATTGAATGAGGCCCATAGTGTCTAGGAGAGGGGTACATTTATTTTCCCCAGGTGGGAAACTAGGAACCTGGGTGTACAATGTAGAAATGACTGGGGTCTGGCATCCCTCTATGCAATGAACCCAGAGGACAGAAGTGAGACAATATTTTCATTGACCCAATGTAACTGTTACATTACTTTATAACACATTCTGACAACAAAATAAAAACTCTCAAGATTTACAAAAATGACCCAGAGCCTGGTAGGCTCAAAAGACTAGTTAGAAGTCCCAGCGTACATAACCCTTTATATTTAACTTAACATCAATTTCTACTACTGTAGAAATAAAGAATTTGGTATTAAGAGGTTTCACTTATGTCTTTCAATAGAATTTAACAGGATAGAATATATCAAAAGATACAACAATACAGTAAAGATTATGGTAAAATAAGAACACATTTTTGTTTGGTTTGGTTGATGTGGATTATAAAAAGGAGGGTGGGAGCACTGGAAAGCAGCTGGCAAGCAGCATTTCTATTCAGATACAGCTTGATACATTTGCAAAGTGCCACAAAAATTGTTGAATCTACACCTAAATTGGACTTGCTATTCTTATGAGTTGTAATGCTACCATTAATTAATTAATTACTGGCAAGTACATTTTTTTGCTTTTTTTATGCATTAAATGATTTCATTAATAACAGTTGCAGATCTACCGGTGATAATCTTTCATCAGTCATCAAAAAGAGGTGAAACAGAAACCTCTCCTATCTAATAAACATTAAAACAAAACAAAAAAAAAAAATATATATATATATATATATATATAATTTTTATTTTTTATTTTTAAAGACTATATCGGTTTTTAATTTCAGTAGCCTTTTAAGTGCTACATTCTCCTATTGCTAGCAAATAATCTTAAAAGTGGCTACCCACCCCATAATTGTTTCTTTACTCTTACTGCTAAAATTCAAACTGTACTACCAATATTCATTTTACTGCATCTCGTTATTTCTTTGATCTCATCACATGCTATTTTTTCTTTATTGTTTCCACCAAGAATGTGTTACTTCAAAGACCCCAAAGCCCACTAAAAGAAAAAAAAATCTTTCCCTCTTGAAATTAACTAAAATGAATAGCCACCAAACTCTTAATTTTAAACACTCAAACCCACCCGTAGAGGCAGAAAATGATCAAGCAACTGACGCTGAAAATATCATAACTCTTTAGTTGAACCTTCCATTCCTTATTTCCAAAACAATTAGAGGTTTAAAACCTTCCCTAAACACTACAAAAACGTAGACCCCCCGCCAACCAATACAGGGATGCCCTGAATTCCCCCATTTACTGAGGAATAACATATTACTGAGGAACAGCAGAGGGAGAGTACGAATAGAACCAGATCTAATGAAGTGGTAGGGCCAAAGCCAAAAGGACACCATGCTGTGGGTGTGTCTGGAGGGGAAAGTCCAATGCTGCAAAGAACAATTCAGCATAGGAACCTGGAATGTTATAACTATGAATCAAAACAAACTGGATTTGGTCAAACATGAGATGACAAGTTTAAACATTGATATCCTGGGAATTAGTGAATCAAAAGTGATTGGAATGGGACATTTCACATCAGACAACCTCCAGGTCTTCTACTGTGATCAAGAAACCCGCAGAAGAAATGGAGCCTTCATAGTCAAAGAAAGAGTGGCCAAAGCTGGTTACAACCCAATAAATTACATAATTATTTTAATTCAAATTCAAGGCAAGCCATTTAGCATCACAGTGTCTATGCTGCAACCATGGATGCTAAAGAGGCTGAAGTTTTCCAGTTCTATCACATATATAGTTGTGAGCATGCGAGCCGTTGCTAACGCTTGCGGTTCGCGCAGCGAGCCTGCGGCACTCGTGAAGCGGGGGTTGCAGTGGCTGGCAAGGAGCGCCAAAGGAGCTCCTTGCCAGCAACTGCGACCCTTGCAAAATTTACGTCGTTACGCAAAGAAAATACGAGACACGTTACGACCCATTACGACCTCAAAAAAATCGGACGCAACACGCGCACATGAAAACATGAAAAATACAACAAATACACACAACAAATACATAAAAAGCTTACTTACAGGAAGAGGGAGCATCCAGGACCTCAATTTAACTGAAATTAAAAGAGTTTAGACACTAAAAAATTCTCTAAGCGAGAGAAAAAATGGCCGCCGAAAAAAACGAAAACGAGGCTACAGCAGTCTAAAGACGCAAAACACCACCAAACACCTACGTATTTGCCGAAAAACACCTACGAGATTAAAAAACAAGGACGCAACCCGCGCAACCCCAAAAACATTACAAACACAATAAATACAAACAACAAACATAAAAAGGTTACGCACAGCAAGGGGGGGCACCGAGGACATCTGCAAGTAAAGTTACACCTCCATTTAAGCACAAATTTCGGAGTTTAGAGACCCGAAAATCACCTAAGCGAGAGAAAAAGTGGCCTCCGAACAAAACGAAAACGAGGCTAAAGGTCCCTAAACACGCAAAACACTACCATAAACATGCAACACACCCCTAAACAGCTACGGATATTCTGAAAAAGCACACCAAACAGCTATGGATATTCCGAAAAAGTTGCACGACATAGAAAACTAACGACGCTACATCAGCCACATTATATACACCAAACACCATTAGCTCACTTACAATTTCATTGCCGTCATTTTTTGACGGGCAATTCGCTAGTGAAGAACACCAAGAAAAGATGTTACTCATCATAGGAGATTGGAATGGTAAAGTAGGGAACCAAAAGATACCCAAAATAACTATCAAGTTTGGCCTTGGAGTAAAACATGAAGCAGGTCAGAGATTAGTAGAATGCTGTCAAAATAATTATCTGGTTGAAACAAGCACCCTCTTCCAACAGTCTCAGATGTTACTCTACACATGGACATCATCAGATGGAAATATAGAAGTCAGATTGACTATACAGTGTACTTTGTAGCCAAAGATAGAGGAGCTTTATGCATTCAGTAAAAATAAGACCTGGAGCTGACTGCAGCTGAGGCTATGAGCTTCATATTATATAATTTCACAATTAAACTGAATAAAATAGGGAAATCATCACACCAAGCAGTGACAAAATACACAAAACCTAGAGTCAAATATCTTGGAGAGCGAATTGAGATTGGCCCTAGGATGCCGTGCTGATAAAAAAAAGGCTGCAGGAGTTGATGGAATCCCAGTTGAACTATTCAAATTCTACAAGATGATGCTTTGAAAGTGTTGCTTGACTTTATGCCAATACATTTGGAAACTCAACAGTGGCCAATATACTGGAAAAGGTTACAAAACAAGCAATGCCAAAGAGTGCTCAAATTATTTAATAATTACACTCATTTCAGAGGCGGAGATGGATAGATGAGGTCACTGAAGCAATGAACATTAACTTGATGGAGCTCAGAGAAGTAGTGGCTGAGATATGCACCTGGAGTGGAGTGGTCCACAGAGTCACGGAGAGTCGGACGCAACTGAACGACTAAACAACAACAACACAACAGATCTGTCTAGTATGTCATCCTGCCCACAGTAATGGAGTCTCACCACATGTCTGAGTTGTCTAGTATCAGCAAACAAAGTATTAAAAGCAGTACCTTTGCGCCTGAAACTCCATGCTGTCTGCTGGGGCTTAGATGGTTCCTCTGATCCACCTGAAGATTCAGGGTTGGGGGGTCTCTCCAATCTCTGGATCATTTTATCCTTCTCCCTCTCCTGTTCTCCTTTCCCCCTATCCCTTTCCCTCTGTGTCTCCTTTCCCATATTCCCCCTCGTGTCTCCTTTCCCCCTCTCCCATCCCTGTGTCTCCTTGTCCCCCTCTCCCTGCCTTGCGTCTCCATTTCACCTCCTCTCCCTCGCTTGTCTCCTTTCCCCCTACTCTCCCTCCCTTGTCTCCTCTCCCTCCTTTGTCTCCTTTCCCCCCTCTGTCTCGTACCTGGATGGAATCCTGTAACTAGCACCGCACTCACCTCCTCTGTCTCACGTCCTCCGGTCGAAAATACTTTCTGGATCAAGCCGCGCATGCGCATTCCGCCTGCGGGATGCACGTCTTGATCCCAAAGTAGTTCCGGGAGCCGCAGAGGAGGTGAGTGCCGCGCTGCTGGCAGGATCGCAATCCAGTTATGTGGTTGGGCCTCCTGCGCTCATCGCAAGCCCTCCACTGGCAGGTTCCAGGTATGATGGCAAGTTCTGTGCTGCTGGTGAGCCTCGCTTTGCGAGTCTCGCCTTAGTACTGCGCTGCTAACTTCAATGAGCGCCTTTGGTGCTTATTGCAGCCTAAGTATTAGTCCTTTTAGTTTTTTTTTATCTGACTGCATTACTTCCTGGCTACTTTTCTCTTTTTCTGGAGCACAGTTTTTCTATAAAAGCTTTCCACAATTTATTTATACTCATTGTTTCTATGGCAACCTCCTCACCAAACATTTGTTATATATTTTTCTGTCTTGCTCACTTGAATCCTTCATATTTAACTATTCATTTTACCCAAATAAATGAGAAGCACATTTAAAGAAAAAAAGCAACTGGCAATTTTACTGTGGTACTAATTTACTATGGTAAATTATATAAAGTGGACAGATTATATAGTTTTTAGGTTTTATGCTGCCCTGTACCTACTCAGATTTGTGCGTCCTCTGAATTACATACACTCATTGTTCCTTGCTATGCCCTTATTTAAGGTTGTCAAAAATAAATATCTACTAAAATACAAGTATATGCACGTATGTACAGTTCAAAAAAGAAAATATTTATTACACTTGTAGACATAACCCTGTATCAGCAATTTGAAGCAGATGGTTGTCCCTAAAAATATGCTACGCTAAGCCTGGGCCCCATAGGCCTAGGTAGAAAAACACCACAGAAGTTAATGCAAGGGCATCACATTTTCAAGAGGGTGTAAAGGGATTAATTACACTGTTTTTCACTTAATCTAAAACCTTATGAAGGTATGCATACTTGCCTGAACAGAAAGTGATTCATAAAGCCTGTCACTATGAATTTATTTCTCTCTCTGCTAACCTAAAATCAGTAATGAAAAAGAGAGATGTTGCTCTTGAAAGCTTGTCATGACTATGTATATGTTTGTCCAATACAAAATATATCAGTATATACTGCAATACACTGATTATTCATGTAGATTACAGGATACTCATGGCTACCTAACTTTTCATGACTACTGAAGATACTGCATATGGCCACATGAAGAATATACTGATTCAGCTGACCAGAAAAGCAGCACAGCTCAAAAGAAGGAATATAATCCGAAATGGCTTAAGATCAAAAATCCACTTACAACCACCCCCAAGTGAGAAACTAATCCACCCAAATTATGGTAAGAAACAAAAACTAAAGCACCAAATACTATCCCTCCTTCAACAAGTAAGGGAATATAACGCATATGACGCTGAACAAGTGGGAAAGGAAATCAATATCTCCAGATGAAATATCAACATGATTTTATAATCTTAAAATAACAGAATAGAGAGCAAATTATCTAAGTACCTTGATTTCTACTACTACTACTACCAAAAACCAAGCAACCAAAATGGCAAGCAAGTTTTTAAGCCAAACAAGAAACACTTTCCCTGAAGACAGCTCAGACAACACAGGAATTATAAATTGAATTACAGACCACCAACTGACACAGATCTCTTATCTCTCTACAGGAGTATAATTATATACAAGCACAACATTTTATAGAATTCTACTGTACTCAGACCTGGAAGAATTCTTCAAGCGGCTGAAGCTTAAAGAATATTTCCACAACAAGAAAGATACTACAATAACATTGGATTAGAACAGCAAGAAAAAGAACCCACAGTTAACTCCACCACCTGGATGCTACCCTAAACTGGAGAAAGCTTTTACCGGAGGACTATATTCTTGGTAACATCCCAACAGAAAAGATATATACATCCTCTGTCCATTAGAAATAGCGGTCATAAAGGGCTTAAAAGGAAAACCTAACATCACCTTCAAACCAGCAGATAAAGGTGGTGCAGTTGTTATTATGATGACTCAGAACTACATACAAGTAAGAAACAGACAACTCATTGACAATACCTACAACAAAAAATTGAAACAGGACCCTAAAGAGGAATATACCATTCAGATCAGGAATCATATCCAAACATGCAGCAAGAAATAGAGTAGTTTATACCAACCCATCCTACAGCTGAGACTTACGTGCTGCCAAAGATCCACAAACCAGGCAACCCAGGGAGACTAGTTGTTACATGTATGAACACATTTCTATGGCTTTGTTGAAAATATCCTTAAGCCACTAGTTACAAACAGCAGCAGCTTTATACAAGGCACCACTGGCTTTCTAAACAAACTCTGTCAGATTAAGGACCTACCTGCTAACACACTACTTCTAAAAATGGATGTTATATCTTTATAGCAACTTCCCAAACAATGATGTCACTGAAGCATGCCTTAAGTTTCTTTCAGCACACACCCAACCAGAAATATAACGCTGACACTAATGTTAAACTACTGGAATACATCCTGACCGGCAATTACGAACAGTTTGCTGTCTCCCTGGTGCTCGGGTTCGGCATGTTGTGGATCAGGTGGATAAATTATTGTGAGAGGCTGGTAATGAACCAGCGGTCTTGGTACACATTGGTACCAATGACAAAGTTAGTGGAAGATGGAGCGTCCTAAAGAATGATTTTAGAGAACTAGGGAATAAGCTTAAAGCAAGGACCTCCAAGGTAGTATTTTCTGAGATACTACCAGTGCCACGTGCTAGCCCAGGGAGGCAGAAGGAGCTTAGGGAGGTTAATGCGTGGCTAAAAAGTGGTGCAGTACAGAGGGTTTGGGGTTTTTAGAGCACTGGGCTGACTTCTCACTTGGGTACAATCTCTATAGCAGGGATGGATTACAGCTTAATGATGAGGGAGCTTTTGTGCTAGGGGATAGGATGGTAGAACGGCTGGGGGAGTTTTTAAACTTGTAGGTGGGGGGAGGGACTATATAGAAGTATTGGGGTAAATAGGGTAGAGAGGGAAAGGGATGAATTAGTTACCCATGGGGGAGGAGAAGGGGGAGGGTTACAATAGACAGTAGGGAGGTATTAATAGGGGCCTCAAATACAGTGGCAAGCACTTCACAACGGCAGAGCCATAGCAACATAAAGTGTATGCTTGCTAACGCAAGAAGTTTGCCTGGGAAAATGGACGAGCTAGAAATATTAGCAGTACAAGAAAAATGGGGCTTAATAGGCATTACTGAAACATGGTGGGATGAATCTCATGACTGGACTGTTAATCTGGATGGTTATAACCTATTAGGAAAGATATGGGAAATGGTAAAAGAGGAGAAGGGATCTGTCTGTATGTTAAGCCTGAATTTAAGCCTATAGTCAGAGAAGATATGTATGCTGGCACTAACGGCATCATTGAATCTTTGTGGGTTGAGCTAAATAGTGGAGGAGCTAAGTCTAAACACAAATTGGTGGGAGTGTGCTATAAACCCCCAAGTATAGCTGAAAGTGAGGAAATACAATTATTGTTGCAGATTGGAAATGCAGCTAATCATGGGCAAGTTCTAATAATGGGAGACTTTAATTACCCTGAAATAAACTGGATAAATGAGACCAGCAGCTCAGCTAAGGGGAGCAGGTTCTTGAGTACACTCGGGGATCATTATCTGGCCCATGTAATACAAGAGCCTACTAGAAATCGGGCCATCTTGGATTTAGTCATCACAAGTAATATTGATATAATATCAAATGTTAAAATAGGGGAACCTTTGGGGCACAGCAATACTACATATAGACTGCGACAAAGTACTTACAGGGAAAATACTGAAAATAAATGGACAACATTCAAATCCTTACTAAATAAACATACTCATCGGCATGTACCATGTGGAAATAAAATGAATAGGAGTAATTCATATCCCATGTGGCTTAACAATGACTTAAAGATCTTGATGAGGAAAAAGAAACATGCATTTAAATTATACAAGAAGGAGGGAACAGAGGCAGCTTTATGTGACTATAAGGAAATCAACAAGGCTTGCAAAAGGGCTATTAGACTGGCTAAAATAGAAAATGAGAAGTCAGTTGCAATGGAAAGTAAGACTAACCCTAAAATATTTTTTAAATATATTAATGGAAAGAAGGCGAGGAAGGAAGCTATAGGAACATTACAATGTGACATAGGCCATCTGAAAATTAGTGACCAGGAAAAGGCAGATGAGCTAAATAGTTTATTTTCGTCTGTATGCACAAGGGAGGTACCAGTGGTTGGGACACTGCAACATAATGGGGCTACACTACCATCACTAAATAATTGGTTAACGCAGGAAGAAATCCAAAAGAGATTGGAGAAAATAAATGTTAATAAAGCCCCAGGTCCTGATGGAATACATCCAAGGGTACTGAGGGAGCTGGGTTCTGTAATAACCAAACCATTATATCTAATCTTTCAAGACTCACTCACTACAGGGTCTCTACCGGATGACTGGAGAAAAGCAGAGGTGATACCTATATTCAAGAAGGGATCAAGAGCAAATCCGGGGAATTATAGACCAGTGAGCCTCACATCTGTAGTTGGGAAGCTTTTAGAAGCTTTTAGAAGGGTTAATAAGGGACAGAATACAAGAATATGTCTATTTGAACAAGATCATAGGGAGCAGTCAACACGGATTTATGAAGGATAGGTCGTGTCAGACTAATCTAATTAGTTTCTATGAGGAGGTTAGTAGGAACTTGGATCAGGGCATCTCAGTGGATGTAGTCTTTTTAGATTTGCATTTGATACAGTGCCACATGGAAGACTAGTGAGCAAACTAAGGGATACAGTAAATATCTGCTCATGGATCAAGAGCTGGCTAAAAGACAGGAAGCAAAGGTTTGTTGTAAATGGAACATACTCCGATTGGTCAAATGTGATAAGTGGGGTTCCTCAAGGTTCAGTATTAGGTCCTCTCCTTTTTAACATATTTATTAATGACATAGAAGTAGGACTCGAAAGTAGGGTTTTTGCTGATGACACTAAGTTGTGCAAGGTAATAAAATCAGATAATGATGTACTTTCCCTACAAAGGGATTTGTATAAATTAGAGAAATGGGCGGCTAAATGGCAGATGAGATTTAATACGAATAAATGCAAGGTTATGCATTTGGGAAGGAAAAATAGCCATGCAATTTATAATCTTAATGGAGCAAATCTAGGGGTATCAGATATTGAAGGGGATTTGGGAGTACTAGTGGACATCCACCTAGGTAGCAGTGCTCAATGCCAAGCAGCAGCTGCAAAGGCAAGTAAAATATTTGCATGTATTAAGAAGTGTATAGAAGCAAGCGGAGCAAATATAATTCTACCACTATACAAATCCCTAGTACGCCCTCATTTGGAATATGGAGTACAATTTTGGGCACCACTTCATAAAAAGGACATTTTACAGCTGGAAAAAGTACAGAGAAGGGCTACAAAACTAATAAGGGGAATGGAGGGGCTAGGTTATGAAAAAAGACTAACTAAACTAAACTTATTTTCGCTAGAAAAAGGCGTCTACAGCAAAGTTTCAATGTTTTTTTTTTTTCTGTTTGCCTTCCTCTGGATCAATTAACAATTAATAATAAATAGTCCACATATTAAAAAGATCAATAGAGATCAAAAAAGGTTGAACTTGATGGACTAACTCTTTATTCATCCTCCAATACTATACTATTAATAATTATTTAACAACGAATTAATTAATAACTAATCTGCATATTGCAGATCAGAGGAGATCCTAACAGTTTGAACTTGATGGACTGAAAGTCTTTTTTCAACCTTAAATACTATGTAACTATGTAACTACTTCACCTTCAACAAACATGTTTACCTGCAAATAATGGAAACTGCAATGGCTACCAAAATGACACCACACTATGCTAATCTAGTTATGGCTAACCTAGAACAGAGATTATTGTCCACATACAGTACATCCACAAACCTTACAGATACTACTGTTACATAGATGACATGTTCATCATATGGACAGAATGATACAAAAACCTCAGAGACTTTCACAATTATCTTGATAGCTTCCACCCATCTATTAAACTTAAAATAGATTGCTCTGCAGAACAGGTGAACTTTCTGGACCATATCCATACCATATCCATCACAAATGGCACACTCCACTCATCTGTATACAGGAAACCTACAAACAGATGCAGTTACCTCAACAGCTCAAGCTTTCATCTCTCCTATATTAATCAAGTGATAATTCATAGTCAAGCCATCAGATGTCACCGCATTTGTTCAAACACTAGGGACTGTGACAAACACTTAAAAATACTGAGCATAAGGGTTACAAACCCTGTGTCATTAAACAGAAAGAAATCTCTGCCATTAAAATAACAACAGTTGCAATACAAAACTAAAAAAGAACCTACTTCATGTATACCACTGGTGACCATATACCATCCGTCTCTAGAAGAAATATGCAAAATATTTAAGAATTTAAAGCTACTACTAACAGAGGACGCAGAATTAAAACATATTTTTCCCGAGGCTCCCCTTCATGCATTTAAAATCTGAGACAAACATTGGTCTGCAGAAGATGAACAGCATAACAGAGAAGATAGTATAAAACCATGAAATAATATGTTATAAAACATCTGTAGAGAGGACACTGCTACACACAACAACAAGATCTATAATGTCAGAGGGTCACATTCATGCACATCACCCAATGTTGATGACACAATACAATGTATTGTACATTGGGAAAGCTGTTACATTGGTTATGCCAGACAAAACTGCATCTAAGGATAAATCTGCACAGACTTTCCATCAAAAATCCCAATGAAAACAGTTATTGTACCCCAGTTGAACACCACTTCACCCAGGAAAATAATTTCATCCAAAATGTGAAAAACACAATACTCAGAAGGGAACTTCAAAGCCATACAGGAAAGAATTCCATTTGAAAAGGAAAATGATAATAACTTAATATAGGATTTCTAACATACTACCAACATTTCTTGTGACCCTCCAACATTCCTGCTCATGTTGTTTTCATTTTGTTTTTTTTCTTTCTTTCTTTTTTATTGGTGTTCTTCTACTCCTTAATATGTGAAGGATAGTTAGAGCCCTATTAATTACTCTGGTTCTCCTTATGCAGGCATGTACACTTGACTGAAAAGAACACGATTAATGATGCCTGTCACTTTGAATTTCTTTCTCTCACTGCTAATATAAAATCAGTATTTCTTCTGACTTGAAAAAGAGAGATGTGGCTCTTGAAAGCTGGTCATTCTTATAACCATATTTGTCCAATAAAAAAATATATCATCACACAATGCAATACTCTTACTTTTCATCTAGATTAGTTGACACTGATGGACACCTCACTCCCCTTGCTCTTCTGGAAAACCGAGAACCACTGAAACAGCTCCATACCAACTGGAGCCAGTTTATTTGTGCCTGGCCCTAGCTTTTATGGGTAACTGAGAACCACTGGAGACATACCACCTGGAGACATTTACAGACTATAGATTATACCATCATTACAGCCATTAATAGTTTACCACCTTCATTATAAATATGAATATTAGTTTGAATGCATGTCTGTTATACTTAAGCAGACTGAAATTTTCTCTAGCTAAATGTTGTATAACTACCTATACCATATCTGTTTATCCAACCCTTTGCTGATATTTTTACATGCCTCCTCTCTCTGCCACATTCTTTTCTTCAATCTTTCTTTCTCCTCCCTCCCTCAAACACCAATCCACTTCCTGTTACTTATCATTTGTTCTTTGATAAGTCAGCCACACTTTCTTACAAAAATACATAGAGCCCAATTCAACTGCAAGCCCGCATCTCGCGGGATCCTGGCTGTATGTCTGAGGGCGTACTGCGGGCTCCCATTCGTCTCCAATTCTGGAGCTATTCAATTGAGCAAGGGAGCAAGTTGTGGGCCGAAGCCTCAAGCCCGTAAACGCCTCCCGCAGTTGCAAACTGTGAATTGGCTGGCCAAGATGCGATTCGCTGTTACGATCCAGTCACGGTACAACATAGTGCGACACAAGTCTCTCAGCCAATAGAAAGTGGTCTAGCCACAGATGACTGACAGAGGGAGATTATAAAGTTGTGTTCGACCCGCCCATGCGTTGACTGTGGAGTGGTGGAGGAGAGGAGGTTAAGGAAATGGAGGAGGAGGAGGAGCGTGGTGGATTAGTGGTGGAGAGTGTAGGAAAGGAGGAGAGTGGAGAAGAGGAAGTTGGGGGTGGCAGGGCAGCCCTAGCAACAGGCACATGTAGACCAGAGACAGAGGAAGAGGGGCCTGATCCAAAGTGGGTGGTAGTTCGGGGGACGGACAGGTCTCAGGGACAGGGCAAGTGTCTAGGGGCAAGCACAGGGCCCTGAACTACATATACCAGGAGAATGTGGTCCTCCTTGGTGCCATCTGTGTCTACCCCGTAATCCTTGTAGTGGGAGGAGTCAGGCCAGGGCCTAGGGCCAAGGCATGGAAGAAGGTATCTGCTGAGGTAACTGCAGTGGGCACAGCGCAAAGGGATGTGAGGTCTGACAAGCACCGTTTTGGGCCAAGGTGAGGAGGATGATGGCCAAGGAGGACAAGCCAGCTGCAGCATCAAGTGGTGGCCCCAAAGTGACTGTGTGCTATTACAAGTGGGAGAAGGTGGCCAAAGACCTTCTGAGCCAGGTGTCCGCTGATGGAGCTTCAGGCCTCGTGGTCCAGTAGGACCCAGCCTCCATGCTAGGTGAATATGACATACACCATGCCACCACATGTACATCACACACACTATACATGTACATGATGACCAACAAGGACACTGACATATCAGCTCCTTGGAATTAACAAGGGATAGATGGATGCATCATTAAATCCATGAAGCTGACAAATCACTGTCATTCCTGGGCACAACAAGAGTAATCAACCAATAGAGAGTCCGTGTATTGGTATGTCCACTCCAGCGTATTCAGTTACAGAGTCCAGAAAAATCTATATCAAGAACCAAAGAATAGATCATATCTAGCAAATGATAGCTAATCTGAGTTGCAATTAGGAGAATCATCTAGGTTCAAGCCTAGATGTCAGAGAGTTAGGAATGAAAACAAAAAATGTATTAATTATCATACTAATAACATATACCTTTCTTTTCTATCTTTCAGTATCAAGAAGGTCTGGGTCCAGTGGTGAGCCAAAGGCAGGGGCATCAGCTCAATTTAAGCAGGAAGTCGAGGAGCAAGGAATTGGCACAGGGGGAGGAGGAAAGAAGAGCCGATGGCCCTGATTTGGAGGGGGGGGTGTCATTTGGCTACTGGGGTCAGCAGCAGGACCAGCAGCTACACCACCAGGATTTGACCCCTCTATCACCCTCCTACAGAGACTCAGCATCTTGCCAGGGGTCACTGGAGGAATCAGCTGGACTTGGCACTACCACCTCCTAGCCTCAGCAGTGTGTCCAACTGGTCGCCACCACCATAACCAAGGGGCCCACCGACACCACCATCCTTATTGAGTCAGGCTCCAGCTGGGCCCCAGACATCCCCACTGGGCCACCACCACGACACCTCCTCACCAGGCCACGCCCCAGGGCCCTCCATCCCCAACACCAAGCCAGGCTGCGCAGGCGGAGATGCTGGCCCTCATGCGGCAGCAGATGGAGTGTCTTTGGGTGATCCAGGCCATCATCTCTGTATGCGCAGGCTGGCCAGGCGCAATAGGGAGGTGATGTGATTTTGTATGCAGATGGCTATCTCCCTTCACTTGGTCCATGATCCTCTTCTCTGTGGACACGTAGGGTTCTGTTTAACCTTTTAACAAACTGATAGTCACTGAGGAATGTTGTTGAGAAGAGAAGCTGCAGTCCCTATTTTTTTTAAGGCCTTATTTTTTGTAGGTGTTATGTTTTTGTTTTGTTTTTATTTTAGGCACAATTTGGGTCCTTGAAAGCACCTTTTGCATCAGTGCCTCTCAGGTAGACATTCCTTCAATGACAGTGTCCCTTAACATGTAGTTCCCACAATGTTAAATCTATCATGTAGCCAGATATTTAAGACATGATTGTTGGTAGCTTAAATGTAGACTAATACCGCTATGGTGGTGGACTTGCAGAGTCTCACAATAGTCTCACAAGCATTAATATATTTACTAGTGAAGCATGTGATACTGACCTCGATATCAGTGTGAGAACAGAACTTTGCGTCTGATGTAAGTAACATTGAATCTGGCTGCTGACCTTTATGTCCTTTCAGTATTAATGGGTATTTTCCCCTATTGCTGATATACAGCCTCATTCAATTGCTCTGTTATTGAGATCCGGGGTCACAAATTGAAAACTCAGGCAATGTTGCTATTCAAAAATTTATTTTCTGTACCTTAGCTTATTTTATTTTGTGTAGTGGGGTTATGTAATGTTCTTTTGTTATGTTTTGTAACTTAGGTTTTTTAGTGTAATTAGTGTGGTGGGGGGGTTAATAGGGGGTTAGGTAGGTAGTGTAGGTGTTAATAGGTTAGGGCAGGTGTAAGGGGTTAATAGGTTAGGGTAGTGGGGAGGTTAGTTTAGATTTAGTGGTTTATTTTGGGGGGAATAGTGTAGTGTAGTGTTTGGACTCAGTGTCATGAGGGTTCTGGAGGACCCTCGTGACACTTATGGGGTTAATGTTAGAGTTCTAATTGTCCCATGAGGGTCTTTGTAGACCCTTAAGGAACTTATGGGGTTAAATAGAGGGTTAAATAGAGGCTTATGGGGCTCTGTATAGACCCCCATAAGAGATGGGGTTAAATAGGCCTAGAAGGGGTTAAATATGCTGAGTTAGGTAGGTCCAGTTAGTGTTAATAGGCCCAGCTAGGGTTAGACATGCCCAGTTAGGGTTATTAGGTCCATATAGGCCCATTTACGGTTAGATAGGATCCTTTTGTTCATCAGATTCCGGTTGCAGTGGTGTAGTGACCACATGTGACCCTGGTAGGTGCTATGCATCATGCTTATTCTAGACTATGAAATGACCCCCTTTAGGTATCCCCTTTTTTCCAACAATAGCCTCTTGCACTCCCAGGATCCACCCTCACCACATCCATGATATTAATATGTTAATTTTTGATTATGCTCTGTGTATAAAATAAAGCTTTGTTATAATGTGTAATTGTGTCAGTGTGTTTTCAATGGTTGGGGTTATGCAATGGGTTAATACATATAATAACAATAATAATAGTAATAATATTGTGAGATATCATAATAATATATATCATATATAATAATAAATGGATAATACACATGCAAAATCCAATTTGTCGTACTGTGGAGTATCAACATTTCCCTAAAGGCCTGATAGGAATATGACAGGTGATAATGTCAATTGATTGATATCAAAACATTTAATGGGAGGTCATAAGATGTGATAAGTGAGATGTATATAAGATGATCTTTGTATTTTTAGGGTCCTCTGTTAGTGAGAAATGATTAATATGGCAGCCATTTCCATGTATTTGTGTTGCAATTTAATGAGGTAGTGTGTTTTTAATAGTTTTCAGCATCTTGCAGTATGACTTTTCATATTGGCATATGCATGACCATTACAACTTACAAGGAAAATACAATTTTATTTCTTTCAATATTTGATAGTTGGGAGTTGTTGTGTAAGTAATTGTAATGCCTTCCATTACTTTCCCCATATTTTAAAGTGCATTGGTATGTTTTTATAGTGATTTGCAGTGTTCCAAACTAGTCTGTAAACCTTTTGCATGTCCTATTTGGAAGCCATAAGCTTTGGGCCGACATTTGTCGTTTGCACGCTTGACTGCGGGTGTAGTCTTGAGCTTTTTTTGCAATTGAATAGCGATTTGCGATTTCAGCAATCGGAACTCTTGAGGCTGTGAAAGATCAAAGGCTTTGGGAGGCTGTAAGTTCTGGGTTTAACCACTGCAAAGTTTTCAAGCTCGTAAAATGACAATTGAATAGCAAATTCATGTTTTCCTTTTAGCAAAAAAGGATATACAGCTAGGTAATTTGCACCATGCAATATAACTGTCCACCCCCTGATCCCAAACAATCAAAAATGATAAGAAACAAGAAAAAAATAAAATAATGTATATACAGCCCCATAAATTTTGCAGCCTTTTTTTTCCACCAGGCATCATACTTGTCTTTACGAGATATTTCTTACATCTTTCACATAGGATGGATGAATCTCTCCCCAGCCCCGGTCTCCCCCCAGGATCCCTTGGTTTGGAAGAGTTAAAGTAATCTAGGTAGTAAATTCATTTTTACCGTATGGATCCTTCCTGTCCGAGAAATCTTATATTTAAACCAAGAGTTAAGGTCCATTTTACATTTTTGAACTAGGGGGAGATAATTGGCCTTATATAAATCCTCTGGGTTTTGGGTAAGGTTAATCCCTAAGTATCTCATGTACGCTTTAGGCCAGGAAAAGTTGTAGTTCTCATGTAAGAAGTCCATATCTCCCTGGGTAAGGTTAACTGCCAATGCTTCTGTTTTATCAGTGTTGAGTTTCAGTCTCAAGAGATGGCCAAAGGCTTCTAAGAGGGCTGGAACCGACTCTCTTGGGTTTGTAAGGGTTCACAATGAGTCATCAGCAAACAAATTGCATTTAAACTGCTGGAGTCCTATCTGGATCCCCTGAATTTGAGTAGTTGTTCTAATTTTTTGTGCCTGGGTTCTATCGCCATAGCGAATAGTAGGGGGATAATGGGCACGCCTACCTTGTTACCCTCTGGATATTAATATATGGTTTTGTCTTGTCTGGTATTTTTAAACTAGCCCTAGGCTGGTTATAATAGGTCTTAATCAGATTTACAAAGGTACCCATTAATGCCAAATATGTCTAATATTGCATACAAATATGGCTACTCTACAGTATCAAAGGCCTTTTCAATATCTAACCCCAACAAGAACATAGGAACCTTCTTGTCGCTAGAGATATAAATGGGATTTAAAACCTTCCTAATATTGTGCCCCGCTTGTCTGAAGGAGATAAACCTCACCTGATCATTATGGATCAGGCGAGTTAAATGTTGAGCAACCCTATTAGCCATTATTTTAGCTAGGAACTTTAAGTCATTATTTAACAGTGAAATGGGGTGGTAATTTCTCACCTCCAGAGGGTCTTTATTCTCTTTGGGGGAAAAGACTAAATCAGCATGATTAAACTCTGGAGGCATTTGAACCCCCTCCAGGATGTGATTATATAGGAATACTAAGTGAGGGGCAAGAATTGGCAGAAAAGCTTTATAATACAGGGACGTAAACCCATCCGGGCCCGGTGATTTACCTGGCTTTGTTGCTTGGATAGTATCTTGCACTTCTTTCAAAGCTATCTTAAAATTTAAGAAAGATAGATCCTGTTCATTCAGGGTTGGGAGATCACAGGTATTTAAGAATTCACACTGTTTGGTTGGGGGATTTTTGCAAGGAGTATGTTTTTAGAAAAAAGTCAAGGAAGGTCTCTTGTATTTTAGTGGGACTATTGGTGACCTGGCCTGCTGAAGTCCTAATTTGATATATCCTAGACTGGGATAACTTATTTTTCAATTTCTTAGCCAACATAGAGTCGGGCGTGATTGCCTAAGTATAAAAAAAACTATGCCCCTTCCACCTAAGAGTCCTCTCCATCCTGCCTCTAAATTGGGAGTGTATTTGCTTTAGCTTATTGGTAGATCTCTCCTTGGAAAAATCCTTGAATCAATCCAAGCTAGGGTTAAGGGTCAAATTCAGGTCTCCCCCTACTATGATCCAGCCTAGGTCCTGACTGCCTGTAGTTTTCAGAAGGTCAAGTAGGCAGCTGTGCGGGTCATTAGTGGGAGCATACATTGAGATGACTGTCATTTTGCTACTTTGAATGTGGCCTGTTATCATTATGTAACTGCCGATGGCGTCTATTTTTTTGAGATCTACAATTAGGGGAAAATCCTTATGTAAAACAATGGCTGCTCCTCCCTTTTCGAGCTATGAGTAGTGGTGTAAAATATGGGATAATTTTTATGTAAATAGCTAGGATCTCTATTGTGCTTAAAGTGAGTTTCTTGCAAAAATATTGCTGCTGGATGCTGGGTTTGGTATGTTAGGATCACCTCCTCTTGACTGGGAGTTAAACCCCTTAATATTGGGATAAATAAATGTGTACCTAGTGTTAGTCATTCTTCCCCTATGGTGTAAGAGGGCATAATAATCTCTCCTGCTGTTGGGTTGATATTCTGTGGGGCCCAGGGGGGGGGGGGGGGGTCCACCCTCCGTTGACAATGCCTGGAGATGTACTCTGCCTGAGAGCTGCTAAAAAACAAAATGAAAAAAAAAACAGAAAGAAACCACAAATAAAACAGTAACTGGAAGTCATAAACAAGTTTCCGCACAGGAATGCAGGAGTAGGAAAATCTCTAAAGAAAGAGCCCCTTGGGACCTAGCATGAGGGGGTAAGACTCTCATCCCTCTTCTCATCCTAGTGTGAGGAGGGTACTTTGAACTAAGAAAAAGGGTGGATAATATGGGACCTAGAACAGACTGTCCAGCACTCGACCCTTCTAGAACATTTAGATTAGGTTAAATTTACTAATCAGACAGAATTAAATTAGTTCTTATGTCCTCCTTGAAATTGGGCCCAAAGGACTACCCATCCGTGCTGTTAGCTATTAATCTAACGTTCCCAAATCAAGTATGGGAGCCCCTGGAGATAGTTGGGGAATCCCAAACTTGCCCAAAAGCTCAATTGAACCACAGACTCTCAGGCACACCCCATGCAAGAGGGAAATTATGTGTCTGTGGTCCCTGTCTGCAGTCTGGGCACTTGGGGTACCTCCATGGAGGATACTACATCCTCTGTGGTAATCAGTGTCAAATGATGCAGTATTTGAAAAGCAATCCTCCAATGATTTGGACGAGAAAGCAGAGCCCTTGAATTGAAACAACAAGGAAAAAGGGAATCCCCACTGACATGAGATGTTATTCTTCTGCAATATGGTCAGAGCTGGCTTCATCAGTCTTCTCTTGTCCAGTGTGGCTGGGGATTGGTCTGCAAAAAGCTGTAGAACAGCATTATCCGGGCCCTTAACTGAAGGGCATTTCCTAGAGGCTGCAAGAATGGTATCCCTAGCACTTTGCCTTAGGAAACCAATAATTACATCTTTCAGGGCCTCTGCATTGGATGCCGCCCCAAGGGCCCTATGTGCTCTCTTGATTTCCCATTCTGCTTCTGAGACAGTTGGTATTATGGTGTTTAGGACTGCTTTTATGTACGGCATGAGATCTGTGACGAACCTTGGTACACCCCAAGTCCTCCAGTTTCTCTTCCAGTGTTAAAATTTGGCCTGAATTTTGAGATATGTAAGGTCTTTCTCTTTGTTGGGCTTCCACAATGTCATTAGTCGTGGATTTTAATAAATGTGTACGTTGGCCCAGGTCATGAAGGTCACATTTCAGTTCCTCTGTCACCTTGTCTAATTGTGACTTCAGAAGGGCCTCAATTCTGGCCATAGACCTTTCCGAGACATCCATATGGTGACTTGGGTTAGGCTGTTTTCTCTCACATTCATACACATCAGATTTGCTTGAAATGGAGTCCTGATCGGTCATTTGATTTGCCTTTGTAGACTTGAAGTGGTCTTCAATATTTCTTGTTGGGACCATTTTCCTGTTTTTGCCAATGTTGATATATATATACTAGCAACTTGCCCATCAAAAAATGACTGCAATAACACTGTAAAGCAGGTAATGCTGTTTGGGCCAGACATTAATTTTCTTGGTGGTCCGAGATCCTTCAGAGCTCATTGCCAGGCTGTTGGTTGTTGTATATTTTTTTTCTGATAGGCGCTTTTGGTGTTATTGTTTGGTCGGTGGTGATCTGCTTTTTGCGCTGATTGCAAGGCTTTGTGTGCTATGAGCAGCATTGGCGCTCGTTGTGAGTCTCACAGTGAATGGCTTTTGTGTTTTTTGTGAGAGTGTATATGTTTTTTTGTATGCTAATTAAATAATTAATAAATTAATAAATGAATATACTTTACCTATTTGGAAGTAATATATGCAGGAAGCATTGTGTTGAAGAGTTGACAATCTGTGTTGATGTTCCTGCAGCATAGAATGTCGGTTTGCACTGTTGTGCAGCTGAGGTGTAAGTGTCAGCAATGTGTGCAGTGTGTAGTGTAAATAGGCTGCGTGCACGAGGGAAAGCCGTTAGGGTAGCTGTGTACTTTCGCATTATGTAAGTTGGTGTTGTAAAATGGAGATGAATGGGTGGTACGCGGCTGTGGATGATGTAGCGTCCTTGGTAAGAGTGTATCTTGTACCTCGTACGGCTTTTTTGAAAAGCTGTATGTGCGTGGTGGTGTTTTGCGTCTTTAGGGTCCTGTAGCCTTGTTTTCCTTTTTTTTCGGCGGCCATTTTTTCTCTTGCTTAGGGGATTTTCGTTTGTCTAAATTGGACTTAAATTGAGGTGTAACTTCACTTGCAGAGGTCCTGGGTTCCCCACCCCCCTTGCTGTGGGTAAGCTTTTTATGTATTGTTTGTGTGTATTTATTGTGTTTTTAATGTTTTCAGGTGCGCACGGTTCGTAATTTTTTTTTGTAAGTCCCGAGTCTCGTATTTTGTTATGCTAAGTCCGTAAATTTTCCATTCTAAGTCCAGCGGTTCGTATTTTTTTGTGTGTAAGTTCATATATAGTGATTGCGTGTTAGATCTATTTTGGTAAAGTGCCGCTTGTGTGGGTGTTTGTAACCGCGCGTTAGGCACCGTAGAGCCTCCACCTCCGCGAGGCTCATTGCAGCCGACGTTGGATCCTCCACCTCCGCAAATGAGAGCTCGCATAGCGTGACGACAATTCGGAGTTTGACAACTATTATATGTGATATATATATATAAATATATATATATATATATATATATAAAAATATATATTTATTTATGTTTATTTGTTTTTCTTTCTTTTGCTCCTTCTGTAGGCAGATGCATGAGAAATTTGTCTAAGGTAATTTCTAAGGTTGCTACTTATGGAGGACGCTAATGTTTGCTTCTATATTTCTTGTTATTACTATTCAGTATACATTTCAATAATTAGAGCCTTAGGGTATCATGAGCTTGTCACTCAGCTGTTGTTTAGGTCATGGTCCCTTACTTTCTCTTAATGTTGACCTTGGGGACCGCAGGCTGATACCCTGACCCCTGTGAAATACATATTTCAGGCAGGCTGTAATGAATGTCTTAGAGGTGTCCATTCAAAGAACAGAACTCAACCAGTTTGAGAAGGGTTCATAGTTATGAAAGTCTCTGTATTAATTTAGTATTAATATTGCCTTTAACTTTTTTTTTGTGGACCACCTGCATGAAGATCACTGACCACTAGTTATCCATGAACCACATTTGTGCAAACTTGCTTTAATTCACTCAAAAAGAAAATGTATAAACTTACATTATCTATCTATTGGGCATGTGGAATATCAAACAAAAGCCCAGATGCCCTTTGCTGTATTTCCTCTTCAAAACTCACAGTGAACCTGCAATCCAACTTCGTCATCAGAAATATGATGAGGTTCCTATTCCTATTATGAAAACTAATTTTATATCTGTATACCTTCATATATTTAATTATATTTTTTAACCATAGGTTTTCATTAAAATGCAAATCATGTAGTGAATGGTGGTTGTAATCATGAATTGTACATTTGTTGGTGATCTGTGTGGTAATACACGGAAAATATACCAATATTCTGTAATCAACTAACAGTATTACACAGCCTATAGATGTGTAATTACCCTTTTAATAAATGCTCATTTGTAACATACACTGGAGAGGTAGCGTGGTCTTTGTGGACCTTATTATAACTAGACAGTCTTAGCGAATACAGTGAAGAACATCATACACTGCAAAAGTCACTGTTAAGGTTAGTGATTTTGACCATTACGTCTTAATAAAAAAGAAGTTATAACGAATGGAACATACTTCAGTCACATAAAGCATTTTGATTACAGTACGGAATTTGAAGAGCAGAACTTATTTAACTACAGCAAAAAAAATAAAAAAATGTCTTGTCCGGCTTTGGTTATTGTTACCACAAAACCTATAATTAAAAAAAACAAAAAACAGAACTTTTGAAAACTATATTTTAAAACATAAATTAAAGTAGAGCAATAGTCTGTAGATATGCAGCATTTTTAATGCATTCAAATACACCATAAACACCTTTTATAGTAAAGAGTGGCCTCCTGTAGTAAAAAAAATTAATACAATCCACAATTAATAACACTTTATTATTATTACAAATGTAAATGTCTATAAAAAATAGAAAAAGGAGTACAACCATCTCTCTATACAAAAAAAAAATCGTAGCGCTACTGAATATGTTGGTGCGTTACAAATAAACGATAATAATAATAATCCAGAAGGGATTAAACATGTCTACTTGGGTGCTATTTATTCAATGTGCACCAAATGGACCCAACAAAATATACAGGAAATAAGTCCCTGAATAATAAGACCCCTTTGAGCTCTCTCAGTTAGTGAAAGGCTTGGTATAGAAATGTATTCAATCCAATAACACCTAAAAGCCTACAGCCTTATTAAATTGCGATTCGGTAAATTTAAAAGGGCTCTATTTAAGCACATAGCATATTTTATTTACAGATGTTTTTAGCTAGTGAAGACCTTGCTTTTGGATAGAAGTTCACTAACTAAAAACTTCTGTAAAAAATATATATTTATATGCTCTGTGCTTATATAGAGCACTTTTAAATTTACTGAATTGCAATTTAATAAGACTGCTAATGTTTTACTACTGTAAGTCAGAAACTAAAGAGAAGCTATTGGGGTTGGAGGTAGAAATGCCAGTACTTGTTTTCAGTAATTTTAATAGGTTGACTCATACAAATCACTCAATCTGTAGTCAGTCTATCAGTTAATGTATTTTCTGAAATAACTAAGCACAAATTTATCCATAGCAACAGACTGTTAAAAAAGTGTGTGCTGACTGTGCTAGATCAAACAAATCCTTATAGATATAACAGAGAGAGAGAGAGAGAGAGAAGAAACAAGATATGTGCAGTGACGCAGTAAAATATGACTTTATATTCTTTTATATTCTTTTTATAGTGGAAGTTTGAAGAATAGAAACACATAATATAGTGGAAAAACACTTAACATATTAATATTTACCACTCTGCATGCCTTAGACAGGTTGCAAAAAAACTATACCATTCTCAAGGTTAGACATAATAGAAAAATTATAATAGCAGAATAACTTGTGTACTCATACTGGATAAATTATACTACACTGCATCACATCCTTCTATTTATTCCTGTTTCTAACCATGATCCGTTATAACCTCTACAACTGAAACTCAAATGATACCAAAGAAAACATGAACATATAAAAAGGAAAAATTATCCAAAAACTGAGAGAAAACAATTTAAATAAAATATACCATGATATAACATTAAGACATTACCCTTATTTTACCCATCTTCCATGAATAAAAAGTCCATATTGTCTTCTACTTTTTCAATCTATTCAATATGTGACCCTAGCTACTAGTCTACTTAGTTGAAGGTTGGAGATCCTATCCTATCTAATTCAGTGGTGACCATCAATTGGCACAGCTCTAAGCACCAATTTATTTTGTTGGCTACAAGAGGCTCGCCCTGGGGTTAGACAGATAGATTTAATCAAATTGGAAAAGGTAATTTGGAAGCCAAAGCGCACTAGTTTATCAAATAGGTGGGGCCACTCCATCCTACTGAACACATATTCAACATGCAAAAAAAGTTAGGGGAAGTGACCTGACCATCCTCAGTACAACCCCAAACCACCGTAAAAAAAAATGTTGTTATATTTAAAGTGGAATAGCGGCTATGATCAAAGCATGTCTGATCTGACCCTATTATCTCATGGATTTTGCTTCCTAATCTATGAATGTTAGTTAACTAATTATAAGCAAGATTCAACAAAGCAATCACGGTAGGATACTGGAAGTTCAGGAGTTTTTTTATGTAAAAGTCTAATCATAGAATCATTGTAACCAAGTGGACATAATAAATCAGATTTTAGGACCCTTAAAAAGCTTGTGAATTGTTGGCCAATTTTGTTGCATGGTCACTTTTGTGGAAGTCCAAGGAACGGCCTGTGGAGTCTGTGATTTTGTCAGCAGAAAAAAATACTACCTCAGACTAGTCTCTAATCTTAGGGAATGCTGTTATCTTCATTGTACCCCACTAAAGACATCAGCATGCGGTCTGCTTTGTTTCCCTGTCTATGGAATAATGTTTGTCTGTTGTCTTTTCAGCTTCTATTTTAAGAATAACAAATCTAGGTTTTGTTTAGCTGCAACATTTATTATATACTTTTAGGCAGCCTACAATTTTGAATTGAGCTAAATTGCTAGCAGCCAACTGTGTTTAGTCCAAAAGTATTTATCTTCTAAGGACTGCTATTGAGGCTATTCAAAATAAGACAGGCTCAGAGAGATGGCATGTGTTGCCAGTTTCATACTGGTACCATGCTTTGGCCAGCTGTGGTTTTAGTTGGACGTGCAAGGCCATTCTAGATAGAAATTGCCTTTGGAGAGGAAGATCCCAGTGGCCCACCACATTCAAGACTATCTAGATGGGTGCATGATCCAAATGTACAATTTTATGGATCTTAGTGACTGTCACAGCTGGGTATGCACTATATGAAACTAGAAATTGGTCCAGAAGTGAGTATATGCCATGTAGAAAACAGGAAAAACAAAAGTAAGCTCTAGCAGCTGAACTTGATTCCTCAGTCATTGAATAATATTAGGGTACTTATACTGTTTTGTCTTGATGGACCTAGATATGTGAGTCTATGGTGTTAAGGGCTTGGGCCCAGATTCAATTGCAATTTGGCCAATTGAATAGGGCTCAAAATAAACACATAACATATATTTTTTAAAGAAGTTTTTAGTTAGTAAACATCTATCCAAAAGCAAGGTTTTCACTAACTAAAAACTTCTTTAAAAAATATATGCTATGTGCTTATTTAGAGCCCTATTCAATTGGCTGAATCGCAATTGAATGAGGCCCTTGGAGTGCAAGTCTTTAAAATATTAAATAGAAAGATAATTTGGGACATACACATTCACTGTAAAGAATTGTTGTGTGTCTGTATATAGTTACATGCACCCAAAGATATTTCCCTTAGGAATATTTGGTTGACAGAATGTGAGTTGACAGAATCTTAAAAATTAGAACCATGAAACCTCTCTTTTGGACACAGGGCCACTATGCATTGCTGAACTAATCTAGTCATTTTTATGCTCCATCTCTGGTAAGTGAATTTCTTGTATAAGCCCTGGGTCTGACTATGTAGCCTCTGGAGATGAGCAAGTATAAGGGATCATTTTGCAGGTGAATCGATGCCTCTAATATTCTGAAAATAACTATAATAATTGTGGTCACCATACACTATTATGGGTATTATGCTTATCTTTGTTATCAAAGTCACACTGAGACAGGTCAATGCAGAATCCAGGCACCAGTACCCAAAAACTAAAATAATGCTCCCAGAGTATGTATTGTTTTCAGATATCAGAGCAAAGGGCTGAAGCTGTGAGCATTACCATGTAGGTTGACCCAAGATGGACAGGTCATAGCAGAGAGGTCAGGAAAATTGACTTACCACTGGAGAAGGTATTGCAAACACACTCAACTCCACTGGCAACCCACTCCAAGTAAATCTTATGATTTACTACAACCAGGGATATAATAATATGGCACTGGGAGATGAGCCTCTCATTTTAGAAAGTGCCTACCACATTACTTGTGAAAAGCAGAGGGTACCAGTAGCATCCCATTTCTGGATCGCTACCTTGTTGTGGTGAAGGGGCTTGTGTACGTCAATGAATCTATGAGTTATACTATGTAGGGTCAGCCAAGATGGGCATGTCATGGCAGAGAGGTCAGACAAATTGTGGTTCACTGGAGAAGGAACTGGCAACCCACTCCAGTATCTTTGCTGAGAAAACTTTATGGACAGGCACAACCAGAGACATAATGATATGCCACCGGAAGATGAGCCCCTCAGGTCATGAAAGGAGTGTAACAAGGTTGTATATTGTCACCTTATTTATTCAACTTATATGCAGAATACCGTATTTTTCGCCATATAAGACGCACCTAACCATAAGACGCACCTAGTTTTTAGAGGAGGAAAACAAGAAAAAATATTCTGAATCAAACACAAAAACACTTCACACACATATACACACCTACATCACACACAAATATATATATATATGTATATATATATATATATATATATATATATATATATATACATACACCACGCACACACATTTGGAGCATTTGGGAGCCTCCAGGAGCTCTTGACCCTCCCTGACCCTCCTGATCCGCCCTGCCCCTCTTGATCCTCCCCTTTCCTCTCTTGATTCTCCCCTCTGCCCATCCATGATCATCCCTTGGCCCATCTTGATCTCACCCCATCGTGCAGCGCTTCCTACCAGCACTCCTCCTGTACTGCAGCCTTCCCTTGTGTCGCATGTGTGACGTCACTAAGATGCGCCGGCAGACGAGATGCAGTTCAGAGGCATGCTGCTGGTGCCATAGGAAGTGCCAATGGGGGGGGGCGATCAGGAGTGGGGATCTAAAGGGGGCCAGGGGAAGGATCAGAGGGGTCGAAGGGGAGAATCAAGAGGGGGAAAGGATCAAGAGGGGCAAAGAGAGGTTCAGTAGGGGGCTCCACAATCTCAGTATTCTTCCCGCCCCTGCACTCTGGTCCAGGGCACATACATTCGCTCCATAAGACGCACAGACATTTCCCCTCACTTTTGAGGGGGGGGAAAGTGCGTCTTAGATGGCGAAAAATACGGTACATCACGTGTAAGCAGAATACATCATGTGTAAGGCTGGACTGGATGAATCCAAAGCCGGAATCAATATTAGTGGAAGGAATATCAACGACCTCAGATACTCTGATGATACTACTCTGATGGCTGAAAGTGAAGAGGAACGAAAGGAATTATTGATGAGGGTAAAAGAAGAGAGTGCAAAAGTCGGCCAGCTACTTAACATTAAAAAGACGAAGATCATGGCAAACTGCAGTCTCACTTCCTGGCAAATAGATGGGGAAGAAGTGGAGGCAGTGACAGATTTTATTTTCCTTGGATCAAAGATCTCTGCAAATAGTGACTGTAGTCATGAAATTAAAATATGTTTGCTTCTGGGGAAGAAAGCTATGGCAAGCTTGGACAAGCTAGTAAAAAGTAAATATATTAAAGTATCAACAAAGGTCTGCATAGTTTGAACTCTGGTATGACCAGTAGTAACATACGGATTTGAGAGCTGGACCAGAAAGAAATCTGAGCGACGTAGAATTGACGCCTTTGAATTGTGGTATTGTAGAAGACTGCTTAGAATCCCTTGGACTGCAAGAAGATCCAATAAATCAATACTTCAGGAAATCAAGACAAACTGTTCACTAGAAGGTATGATCATGAGGCTGAAGCTCAAATATTTTGGCCTTATTATGAGACAGCAGGATTCCCTACAAAAGACTCTGATGCTGGGAAAGATCAAAGGCACAAGAAGAAGGGGACGACAGAGGCGGAGATGGTTAGATGAGGTCGCTGAAGCAATGAACATGAACTTGATGGAGCTCAGAGGGACAGTGACTGAGAGATGTCCCTGGCGTGCTGTGGTCCATAGAGTCACGGAGAGTTGGACGCGACTGAATGACTAAACAAAAACAACAACCAGTAGCATCAGATCTAAAGAAGTGTTTGGGACAAAGTTGAGATAATGCATTGCTATGTGAACATGGCTTCGTGTCCAGGAGGTATTTGAGTTGGTTTTGTACTGTGCCACATTTTGTTGTGATCGACACAGTCAAAGGCTTTAGGATAGTCAATGAAGCAGAGGTTAATGTTCTTCTTGAACTCTCTTGCTTTCTCTATTATCCAGCGGACATTGGCAATTGGATCTCTTGCACTTCTTCCTCTGCGGAATCCACACATCTGGTAGTTCCCGGTTCATACTTAGTTGGAGCCAAGCTTGCATTATCTTAAGCATTACTGTGCTGGCATATGAAATAAATTCAATTCTTCGATAATTTGAACACTCTTTGGCACTGCCTTTTTTTTTTCACATATTTTTTTATATATTTTTCCTTTATATTTTATACAAAGTACATACATACCAAAATAAATAACATAGAATAAACTATATATACTGAAGTAATAATCTCATGAACAAAAAATGAACATAAACATCACAAAAAAAAACAAAAAAACTAAAACAATATTGATTTGACCAACAAGATATATAATTATCCCACAAGATCAATTTGTTTCTAGTAATACACCTTTTTGGGGAAAATAATTGGTCTAAAGATTCTAATTAAATTAACCTGTTACGAGCAACAATTTTCTTTATTTCTGACTGTCACAACCTACAATGATGATGGGGTATAGAGAATCCTAGTCCTCTTATCCCCTGTAGGTTTTAGACCTAAGTTTGGGTGGCTCCAGACCAATGGACAGTCTTTGTAGATGCAAGAGCATAAGTCCCAGCTTTTGGTAGTGTGCCTGGGAAACCTGGAAGGGAGTCAGAATGATCTCCTCTACCAGCATATGCCCCTGGGTCAATAATACACCTGCACACAAAGTCTTGATGAAAATTATGAACACAGATTTATTGAAACAAACATATTTAAACACAGCACTCAAGGATAATGGAGTGGATACGCTTAGCCTGCCCCAAATGACCTTTGGGCAATCATGCATGGTCCCTACATGGGAACCATGAGACTCCTCCCCAGGTCCACCCACTAGGTGGGGCTAACTAATTAATTTGGCTCTAGCTCCCAAGAGAGAGACATCTCCCTGCCCTCTGGGCTTTGCCCTGATTCTCTGAGTGGGAATCCCTGTAGATCCCCTGGGGTTATGGTGCCTGCCTGTCGGCTCTCCAGCTGTGAGCTCCCCATTGTTAGTACTCTGCTGGACACTTAGCTAATGGGATTAACAAAGGAGGCTTGGCTGTATTCAACGGCTTCCCTTCTACAATATAATAACATACATTCATATTTACAAATACAACACACAATGTTTCACACACATACAACCAACACATCCCACCAGCTCCCTCACATGACACCCATTACAATGAGCCTAAACATGGAAGGGATGGGAATATGCCAAGGGGCAAACCCACAATACTTTATCCCCTAGACCACAAAATAACAATACAACCCTACAACAGTATAACAGGGGGTCTGTGAGCCCCAAACCCCACTAAGTACAGATGTAGGTATCCTGTACTCCAGTTGTCTTCTACATGGCCATGTGGAGAGTAGAGTCCGATCATAAAATGGCTCCTAGAGGTGACCACTGCCAGTCCCAATATGGCTGCCGCCTGAGCCATGAACTTTGTCCAAACACAATATGGCCACTGGGTGTGGCCTCTGCTGCCAGTCCTAATATGGCCACTGGCTGATTCATGACACTGACCAAGATGGAATATTTGAACTTTCCCAGTTCTTTGCCAGTAACCATTTCGTCTACTAGTAGGATATTAGAAATAATACCCAATTCATTCTTGGAAATATGTGAGGAAACCATATAGAACAAGATGACATCTGGGGATATTGCCAACTGTTTCCCAAAAAATGTTTATAAGCCTACAAGACCGCCACATATGGAATTGCATCTCTTTTTCGTTGCAACCCCTCCAGCAAGAGCTGGAAGATGTATCACATGAAAATGTATCAAAGAATGCAGGAACTATGTACCATCTTTGATGTACTTTAAAGTATGTTTCCCTCAGATGAACAGATTTAATATTCTTCTCGGTCAATAAGAAGGCCCTGGACCAAGTTTTCTCTTCCCAACTTTTATCAAGGTCTTTGAGGGAGTTTTACCCCCTTCCTCCATAGCTCTAATAGATTTCAAGCATTTAGAAATAGAAAAGTTATGGCTAATTTGGCACAACTTTTCAAAATGGGTAAGCCCTCTCAACCTTATTAAGTTGTAATCAGATTTACAAATTGTACATTGAAGAGTGAAATAGCTAATAATAATGACATAGGAATATTTTTTTCTACTTTTATTTTATCAAAAGAAATAAAAGAGTCATTGTCATATAGGTCCATAAGATAGTTTAAACCCCACTTTCCCTATTGATTATAAAACAGGTAGTAAAATAAAAATTGTAACTTGGTTATTGAAGTTCTAAAGGATGGAAAAGGCAGTCTTCTCCTCTCATTGCTTTTATTTCAAATTCTTGGTATTGATTGTAAAACAGTGGGTAGTCCTACCCTAGCATTTTTTATCCAGGGGTTTAAGCCATGGTAGAGAACTCATATCAAAATGATAAGCTAATGATTTTTCTCTTTGAACATATTTAAACCTCTGTTCCCCTCCAAGAGAACTAAACAGGTGTTTTATGTTAATTGATTCCTGATATGCTAAGATATTAGGAGAAGATAAACCACCTGATTTATTTATGCAAGGACTTTTCCCTATATAAATATAGAGATCCAATGCCCTTTGGTGTTTTTTCAAGATATATTTAGGATTATATAACATAACACATCTTAGTAGATATGTAATTTTTGGTAAAATTACAATCTTTAATGCCGCAATCCGTCTCATCCAGGAAAGGTTCAGTTTCCTCCAGTTTATCAAAGTATCATTTTTGTAGATAAATTTTTTCAAAATTTCTTACAGATAAGTCTTTCAGAACTGGAAAGTATTCCACTCCCACATGAGTGAAGCCATTAGTTTTCCTATTAAACTTGTAATTTTCTTTCAGAACTGATTTAGTTAATAAATCCAAATGTAAATGTAATATATTTGTTTTGGAAGAATTTAATTTGTAAAAGGAAATAATACTGTAAGAGTCAATATTAGAAAGGAGATATTGGATAGATATCACTAGATTGGTCACTGTGATTACAATATCATGAGCGAAGAGAGTAGTTTTACTTTCAAGTTCTCCCGTTATTATACCTGAGATACGTCTATCAGATCTGATCAGTTGGGCTAATGGTTCAATACACAAAATAAAAAGTAATGGTGACAACGGGCAGCCTTGTCTTGTCCCATTAGTCAGTTGAAAAACTGGAGAGTCAAACACAATTCTAAAAACTGATGCACTCACATTTGTGTATAACCCTTTTATGGCCTTCAGGCCAAAGTTGCCAAAGCCAAATTTATCCAAGATCATGTCTGGGAAATCACAGTTGACCCTGTCAAATGCCTTCTCAGCATCAAGAGACAGGGCAACCACTGGTAGTCTCCTGGATTTAGAAACCGATAACAGATCCAACAGTTTTCTGGAATTATCGGATCATTGTCTGTTGTTGATAAAACCTGACTGATCAAAATCGATCAGATCTATAAGTAAAGGTTTTAATAGCAACGCCAAGGTCCTTGCATATATCTTGATGTCGGAGTTGAGCAACGATATTGGTCTATCATTTTTTAGATTTGTTTCATCTTTTCTTTTAGGGATATTTATAATTCTAGATTCTAGCATTTCGGGCTGGAGCTGCTCCGATAGATCTAATTTCATTGAATGTGTTTTTCAAATGCCCAACTAATGATGGGAGATTTTATAATAAGTATTTGAAAAACCATCAGGATCTGGCACTGCCTTTTTTTGATGGGGAATGTGACAGATTCACTGTCACTCTCAGGATCCGTGCCTTGTTTTTCAATAAAATGGAGGACCCAGGAGTTCTTAAAATGTTTAACCACACTTTACTGATTGCTTTGACAGCATAACATAAAAAGGAAAGCAGAAACAAAACCCTAGCTTCTCATTGAAGCCCTGCATAACTTAACTGTAGAGTCCCTCACTATCTTACATATAAGTTCAAACATACAGTCCAAACATAGGCAGCAGAGGTGTCTTTCTCTCTCACCTCTCTCTCAGGCTCTGTATCTACGGCTTCTCTTTCCTAAGCAGATCCCTCCTTCGGTCATCACCTTCAGGGACTTTCTGTTCCTCTTATCTGCATGCTCTCTCTTCAAAGCTTCTTGCTTTGGTCCATTAGCTTTCAGTGCGTCCGCTGACAGCAGCCCTGCACACTTCCACAACACTCCAGCTCTGTCAAACAACTCTCCACCTGGAGGCAGCAGCAGGCCTTGATTGGAGCCACACCCAATCTTTTTAAGGTGCTTTTTAACCATCTCACTCCTGGGGAGAAGTCATAAAGGGCTCTCTACTGCTCCCTGGTGACACACCATCACAGGACATAGACTGAAAATTTTCAGTCCAATGGCCACTGTTTTCCAAAATTCCTGTAAAATGCAAGCAACACCCAACATCATATTGTAGGATTTTGAATAGTTCAGCTGTAATTCCATCAACCCCTGCAGCATTGTTATCTTAGGATCATCTCACTTCAGTATCCAATATGTCTGGCTCCAACTCACTAGACAAATTGGACAACTTTTCAGCATTCATTTAGAGCATAGACTTGGATCACTGTGATATTAAATGGCTTACGTTAAATACAAATTAAGATAATTCTGTCATTTTTTTGGTTGCAGCTGAGCACTGTTTTAGCCACTCTTCGAGTGATTATGAAGACCACCCAGTTTTTTTTTGCAGGATTATTGACCACAATAGAAGAGCTGATGGTTGTCTGCTTTGAAATTCCTCATTTTATTTAACTGCAATTCCCATGACATGGGTGTTTAATTTTGTCATTTCATGTTTGATCATGTCCAGTTTGCCTTGGTTTATAGTTCTAATGTTCCAGGTTTCTATGCTGAATTGTTCTATGCAGCAGCTGACTACCCTTTCCCCTCCAGACTCAACTGCAGCAGGGCCTCTCAGTTTTGGCCCAACCAATTCATTAGATCTGGTGCTACTCATGCACACCCTCTGCTCTTCCCCAGTAGGCACCTTGTGATTTAAAAGGCTAATTTTCCAGTGCAATAGCATCATGTCACTATTTGTGCTTTTCCATACAGTTTTCTTGCGAAAGATACTTAAGTGGGTTGCCAGTTCCTCCTTCACAATCTGTCTTACCTCTCTGCTATGACCTACTTATCTTAAGTGATCCTACATGGTATATTCACAGCTGCACAAGCACCCTGCACAAGCACCCTTCAGATCCAGTCCATAATTATTAATTAAAAGGACACAGCAGAGGTTCCAAATAAGATACAAATTGAAAATATAGGTAATAATAATAGTTACGTTATTAGCTAAATGTTATTAAGATTTATTTTATTAGAGTAATAAAACATTGAAGCTTAAAATATTTACCTGTCAGCCATTCTTATTTCACTCACCAAGCTTTTGTTATAACTGTGCTTGAAAGTAATTATTGCTAATAATTACTCAATTATTGAATTATTTTCAGTCTAAACATGTTTGCTAGCACTAATATGTCACCATGGAGAAATTTTAATTGATTAGTGTAGCCATATATTTAATCTAATAAAAACAATAACCTCATAGTCTAAATATTTAAATTAAGCTGCTAGTTAAGTGCTGACTTTTCTTTGGTCTTCATGATTTATGCCTTTTACTTTTATCCTTTTGAATGTAATTACAAAAAGAGTATTTGTGTGTATTAAGTGCAGATCTTGTTTTCACTTGCACACAGACATTTGGATATCAAAGAGGTTGACAAAAATTGATTAATGTTCCATGTTGAAGATTTTACTGAAGGTAAACACATAGGGCCTCATTCAATTACTACTTTTTAGAGATCCATGGTCGCAAGTCTAAGTCGATTGTGACCTGCGATCAAGTTGATTGCGACCTCCAATCGAGTTACTTGCTCCAACCTGCGATCCCTACCGACCCAATGAGATTTGTCAAATAGCTAGTTACTTCCCTCAAAGCCTTTGATTAGCTCACACATTTGTGCCTTCTGACTGGCTGAAATATGATTGACAGCGATTTCAGCCAATCAGAAGGCACCATTTCTATTTTTGTGCAGGGCATGCACGGGAACCTTCATTTGCGGTGGGGAGATCCGCAAAGGAAGGAGCTATGTTATTTTTTTATTTTTTTAGAACATTGGGATATTTTTTGGAGGGGCCCTGCCTGCGATGACCAAATGAAGACCGGGGCATCGCTGGAGTGGCATTTTGGACAGGTAAGTGGACTATTCTGAATTTATTATATTACATGTTGTATGTATGTTTGTATTAACTGTAATGTTTTGTAATGGTTTTTTGTAGGTGTGACCAGACCTGTGGACAGTTTTGGAGGGCCCTGTCTGGGACGAAGAACTGAAAACCTTGCTGATCGGGACCCCTGCAGCAAGGGCTTGATGTGGGGACCAAATAAGATGATGATCTCTGTTACCATTGGCTGTTTCGATCGCGGACATAACAGGCTTGATGTTCAAGCCCGGAACTGCTACTTTCAATGGCATGGTTTCCGGATCGGGCCCTCATAATAGAATAGCATCAGAAGAGTAGGGCTACTTGGGCACGCAACTCAATCCCAGACAATCAGCCGTCTGTGACAGAATTGCGAGCCCCGGATTGAATGAGGCCCAAAGTGCTTGACTCATGATGACATAGGAGGCAGATGATGCGTGTGTTTGCTTCTGTCCTTTCCTTAATAATTATTGCAATATGCTTAAAGTAGCACGGCAAAGCTGCCAACGTCTGTTAGTTTACTGTAGGAAAATGCTTTTTAAATACATTAACTTGGTTAATGGTAGTAGTTGTTATTGACTATAGTTTAAAATTATCTCCAATTTGGAAGCTCAAAAGTGTCGCTATGATGATTAACTGACATTTTCCAATGTCTCGTTCACTGATTTACTTCCATTGCATGTTTCCATTGCTTTTTTTTGCTCTAGGCCCATTTGCATATATTCATAGACTTATAGGAATTAATAATCCCCAAAAAAGGCCTCAACACTCAGTAATACTAATCATGCAAATAAGAAAGGAATATATTATTTACAAATATTTATGATTTCTCAGTTTATTATCGCTGAAACTCACAGTTTTTTTCCCCTTTGAAAAAGATGAAGCATAGAAGCATACATCAGGGTTCAGGCGCAACGAGTGACGTCACATGCAGGCCTCTGCAGAGGAGAGCCGGCATAGACAGGGAAACACAGCGACGGTCTAATAGGGAAAAGAGATTAAAAGCGGCCCCATGATTAGCAAAACTATAGGAGGATAGATCGGGAAGTAAAATAATTTGCAATTACAGAGGACACAATTTTGGGGTGGTATAGAGGGTAATCGGGGAGATTGTATCTCCTAAGAAAATAGATAGGAGGCAATAGTTCCCAAAAAAAGAAGTGATACATGGGCCCTCATTCAATTGCAATTTGGCCAATTGAATAGGACTCTAAATAAGCACATAAGATATATTTTTTAAAGACGTTTTTCGTTAGTAAGCATCTATCCAAAAGCAAGGTTTTCACTAACTAAAAACTTCTTTAAAAAATATATTCTATGTGCTTATTTAGAGCCCTATCGCAATTGAATGAGGCCCATGGATTGGAGTAGATCTGTAAAGTGGGACGTTTTATATAATTATTCTTGTAAATACAATACAGGGTGATTTAAAAAGAAAGTGAAAATAGAAGATAGTTAAGAAATACTATCTGAATACCTGAAACTATTGCCACCACAAGAAACCACTGCTTACAGATTCCCCCAACTATGTTTATATTTACCTATACCTGACCACTTATTGTTATTTCCCTCTAGCTTGAAAGTGTTTCCCACCTCCTAATTTCTTATATTATAAAGTTAACCAGTAGTTTCCAGTCTTAAAGGAGCTCGCTGAAACTCACAATAACAGTAAATAAAATAGAATGAATAGAATATCGTTATCTGGAAGTGATAGGAGCTAAAGTGATTAACATCTATAATGAAATGATAAAAAATTCAAATTCAAATTGGAAAAGTGTAAAATATACACAAAGCTCTGTACACTCACTTACATTTACAAAGGATGAATCAACATTATTCCTTTTAATTGTTTTTAAACTTTTGGGGGGGTTATTATTTTTTTTTTTTTGCGCCGCTGTTCACACCATATATGAATAAACTGAGAAATTGTAAATATTTGTAAATAATGTATCCCTTTTCTATTTACATAATTACCATTTTCATATGTGCAACACTATTGATCTCTCCACATACATTTGTTTTTGTTGTGGATTCATGCAATAATCAAGCTTTATTATAATAATAATCAAGCTTAATTATTTAAAAACAACTATTTGGTCTGCATCTGTACATATATCTCTTGTATGAATTCCTTTTATTTGCTATTTATGCTTTATGTAGTCATTGACAATTATTTGTCGAACAGCCTGACGTTCCTTGTAAGGAATCCATGTGCTTTCGGTTTTCACATTTACTGTACTGTAGATACTACAAGCTGTGCTACTGTAGCATAAATACTATTCATTTTGCTCTAATAACTCACTTCTTATAATGTGTCATACACTGTTTGTTTGGTTGTTTGCCTGGTTAAAATGTCCACTGCTGACCAGCCTGTTCTATGTCAGTGAAGTAAGACATTTGTGCATGTTTCTCTTTGTTTTTCTTTTACTTATATTTTGGAATACATATCATACAGCAAATACACAATTTTTTGTCCACATAATTTGCTTCTGCAAAAAAAAACTTTTTCACCTGAAACTGAAATATTTTTTGGACAGGTACTGGTAAGATGCTGCATCAGTTACTCATTTTTTTCCTGTTGGTGCTGTATCTCATAGCAACACTGATATGCCTCTACTTGCAGGCTCAGTACAGCATCAGGATCCACAATTGCCTTTCCATGTTTCATATCTACAGCATTTATGAAACCCCTAATAATTCTGCAGCATTGCTGGCATGTTATAACATTAATTTCCACAAAATTCCTTCTCAAGTATTAAAGCATTATCCTGTGCAAAGGTTCAGTGAGGTTCAGTGAGCAGTCCCAGCCTCCTCTCCAATTTTTGAACTTTACTAAGGAAAATCAAGGTTTTGGTACATATTTGTCACTCAAAACATTTATTCAAATGTTTACACACTTTCACAAATGCTGAAGTGATATATTTATGGAATGTGTTTGATCTGGCAGAGCAAATCAACCGTGTGCTAATATTAAGGGCACAAGTTGTCACTCCAGAAAATAATATTGAGCTGAATGTTGCCCATCATCACCTTCAAACGGTGGATCCCAAACCTACACGGTTGTCTGTGAATATAGATGAGACAATCAACGTGGAGCCTTCAGCAATCTAACTCTCAGTGTTATTCCTAAATCCTGCCCTCTCTGGAACCCCTGAGGACTGTTTTGAAAACCCCATTGCCTTAGAGCATCTACACAAAGCATTTTGTACGTGTTTAAAAAAATTTAGCAAACTGAAAACAAGTACCCATAACATTATACACATTTTGATCAAAATAAAAAAACGCTAATAAATACATTTTTCTATCTTGATAAGCACTGGTATTTCATATAAAAAACACCCTAATAATGACTACATATTAATGTTTTTTAGATTTGCTTTATCTCTATATATATTTTAAACCAATTAACGTTTTTATTTATCAGGAGAACATTTAAATATACAATTAGATGGTGTTTAGTAACAAACTGAATTTTAGAATAGATTATTGCAAGAATGACTTTATTTAAAGGATAAAAAGATTAAAGATTTAACAAGCCTACAGTATTAACCGCTACCAAAAGCAGTTGTTATCACATTCCTCCCAGTAGCAGTTAGCCTTTACCAGAACTCTGAACTAATGTTAAAGCTTTCATATAATCTTATTGGCTATGTATAAACATGCACACACCTTCTGGTACACAGATTTTAGTACCAAAAAGTGTTATTTACTGCCATTAATCTTTTCCACCACTAAAGAGAAGGGTTAAATTGATAAACTATAAAAAGGGTTAACTTTAAGAAATTGCCCAACCCTAAACCAGGGGAAGGGAATATTATATTTAATGAAACATTTTCCCACACTTTACTTTTACATTTAATGATGATGTTACTCTTTGGTCCCTATTGGAAATGACTGTACATGGCAGTGCAGCTTTGTATTTTATTTTGATTATGAATAAGCTCAGTTCTTGAATATTTAAGAACATTAACATCTGAACTATACATAGTGTATCACAATCCCAAGTGACACACTTAGCAACAAATAGAGTGTTTTTTTCTTTCTGTGTCTTAAGTCATCAAATATTCAGTAGTTCCAAATGAGCATTAAGTAAAGTTGGAATGCAGTTTTCAGTAGAGGAATGAATTATCTTTTTGAATTCCATGTGCAACATGGAGAACATTATACAAACCACATTTTTCTGATACACTGTACATTTGAAGATTTATGTCTCACTGATGGCAGGTTTAATTTTCTTTATTGAAGGTGTATGGAAGTATCATGGATTATGAATGCATCTGGTAGAGGATAATCAGCAGTGTATGCAAAAAAAATTTGCATGAAAAAGTCCCCAAATAAACATTAATAAACTTACCCTAAAGCTTGCAAACTTCAGTGTTCTGGAAATGTATTTTGAGAAGAAACTCCCCATGAGAATCTAAGGTAAATTAGTATAAGATTCATACTTTGTTGTGGCTAGATACCTCTCTATTCCCACAGAAATGAACCAGCTTGGGCAGGGCTGTTCACACACACCTCTCCCCCCTGGAAATCAGCAGCTCTTCTGCTGGAGCAGGAATGCTGTTCAGGATCTCTGCACTGCGGTGCTATTTACTGAAAGGCTAGTATAGGGTTAAAAACATACTTGGATACAGTTTTTCTGTTGGTTAATAGGAAGTACCTTTGGGGGTGTGGAAACCAAATTTATTTTTTAAATAAAAAAACTGTTTGTGGACAGAATGGAATCTTGCAATGTATGTTTCTGATAGAAGTAGTATGTGTTAGATTAGAAAAATGTATAAACAGGGAAACTTCCATATACCTTTAAATGGAATAAGTCATGTATTCGGGCAATCCTACAGGCAGCCATCTTGGGCTGTCCCAAAAAAACAATATTTCATGATGGATGTATAAAATCTTTAAAAAATCAGCATACCAATTGATCATCCATACTCCAGCATACAATGTTCCAGTGCCCCTACCAAACCTACTATTGTAAAATTAACTACGATCTTGCTCTGAAAGCCAATAAAGAGAACTTTGGCCTAGTGAGGAATCATGCGTTTCTGGTCAACAATCAAAAGCTCTCCTGTATTGGCTATGTCCCTTATTCTTTCTATTGATGTGGACCTCTTACATTTCAACTATTTTAAGTAACTGTCTATATCTATCAAAGGTAAAAGCCGAAAATTGCCACAGCACACATATTGTAAACAGTTGTCACTAGGATGCTGAATGTTATAAGTGCTTCAATGAGCGCAGACCTTGCAGAACTGCTGAACATGTAGTGAGACCACTTACCACCTATCCTCCCGAACAGCACATTGCTTGAATCCTCTCTACATGGGATGAAGCATCCAAACAATCGGATACTGAGGTCAGAATTACAAATAGGCAAAGACTCCATGACAGCCTTACCATGTATACCATGTATACACACGTATACACCCACATTGTATTCAAAGATAATATAAAAGAATACAGCAGTACTCTGCTGTGAGTCGAATATTATTCATTGCATCATGTGAACAAGTACGATTTTCGGGCCAGCAACAAACCTTTTCAAAAGCTAAGTAATTTTAAACAACATAGCAAGCTATATATTAAATGAAATTTGGACTCAAATTAAGTACCAATAAAAATCTTGGCTAAAATTATTACGCAAATTTAACCACCTGAAGCATTATGGAGTTTAAGTGTTTGGATTGTGTATTTATAGTGAGTAAAAAAAACTAGGCTTTGCTGTTTGTTTATTTTACGTGCTGAAAACAATGTTAAAACATGGCACTGACCCTACGAGAGGTTGTGCCTTGTCACAATATATATTGTGAGTCATCGTGACATGTAGGTATTCTGCAAACATGTCAGCCATCGCTGTCATGGGTAAAATGAGCAATTTATCATTCTTTGAAAAGGGGATGGTCACTGGCTTTCGGGCCAAAGGTGGCAGCACATTTGTTAATTGTTTGCATGCATGCTGCTGTGGTTAAAGTGTACCGTGACTGGATAAAATGCACCATTGCGAATAAACGGCTGCCATTGATGTCAGAGGTGAGTGTCGGCTGTGAAGGTGTGTGAGGGTCAAACAACATGCTACAGATGAGCAACTTACCATCCAAACAAACTAGTGGGCTACCAGAAAATGTGTAAAAAATTACAGTACAGCGAAGGTGCTCCAAAGCAAACGGCTGGTCACTGCACCCATACTGACGAGGGTTTATTGTCAGAAACAGCTTCAATTTGCATGACAGTACCAACAGAATGATTTCAATTTGAATTCAAGGCAAGCCATTTAATATCACAGTGATTCAATTATATGCTCCAACCACAGATGCTGAAGAGGCTGGAGTTGTCCAGCACTATGAAGACATTCAACACGTCATAGATATAACACGAAGAAAAGATGTTACTATCATCATAGGAGATTGGAATGCTAATGTAGCAAACCAAAAGACACCTGGATCAACTGGCAAATTTGTCCTTTTAGTACAAAATGAAGCAGGTCAGAGATTAGTAGAATTTTGTCAAGATAATTCTCTGGTCGTAGCAAACACCCTCTAACAACAGCCTCCAAGACGACTCTACACATGGACATCACCAGATGGACAACATAGAAATCAGAATGACTATATACTTTGTAGCCAAAGACCTGGAGCAGACTGTGGCTCAGATCATGAACTTCTTATTGCAAAATTTAAAATTAAACTGAAGAAAAGAGGGAAAACCATCAGACTAAGTAGATACAAAATAAATAATATCCCTTGTGAATATGCAGTGGAAGTAAAGAATATATTTAAGGGACTAGACATGGAAGATAGAATGCCTGAAGAACTTTAGACCGAAGTTTGCAACATTATCCAGGAAACAGCAACACAGAATATCCCTAAAAGAAAGAAAAGTAAGAAGTCAAATTGGATGTCTGATGAGGCTTTGAAAGTAGCCCAGGAAAGAAGGAAAGCAAAAGGTAGTGGAGATAGGAAAAGATTTGTCCAACTGAATGCAGAATTCCAGAGGATAGCAAGAAGAGGCAAGGAGACATTCTACAATGAGCGATGTAAAGAGATTGAAGAAGATAACAGAATGGAAAAGTCAAGAGATCTCCTCAAGAAGATTGGGAAGCTACTAAGTAAGCAGCACTTTAAGCTCCCTAGGTTGTAATATTTGCCCCTAAAGAGTGTCCTTGCTCAGGCCCAAGGTCACATTTTTGTTCTCATAGTACAGCTTTTCATAAGCCCACCATGCATATTCCAGTCCATATCTACTAAAACATGCAGCTTTCCATAAGTCTTTTTACACATATAGGGCCCGTGGCACTTCAGCAACAAGCCCTCCATTACATATTGTGGCCCATAGCCAGTGACGTAGCTGGAGCTTTTCCCGTTTGCAGCCCCTGGTGCAAATATATATATATATATATACATATATATATATATATATATATATATATATATATATATATATATATATATATATATATGTATATATATATATATATATATATATATATTTATATATATATATATATATATATCCCCTTTGCTCTCCCTCATGCCACACTTTTCTCCATCTTCCCTTCTCTCCTTCTCTCCCTCTCTTCTCTTCCCCTTCTCTTCTGTATCTCTCCTTCTCTCTCTCCCGTCCCTTCTCTCTCTCATTCCTCCTTCTCTCTCCCCCTTCTTTCTCTCCCCTTCTCTCTCTCCCTCCCTTCTCTCTATCTCCCCCCCTCCCTTCACTCTCTCTCTCCCTCCCTTCACTCTCTATCCCATTCCATTCACTCTCTATCCCATTCCTTTCACTCTCTATGCCATTCCACATGAGGGGGACTCAACCCCAAACGAGATCTAACATATTTACAGATAAATGATTTGTAAAAAAAACAGGAACATTGTTACATTTTAAAGGATGTTCTTGTATTAAAAGAGTACAATTAGCTTCAAAGTCCAATTAGAAAAAAACTGTCTAATAAAGTACTAAATAGTACTAGAGTTCTTTTTTTAGCTTCAGTATTGCTGGAGGTTATCCACATTTCAAACCTAGAAGATAAAAGTGCAGAAAAGGGTAAGAAATATACATTGCAGCAATTTAAGGATATATCTAATATTTTAAATATAAAAACATACATGAACTTATATTAAATACAAATTAAAATACCTCAAGCATACTGGAGTCTAGATGTGTTTTTACTTTTTAATATAAGTGCATATACTGTATGTTTTTATATTTAATTACTCAGTTAAATTAGTACACTTATAAAGGTATTAAGGAACTTGCTGAGGACTAGAAAAAATAATAAAACTAGAAAAAATAAATTGTCTTTCTTAGGAGCATTTCTGACTGGCAAGACAATACATTCCAGAATCTTGGTGCAGCATACTTTAACGTGTAGGAGCCAAACGTATTTAAAGATATTCTTAGGGTGGTTAGATTAGAAAGGTCTCAGAGCACATGTTGCAACATAAGCAGAGAGGAACTTCTTTAGAAAGCTGGAAACTTCATCATAAAATGCTTTACATGTCAGCAGGACAACCTTGAAATATGTGTTATTTCACAGGGTGTCAGAGTAGGGCATGGAGGACAGGTGTTATGTGCAAGGAGTGAATTACTGTATATACACGAGTATAAGCCGAGTTTTTCAGCCCTTTTTTTAAGGCAAAAAAGGGCCCCCTCGGCTTATACTCGAGTAATTCTCCCCCCGTGTCTTTCTAACCCCCCCGTGTCTCTCTAACACCCCGTGTGTCTCTCTACCCCCCCGTGTCTCTTTCCCTCCCCCCTCCTCAACCTAAACCCCCCTCAACCCCCCCCTCCACCTAAACCCCCCTAAATACCTCCCCCCTCTCCCCTCACCCGGTATATGCTAATGACGCGGCGCGCATGTGACGTCACTCACATGCGCGCCGTCGCCGGGTCAAGGTGCGGAGGCCGGAGCACAAGCAGGTAAATGAGAGGAGAGGAGGGAGGTATTTAGGGGGGTTTAGGTGGAGGAGGGGGATTGAGGGGGGTTTAGGTTGAGGAGGGGGGTTGGGGTTGAGGGGGATTGAGGGGGAGGTTGAGGGGGGTTGAGGTTGAGGAGGTGGGTTGGGGTTGAGGGGGGTTGAGGTTGAGGAGGGGGGGTTGAGGGGGGTTGAGGTTGAGGATGGGGGTTGAGGGGGGTTGAGGTTGAGGATGGGGGTTGAGGATGAGGATGGGGGGTTGAGGAGGGGGTTGAGGATGAGGAGGGAGGTTGAGGAGGGAGTTGAGGTTGAGGTGGGAGTTGAGGATGAGGAGGGAGGTGGAGGATGAGGAGGGAGGTTGAGGATGAGGAGGGAGGTTAAGGATGAGGAGGGAGGTTGAGGAGTGGGGTTGAGGAGGGTGATAAGGGAGGGGGAAGAGACACAGGGAAGGGAGATGTTGGAAGAGACACAGGGAACGGAGAGGGGAGAAGAAACACAGGGAAGGGCGAGGGGAGAAGAGACACGGAGTGAGAGGGGGACACAGAGGGCACAAGAGGGACACAGGGGGTAGCACATTTCCCACCCTCTGCTTATACTCGAGTCATACCCAGTATTTTGTGGTAAAATGGGTGCCTCGGCTTATACTCGGGTCAGCTTATACTCAAGTACATACGGTAGTTTGATAATAACATTGCAACAGTATTCTACACCATCAGTAAGTGGTGTTGCTTTTAATCTAGACCAGTTGTTAAGAGACTAATGAATATACCAAAGTAGGAAGGGCTACATCTTGGGTATGTTCTTCAGATGAAAAAATGAGGATCTGACTACTAATGCTTTAGTGTCAGACCACACTCTAGAAAAAACCCTGAATTTATTCAGATTTCAACATATTTCACTGATTTATTTGGCCCATCCGATAGGGTCATCAGAAGTACTGCTGTCAATTACTGTTCATCCTCTCTCTTGAAGTTCTTCTAGACATCTATTAGACATTGTACATCTGCTTCAAAGCTGTGTGTCATTGGCACAAAAGTGGTAGTGCTTTCTAACGATCTCTACCAGAGGTGGTGTGTACACAGTAAACAGCACAAGAAATTAAACAGAATCTTGCAGAACTCCTCATGACAAGGGCATGGACTTAGAGGAGTATGCACCCGAAGAAACCTTTTGCGAATTAGCAGTAAGAAAATATTTAAACCAGAGTGCCACCCAGTCCACTGGAGTTCTTCAGTTTCTCAAATTTGTTTCCATGGTTCAGTGTGTCAAATATCACAGAATAGTCAATGACAATTGGAGCAGAACAATCATGTCTATCTCTTGCTCTCAGAAGGTCATTGAAAACATGATCCATAGTTGTTTCCGAGCTGTTTTCCTGGATTCTGAAATCAATATTTTATAAAGTAATTTTTTCAAGTTGATTTTGAGTTGCCTAGCACTTTTCTCAAAAATGAATATTTGAAACAGATTTGCCATGAAGATGTTTTTTTTAGCTATGGTCTGATAATTCCTCCCTTTAGCTGATCTGGAAAGATGCCACTGTGCAGTAAATAGTTGTTTTTGTAAATACTCAGCCAATCAGATCAGGATAGCATTAGACAAGACCAGATGTCACAGGATCAGCACTATCTGTCACCAAGTGTCAGCACTTTGTGTCTTATATCTGCATGAGCAAAGTCAGACCATAATTCAAAGAGAAAAAGCCAAATAAATATTCTGGTGCTTACCCAGACTGAACCACTAGACAAAGTGACCTTAGTAACCTAAAACTTAACGTTTATTGCAGACTATTATAATAAATCTTAAAAATACTTTTTTAAAAAGGGAACTTGTTGTGATCCCTATCTTAGACCACTCAAACAGAATGTATATACATTTAGCCCACTTACTGGAGAGATACTTGTCTCTCCTAGCTGATATCTCTGATTGCTGCACAATTAAACTCAGGTAGTATTGTACAGTAATTAAACTTTATATAGTTGCACAACTTCTACTCTCATATATTAATTGTAAGCTACATGACAGCAGCTCATATAATAGGGCTCCTAAAATTAAAATTTAGTATCTCTTTGAAGTGTGACTTTTGCATAATTCACTGTCCACAATTACATGCCTTAGCTTATGATCTTGATGAGAAATCAAATCATTTCACTTTGCATTGTGATTGGGATAGTTTGGCTTGCATAACCATTTCACAGTCCAAAATAACTGGCATGTTTTCTTCAGCCTTCCATCCCTCTGAATAAAATTCCTACTTTCTTGCAGGTGATGGTAGTTTTCATCCTTTCTTGCAGTTCCTGGTAGAGTTTTGGTGCATTCAAGACTCAACCCATCCTTAAGGATAGGGCATGGGGGGCATGCCAAACAGGCACAGCAAGCAGTCGCACACAGAAAGAGCTCCTCACTGAATTGGGGAAAAATCCAATAAATCTGGGGCAAAAACAACCTAATTAGCCCAAAAACATTACCTACACTCTAAGCTGGCCCCGCTGAACAAATTGATAGAAATATCGGTGAGGTATTGGCAATCAAGGTGACCACAAGGCTGCAGGCCTACCAGGCTCTGTACTACCCAGATTCCTACCAACCACATTGCCCTCAGCTACGCCCTGCCCTGAGAGGCCCCGAAACGGACACGCAAGGGGAATATTGATAACCTGGCAGACTCGCTCCCACATCCCACAAACGACTCACCAAGGGCTAAGTGGAACAGACGGAGCAAGAGCGAGGCGACGGGAGTGGATTGACGGACCTGGTGAGGAGACAGGGCATCCGGCGGAGGTGGTGCCTCTGGGACACGCAGCACTAAAATCCATTGAAGCTGGCCACTACCGGGGAGAAAATTGAGGTGCAGGCGGACATCTGGTCGTACCGAGAGGGCACAGCAAGGAGGGTGGGCGAGGTGATGCGAGCTGGGCTGAAGCGCAGTAGGGACCACAGGGAGCTGCCATCTTGGGGAGCAGTCCCAATCAGGGGATCCGGGCCTACTCTGCGTGGACGGGGTTGACACAGGACAAGGATAAATCCCAAGGGGAAAGAAAAGACATTTAACACCCAACCATGGAACCATGAACACGGATTGAGCCACCCAGAATAAAAAAAAAGGAGACCACAAGGAACCAAATACTGTGGCAACCCCTTGGCACTGCAGAACCAGAGGGCGCAAGCACAGTGACAAGACCATATACAAGGTGAGCCCTCAGCCCCAGCTATCCTAAACAACAGACTAAGGGCAGAAGCTGGGGGGGAAGATAAATTCCCAAACAGCAGGGAGACAAGGGGTGGACACAATGCCCCCACTCTAAAACAGCAACAACCCCCACTGGGGACCACACATACTATTACAAAGGTGACAGAAGTGTATAGCAGACCCCCATAAAACCACAAAACTGAACAGAACACAAAAGAAGGAATCTTACTTTCTACAATAAAATGACTGTGCTAAATACTCCATGATATTAATACATTAATACACTTTAATGGCTGGACTGCATGTTACCATTCTTAATGATACACTTAGCACTCTGGAACATAATACAAGCGATCAGTGGATTTCTTTAAGAACTGAGAGCTCCCTCGCCCAAAGCTGTGAAATTTAAAACATTCTAGATCAAGCATAATCAAGCTAGAAGGCTCATTACTACCACCCTGTGTCTAGCTACATTTACTACAAGCTCATTGCAACAACTAAGCTACACATAAGAACAACTGGGACCTCATTAAGCATATTCAAATTTAACGACTCACTGCTGCCACCCTGTGCCTAGATATGCTCACTAAAAAAATGGGAACAAGGAACACACATCATCTCTAACCCAACGAAACAGTGGACAGAAGTCTCCCACAACAACCGGACAAAGATACCTTATGTCTCCCGAGACAACGCCTCTCTGAACACCAAATTAAGGCGTCCTCCTATCTAGGACCCAGGTACCCAGGAGGAACCCACATGAAACTGCACTGGTACCATCATTGACATTGATTGAAAGAACTCTAACTGTAATATATTCGACTTTTGACCACTATAATTACCACCCACGAAAACAAGGATTAATGTTTTTGTTCCGCTATACTAGTAACTGATTATCACATGCTAGTTAAATCGTTGAAAACGTTTACTAAATGTAAATGATTGTTACATAGGTCTAGGGATATTTACTCTCTTCTGATTACTTACGGAACTACAGAAATTAATTCCTTGTCATCCCCCACAAGTTTACCATTAACCCCTCCTAACAGGGCACTTTTGGATGAATGGCTTATCCATTCATCCTCCCCAAAGACGCCAGGGCAATTGAATGGCATAGGAGTTTTTTTTTTTGAAATATGTTTTATATACCAAGGGCCCTATTAAATTATCCCTCGTAGTTCTCTCGGTGCTCGCAAAAGGCAGTTTTTCTGCTGTTTGCGAGTACCGAATCTCTCGCAGCCTGCTTTGCGATATGACTACGAAAAAATGGCCGAGAATAGGCTCAGAGAGAGCTACGTAGTCACACGCAGCCTTAAATCTACTCATGATTATCGCATATCGTAAGAAACCCTACGGGCACAAAAAGTGCCCGCAAGGGATCCTAAAGCCTCTACGTGCTGCCTCGGAGCAGCCCGAGACAGCAGTGTGAGGCTCCCCCCTGCACCCTATACACATCCCCATGCTGCAGGGGTTCCTATCGGGACCCCTGCAGCACCCCCACATTAACCCCTTGTAGCGGGGGTCCCCGATCGGCACTGATCAGGCCCCCACTGCATTTAAAAGTTTTAAATTCCCTGCCACGGCTCCTTAAAGGGGCCGCGGCACACTATTACCCAATCCCGGCCGCGGCACCTACAATTAACCCCCCTCTATGCTGGGGGTCCCCATCGGGATCCCTGAAGTGTCCCCACAGAAATCCATTGCAAGGGGGTCCCCGATCTGCATAGATCAGGCCCCCCGCTGCATTTAAAAGTTTTAAATTCCCTGCCGTGGCTCCTTAAAGGGCCGCGGCACACTATTACCAAATCCTGGCCGCGGCACCTACAATTAACCCCCCTCTATGCTGGGGGTCCCCATCGAGACCCCCAAAGAGTACCCACATAAACCCCTTGCTGCAGGGGTCCATAGGGACCCCCACAGCCCCCCCACATTAACCCCCTGCAGCAGGGGTCAACCGATCGGCACCGATCGTGACCCTGCTACATTTGAATTTTAAATTTCCCGCCTCACGGGTCCTTAAAGGACCGTAAAGGTCCTGAAAGGACTTGCACTAAAAATATTAACCCCAGGCAACTATAATTAACCCTATAACTCATGGAGGTCAATACAGACCCCCATAAGGCTTTAATTAACCCTATAACTCATGGTGGCCAATACAGACCCCCATAAGCACTTAAATAACCCCGTCACTCATGAAGGTCAATACAGACCCCCATAAGGCCTTAATTAACCCTATAACTCATGGTGGTCAATACAGACCGCCATAAGGCCTTAATTAAGCCCGTCACTCATGGTGGTCAATACAGACCCCCATAAGGCCTTAATTAACCCTATAACTCATGGTGGTCAATACAGACCCCATAAGGCCTTAATTAACCCTATAACTCATGGTGGTCAATACAGACCCCCATAAGGCCTTAAGTAACCCTATAACTCATGAAGGTCAATACAGACCCCCATAAGGCCTTAATAAACCCTATTAATCATGGTGGTCAATACAGACCCCCATACGGCCTTAATTAACCCTATAACTGATGGTGGTCAATACAGACCCCCATAAGGCCTTAATTAATCCTATAACTCATGAAGGTCAAAACAGACCCCCATAAGGCCTTAATAAACCCTATAAATCATGGTGGTCAATACAGACCCCCATATGGCCTTAATTAACCCCATCACTCATGGTGGTCAATACAGACCCCCATAAGGCCTTAATTAACCCCGTCACTCATGAAGGTCAATACAGACCCCCATAAGGTCTTAATTAACCCCGTCACTCATGGTTGTCAATACAGACCCCCATAAGGCCTTAATTAACCCAGTCACTCATGAAGGTCAATACAGACCCCCATAAGCACTTAATTAACCCTGTTACTTATGAAGGTCAATACAGACCCCCATAAGCCTCTATTTAACCCCATCAGTCCCATAAGGGTATATTATGACCATTATGGGCCTGTTACAACCCAACATTAACCACATAAGTGCCATGACGGTCCTCAAGGACCATCATGACACTAACTACAAACACTACACTATAACCCCCAATAAACCATTAAATCTAAACTAACACCCCTCTACACTAATTTATTAACACTTACACTACCTACACTACCTACAAAAAAAAATTACAGTACAGAAAAAAAACCTACAGTACAGAAAAAAACAAATACATTACAACCCCCCCCCCCACTACAGAAAATAAAAAAATTACACACCTGAAAAGGAAAGACAGATATACACAATACAATACATACATACATATAATACATTACATACATTACATATATTACATACAATACATTACATTACATATATATTACATATAATATATTACATATAATACATTACATACATTACATTACATTACATATATTACATATAATATATTACATATAATACATTAAATACAATACATTACATACATTACATATAATATATTACATATATTATATTACATACAAATACAAATCAAATACCCCCTATCTATCTAACATACAATCTATTTAATATAAAATAAATCCTAACTATATCAAATACATCCCCCTATCTATCTAATATACAATAAATCCTAACTACATACACAGACCCTTATTCTAAGCTAAAATAAAATAATTACAGTCCTAACTACATACACAGACCCTAATGCTAAGCTAAAATAAAATAATTACAGTCCTAACTACACAGACCCTAATTCTAAGCTAAAATAAAATAATTATGACCACTTACCTTTAAGATGTTGCTTCAGATCACTAACCTAGGGGTAAAAAAAAACAAAATAATTAGTACAAAACATTAACATGAAATAAATAAACATTATATACATTCTAAATATTGTACTCACCTTTCCAGCATGTCCCGTCATTGTTCAGCTCTTCCGGCGCGGCCCTGTTAAAAAAACACAATACATTAATACATTAATACAATATACAAACAAGAAATAAAATAAACATATAAACATCTAAATATACATTTAACTTACCTTCCCGCGATGTCCCCGGCCTCCTCCCCTTCAGCCCCGGCTGGGCCCCGGAACCATCCAACATTAACCACTTATGTGGTTAATGTTGGGTTGTAACAGGCACATAATGGTTATAATATACCCTTATGGGACTGATGGGGTTAAATAGAGGTTTATGGGGGTCTGTATTGACCTTCATGAGTGACGGGGTTAATTAAGTGCTTATGGGGGTCTGTATTGACCACCATGAGTTATAGGGTTAATTAAGGCCTTATGGGGGTCTGTATTGACCACCATGAGTGACGGGGTTAATTTTTTCCATAGACAATTATTCGTCTCTTAGTGTGCTTTTTCATATTAAAGAAACTTAATTTAAGTGGATTTTAAGTGGATATCTAATTGGCAATTGTTCGCTTTCTCTTATAACATTCCTTTATTATGCATCATTTACTTCTATTTTACAGATCAACTAACAACATGCAGTGCTTAAAGCACTGGCATGTTAAACATATGTAAGAGGATATTATCTTTACTTATTACATGCAAATTTCCACTTGTATTTTTTCATTGGTTCTTAGTGTTTGGAAACAGTATCCAACATTTAGTTTATTCTCAATATCTAAGAAGGAATTGCTTCATCTGCATTTTGGCTTGTTGAAGTAATAATTTTTAGATATACAGTGTACCCGTAATACTCAATTACCTCAGAACTTGACGAAGCGAGGGGCCGCATTTGTGGAGGTGGAGGCTCTACGGTGCCCCACAAGCGGTTACAAACGCCCACAGAAGCGGGACTTTGAAAAAAAACACCAAACACGCAATGACTAACTACGGACTTACACAGAAAAATACGAGCCACGGGACTTAGAAAAAAAAATGCGGACTTAAGCAAAAAAAATAAAATACGACCCGCGGGCCTTAGAAAAAGTCTATTACAGACGAGCAAAAATACGACCTTAACGGACCACCGGAGCACAGCGGAAAACATTAAAAAAACACCAAAATACACACAAAACTAAAATAAAAACCTTACCCACAGCAAGGGGAGACACCCAGGAAATCTGGAAGGCAGTTTAAACCTTGATTTTAGTCAAATTTACAACATTTAGACACTCGAAAATCCCTTAAGCGAGAGAAAAAATTGCCGCCGGAAAAAACAAAAAAAGGCTACACGGCTCCTAAAGCCGCAAAACACCGCCAAGCACATGCGACTTTTACAAAAACCTGTACGACCTACAACATACACTATTAGCAAGGACGCTAAATCATACAAACCCGACTACACATTCGCCATTTTACAACACTAACTTACAGAATGCGGAAGTACCCAGCTACACAAACGGCTTCCCCTCGCGTATGCAGCCTATTTACACTACACACTGCACACATTGCTGACACTTATACCTCAGCTCAACAACACTGCAAATCTACATTATATGCTGCAGGAACATCAAAACAGATTGTTAGCTCTTCAGCACATTCCTTGCTGCATATATTAATTACAAATAGGTAAAGTATATTATTTTATTATTTCATTAATTAATTAATTAGCATCACAAAAAAAATATACACAATACAAAAAACAAAAAAACACCATAGTATCGCAAACAACCACAAAGACCTTCACCGTGCGCCTCACAAGGAGCGCCAACGGTGCTCATAGGACACAAACTACACCAGGGGAGAGCCTTGCAATAAGCGCCAAAAGGAGATCAGAGCGGACCTTACAATAAGCCGAAGGTGCTCATTGCGAGGCATGCGATGAGTACCAAAGGTGCTCAGCGCGAGGCTCCCAATGAGCCCCGAAGGATCTCAGACCACCAAAACACTTACTCTCTGTGGCAAACAGCATTACCTGCCTTACAATTTTATTGCCGACATTTTTTGATGGGCAAATGGCTAGTTAAATATATCAGTATGCAAAAACAAACTATATTCATTAATGTAAATAGAGAGATTTCAAGTATACCCAAAAAAGATCCAAAATTAATGCTGTGAGCTCAAGTATCAAAGCGTAGTGAGTGCTCCTCTCTGTTCCTGACATACTGAAAATGTGGAGACTAATGCACAATTTACATAGAGTATCATAATACACTAATGCGCCATAAGTGCACTCAAGTTGCATATCCAAATGTCATTGTTATGTGACTGGGTAGGTAAATTCATGCAAGTGTGAAGGATGCTATTGCAACATAATACAAATATTTGGACTGCATAACAAACACACCCAGCTCACTTGTCTATATAAAAATTTAGGGTTAATTACAATACTTCCTTGAAAAGATTTATACCTATGCCAGACACTCTTAAATTGCTTTACTATATTGTTTTCTGTTAGAAGGATATTTCACTCCTCTACTATAGTTCATATATAATGCAGTAGTATTCTTGCAAATTACAGTTTTCCAACAATAAAGCCATGGAGCCTCATTCAATTGCGAGTTGGCCAATTGAATAGGGCTCTATATAAGCACATAACATATTTTTTATACAGAACTTTTTAGTTACTGAACTTCTATCCAAAATCAAGGTCTTCACTAACTAAAAACTTCGGTCAAAAAATATGTTATGTGCTTATATAGAGCCCTCTTCAATTGCAAAATTGCAATTGAATGAGGACCATGGTGTCTTGTATTTTGTGAATTATCTGAATTTAAATTTGCAAAAGTTTTTTCTTCATTTTTTCCAAGATTAATGTAATCCTGTCAATGACCTCTTAAAATATGCAATTAGAACTGGAGCGAGCATGCTTTTTGTCTCCCCCCACCCTCCTTCCAATATATAAAAATAGCAGCCCTGACTGTACCAAACTCTATCCCTCTAACTCCAAAAAGCTTTGGGATCATGCCTTCCAGTCGGAATCCTTCCCCTTTATAATGTTCTTTGTCTCTCTGTTCTTTCTTCTTATTTCCTCTTTCTATCCCTATTTTATTTTCTGTCCTTATCTCTTCTTGTGTTCCTAACCTCCCTACAGCATCACTCACTGGAGCACTTATAGAGTCTCTAGGATATCCCCATTCACACATATCTAGTCACTCAGTGGGTTTATTTCCCTTGTATGTACATTGTACATTATATTGACCAACTGATCCACATTCATTTTTTTTAATGATAGTTAAAGTTATTATCAACATAATGCTTGGGGCATTCACTCAATCTTCTCTATTATTCTATGTTGATATGTTCCAAATTGTGTCAATAGTTTTCATGTTTTATGTTTTTACCAATATGTCACCTAATTATACCTAAACAAAAAACTGAAATATGTAAACAAACATAAACTGCATTATAAGTTCAACTATTACAATAAAATTAAATTGTAAACAAATAGGGAGCTAACAATTTAACTCAACTTTAAGTTCAATTAATTATTGAAAGAATTTCAGGGAGTAAATATAGATAGTATAATTGCATCTGCTTTATATAAAAAATCGCTATGTAATTAAATCAGAATAAATGATAAGCATACTGCATTACATTTCTATATGTGGCCCAGTAGTTAATTTGCCATTGGGTGGGCATCTAAGCAAAATGAGAAGAGGTCCCCAAGCTATAAAACTTACTACCCTACCAATATAGCAATTACAGTAGCATAAAGCCCATCTATATAAATATATACAGTATTGATTTACATACTATACTTAAATATACATATTTTTATTATTTTCAATATGGCCCACTAGATCAGTGGGTTATAAAAACATGACCCCCATACTCATTTATTCTTTTGAATTTTCCATAATAACAAAAATGTGATCAAAGCCAGGCTTTCTCATAGTTAATACTTTAATCATGAAGGCTATTTGTATTTCTAAACATAGATGAATGGCATTTTTTCCAAAGCACTAAATCCAAAAGTAAATATTCAAACACCTTCATCTGTAAAATTATAAGGCTAATGCTAAAGTTAAATGCAGGATTTTTCCCAGAATTTTTTACCACCTGAGGCATGAAGGACTAGCTGGGTGGCGTGAAGGTTTAGCCAGGTAGGTATACACTTTTACCATGTATTTTTGTATGTCTAATTAGGTGGGTGGAGCACCCACCTAAATCGAGCTGGAAAGAACACTGAAGTGGAATAGCATTTCAGTGGAAGTGATAGAAGGTAAGTTGCAAACTCTGAGACCGATTCAATTGAGCTTTTGCATGTTACTGTAACCTGTAAGTGAGGTCGCAAGTTAATTTGCTATTCAATTGGCTCCAAATGGGTTACTAGTTATGGCCTTAAAAACTTTGCAATGGTTAAACCAGTAAGTAATTTACATCCTCCCGAAAGTCTTTGATCTTTCACTTTCTCAAAAGTTACAATGGCTAAAATCGCAAATGGCTATTTAATTGCTTCAATTCCCCAAGCCCGCAAATGTTTTCACACCTGTAAATGGCAAAAGAAGAAGTACATCCTACAAGTGCTAGAGAGGACCCGCAAAGGGGTTAAACACCAATTTGTTGTACTGTAAATGAAAAAAGAATACTACACTGTAAATAACGGGGAAAGTGATGAAAGGCATTAGAATTAATTTAACAACAGATTCAAGCTCGCAAATCGGCAGGAAATAAAATTTATTTTTATGTTTATTTTTGGGGTTACATCGATCTCGGGTATCAATGAGTTAATACATATCAGACTACCCATATGGACTAGAACAGTATTGGCATTCATTTTCATAAGCGAGGGAAGCAGTTCTGGCCGGAATTTGCAGAGGTGGAGGCCACAACGTCGGCTGCAATGAGCCGAAGGCTCATTGAGGGCCCACATTTGCGGAGGTGGAGGCTCTATGCCGCCTCACTCCCGGGACAAAAAAAACCCGAAAAATTGCGACTATGCAAAAAACAAAACACGCAGCAGGACTTAGAGAAAAAAAATACGACCCGTGGTACTAATGCGTAAAGAGGAAATACGGACTTACACAAAAGAAAATACGACCCGCGGGACTTAGAAAAAAACAAACAATACGAGGTCACAAAAATACGAACGAGGGTTAACGACCCCGAAGCGCAGAAAACACTGACAAGGACGTACAACTTTTAATTACAACCCACGGAACTTAGAAAAAAAAATACAAGGTCGCAAAAATACAAATTTAACGGCTGAAATGCGTACATTCAAAAACAACAAAAACAATACAAAAAAAAAAAAAAAACACAAGAGAGCATGGGGGCACAGCCATAACATCTGCCAGTAAGGTTGCACGCTAATTAAAGTAAAATGTAACGAGCTTATAAAATTGAAAATCATCTAAGCGAGGAAAAAAATGGCAGACAAAAGAATGAAAACGAGGCTACACGACCGCCATGCACGGATGACTTTTGCCAGGGACGTACGAGGTACAAAAATACACACGTAGGAAGCACGGAAAATGCTCGCGACCCGCATAGCACATACACAAATGACGCCATTTTACTACAATAACACATTACCAATCTAAAATGGTGCTTTACAGAACTAAACCAACGGATTGCCTTCTCGCACGCAGCATATTTCTAATGCACAGTTGGGACATTGATGACACTTTCTACACACTTTCTCCTCTAATTATAGAAAAAAATTGACATATATATCTGTCTTTGTCATGAGAACCGAAGGCGCTCATAGGACCAATAGTAAACAAGAGGAGAGGCCCGCTATTAGCGCCGAAGGCACTGATTGCGAGCCACGCGATTAGCGCTGTAGGCGCTCAGCGCGAGGCTCGCAATGAATGGCGAAGGTCCTCAGAGTAGAAAAAGCTTTACATTGTGTGTCAAACAGCAATGCCATTGCTTAAAATTTTTTTGCAAGTCGCTAGTTATATATAAAACACAAAGGTGCATACACACACAAACCCATACAGTACATATATATATATATATATATATATATATATATATATATATATATATATATATATATAATCCAACCTTGGCTTTGCATAAAAGCTGTGTAATGCAGCGGGAATAAGCTTAAGGAAGCCATGTTTAAAATGGGTTATGGATTGAAGAGCAAGGCATTTGCGGGCACATTTGCATGTCCTAGCTCAGCTTCCCAGAATGCAGTGTAATAACTGTATTTCTTGGAATTCTGAGCTGAAAACAGGATTTTGAACTTATTTTAGACATTCAAATGTGAACACAAATGTACTATTTATTTACATAGTTACATAGTTACATAGTTACAAGTAATTAAGGTTGAAAAAAGACTTTCAGTCCATCAAGTTCAACCTTTTAAGATCTCCTCTGATCTGCAATATGCGGATTAGTTATTAATTAATTAGTTGATAATTAATTATTAATAGTATAGTATTTGAGGTTGTATATAGAGTTAGTACATCAAGTTCAACCTTAGTAGATCTCTCTTGATCTTTTTAATATGTGGACTATTTGTTATTAATTGTTAATTGATCCAGAGGAAGGCAAACAGAAAAAAAAAACATTACAATTTTGCCAGTAGTTCCATAAGGGGAAAAAAATCCTTCCTGACCCCAGAAACTGGTGATCAAATTTCTCCCTGGATGAATATTCCTTTGCTAGTTATTTAGGATAACCTTGAATGCTCTCTTTATTCAAAAATATATCTAACCCCTTTTTTAAGTTATCTATCGAATTCGCTGTCACTACCTCCTTTGGTAGAGAATTCCACAGTTTAATCACCCTAACTGGGAAGAACCCTTTTCTTTGTTTAAGGTGAAATCTTTTTTCCTCTAACCTCAAAGGATGTCCTCTTGTCAGTTGAAAATCTCTTGCTATAAAAAGTTCACTTGACAAAGCCTTATTGACCCTGGATCTATTTAAATAACGTAATCATATCCCCTCGTAAACGCCTTTTTTCAATAGAAAATAGGTTTAATTTGGTTAGTCTTTCTTCATAACTTAGCCCCTCAATTCCCCTTATTAGTTTTGTTGCCCTTCTCTGTACCTTTTCCAGCTCTAAAATGTCCTTTTTATGAAGTGGTGCCCAAAATTGTACTGCATATTCCAAATGAGGGCATACTAGGGATTTGTATAATGGTAGAATTATATTTGCTTCCCTTGCTTCTATACCCTTCTTAATACATGCTAATATTTTACTTGCCTTTGGAGCTGCTGCTTGGCATTTAACACTGCTACCTTGGTGGTTGTCCACTAGTACTCCCCAATCCATTTCAATATCTGATACCCCCAGATTTGCTCCATTAAGATTATAAATTGCAAGGCTATTTTTCCTTCCCAAATGCATAACCTTACATTTATTTGTATTAAATCTCATCTGCCATTTAGCCACCCATTTCTCTAATTTATGCAAATCCCTCTGTAGGGAAAGTACATCATTATCTGATTTAATTACCTTGCACAACTTAGTGTCATCAGCAAAAATGGAGACACTACTTTCGAGTCCTACTTCTACGTCATTAATAAATATGTTAAAAAGGAGAGGACCTAATACTGAACCTCGAGGAACCCCACTTACCACATTAGTCCTATTGGAGTATGTTCCATTTACAACAACCATTTGCTTCCTGTCTGTTAGCCGTCTCTCGATCCATGAGCAGATATTTACTGCAATTCCTGTATGCCTTAGTTTGATCAAAAGTCTCCCATGAGGCACTGTATCAAAAGCCTTAGCAAAATCCAAAAAGACTACATCCACTGAGTTGCCCTGATCCAAGTTCCTACTGTTTTGTTAACAATTATTTTCTCCAATCTCTTTTGAATTTTTTCCTGCGTTAACCAATTATTTCGTGATGGTATTGCAGCCCCAAGTTGTTGCCGTGTCCCAACCACTGGTACCTCCCTTTTGTATACCAACGAAAATAACCTATTTAGCTCATCTGCCTTTTCCTGGTCACTAATTATCAGATGGCCTGTGTCACATTGTAATGTTCCTATAGCTTCCTTCCTCGCCTTCTTCCCATTAATATATTTAAAAAATGTTTTAGGGTTAGTCTTGCTTTCCTTTGCAACTGACTTCTCATTTTCTATTTTAGCCAGTCTAATAGCCCTTTTGCAAGGCTTGCTGATTTCCTTATAGTCACATAAAGCTGCCCCTGTTCCCTCCTTCTTGTATAATTTAAATGCATGTTTCTTTTTCCTTATGATGATGTTTAAGTCATTGTTAAGCCACATGGGATGTAATTTACTCCTATTCATTATATTTCCACATTGTACATGCCGATGAGTATGTTTATTTAGTAAGGATTTGAATGTTGTCCATTTATTTTCAAAATTTTACCCTGTAAGTTCTTTGACACAGTCTATATGTAGTATTGCTGAGCTTAGCCCATTAAAGTTAGCCCTTTAAAAAATTAGAGTTTTTGTTGGCCCCTTACAACTTAGTTTTTTGTATTCAATCTTAAATGACACTGTGTTGTGATCACTGTTCCCCAAGGGTTCCCCTATTTTAACATTTGATATTATATCAATATTACTTGTGATGACTAAATCCAAGATGGCCCCATTTCTAGTAGGTTCTTGTATTACCTGGGCCAGATAATGATCCCTGAGTGTACTCAAGAATCTGCTCCCCTTAGCTCAGCTGCTGGTCTCATTTATCCCGTTTATTTCAGGGTAATTAAAGTTTCCCATTATTAGAACATGCCCATGCTTTTCCAATCTGTAACAATAATTGTATTTCCTCACTTTCAATTATATTTGGGGGTTTATAGCATACTCCCACCATTATGCATTTAGAATTAGCTCCTCCACTATTTAGCTCAACCCACAAAGATTCGATGTTGCCATTAGTTCCAGCATAAATATCTTCTCTGACTATAGGCTTAAATTCAGGCTTAACATAAAGACAGATCCCTCCTCCTCTTTTACCATTTCCCCTATCTTTCCTAAACAGGTTATAACCATTCAGATTAACAGTCCAGTCCTGAGATTCATCCCACTATGTCTAGGTAATGCCTATTAAGCCCCATTTTTCTTGTACTGCTAATAATTCTAGCTCACCCATTTTCCCAGACAAACGTCTTGCATTGGCAAGCATACACTTTATGTTGCTATGGCTCTGCTGTTGTGAAGTGCTTGTCACTGTATTTGAGGCCCCTGTTAATACCTCTACTACTATACAGTGGAGAGATTCTATCACTCTTTGGCCCACCATATATTAAATTATTGTGAACTACCTACTAATAAGGTCCACAACACAAGCTGGGCTCCTGCCCCACGCTGATTATAGGCATTAACCTAGAAAAAGCTGTATGTGGATATGATTCCCAGCTTGTGTATAATCCAACCTTGGCTTTGCAAAAAAACTGTGTAATGCAGCAGGCATAAGCTAAAAAAGGTTTATGTCTTGAAGAGTGAGGCATTTGTGGGCACATTTGCATGTCCCTGCTCAGCTTTGCAGAATGCAATGTAATAACTATTTCTCGGAATTCAGAGCTGGAAACAGTTTTTTTAACTTGTTTTAGACATTCAAATGTGATACATATATTGAGATGTGCACATTAATACAGTATATACAAACATACATAGGCATACACACAGATTATATATATACATACTGACACTGAAAGATGTGGGATATTTCTGTTAAATTGGTCTTTTTATTATTTATTAATAAATATAGATTGCAAAGATGAGAAAATCATTGGCCACAACAAACAACAGTGACAACTAACGCACTATTTGCCATTTATTTCCCAGGTTACCTACCTAGGAGTAGATTAAAACAAAAACTCTAAAAGCAGTATAAACCCATTATCGTGGGACGGCATAGGCTTGCATATCAATAAACTAGCAAGGTGACTCAATTATCCATTCTCATTAGTTGGATATAACAGAACTGCCTCTGAGAGAACCAGGGGCGCAAATACACAAAAATGCCATGAATAACCAAGCCTACAACAAAGACCCTACATTAAAGCCTAACGGTTCATTTCACAGCTTCAGCAGCTTTGGGTGGTCTAATAGAGATGAAAAGTGCTGATTCATGGGTTTAAATAACCCATCAGTGATGATATCAGTTGTTTCTGATTGGCCTGATTGGTACATTTGCTGGGATTGGCTAGCAAAGGAGGGGGTAGAGCCACAAACAAAATGAGCACAGAGGGGAAGTGATCCAAAGTTGATACAAATAAACAAAAAGAGAAGGTAGAGTCATCTATAGGATGGAGGGTGTAAGGTTCATTCATCCATCCTTCACACTTCACTCAAATAATGAACAGAGAGAGGAAGTGATGTCACACTAATCCAAGGTTCAGTCTTTCCATTTTAAATTTGCCATATTTGAGATGTATATCAAATCCACTTTGGAAAAATAAAACACTGACTTAAACAGAGAGAAATGATCTTCTTTGTTAGTATTGATGTCCAATTAGTCAGTTAAGCGAGCTATGCATGTGATGGCTGCATGTTTCAAATCTAAATATCAAATCTAAATAAAAGCAAATTCCACTTATGCATGTGTATTTGATTCAACCTATGTCTTGTACATTAACCGTTGGGTATTTTAATGAATTATTTGCATATTCCACTTTTGCATGTGTATTCGATTCAACCTATGTCTTGGACATTAACCGTTGAGTATATTAATGAATTACTTGTGTAAATAGTATATTCAATGATATAAGTCTTATTTTCTATGCATTGTCATATAAGTACCAGTACAGTATGTCACCAAATCAGAAAACAAAATTAACATCCATCAGATATTTATGTGATATGTAAATAACATTGACAAGTGTAATATATGTCTGGATCTCCTAGACATTCTTCACATTTGAATCAATAAAAATCCTTTAAAATGTGTGAATCATGATGGGTCACCAAAGGCTCCATAAACACAAGACTCATAAATTCAGCTAGTTGTGACTGAAGTGCTTTAATGAGTTAAAAAATTATTATAGATAAAAATGCTGAAAAATGAATATATGTGAATGGCTCTAAAGCCAATACATCCATAGATTGGAAGTGAATATGCGTGAACAAACTCAGTGTTAAAATAAATAAAATATTACGTTTCAAACCTAGTAATATGAATGTGTGAGGTGTCATGTTGAGATATTGTATCTAAAGTAACCAAACTTTAAACCTGTAATTTATACTTTATAATAAGTATCAATGTGTAATAAAGACGTCAAAACTACCTAAGTGTGCAAAACATAAGTGAAGCCCTGAGTGATCAATGTGAATCATCGTGATGGAAACTAATGATGCTATTGAAGAATGAACTATGAGTAACAGAAATAGATAAATAGCTAAACAATGAAGGCGTACAGTATATGACTAAATATGGCTCACACTAAAATGGACAAGTGTCCACCAATAAAACCTGGTCAATCAGACCTACATATTAAATAGATGGTAAGTAAGAAAAAACTTTGTGCGACCTTTTTTTATAGAGGATGAAGATAGTTAATCCATTGATTTTTTCTAAAAAAAGAGACATCTTACAGTATCACTTCTGTAAGGTCCCCACTGAATATTGTCTATGACACACACACTATGCTGAACTGAATGTCAGTAGATGAACAGCTGAACAGTATTGTCACATATAGTAATGACTATGGTGATGGCTCATATTATGATGGGTGATGGACAATGTCTACCAACAATAACTGGTCCATTAGGCCTACATATTAAATAAATGCTGAGTTGGAAAAACCTTTATTAAGGCCATTGGGGCTTTGGGATTGTAAGTAATAGATCCATTTACTCTCTTTCTGCAAAAGGCTTCTGTCAGTATCACCTCTGCGAGGTCCTAACTGGACACTGTCTGACACATACTTGCAGACTATCTATTTGTTTATAATGAAATAGTCTGAAATGTCTGGATACTGGATACTTTCATTAGCACATTTGTGTGGGAGTGGGACAGTTTGAAATTATATAGATTGACAATAATCATACTATCTTTTGTCTGTTCCTTTGTCTCATCTGTTTGATCAGGATTGGAACACTGAGATATAGTTTGATGATTATTCAAATATCTAGTAGTCTGATTTTTAGAGATAGCAGGGGTAGGTGACTGTTTGGCAGACTGGTCTCGATGTAACAAAAATGTATTACTAGAAGCTCCTATATCAACTTTTTCCTTTTGAGAGGTTATACCACTTTCTAGGATTGTGTTTGTAGGGCCTGAGTTCCAGTTGAGTTTTATATCACTCATTCCTACCCTTATATGTTCTGTAGAGTGCACTAGTAGAAATGACCTCTCCTGGCACTTCCCACATTGTGCGTGTTTGTTTTTTCAATTCTTTATTTAGTATTTTAAACTTAGTTGTAGTATTCATATCCATATGCACAGCACTATTTAGTGCCTCAATTTTAAATGTTGCCTCAGCTTCTAATTGTAGTTTATTAACCCAGATATCTCTAGCAGCAGTAGCCATAATTAGACGCAATAGGGACAGTTTAAAGATAAAGGGGAATCGGATTAAACCAATATATTAACACCCAATTGGATTTCAACACAATCTAGAGGACAGTTAAACTTTATTGACTCAAAAAGCGCAGTATTAAGAACCATAAAAACCCAGGTGACCTGATACACAATACTATAAGAGAACAATATTTGGAGTTAAATGATATGTGGTACAGTACACACTTTGCAATTTCTTGTAATAATAGGGCCTCTCAATGTAGAGATATATATCAATTATTAAACAACGGAGAAGAGCCCTTAATCCAGCATGATAACAAAGGTCAGTCGTAGTAGTTTATAGCTAACAGTAATAGATGATGAGAGAGAACCCTTTGATCATCACAGATCCTCCTACCTGAGGGTAAACCTATGTTAATTCCCCATTTCGGACACACACCGGACATGGCACACACACAGCACATGGCACACACTGAGCACATACAGAAAAACAGCACACACAAACAGGCACACACACAGCACACACAGATCATATGTACAGACAGCACATGGGACACACTGAGCACATGCACACAGGCTCCTTTCTGGGTTGTTCTCTCACACAGAGCTTTCCCTGTGCCTTTGCTCTGCTTGTGGGAGGGACAGAGGCTGCACTGCTCATTGGTCACAGGGGATGATTGCCAGGGAAGGTGTACATGTACATATTCATATGCAAAAACAAACTGAAAGAAAAAAAAACTAAGTTTTTAGATTGTAGTCAGAATGCTCTGTTACATGCAAAAGGAACACACATTGTTTATATTTTTTTACTTCTGGTTACAAAATGAAAATTAAACAGTTTAAAAAAAAAGTCTAGATGAAGAAATATTGCTGGATTGCATGCATGATGATGATAATATTGATGATTATAATATTCCGTTAATAAGCAGCTCTGCATGATTTAGCTTAATACATGCTCTTACTCAACTCTACTTTTTAAAAGAGAGACATAATTACGTTATTGTACCAATGTATTGTGTATTTTGGGGCTTCTTCTGTGGTATGTATATAACTTTTCTCAGTGGTCTCCTTTATGTTTTCCACACACTAACATGCAGAAACGTGTTAGATAGCCCTTAAACAAGCCAGAAATGTAATTACAATACATTGTTAGCCATATCTCTAACCAATAAGTTTTTTTTATAGAATAGCTGAAATAAATCTAAATGTATAATATTTCTATCACTACAAAAAAAAAAAAAAAAACTTTTGTGTCCTGTTTGGTTTAATATTGTGCTCATAACCTACTATAAAACCTGCACAAAAATAGCATTTCTGCTTTATTTAAGAACAGTTCACTTTGTAAGAATAATTATTGTTTAATGTTATATCATGTTCCAAATTGGGCACTGATAAGTCCAATTAGTTTTCTGCACTTCACTATGTAGAGCATTACTGACCTCTAAACATGCTCAATATCAAGATCATATGTTTTCTTTAAAATAAGTTAAAATAATATAAAGAAGATTGAAATTGGTATGTACCCTTACTAACTTAAAACTGGGTACTAAAGCCCATTTGAACATATGTTAATGCATATTTAACAGTTGTATTCGTTCTTTTGTTGATATATTCTTCTTCCTCATTTTAGGGTACCAAAGAAGAGTAATATTGATGCTCTCTTATCCTACGCACATTTGTGCTTAAAGTTCTTTTATGAGGAAAATGTTACCTATTTTTGTTGATTATTTACATGTTTTGTTTGATTTAGCCCTCTCCATTCTCTCTGCAGATATCCCTTCTTAAAAACACAGCCTCCTATCCCCTTTGGGATGTTGTTGTCGGGGCTCCGGGCCTCTCCCTGGCTTAGAAAACGTTTCCTTCTTCAGAAGGGAATGTGCTACAGACCATTAATGATTACATTTTCCTCACACACAATGTCAAAGGGTTTAATTCCCCCTTCAAAAAATGCAAATAATTTATATCTTTCAAACCATTAAACTACTCAGTGGTTTTCCTGCAGGAAGCTCGCTTTGCAGATAATAAAATAACAAAATTCATGCATGGACAATATCCTAATTTCTATTAGTCACATTAAATTGGGGCTATGTTTTAAAACGTAGCCCATAGCTAACATCATAGGGCTAGTTGCATGTTAAGAAGCCCCGTAGCGCAGATAACTTGAGGGTTAGCTGTGAAAAAAGCCTACATTGAACTTTGCAGCCGTCAAGCCTGTAACCGCTATGTCTTCAATTTAGCTATTAAATTGCAATGAGTCACTCGCGAGCAAGCCCGTAACACGCAAATGGAGCCCAAAGCCCAACATGTGAGAGGAAATAAAAACAAACTACTGTCCTTCTATTAAAATGTAAGGTGATGTTAGGTCTTAGAATTATTAGCACAAACATTCTCAAGCGCGCAAATCGGCTCAGAAAAATACTTGATTGCATGTGTTTTTCTTTTTGTGTTATATTGATCCCGGCAATTAATGTGTTAATACATATACTGTAACTCGCATGTGATAGAATATCATATTTGCAGCTTTATTAATATTGCATTATGACTGGAATGTGGGTTCGCTTGTATCTCGAAATTGAATCCCGTAAGAATTTAAAATCCATCCGTTTTTCAGTGACGTAATTCTGACGATCTCTGTTTCCATTGGCTACACCTATACCCGTAGCTACGAGTTTGACTAATTGTTTTAGTTCTAGCCCACAAATCCGATGGCCGACGACTGGTTTACGATTTAGCATCTCCAGCTCGTAGCTCGCAGCCTTTCGAATTTAATAGCATCATAACTCGGCCAAATTTGAAGCACGCAGCCGTTACGTGTTTCACATTGGAGTGACGGGGCTGGAATTTAATATGGCCCTATGCAACTTGCCAAACATCAAAAAAGATGGTGCTGCTATTCTTATTCACAAAGATTTTCTCTCCACTCTAGAATATAAAAGTATCTCACACCCTACACCAAAAAATAGATAAGATCAGGCTAGAAATTGATTTAATTCTCTCTAATTAAACTGAAAAGATGATGAGATGGACACAACATATTTTCCAGGGCAAACAAACTAGATTCATTGTTAGCTAAGAAGCTGAGGATGAAGCCTTCCCAATCCAAAATCTTCCAAATCAAAACATTCTCTGACTCCATCTCCTCTAGCCCTAATGAAATTCAAAATACATTTTTACATTTTTATCGGAAACTATACACCTCCTCTAAGCAAATCAATGACTATGTCATTCAATCTTTCCTTAACTCCTGTCATCTATCCTCCCTTAAAAAATAGGAAAATAACTCTATCAACTCTAAGATAACAGAAGAAGACTTTAAGAAAGTTATCCTAGACCTAAAGATGGGCAGATCTCCAGGCACAGATAGATTTACCAACCTTTACTACAAAAATGTATAGACCTTCTCTCCCCTTATTTAACCAACCTATTCAGTGTAATCCTAGATGGCCATCCAATCACACTTGAACTGAACCAAGCAGCCAAATGGAGTAACCTATATAAAGCTACCTATATCCCCCTATACAAGACACTAACATCTGATATACAGAAATGGTCACATTGAAATAACTCAATAAAGATTAATATTCTCCATTGTATGGTATATTTATTTTGGACTCTCCCCTTCACTATAAACTATAAAGACTTACATAACTTCCAATCAACATTATTAAAATTCATATGGAATAATAAATTCTTTAGAGTTGTCAGATCCATTATGTTCAAGCATAAGTCTAAGGGTGGTCTTATTTTAACCTTTCCATTCAAGAACATTTCAGCTACTGCCAAATCAAACATTTTATCACCATAACCAAAAATAAAACCCTCTAGGAAACCATTATTCTAAATGGCTTACCCAAATATGCGAAAATAATCCACTAACAAACGGAACCCTAGGAATGGTATACAACATATTTAACTCAATCCTTTCAGGACACATATTCCAAAACATGATCAAATAGGAAAAAGACCTTAACCAAACTTGGGACCAAAACATCTGGTAAGAATCATTGTCTAACCTCTCGAGAGGCTCATTAAATTATAGTATTTTAGATTCCTTGCTTCAGGTTCCATATAGAACATATATTACCCCTGAGAAATTACATTTCAATCCTTGCTGCTTTAGGGGATGAACAGACATTAGCTCATGTATCCACTTACATTTGACTTGCCCTAAAGTCCAAACAATTACTACAATTTATATTTATTGCCACCAAATGCTACATTGCTAAACAGTGGTGTTCACACATTTTGAGCCTCCAAGCTATTCAAAATAAATGAAATTACATCTTAATCAATGAAAGAGTTACTCATCTGCTTACCGACCAATACCCTTTCCAAATTTCTAAATATCTGGGAACCATGGCTAAACTCTACATATAGTATTACTCTATGACAGCGGTTCTCAACCTTTCTAGTGCCGCAACCCTTTAATAAAATTTCCCAAGTTGTGGCGACCACTACCAGTAAAATTATTTTCATTGCTCCTTCATCGCTGTAATTTTGCTATTGTTATGAATCAAAATATAAATATCTGATATGCAGGATGTATTTTCATTCTTACAAATTTAACATAATTAAAGTGTGGTGATTAATCACAAAAACGGTATATAATATATATTGTGAAAGTTAAAAATAGTAAAGTTACGAGAATGGAAACGTTTGTAATCATTATGATTAAATTGTCTACCAATATCTATCAAATGACAATTATAGTAAGAAAGTACTAACTACCAGTGGAAAAAAATTGTACAGTTACAAGTTTTAGAATAGACAAAAATAACAAATTTCTGATGGTTTTAGGCGACCCCTGGCAAATTGTCATTCGACCCCCAAAGGGGTCATATCCCACAGGTTAAGAACCACTGCCCTATGACAAGAATCAGCAACTCCTAGGGTTTATCTATTAGATGAGATGGGGGCTTGGAGCCATGGTATCATACATGGAGGACAAATCAAGAGGTACTGTAACCTTTAATCAAATTCTTTGAACTCAGTAAATTGTTAAGTTTGTTTTTTGACTTGTATCTACCTTGTTTATTGCTACGGTATATGTGGGTTCATTACAAATAAAAGTCAATAATAAAAATAATAATAATAATAAGTATTATTATTATTATTATTATTATTATGCTAATTGATCATTTACATTTTACCATTCAGGACATATTAAAATAATTGCAACATAAAACTTAATTCCTACCAATTAAAGGTTTACTGTGATATGAGATTTCCACAAAAAAATGTATACTATAATGTTCCTCTAAATGTACACAAATTTCCAAACTGTGGTCCACAAACCATCAATGGTCCGCAAGCATCAATCATTTGGTCCATGGAACATTTATCATTACAGAACTATGAAACATAGTTAATGAAATATAACAACAATTTACAATTGTATAAATGGAACAGTGTATTGTATGTTTCTAAGATACATCCTGCACAGACTAAAATATTCAATGAGAATCTCAGAAGTATCCTAATGTTTTTTGTGGCAAATGTTTGTTAGCCTCTACTATACAAAGTAATTACTAGAGACTGTTTTAGATGATGACTTGTACATACAATAAACATTCTGCTGTGGTTATTTTTAAAATTTGTGTCTTTGTTAATGCATTCTATTGTATTTGTAGTCTGTGATTTTGAGTAACATCACAGCTGGTTTACGTGGTAAACAAGTGACATTTCAAAGGCACCATGCAAATACAAATACAAAAGACTATGATCATCCTATCTGAATACAAAGTGAAACCCCTACAGATGAAATGTGAAAGTAGGTGGGGCTTTGTTTAATTTTAGCTTTTCTAAATTTCATCATGTACATGCCCTACTGTGATAAAGCTTGTTTTTAATGTTTCTCTGTTCATGTTTACAGTCTAAACACCTAAATACCAGAAAAGTGTTCAATCACATTTTATGTTCTTTCTTTTTCATTTTAGTTGTCTGTAACTGATAATTATAAGCATGTATTCTAGCATAAAACATTTGAATTAAATAATTTATAGCATCTTTTAACTGATATTTAAATATTTCAAACCTAATGAGATTCTGCATTTATATAAAAAAAAAATTTTTTATTGATTACATTTTAAACAACATGGGCCTCATTCTATTATCGGCCGTAAATCGGCCGCAAAGCTGAGATTCCTTGCGGGGCTCCCGTTACCTTGCAATTCAATTATACGGCGCCGCAAGGATATCCCCTTACGGACGGCCGTATATCTTGCAATCGGCCGTAAGCTCAGAAATCTTTAAATGCAAATATAAATTCAAGACAGCACTGTAAAGCTCTGTAAATGCTAGGGATCATTATGGGGGACATGAGAATTAATAGCAACCCCCTCTCAAGCTTGCACATCAGCCCAAATCCGAGATTACATTAACTGTTTATTTTCCGGCCGCAGCGTGGGCGGGTCTGAGGTGCTCCAAGCCCTCTGGACTTTTTACATGGATATGTAACATAAATTAAATAAAAATATATTTACGGATTTGAGTGTAGGGGAATGTTGTGCTATTAATGCTAACACCTACAATCCCTTTATAGTCTTATAAGAGTGCAGGATGGCTTTATTATGGCTTTGTTATGTGCTTAATTGTGTGCCTGCAGGACCTTTTTTCTGCAAGTAAGCTGCGGCTCGGTTTTAGCCTTGCAGAGAGGGTTCCCGGAGCAATTGAATAGCAACCGGGGCTTTCTTGCGGCCGAAACTCTTGCAGCCGTTTAAGATCAAAGGCTTTCCTCCGGCGCGAGCGGCCGCAAGGGATAGCAAGGCGCCGGCCGCGAGCCTGCCGGAATCCCCGACCGGAAGGGAATAGAATAGCCGAATAGCTTGCGGCCAGTCCTTCCGGCCCCGCATCTCCTACGGCCGTAAATAGAATGAGGCCCCTTGTGTTCTAGTATATATAGGTGTATATGAGTAAGCTGGTCCTATGTTCTATTGTTGTTTTTATAAAAAAGGAAAATAGCTATAAAAGAGCCACTCCAGTCTAGGAAAAAATGCAGGTCTGTGAAGAATGTCACAAACTGTCAACATCAGCAGCAGGGTACATCATGAGCATAAAATTATTGCTAGAAAAAATCTGAATTCTAGCAGACCCTGCTTGTGTGCAAAATCACGTATTATAATTGTCAAACTGTGATTTGTCGTCACACTTGCGAGCCTTTGAGGCATTGAAACCTTCTGAGCTCGGAGGATTTAGGCAATGAGCGCCAAAGGGCCTTGCAAATCGAGGCGAGCAGTTGAGGCATTGAAGCATGCAGGATTTAGGCTGAAATGAGCACCAAAGGCGATCCTGAGAGCCTCGCAAAGCGAGGCGAGCAGTTGAGGCACGCAGGATTTAGGCTGCAAGCAGTTGAGGAACACAGGACTTACTTAGGCTGCAAGCAGTTGAGGAATGAGGGACTTATAAAAAAAATTCTGAACTCGGAATCTCGGGGCAAAAAAATCCAACCTCAGAAAAAGACGAATGTAACGGCCGAACCGTGGAAATCGAAAAACACATGAAAAAAAGAAAAATAATAACAAATAAATTAAAACACACTCACACACAGCACAGGGGGAGAGCCAGGATTCCTGGGAGGGAGGTTGCAAGCGAATTTGAGCCGAATTTACTGTGTTTCGTCACTCGAATATTGGCTAAGCAAGAAAAACAAAAAAGGTGGACGAAAAAACAAAAACATTTCTGAAACTGCATGAAAACGAGGCTGAGCAAAGCCAGGCACGCGGGACTTAGAAAATACACAATGGCAAAGACAGTAACACTTACATGAACAATGCCAGGCACGCTGGACTTAGAAAATACATAACGCCAAAAAGGCCAGTCTTAGAAAATACACAACGCCAATGACAGTTCAACGCCAGGCATGCAGGACTTTGAAAATAAAACCAACGCCAGTCAGAGCGAGCCATAAAACATTCAGCAGACACATAGAGGAGAAACACACAGTGAAGGGAAAGGTGGGAGATGCTGTAAAGAGACACATGCCGTTCCCAAGCAAACACTTGCAGGTTAATGAACCCTGCAATGAACAGCCCGTACAATAGGCATGAGGAAAGGTTCGCAATGAGCACCAAAGGCCATGGGCTTGCGATAAGCGCTGAAGGTGCTCGGCAAAGCAAAATCCTTACATTGTGTGGCAAACAGCATTGCCTGGCTTACAATTTTATTGCTGCCAATTTTTAACAGGCAATTCGCTAGTGTTTCATTATATTTATTAATAACACTTGAAACTTGGCAATGTGCCTTTATATCGATCATTTGAGGGCAGGGTAAGGGAGGAGAGAGAACGGACAAGGGAGGGTGATAAGTTACAAGTTTGGTGGTTTTAGTATTTGCCAGGCTGGGGGGTCAATAAATAGATATTTTCATTTTCAGTCTTTTTTTTTCAAGACCATAATGATCTTCCCACTCTGAACCCTCCTCAACCCCCAGCCTGGCACCTCCTGATCCCCCCAGCCTGGACCATATATATATATATATATATATATGTATATATATATATATGTATATATATATATATATATATATATATGTATATATCACATATTATAATTGTCTAACTACGAATCGTCGTCACGCTGCGTTGCGTAGTGCGTACGACATATCGATGAGCACCGCAGTACACTGTACCACTTTGCCATCGCTTTGCGAGCCTCGCGTAGCAAGGCGAGCCGTTAAATCATACCACTTTGGCAATGAGTGCCGCAGGCGCTCATTGCAGGCGAGCCTCGCGTAGCGAGGCGAGCCGTTATATCACACCACTTTGGCAATGAGCGCGTTACATTGTAGGACTTAGGCGAGCCTCGCATAGCGAGGCGAGCCGTTAAACCGTAGCACTTAGAAAAAAAATACGAGGTGAAAAAAATTACGAGATAAGCGGTGGAACAAAAATAGTAAAAAAAAACCTAAATACACACAAAAAAATAAAACAAAGGTCACTTACAGCATGGGGAACCAGGCAGGACGTCTGGAAGTGAGTTGGAACTGAAATTTAGATCGATTTAGCCGAGTTACAAAGATCGAAAATCGGCTAAGCAAGAAAAAAATGGCCGCCGAAAAAAATGAAAACGAGGCTATACTACTACGAACTGCGTAAAACAAAGCCACAGACGTATGTGTTTGAAAAACAACGAGATAAAGGATGCGGATTAACCGCGCAATGAGTAAAAAGACAGTAGCGAGTACATTTTACGAAACGATACTACCGATTTACGCATTAACACAGATTTCCCGCCTTTGGCTCGCGCCACATAGAATTTCCCGCCGAAAACAACGCATTTGGCTCGCGCAACTGCGGATTTCCCGCCTAAAACTATGAATTTGTCTCGCGCACAAACCCTATATATAGGGCACATTTCACACATGACTGACACTTTCTCCTCAGGTGATGACAGTCTGACTGGATGTTTTTGGATGCCGGCAAATCGCAAGAGATTGTTAGCTCTTCAGTATACTGCTTCAGCATTATTACATTAAAAAAGGTAAATATATTATTTATAATTATTAATTAATAAATTGGTACTTAATTAATAAATAATATATAAGAAATTTAATTAATAGAACATTTATATTGTGCTTATTATTTATAATTATTAATTAATAAATTGGTACTTAATTAATAAATAAGAAATAAGAAATTTAATTAATATAACAATAATATTGTGCTTACCTGTGTGAAACAATTGTGAATAACATTCATAATGTACATTAATTAATTAATTATTAATATCAAAATTAAAAATGTCAATTAAAAAAAAACATATTTATTAATTAATTATTAATGTACATTAATTTAACAATTATTTTGTTATATGTCGTGATTACCTGTGTGAAACTATTGTTAATAACATTCATAATGTACGTTAATTAATTAGTAATACATTGATTCATTAATTATTAATGTACATTAATTTAAGAACTATTTTGTGATATGTCGTGATTACCTGTGGGTAAGAATTGTAAATAACATTCATTACTAATTATTAATATTAAAAAAGGTTAACGTTTAAGAATGTAATTATTAATGTATGTACATTATTTAAATAATTCAGTTCTTATATATTTTGTATACCACTCTAAAAAAAAAAAAAAGGGAACATGCTTATGTGTTGATGTTATATTTAGTCAGACATTAATTTAATATTAATACACATTCATTGAATCTTATTTAAAGACTAACAGTAATATTGAGTGTATGTTTATAATCTATGCTTTCATATGTGTGTTCATGTTGATTTATTGATATATTTATTTCATGTTTTTAATCTATGCAAAATAGGTATGTTAAGCCTTATTGATTAATACAGATAAAGTAACATATTATACATTAATTTTACTATTTTGTATAATTGCAGTGAATTCTACGTGAATGACCAGAGAAAGTGACATTTGCACAAATTGAACATCATAAAGATAATTTGGACAGGTATAGAATTTTTATTATATTACTATGGCAAAATATTAAAAAAGATGATGTTTTTAATGTAGACAAATATATGTCTGTTGATGTTAATTTAATGATATTGATGAAGCAAAAGTTTAAAAATATTATCTATTTCATTTTACAGTTTATTCGGATCTGCAAGGGAACAAACAGACAGTGTGACGTTTGCAGCCTTTGAATAACATCAACATCATCTTCACAGGTATAAAATTTTATTTTGTAGTGACGCATAGAAAAAGACTATGGGCCTCATTCAATTGCGATTTGGCCAATTGAATAAGGCTCTATATAAGCACATATCATATTTTTTTACACAAGTTTTTAGTTAGTGAACTTCTATCCAAAAGCAAGGTATTCACTAACTAAAAATGTATGTAAAAAAAATATGCTCTGTTCTTATATAGAGCCCTATTCAATTGGCAAAGTCGCAATTGAATGAGGCCCTATGTATTATATTTTTTGTGAACATTTACATTGATTGAAAATGGATAGTACTTATTGAGTCATTAATTTATGATATTTCGTTCAAACTTTAAAAAAGTTGAAAAGATACTAAGTAATAATAATATTTAAAGAAAAGAAGAAGCTTTAAACACTTGCAAAAAAATAAAAGGATGGTATGCTGTGAATTCAATCAAGAAGGAATGTCATGGAAAGATTAGTAATATAAAGATGGATATGTGCAGCTATTTCAGATTTCATATATGTGAATAAAATACTTTGAAAAATGGTTTCATTTCTTTCAGACTAAAGTGCAACAATTGAAAATGTTTTATTAGTTTAAGCATCTACTTTAATCTAAAAGTACAAATCGTAAAAAAAAATGTATATAAAACAAAGAACAAACAATAATTACATCTCTATTTAAAATTACAGATTAAAATGGCGGACAATGGAGAAGACAAAATTGAACGCAAAAGAAGATTGGCAAGGGAAAGGAAGCAAAGGTGGAGAGATGCTCAGACACCGTAAACTTCACAACGCTTGCGAGAAGAAGATCGACAGAGACTTTTAAATAAAAGAAAGATGAGTAAGAAAGCCGCAAGTGAGTGTGTTGGGGCTTCAAAGAAATGTAAAAGTAAACAAAAACATGTCTGTGAACCATTGTCCAATGACTCTATTTTGCAGAATGACTTAAATGTAGAAACACAAGAAAAAAATGTACATATAGAAAGTGGGTCTGATATTTATGTTGAAGAAATGCATGATAATGTGTTTACTACTGCAGTAGAAGTAGATACTTATTATTGTGGGTTACTTAATGTGGTTTGTCAGTTTTGTGGGGCCTATCATTTTATAAAGGAAAGACCTACTGACGGAAATTTCATTAGTTGCTGTCAGAAAGGAAATGTAAAACTTCCAGTAAGACACCCATTTCCATATTATTTAGAATGCATTATGAGTGATCCAACATTTCCAAATTATAATAATTTCAAACAAAACATAAGGTCTTATAACAGTGCAATTTCATTCGCTTCAATGGGTGCAACATTAGCAGAAAATGTACCAGGACATGGTCCTTACTGTTTCAGAGTTCAAGGTCAAATATGTCACCGAACTTCACATTTACACCCACAAGAAGGACAGCAAAGGAAATTTGCACAGTTATATGTCTTAGATACGATGGAAGCTGTGGAACAAAGAATGACACTTCCATAAAATAGACAGTGTTTGCGCATAGTCTTTGAACAGCTTGAAAAAATTATGAAAAAAAACCCATATAGTCAAGCATACAAACAATTAGCACAGCTTGAAAAAGAACAACAGGAACATGCTCAAAGACATCAATTGCCTACACCAAGAGTCAATATGGTGTTAAAAAGAGATCGCAACACTGATCAAAGAAGATATAATTTACTTACTGTAAACAAGGTTGCCATGGTGTTTAAAAATGAAGATGGTGAACCACCTTTTCAGCGGGATATTAGAATATATCCACACAATGAAGAACAACCATTTATCAACATTAATATATTAAGCTGTAATTTAGATCCAATGTCCCATTTTCTTTCCAAATGGGGAACCAGGATGGGAACCAAAATTACAATTGGAAAGTTATCCCAATACTAAACTTCGTATTAGATCTAATATTTCCATGCTGGAATATAAAGTGGCACAAACTGCTATCCGTGATTGTTTTAATCCAATTTTACATGGAGGAAAACTCACTCAACAATGGATTATTGATTCATATTTACAAGTTGAAGCCAATAATCTAAATTTTATTAAATATCAACAAAATAAATTACAAGTAGAACAGTATTGTGGATTAATGGATTATGTGGCAGATTTAGCTTCCAACAGAGACATTCCAGCTGGAAGAGCAATTATTTTGCCATCCTCTTTCCAAGGATCTCCTCGCAATATGCGAGAAAGGTATAATGATGCCATGGCTATTGTTACAAAATTTGGAAAAACAGATTTATTTATTACATTCACGTGTAATCCACAATGGCCAGAGATCAAGGAAAATTTGAATCTGGGACAAAGTACTTCTGACCGACCAGATTTGATGGCAAGAGTATTTAAAATCAAACTCAATTCATTAATTCATGATATCACTAAAGCACACTTATTTGGACAATGTGTGGCTTATGTTTACACCATTGAATTTCAAAAAAGGGGATTGCCACATGTTCACATACTTTTAATACTGCAGGAAAAAGACAAGTTGAACACTGCAGAGAGAGTGGATTCAGTAATTTGTGCAGAATTGCCAGACCAAGAAAAATATAAAAAACTTTGGGAGATTGTTACACATAGAATGATTCATGGCCCATGTGGAGAGATGAATCCGAATTCACCATGTATGAAAAATAAAAAATGTACTAAAGAATTTCCAAAACAATTTCAAATGCAAACTTATGCAAATTGTGATGGATATCCTTTGTATAAAAGAACACAAGGACAAACAGCTATTATCCGTGGCCAAAAGGTTGATAATAGATTTGTCGTTCCATACAATCCACATTTGCTCATTAAGTACAATGCACACATCAATGTGGAAGCTTGCACTTCAATTAAATCAATTAAGTATGTGTATAAATATATATACTAAGGATACGATGCAGCTACTGTTGTTGTACAAGGTGTTGGAAATGAAAACGAAAATCCAATTTTACATGATGAACTATCAAATTATTTAGATGCTCGGTATGTGAGTGCTCCTGAAGCAATGTGGCGCCTTTTGAAATTTGAGATGCATGATCGGTCACATGCTATCTATCGTTTAGCTGTACATTTGCCTCAAAGTCAGATGGTTTGCTTTACCCAAGGAAATGAAAGATCTGCATTATATCAAAGTGAAGACAGAGATACTACGCTTACTGCGTGGTTTAAATTAAACTGTCAAGATACGCAGGCCAGACAATTTTTATACATAGAGATACCATATCACTATGTATTTGTAAATGGTCTATGGCGACAACGAAGAAGAGATACTCATAAAATCATACCACACATTTATACTGTCAGTCCAAGGGATATTGAACGTTTCAGCTTAAGATTACTTCTGCTACATGTTCCCGGTGCACAGAGTTTTGAGCATTTACGTACAGTGAATGACATAGTTTATGATACATTCCTATTAGCTGCAAGACATCAAAATTTCATAGCTGATGATACAGAATGGGAGAGGTGTCTGGAAGAAGCAGCACTATGTCAAATGCCTAAGCAAATGAGACAACAATTTGCATTCATTTGTATATTTTGCAATGTACCTGATGCTTTCACTTTGTGGGAAACATTTAAATTAAACATGTCAGAAGATTTCTTGAAACGTTACAGAGAACCAATAGCTCTGTTAAAAACATTGATGGAAATCCAAGAAATATTGTTGGCTCATGGATTAAATTGTGCAAGTTTTAATTTACCTGATCCAGGACTTATAGATGACATCAATTTTGATGATTATGACACTGAGCTTCAAAAACAAAAAACCCAAGAAAAATTGGCAACTTTAAATACTTTACAGTTAAAAGCATTTCATGCCATCACAAATGCTACAGATGATGAAATGGTCAAAGACCGGTATTTCTATCTAGACGGACCAGGTGGATCAGGAAAAACTTATCTGTACAATTGTTTGATGAGTTATATTCGATCACAGGGTCAGATAGCTATGCCATTTGCAACAACTGGAATTGCTGCACTTTTGTTAGATGGTGGGAGAACTGTGCATAATGGATTAAGGCTGCCAGTTCCCATTTTGGAAACATCAGTGTCAGATATTCGACTCAATTCAATACAAGCAAAGAAATTCAAACTAACTAAACTAATTATCATAGATGAGGCAACAATGATGTCATGTCATGCACTGCAATGTATTGACAGATTCTTAAAAGAAGTAATGGATAATAAGTTGCCTTTTGGTGGAAAGGTGATGCTGTTAGTGGGCGATTTTAGGCAAACATTGCCTGTTGTGCCACACGGAAATAGAACAGAGATCATTGAAACATGTATCAAGACCAGTAAACTGTGGCAAATATTTACACATCTCAAATTAGAATTAAATATGAGATCTGAAGGCCAAAATGAATTCAATGACTGGCTCATTAAAATCGGAGATGGAAAACATCCAGAAATACAGCATTTACCAAATGATACCATTGAAATTCCATCAGAAATGGTTTGCAATGAATCACTCATATCAGCCATATTTCTAAACACTCTTAATAATGAGGATTACACAGATATTGCAAACAAAGTAATATTAACATCAAAAAATATCGATGCCTTGAATGTAAATAACGAAATTTTAAAATACATCAATGCACCACAAAAGAATTATTACAGTGCAGATTCTATTCTGTCAGATGATAAAGACAGTGAATCGAATTTTAGTATCGAATTTATTAATTCGTTAACACCATCTGGAATGCCACCACATATTTTACAATTGAAAAAAGGCGCAATTGTTATGTTATTGCGAAATATGAATCCAAAAAAAGGACTTTGTAATGGGACCCGATTAATTGTGCATGAGTTAAAAGATCATTTTATACATGCAGAAATTATAACTGGTACCCATAAAGGTGAACGAGTTTTCATACCAAGAATTGATTTAGCTCCAAGTGAGAGTGGTTTGCCCTTTGTCCTTCAAAGGAGACAATTTCCAGTTATAATGGCATTTGCTATGACCATCAATAAATCCCAAGGACAAAACTTTTAAGTCAGTTGGGATATTTTTAAAGGAACCAGTTTTTGCACATGGACAACTCTATGTGGCTTTTTCACGGTGCACTAATCCAAAAGAAATTAAAGTGCATGTTGAAGAAAACAAAACTCAGGGTCATTTATTGGACAATGGATGTGTTTACACCAAAAACATTGTCTACTATGAGGTGTTGGAAAGATAGAGGACAATGGTTTCATTTTAATGCCAACATTTTATGGGACTCAATATGATTGCACAAAAAAAACATTTCACATAAAACATCCAAAGAAAAAACAGTAAAATATCCTTAAACAGATTGGAATGGGTTCAAAGTTTTATAGTTACATGATTGGCCGCACAAAACAATTAACTGACTTTTTCAAGTTTATAACAGTTAAATGTTATTGTTTGATGTTAAAATTTCAGATGTTAAATATGTGTTTTTTGAATTTTGAAAAAAGTTTGGTCAATATATATGTGGTATAGTCAAATATGTATTGTTAGTATAAAGTTTAAATATTTTAATAATAATTGGAAATGTATTATTTAAAGACAAAGTATTGATTCAGGGAGAAATCCGATCGCCAGTTAATGGGGTCAGGAAGGAATTATTTTTTTTCCCTCTTTGATACAATTGGACAAGTTTCAATAGAGGGTTTTTATTGTTTGCCTTCCTCTGGATTCAATGCTAATTTAGTTTAACAAGAGTTTTACAAATATGTTACAAATGATAAAAAGCATGTTATTGTTAAAACAATTTACTTTCTCTAAGTTAATATAGTCCGCAGTTACTCAGTGATAAATATATATTGAAAAGTGTTAGTATTGTTAACAAAATGTTGAACGAATGTTTCATATACAAGTTTCATTTTACAAAGTTTCATGTTTGTGAAATATAATTTGAAAGTTAAAAAAATAAAAAGTTAAAATAAATAATGTGTTTTTATTTTTAGAAAAAAAAAAAAAGGGAACAAATGTAGGTGACTCCTTTTGTGTTGCAAACAAATTTCACAACATTTAATTTTTATTGACCGTCATTTTTTGACGGGCAAGTCGCTAGTATATATATATATATATATATATATATATATATATATATATATATATATATATATATATATATAAATGAGTTGGTACTTGAAGGGGCCCAGGTATGGGGGAGGTATTATAAAAATAAATTGTGTTCCTGCTCCTGGGGTTGGGGGCAACATTTTCTTTTGCACCTGGGCCCTCCCCTCACTAGCTCTGACACTGTTTAGAACCACCACTGTGTTTAATTAAGGGGTTACAATTTGAGTCCACTTTATGTTTTTAAAAGCAAGAACTGTTAAATTGGTATCAGGAGGTGTATGGGAGTTTACCCCTCCTAAAATATGCAGAATTGGAATCATGTTTGATATGGTTTGTAACCACACAGCAGCTGACATTCAGGGCCCTATTAAATTCCAGCCTCGTAAATAAGAGGCTTCTACTTAAGCCCTACGTACTGCAAAGTTTCTCTAACTTACAATGCTATTAAATTAGCCCTGCTGCGAGCAACGTATGAGCTACGCAGCAGGCCCGTACGTATCTACACTGCGTAAATGTACATGAGGAGTGACAGCCTGCGAGATGATATCGCAGGCTCCCACTCCTCATCAAGTGCTGCGGGGGTCCTAAAAGGGACCTCCGCGGCAGTCCCCCACATAAGCCCTGCCGTGGGGGGTACTCCAAACCCCCCCCTAGGCACCTAAAATGAACCCCCCCTCAATGCGGGGGTCCCTGTCGGGACCCCCGAAGTGTCCTCACATGAACACCTTGCTGCAGGGGTCCATAGGAACCCCCGCAGCCCCCACACATTAACCCCTTGCAGCGGGGGTCCCCGATCGGCACCGATCAGGCCCCCGCTGCATTTAAAACTTTTAAATTCCCCGCCGCGGCTCCTTAAAGGGACCGCGGCACACTATTACCCAATCCCGGCCGCGGCACTTAAAATTAACCCCCCTCTATGCTGGGGGTCCCCATCGGGACCCCCGAAGTGTCCCCACATAAACCCATTGCAGGGGGGGTCCCCGATCTGCATAGATCAGGCCCTCCGCTGCATTTAAAACTTTTAAATTCCCCGCCGCGGCTCCTTAAAGGGACCGCGGCACACTATTACCCAATCCCGGCCGCGGCACTTAAAATTAACCCCCCTCTATGCTGGGGGTCCCCATCGGGACCCCCGAAGTGTTCCCATATAAACCCCCTGCTGCGGGGGGCCCCGATCGGCACCGATCGTGACCCTGCTGCAATTCAATTTTAAATTTCCCGCCTCACGGGTCCTCAAAGGACCGTAAAGGTCCTGAAAGGACTCGCACTAAAAATATTAACCCCAGGCAACTATAATTACCCCATTAACTCATGATGGTCAATCCAGACCACCATAAGGCCTAAATTAACCCATTAACTCATGGTGGTCAATACAGACCACCATAAGGCTCTAATTAACCCATTAACTCATGGTGGTCAATCCAGACCACCATAAGGCCTAAATTAACCCATTAACTCATGGTGGTCAATACAGACCACCATAAGGCTCTAATTAACCCATTAACTCATGGTGGTCAATACAGACCACCATAAGGCTCTAATTAACCCATTAACTCATGATGGTCAATCCAGACCACCATAAGGCCTAAATTAACCCATTAACTCATGGTGGTCAATCCAGACCACCATAAGGCCTAAATTAACCCATTAACTCATGGTGGTCAATACAGACCACCATAAGGCTCTAATTAACCCATTAACTCATGGTGGTCAATCCAGACCACCATAAGGCCTAAATTAACCCATTAACTCATGGTGGTCAATACAGACCACCATAAGGCTCTAATTAACCCATTAACTCATGGTGGTCAATCCAGACCACCATAAGGCCTAAATTAACCCATTAACTCATGGTGGTCAATACAGACCACCATAAGGCTCTAATTAACCCCATCAGTCCCATAAGGGTATATTATTACCATTATGGGCCTGTTACAACCCAACATTAACCACATAAGTGCCATGATGGTCCTCAAGGACCATCATGACACTAACTACAAACACTACACTATAACCCCCAATAAACCATTTAATCTAAACTAACCCCCCTCTACACTAATCTATTAACACTTACACTACCTACCTACACTACCTACCCCCTAATAAACCTTCCCACCACTCTAATTACAAAAAATAAAAAACCTACAGCACAGAAAACAAAAAACCTACAGTACAAAAAACAAAAAAACCTACAGTACAGAAAACACAAAACAATTACAACCCCACCCCCCACTACAGAAAACAAAAAAATACATTACAACCCCACCCCCCAATACAGAAAATAAAAAAATTACACACCTGAAAAGGAAAGACAGATAAACACAATACAATACATACATATAATACATTACATACATTACATACAATACATGACATTACATACATTAAATATAATATATTACATATAATATATTACATATAATATATTACATATAGTCCTAATCAAATACCCCCTATCTATCTAACATACAATCTATTTAATTTAAAAAAAATCCTAACTATATCAAATACATCTCCCTATCTATCTAATATACAACAAATCCTAACTACATACACAGACCCTAATTTTAAAATAAAATAAAATAATTACAGTCCTAACTACATACACAGACCCTTATTCTAAAATAAAATAAAATAATTACAGTCCTAACTACACAGACCCTAATTCTAAGCTAAAATCAATAAATTAAGACCACTTACCTTTAAGATGTTGCTTCAGATCACTAACCTATGGGTCAAACAAAAAATAAAAATTAGTACAAAACATTAACATCAAATAAATAAACATTCTATACATTCTAAATATTCAACTCACCTTTACAGCATGTCCAGTCACTGTTTAGCTCTTCCGGCGCGGCCCTGTTAAAAAAAAAAACACAATACATGAATACATGAATACAATATATAAACAATAAATAAAATACACAAATAAACATCTAAATATACATTGAACTTACCTCCCCGCGATGTCCCCGGCCTTCTCTCCTTCAGCCCCGACTGGGCCGCGGAACCATCCGCGCTCTAAAAAAAAAAAAAAAAAAAAACTAACGGAGGTCTGCACTGGCAGACCTCCCCGACGCTACTGAACCTCCCGGAGTCGTTTCCGGGAGGAAATTGGCATTGTCGGCTTGTGATTGGCTGAAAAAGCTGTCAGCCAATCAAAAGTCGTCAATGTAGGAGCCAATCAGGATGCGCAGATGTCTTCTACCAATCACTCCGTGGGGGTGTATCCCATAGTGATTGGCTGAAGGCATCTGAGCGTTGTGATTGGTTCCCAGAAAGATAGACAAGTGTTTAAGCCAATCAGGGTGGGATATTGGGGTGTATCCCATCCTGATTGGCTCACACATTGACGACTTTTGATTGGCTGAAATTGATAGACAGCTTTTTCAGCCAATCACAAGCCGCCAATGCCAATTTCCTCCCGGAAACGACTCCGGGAGGTTCAGTAGCGTCGGGGAGGTCTGCCAGTGCAGACCTCCGTTAGTTTTTTTTTTTTTTTTAGAGCGCGGATGGTTCCGCGGCCCAGTCGGGGCTGAAGGAGAGAAGGCCGGGGACATCGCGGGGAGGTAAGTTCAATGTATATTTAGATGTTTATTTGTGTATTTTATTTATTGTTTATATATTGTATTCATGTATTCATGTATTGTGTTTTTTTTTTAACAGGGCCGCGCCGGAAGAGCTAAACAGTGACTGGACATGCTGTAAAGGTAAGTTGAATATTTAGAATGTATAGAATGTTTATTTATTTGATGTTAATGTTTTGTACTAATTTTTATTTTTTGTTTGACCCATAGGTTAGTGATCTGAAGCAACATCTTAAAGGTAAGTGGTCTTAATTTATTGATTTTAGCTTAGAATTAGGGTCTGTGTATGTAGTTAGGACTGTAATTTTTTTATTTTACTTTAGAATAATGGTCTGTGTATGTAGTTAGGATTTTTTGTATATTAGATAGATAGGGGGATGTATTTGATATAGTTAGGATTTATTTTAAATTAAATAGATTGTATGTTAGATAGATAGGGGGTATTTGATTAGGACTATATGTAATATATTATATGTAATATATTATATGTAATATATTATATGTAATGTATGTAATGTCATGTATTGTATGTAATGTATGTAATGTATTATATGTAATATATTATATGTAATATATTATATTTAATATATTATATGTAATGTCATGTATTGTATGTAATGTATGTAATGTATTATATGTAATATATTATATGTAATATATTATATTTAATATATTATATGTAATGTCATGTATTGTATGTAATGTATGTAATGTATTATATGTATGTATTGTATTGTGTTTATCTGTCTTTCCTTTTCAGGTGTGTAATTTTTTTATTTTCTGTAGTGGGGGGTGGGGTTGTAATTGTTTTTTGTTTTCTGTACTGTAGGTTTTTTTGTTTTTTGTACTGTAGGTTTTTTGTTTTCTGTGCTGTAGGTTTTTTATTTTTTGTAATTAGAGTGGTGGGAAGGTTTATTAGGGGGTAGGTAGTGTAGGTAGGTAGTGTAAGTGTTAATAGATTAGTGTAGAGGGGGGTTAGTTTAGATTAAATGGTTTATTGGGGGTTATAGTGTAGTGTTTGTAGTTAGTGTCATGATGGTCCTTGAGGACCATCATGGCACTTATGTGGTTAATGTTGGGTTGTAACAGGCCCATAATGGTAATAATATACCCTTATGGGACTGATGGGGTTAATTAGAGCCTTATGGTGGTCTGTATTGACCACCATGAGTTAATGGGTTAATTTAGGCCTTATGGTGGTCTGTATTGACCACCATGAGTTAATGGGTTAATTTAGGCCTTATGGTGGTCTGGATTGACCACCATGAGTTAATGGGTTAAATAGAGCCTTATGGTGGTCTGGATTGACCACCATGAGTTAATGGGGTAATTATAGTTGCCTGGGGTTAATATTTTTAGTGCGAGTCCTTTCAGGACCTTTACGGTCCTTTGAGGACCCGCGAGGCGGGAAATTTAAAATTGAATTGCAGCAGGGTCACGATCGGTGCCGATCGGGGCCCCCCGCTGCAGGGGGTTTATGTGGGGACACTTCGGGGGTCCCGATGGGGACCCCCAGCATAGAGGGGGGTTAATTTTAAGTGCCGCGGCCGGGATTGGGTAATAGTGTGCCGCGGTCCCTTTAAGGAGCCGCGGCGGGGAATTTAAAAGTTTTAAATGCAGCGGGGGGCCTGATCTATGCAGATCGGGGACCCCCCCTGCAATGGGTTTATGTGGGGACACTTCGGGGGTCCCGATGGGGACCCCCAGCATAGAGGGGGGTTAATTTTAAGTGCCGCGGCCGGGATTGGGTAATAGTGTGCCGCGGTCCCTTTAAGGAGCCGCGGCGGGGAATTTAAAAGTTTTAAATGCAGCGGGGGGCCTGATCTATGCAGATCGGGGACCCCCGCTGCAAGGGGTTAATGTGGGGGTGCTGCAGGGGTCCCGATAGAGACCCCTGCAGCATGGGGATGTGTATAGGGTGCAGGGGGGAGCCTCACACTGCTGTCTCGGGCTGTTCCGAGGCAGCACGTAGAGGCTTTCGGATCCCTTGCGTGGACTTTTTGTCCACGTAGGGATTCTTACGATATGCGAGACTCGTGCATAGATTTAAGGCTACGTAGCTCTCTCGGAGCCTATTCTCGGCCATTTTCTCGCAGTCATATCGTAAAGCAGGCTGCGAGAGATTCGGTTCTCGCAAACAGCAGGAAAACTGCCTTTTGCGAGCACCGAGAGAACTACGAGGGAGAATTTAATAGGGCCCTCAGTTTGCAAAGGAAAGCAAGCGGAAATACATTGCCACTAAAGAAATGGGGCATTCAACCCACTGCTTTAAACAGCTGTCAGCTTTGTGGCTACGCTAGAAGATATAAGGATGACCAGCCAAAAGCTTTACTATATTCCAACTTTATCCCCCTGGGAATTCCACAGCTTGGTAAAAATAAATAATACATAAGACTTTCTGTGTCTTTACCCCATGTCTGTTTTTTAAATATAAGCAGATTGATAGATATATAAGCTACAAAGAAAATTATTGTTTGTTGAAAAGGTTCTAGGCAAGTGATTGAGATGATCAACATGACAGTACTTAAGAAGATGCACATTGATATATTGTTAAGAGCATAGTATTCATGGTAATATCACTGGGTGTCTTTTATAAATGGTTTAAAATGACATAGTAGTAGGACATTGTATATTTTGATTATAATACATTATCACTGCTTGGATTTACTTTAGTGGTCAAATCATCTTTAATTAAGTCAGTTGTGTTGCATGCCACCCCTCGAGATATCATGATTCTGAAAATTGCAGAAACATGGATTGTTTTAACTGATCTAGTCTCAGCACAATTCTCATGCAAAATACCATATTCTCTGCACTTACATGTATACAGATGTTTACAGCTATCAGACAGCCTCATTCAAATGCCAGTTTGCAGCTCACTCGCAGAGGGTCGGATGTCTCTGAGTGAGCTGCAAGCTGCTTTTCTCCTGCGTTTCCGAGGCTATTCAATTAGCCAAGGGCGAGTCACGGTGCCTGACATCCGATTTCGGAAAGCCAGGTTTCCCGCTGAAGCAGAGCTGTGTTTGCGAGTGCAAGGTTGCAGCTTATGCACACTATCAGCCAATGGGAGTTGAGACCGTCATGATTGACGGTTCTCAAAGCTGCTAGTGTTCTCGCAACCTCCCAATATGTAACCATGCTGCAGTGGTCCTGATCGGACCCCTGCAGGGTCCCCACATGAACCCCAATGATGCTGGAGTCCTCACACATGACCCACATGATGCGGGGGTGCACAGGGTCCCCATATTAACCCCATGCTGGGGGTTCGCATCGGGACCACTTCAATGTCCTCACATTAACCCTTGCAGTGGGGGTCACGATCGTGACCCCCACTGCATTTAAAATCTTAATATTCCCTGCAGTGTGTCCTTAAAGGGCCCAAGGAGCACAAATAGTTAAGGTCGGCAGCTGGGATACTGTAAGTATCCCCACCGGCACCTAATATTAACACCCCAATGCTGGGGGTCCCCTCTCACTCATTGGCGTCAATACAGACCTCCAGAAGCCCCTAATTAACCCTGTTACTCATGGGGGTCAATACAGACATCTTGAAAGCCCCTAATTAACCCTATCACTCATGTGGGTCAATACAGACTCCCATAAGTCCCGGACCCTCATGACACAAAATCTAAGCACTACACTATTAATCCTAACTATACTCTATTAACCCAACCCTGGGTCTATCTAACCCTAACTGTACCTATTTAACCCTAAGTGGACCCAATATCCCTAACTATGCCTATTTAACCCTAACTGGGCCTATTAAACCCTAACAGTACCTATGTAATCCTTACAGCACCTATCTAACCCTAACTGGGCCTATTTAACCCTAACCGGGCCTATCCAACCCTACCTGGGTCTTTTTAACCCTATCTGGACCAATAACGCTATCTAGGCCTATTTAACCCTAACTGGGTCTATTTAACCCCATCTCTTATAAATCACTACATTTAAACTAACCCCCTTCTACCCTAACCTATTAACACCTAACCTATTAACATCCCACTAATTACAAAAAAATAAAAAAAAATAAGTCATTTAGAAAATAAAACAGCCATGTTACAAAAAATAAAAAAGAACATTACAGCCCCCTCACTACAGAAAATAAAAAAAATATTATGCACCTGAAAAGCAAATACATACACATATATACATCACATTACAATACATATACAAATACAGTTCAAATATACCCCTATCTACATACTATGTAACCCTATCTACATACATTAACCCCTATCTAAAATACATTAAACCCTATCTAGAATACAATAACCCCTATCTAAAATACATTAAACCCTGTCTACAATACAACAACCCCTATCTAAAATACATTAAACCCTATCTACATACCGTATTGGCCTGAATATAAGCTGCACCTTTTTTCTGATTTTTGAGCTTGCGAGTTACGGGTTAGAATAAATAAAACCATTTACCTTGCCTAGATGTCCCTTCAGTGATGATGGGTTTCATGGTGCAGGTCTCGCTCCTAGGAAATAAAGAAACATGAAATGAGTACAAAATTCAACACTAGAAAAAAAACACATTCTAAATATTCTAAATATTTGACTTACCTTTCCAGCATATCCCTGTCCTTCTTATTGTCTTCTCCTGCTCGGCCCCTGGAAATAAATAAACATGACATTAGTCACAAATACACATACACATAAAAACAGCAATACACATACTATACATTAAACTTACCTCAGCGCTATATTCCCGGCCTCCTGGAAGTCTGCCCCGGCTGGGCCCTTGTATAGAGCCCCATGAGTGATAGGGTTCATTTTTATTTAGTGCTGGTCCTTTAAGAACCCGCAAGGCGGAAAATTTGAATTTTGAATGCAGCGGACCCCCACTGCGAGGGTTAATGTGGAGTTAATGTGGGCACCATGTGGGGGTTCCCGGTGGGGACCCCCAGCATTGGGGGTTAATTTTAGGTGCTGGTGGGGGTAGTTACAGTACCCCCACTGCCGGCCATAACTATTAGTGTGCTGCAGGGCGTTTAAGGACCAGAGGCAGGGAATATAAACATTTGAAATGCAATGGGGACACGATTGTAGTTAATGTGGGGTCCCTCTGGAGGTCCTGATGGGGACCTCCAGCATAGGGTTAATGTGGGCACACTGTGGGGGCCCAATTGGGACCCCCGCAGCAAGGGGTTAATGTGGGAGCCCTGCAGGGGTCACAGTGGGGACCCCTGCATCATTGGGGTCTAATGTAGGAGTGTGGGGGTGGGGTTAGGTGCACTGGGGACATATCGGGGACCATACGTAAGAGCTTCTAATGCCCATGCGAGTCCTCCTGAGCACAAGCAGGACTTTGTCCTGCATTTGCGCTTTACGAGCTGTGATACTTTTTTGGAGTAGGAGGGATCGGGCAATTGAATAGAGATTTGCGTAAATTGGCCTGCGAAAGTGTAACATCAAAGGCTTCAGAGTGGTGTAAGCTCTGAGTTGAGGGCGGCCATTTTCGTAGAGCCTTCACTAGGAACTCGATTCTTGGTCGCAAAATGGAGGCAATTGAATAGGGAAGTTGCCTCTGTTTTGCACTTGCAAACTCAGAGCTGAAAAAAGTAGCAATTGAATGAGGCTAGAATGAGCACAGAAGATAATATCAGTATGAAAAATGACACAACAACTACCACCTCAGTCTCCATAGGTCCTTCTTACATTACCACATACTGCTGCTTTGGGATAGAAGAAAATAAATAAATTAAAAGGTTGTTTTACCTGCTTAGCCAAAAAGATGACAAAACTAAATTCTGTTCATCGACTTTTCATTTATGAATTGATTGATACATTTTCTGAGGAAAAGATTATATTATAAGTATTTAGTTTAAATATTTAAAACCATAATGGTAGTTTTACAGCCATCTTTCCTGATTACAACAACTATATAAAATGTAAATGAATACAAGAGGGAATCAGCGTGAATGCTGAATACAGAAAAATATTGCCGTCAGTGTTTAAATCTTTTCAGAAACAAAAATCTTTACTTAACCATTAGCTACAATCATTACTAAGACTTGTGATTACATATTTTCAGTTATCCAGAGCTCTTTTTGTTCAATCAATTGGCTGATTCAGCTATCAATGCACTCTGTCCTGCTGTGCTACGTCATTTCAATTATATATCTATACAAAACTATCTGTAAATAGTAATTACAGTTTGAAACTATATAATTATAAGTTTCAGCCTCCCCATGTGCTCAGAAACTTGCCTTTACTTTAGTAAGAAATCATTTTCAGTATGCAGATTTATACAAAAGATAAACAGCAGAAACTGATAAAGGAGTAGAATAAATAATATAAATGATTAAATACCGGTAGATAGATAGATTTCTGTAAAAGGTTTCTTTTTAATAAAAAAAAACAAAAAACAATACCTGACACAATAAAATTATGTTTTCTGTGTAAAAATAATAATATATTACAGCAGGATTATTATAAAAAGATTTACAAACAAATATAGAAGTTTTTTTTAAATATCAAATGTAGTATCATCTGAAACTCAAATGAAAGCCATAAATAAAAAGTTTTTCTAGAAAAGCAGCTGGGGAATGCTTGATAATAGAAATAGTTGTAAACTCTTAAGGCCTTATTCACGTGCAAGCCCGCAGTTTACATTATACAAATCATAATTCTGCGGGTTGACATTTACTACAGTTACAGAGCTATTCCATTGAGCAAGCCCGCAATTTAAGGGCCGAAAGCAGAAACCGTAAACCATGCAATCATAAGTAGCATTTCAGAGCGTGATCATGATCAATTAAGCAAGGCCATAACTACCGATTTAGAAACAGCCAATAGAAAATGAGACTGTCATCATTATGTCAGTAAAAAATGGAGGTTAAACGTCAATCAATTATTAGAGGTCCAATATGCAATCGGACTCTCAATCTTGCAATGTACAAAATAATACTAATGTATGGCGATACTATTTTAGTCCATGTGGGTGGCCTGATATGTATTATCTCATTGATTCCCGAGATTGATATGACACGGAAATGAAACGTAAAATAAATAGTTATTTATTGCAGATTTGCAAGCTTGAGACTGTTGTGCTATTAATTCTAATGGCTTTCATCGCTTTCCCCATCTTTTAAAGTGCAGCATTCATTTTTTATTTGCATTTACAGTGCTATGAACAGGTGTTTAACTCCTTTGCGAGTCCTATCTAGTCCCTGTAGGATTTTTTACATTTGCCATTTACGGGTGTGAAAACATATGCAGGCTTGAGAAATTGTAGCAATTAAATAGCAGTTTGCGATTGTAACACTTACGGGTTTGCAAGATCAGAGGTTCAGCTGGGTTGGAGTTATGATTTTAACAATTGCAGGGATTTTGAGCTTCTAACCCGCAAATCGTTTGCGGCTAGTGAAAAGAAACCAATTGAATAGCAAATTAGCTTACGGGCTCCAGTAATTTACCATTGCTCAATTGAATAGGAGCCTTGGTATTCAACCTTGCCTTATTTGCAAGATCCTCCTCTTAAAAGAATTAAACAAAAAATCAGGGAAATCTGGTGATCTGTCTACATCGAGTAGTTCCCATGCAATTCCCACCCATGCCTGTTAACTTTCGTGCAGATTGCAATTGCACTAGTTTAAGTAGCAATTTTTTATACTAATCTTCATACATGGGATCTTTAAAACTGAGCTCATCCTGAGTAACTTATTTTAAACTATTTATTTGAACATTTATTGTCATATATATTGCAAAACACATTTGAAGCAGAAACTAAGAAGCACTAAGTCCATGAGAAGATGGGGAAAACAGTTCTGTTACAGAGGACAGCTCACTTCTTGAAGAATCAGTGAAGCCCGGAGAGTGTCTGTTACTTTTAGATTTCTTATTTAGAAGGGAAAGAAAGAACAAATAATGAAACAAAAGCATTGAAGCACATTCAGAATTCAGAATGGAACAGATTAGAACCATATATTTTACACACATTTTACATGGCAAGAAATTGATATGTAGCTAGCAAAGTGACTAAGTTTAAGTGTTTCCATGCTCTTTGATTGTTCAGCTGCATATAGTATTATTTCAAGCTGCTTAACACATACCGAAGAGATTATAAGAACACAGAGCAGAACTCTGTGAGAGGAGCAGGCTTTAACAGGAAAAGGTTGCTATATCAGACAAACTTTAAAGTTGCCTTGTGTGGGAAAACAGATCATGGATAATTAAATGAGAAATTTCACCTAAATACAAGCTACTCTTAGATGAAAGAGCTCACTTACAGAAATGCAAATATATGTGTAAAATGTTAGCATTACAATGTTAGCCTTTTCTTATTACTAGGGTGTCTGAGCTGCTCAGGAACATAGAGCATGAATGTAACAGTTATAGCTGAGAACGCAGCTGAAGTTTACATGGATCTTAAGCTAGCACTTGAACTTTCGACCCAATTAGCTCACACAGCTCATTGTCAAAAATCATTCCAAGGTGTCAAGGTTTACTGTATTATGATGTACCAATGACTAATAAAAATCGTCTATATATTTCAATTTTATAGAGTGGGTAAAAAGATCTAACCACAATTAGGTGAACCCAATAATACTCCTCAGCTTCACCAGCATGTTGAGTCAAATAACACAGTGCCACATCATGTAGATCCCTTGCTAAAGCCACTTTCTCTCAAAAGTCTCTGGGCGACACAGTATTTCTCACTATTATCTTCCAAAGATGATTTTTTTTCAACAGAAAATATTCCATTTTTTTCTCCTATACAATTTAATTGTGACCAGAACACAAATAACGTTATCATAAGAAAAATGTTATGACACAACTGGAAAATATAGTGCAGAACTCAGTCTGCACTGTTCACATGTAATAGAATCTTCATTAGGGCTCTCTATTAATCCAAAAAACACTCACTACATGTAAATCATTATCCTCTTGGAAAAAGAATAGTTTTTTTTAATTTCCTCCTATATGTAAATTTGTAACATTATTCATATGACTTGGTGATGTTGTATAGTCCAGTGTAATTTTTCCCATTATAAAATATTTCATGGCCATGAACTGGAAGGAATAACCCTCATAAACTATTTTGTTCTGTTGTGACACTGTTATTTCTCATGGCAAAAGTTACTATTTACTGCTCCAGGCTAAATTTTCCCAGAACGATTAATGTATTACCCTGCACTGTGCAGGGCAGATAAAAACAAGACCTTGAATAGTGTATTGCTCCACCTGAAGTTGTAAAGGGTGGGACATAATGTATTGCTAGAAAATGTGGAAATGTCAAAAAGGTATAAAGTTATTTAATCTGTGAGGTTTATTAATCCTGTAAATCATATGGTATATCTGGTGCTGATAGATAAAAGGATTTACACAATGTGAATTTTAATATGTATTGGGTTTAACCCACCCCCTCTCTGAACTCCCATGTGTGATCCAAACAGAGGGTTATAAAGTTGATAAGGACCAGTCCCAGGAATCTGGAGACAGGGGGAGAAACCTGACCACCTAACTAGATGGGGAGATCAAAAAAGAGCTGCCAGGATGAACCAGAGGAAATTGGCCAAATAATGTGAGAAGGAAGCCATGTGGGTGGGTTATTGTTTGGTTTTAAATGTGTTGCAAAAGAAGAACAAAGTTAGTCTCAGTCTGTACACTAATCAATGGTGTGTACTACTTCTTGTATTTGGTGCTATCCTAATGAAAGGTACTAAGATCCAGTGCGCAGTGGCTGGGCTGAACCTGTAATTCCTGTGGTAACCTTGGTGCTCTGGGAGGTTGTCATCCTGGTGATTGTCCTGATACTGGTCCATAACCTGCTAGCAGGGATACATCAGATCTCACGATTCCACCAGGTAGGATTGATCTAGGATCTTTCCAAGCCCAATGAGGTACAAGGTACTGACAGGGTGGTTACTTAAATTGATTTTACTACATATATTGAGGAGTTATAAAAGCAACACTATCATTTATTTGATGGAAGTGTTCAGAGATAACATTGATCTTTGTACATTAACCCAAGTAATTTAGCCACATGATAAGTAATTTTAACATTTTATTCAGAGGAGAATTGCAAGTGGGCTCTCTCGCAGCAAAACTGTCACAGATCTAGCAAGAAAAGCAGATTAGAAAGTGTTAAGACAAAACTATTATAGATATCTTGCAGTAAGGATAATATTGATAACCACATTCACTACTATAGATCTCTTATAATGCTCCTCTTCAATAACTGTGAGAGTGGGGTGGGGAGAAAATAACAAAGCTGAGGATAACAATTTCATTGCCATCTCTTATTTTTTATGTTCCCATATTAAAGCTTGTTTGCTAGCAGATCATCAATAATCATTTTAGTTCTCCTATCATTGCCATTTCAAGTACAAGTGCACAGTACAGATATATTAGAGTATTTTGCAATTTTTTGCATAGCAATATTTCAAAGTCATATTCTAGTTTGCCACAGACATAGAGTTGAACAGTTTTTTACACCATTAATATTTCTGATTAGTTATAAGCATATCTCCAAGCTAAGTTTGCAGTTTTGGGAATGCTCTGGACATTATACAGCTTAGTTACATCATATTAATGCAAGTAAACCACCTACATTTATTACATTACAGAAAACAGCATTCATTCACAGTGATCACTTTATTTGTTATACTTTTACTATGAGTATCTTAATTAAGGTAATCCAGATCCTAATCTTGTTGGTAATCAGTAGCAATGGCTCTAAAGTGTTATCCTTGTTGTAACTATTTCTGTGGAGTGAAAGGAGTGGATGTCAGACTGTAGAGTGTCAAGAAGAGAATTAGAGTTGAGAAAATATAGTAAATGTAAGAATACTAGTCTTTCCAGAACTTTGGAAGCAAAAGGAAGCAGGAATAGCTAATGTTCCAGATAGGATCAAGATAGGATCAAGAAAAGTATTTTTCATGGTATGGTATGTTTGAAGGGAAAAAAAATGCGGGTTAGAGAATTCCAGAAGAGAGAGCAGAACTTTGAGTAAATGGGAGGGAATAGGTCAAGAGGACAAGTGGTAGACAGAGAATGATTGAGCAGGTCAGTCACCTTTATGTGAATGTAACAGTGAGATGAGATTGTGGTCTGATGGGGAAATTGTTACATGGATAATTCAGAGAGAGTTCAGTTTTTGTTAAACACCAAATCCAGATGATGACTTCTTGTGAGTACTGGCAGCAGCCATTTCTGAAGATAATGGGAGGGGGGTTAATGGAAGGAAGCAGGAGGCCCAAGATAGAAAGTTGTCATCAACGTGGAAACTGAAATCCAGAGGATAAGGGACGAAGCTTCAGATGAGGAAAATAATTAAAGCCAGGCTTTAAAGTCAGATAGAGATATAAACATAGAGTAGGTGGATGATATATCAAAGCAACCCAAAGAGGAATAGGTGAGAAAAGTTGAACAAAGTGCATTTTCAATGATGGAAATGTGAACGAGGGTGGCATTGAAAGTATGCAGATTCAATTAAAAAAATTGAATTAGCCCACCTTAACCACTAACATTCAGTGAAGTGCATTATTGTCTTAAAAGGAATATAAAAATGCGTGACCAACCCCCTAAACCCCTAAAATGTATAGGGGCAGGAGGAATACTAACATCCTCAAAAACAGCCCCTCCCACACTGACAAAGCCCATCCATGAAGAGGGGGTGCTTATGTAGGCCCTTAAATCTTTGCACAGTTTTCTTGAGCACACAATAAACTTAAATAAAACCTTGAAAAAGGGTGCTTCAAAAATCTAATCCAGTGCTTCAAAAATAGTCTAAACGGGAGCTTGAAAATAATTGCCTAAACATTAGCTATACAATGAAGTGTTTTCTCTGTTCTGGGATTTTGCTGAATTCAAGTTTCTTTGAGATAGCATTAGTATTACTATACTCTTCCTAACCGTCTGAATAATAATGTCTAGACTTTGTAAGACATTAATGTTCACTTTCGTCCCTTAGACAGCAGAGGCTGGGGGTGAGCTAAATAAAGACATATTTAAAACACTTAATTTAGGATCCTCTCCACAACCATCCTATATCCCTATTAGTATTGGGAAGGGAAGGTCCCTAAACCTTCTCAAATTATGAAATGGATTTTAGGGAGACCCTGCTGATATTTTGCCCCCATTCCATTGGTAAAGGGGTGGGTTAGGAGGTGGATCTGTGGCGATTTTTTAGTTTTGTACAAATCATTGTCATCTACAGACATCAGCATTTAATCTTCACTCCTACATTCTTTAAGTGATAGTATAAGAGGAGTAGCCCAAGACTGTATATAACACTAGACAATAGTTTATGCATACACAAACAATCATATACATTTGCTATTTTCAGAATTTTAACGTTTTTGAAATAGTTTTTTTCAAATTTTATTATAGGGCCATTGAAGCAGCCAGTGATGCTCTGTTCCATCCGAGTGTTGATAGACATATGGAAAATAGTTATATGCATTTTAGCTTGAATCTCTTTATAATGTTGCTTATAAAATGAGATTTATTGTAAACTGCTGTGCAATGTTCAGAAATACATTTGTTGCAATTTATTATTTACACTTGTATACAAACAGTGGATGCTAACTTTTTTGCTCCTGCTTAACAGAAAAAAGCATTTCAAATCTGGGTACTCACTGTCAAAAAAATATGTTGTCTTGTGAGATAACAATACAATGTTTCAGAATGCAGTGCCATGAGTTCTTGAAGTAATGTACAGAGTAATTGCTCAATCCTGAGACTGACTAATCACACTTAATCGCCATATGAGGGCCGTTTCTTAAACTCATTTTCTTAATTTATCTTTTTTCATGCAGACTTATTTTCCATATAGTTGTTAGACCACATATGTATACTTACCAGGAACATATGTACTTGCCAGAAAAAAATAATATTTGGCAAGTACATTTTCCTCAGTTTATTTATTACTGATACAATAGATTCAACAGTATGATCTGAGCAGGGCAGAAGTCATTGAAGGTCTGAGTTGCTATGGGAACCGGATATTTCTAATCTGCACATAACAGTGAGTAAAGTTGGTAGGATAACGTGTTCTGAGAGAGTGAGCAAGGCACAGATATAATGCTACATAATACACAGTTTTGATCTAATACATTGGAACAAAGGTGGATCTGTATTGTGTGTTGTAAAGTAATAGATGAAGTAACAGAAAGTGTGACAAGAACTGCTTTGGATAAATTACCTTAAAATAAAGTTGACAGTTTAAATCATTTTTGTTTCTGTACTAGGATCATGTGCTACTTTATACACCTATATGAAGTACAACATCATATTTGTCCTTTATGATGTGTGCATTTTTATTTCACAAGAACAACTGAAAAATTAAGCTTGTGAAAAAGAATTATAAAAACGCTTGATTCATAAATACGGACACTTTTTATATTTTTTAACTTGTAATTTACAGTACTACAAAAACCACATTTTTGTAACAGTATTTTTATTTCACTGTAGTATATTATGGTCCTTTAAATATAGACCACTGCAGTTTGACTGCAAAGTTCACTTTGCTTTTTCCATGGGGTTTCTATAGTAAACTGCTAGACTGCTTGTAGCATGAGTAGGTCAATTATGTTACTTGGAGTTATTCTTTTATTCAGTTGTCAAGTAGCTCTGAAGATGTTCAATTGCTTAGTGTAATATAGATCAGTGATATCCAACACGGATCTGAGTTTTTAACACATTTAAATGCCAGAGGTTAGAGCAAGCAAATGAAGCAAATCAAGCGCTTAATCACATTAAATCTGCAAGAAGATTTACTAGAAACTAGCTAAATAGATTATTTTCCTTAATTTCACATTAGGCTCATTAAGCCATATTTTTATTGTGTTTTCAATTCTTATTTCTTTATGTAATCTTATTTATGTTAATTGATAGTATTTTACATTATATTACATTGTCTGTTTTTAGATTGAAAAATAATACAGTGGAGCTCCATTCCAATCTTTAAAATTGCTGAATTAGGTGGGCGTGGCTACTAGCTGAAGAGAGTATACATGGAATTTCAGAGCTTTCCAGCTTAAGCCCCAATATTTGGGGTTTTCACCCTTAAAAAAACAACTTCATGCAGCTAAAAAAGGTCTTAGGTATCCCAGCACAATAGGCTGAGGAAAAGGATACCCGTTGTTAGGGGGTTTATCGGGATCTGCCTGCCACGAGGGAGAGGCCTGTGCGGGAATGCCATTTTCTCCAGTCTAATCACAACCCCTCTACTGGAGAAGTCTCTCTCCTCATCTGCCCCTGCACCAGCAACTCTAGAGAGATCCACAGCAGCACCGGAGTGAGGTACAGAGATCTGCAGCTCAAATACCGGCTATCTCGCGGGTGGTCGAGTAGCCTGTGGGGCGCTCAGCACAAGGAGCAGCACAGCAGAAGAGACCGCTGGACAGCAGAATCATCAAGGAGGGTGAGTGGGAGAAAGGGTGCTGATGTCCCGGAGAGGTGCTGAGGCTGCACTGTAAACCGACAGAGACATAAAGGCACATAGCATGATAAGCCTCCCGCCCAACAAGAGTGCATGGCACATGACCCAAGACGCATCTCACCCCCGCAATCACAGACAACATAGGCATAACACCTGAGCTCTGTATCCCTGGAGGTGACAGTTTATGTTACACTAGTCTGCACACAACACACCTGCCAAAAGTGCCAGAGGAATAAGGAGGCTTACAAGGTAGTAAGAGGGCCGTAAAGAAATTATCCCCATTTCTCAGTCCAGAGCAGACATTTTCTCTTACTGGGCGCCAAAAATACCCCCAGGAAGAAGGGAGGCCATTTTGGTACTGCAAGAAAGGGGTGAATGCGCATGGACTTTAAATATCTGAGCCTGTTTGGCTTCTAGGGGTTTATCCTCTCTTGAAGGATAATATAAACTCAGCTAGCCTAAGTCTAAAAAAGGCTTGATCTGGGCAAAGTGAGACTTATATAAAATGCATGCCCCAGGTCAGCACTACCTGTGTCAACATAGTAAAATTGTTCTGCTAAAATAATACAATGGACTTGTGGGCATTTGTGCTTATTTACAAGAAGAATCCATCACCACCTTGCCTATCCAAACAAACTAAAAGGAGGAGGAGAGTAGCTAAGAGCTGCACCTCACTGCACATAAAGTGGGAGGCTATTCCCTGCCCTGACAGCCTTTTTTTACAAGATACTAGAGACCTTATGTTCCAGTAACCTTAAGGGTGCCAGGAGGTGTAGGCTGAATATAGCTGCCAGTCTGATTACTGCACTACACACCCCTTGTCATGACATTCATGACAAAAGCCAAGACCAAGCCAATCTAAGCTAGAGGTAGCCAACCTCAGTTTCCACAGACATCCTTTTTTATGAAATTATATTGAATTATAGTATAACTGGAGTTGTCTCCGCCACCTGGGAAATAATTATAGGAGCAGGAGCAGTGTTGTCTCTCCAAATTTTAACAGAATGGGAAAGCCAAAGAAAAGTATCTCATCTAAGAGTATCTCAGACCATTTCCCTAAGCAAGCCTCTAATCTCGTCCCCAAACAGGCAAACATGCCAAGCTCACCATCGGACACTGAGGGTGAAAGAGATCTGGGTCAATCTCTTCCTAATGTGATTATCTCAGACTTTTCCCTGGCCAAATTCGACCAGCTACTGGAGTTGCGCCTTTCGCTAGCCGTTAAGGAACTAAAACAAGACATCTTGAATCTGGGGCAACGAACGCATACTTTGGAGTCTATAACTCTGCCCAGAACTTGAGTTGTGAAGCGAAGCTAGAGGACCTAGAAAATAGATGGAGGCGGCACAACGTCCGCTTGAGAGGGATTCCTGTAGCAGTCCAGGACTTGCCAACATATGTGAAAGATGTGGTCACCTCAATATTATCTTCTTCCTCCTTGGAGCCGTGAGAGATTGAGTGGGCTCATACGGCATTGGGGGGTGAAACTCAACCTGAATAGCCCAGAGACATGATCCTGCGCTTCTTTTGCCAAAAATCAAGAGATTTGCTTCTTCGGGCAGGGAGCAAATCCCCTAACATCAAGGGCCCGGTCGGGGCCCCCTGCATGTATACGCGGATCTGGCTCCAAGCACTGTTTAAGCATAGGCAGATAAAGTCTGCCCTTTTAATTTTTTTCTCTGGATGAATGCCGGGGGGTACTCCACCGATTAGATATGCTGCCAGAGGGTGGTATGCTGCAAGGCCGCAAAAAGAATGGTCAGAAGTTTCTTTACCGAAGCGCCAAAGGAGAAACCGTCCGGACAGAGAAACCTGCACGCCAGAGGCTGACCCAAGCTCCTCAGTTAGCTGAGACAACTTCATCGCTTTATCCCTGTTGTCTTTTGTTCAAGACTGTTGATTCTGTTATTTGTTGTATATATTGCCTAAGTTCAATGGCGAGCAATTTATACTAGCGAGGGTTATCTAGTTTTTGCCATGTGTAAGACCCTAGACCTTGAAGGGTACGACTGCCAATCAGAATCAAATAACATTTATATAATGTAAATTGATGCAAAGTTATTTAGGCAATTGGTAGAATTCTCTCCAGGTCGAAGGTAATATCTCCATTGGTTAACAAGACTCTAGACCAGGATCTGTTTTGCCGCTAAATACAGTTAATTTATATTTGTAAATAGTAGATTTGTATATGACTATTCCAGGTGGTGGTTAGACACCGTGACACTGTACCAGAGCCAATCGCAGAACTATTACAGTTAGGTCTAGGGAGAATATGCGCTAGATAAGATGGCAGGGATATGCACAAATATATATATATATATATATATATATAAATGTAACAAAGAACCAAAAAAAGGAAAACTATTTTTTCAAATGTAACTGACAGTTGAGCTTTAGTTTTACCTTCCTGGTGGATTACTTACCCTTACATGTTACAGTTACCCTCTCAGTGAGGGGAATGAGCTTTTGCTCTCGCCTTGGCACGGATGAGATTGGTTGCTTTAAGAGAGGTGTTAACTGTACTCATACATCTCATTTGTTGGCTCCTAATAATGTTAACTTGTGTTCCCCTTTTCACCCGCACAGCACCAGAGATTGGTCACTCTTTTCTTGCCTACTAGAGTATTAAGTTGAAGCGGTCCAGATGCTCAGCCCCTCCTCCTCACCGCGGTAAGTTTATTACAGCCGACAGTATGCCTATCTCCACGAAAGACCAACATGTCTGACACAGAAATTACGTTTATAACGCATATCAGGGGTTTTGATTTACAGTTGAAGATCTACTTCGCCCCTCGGTCATCCTCCTACAAGAAACGCATTTTGTGCACTACAAGATACCTAAGTACCTGTCCAAATATTATCCCACTTTTTTTGCAACTAGTCACTCATCGAAGAGAGCGGGGACAGCAATCCTGTTGCATAAGGACTTTCCCTTCATAATTGAGCAGAAAAAAATAGATACTGAGGGCCACTTTGTGATCTTGACTGGTTCCTTATTTGGGAACAAAATTTCAATAGTTCCTATCTATTCACCCACGCAAATGCCCCATAAGATCCTTCTTAAACTATTATTAAACTATTAAGCTATCTTAAATCACATGACCTGGGAAGGATTGTCCTTGGGGGAGACCTGAATCTTGTTCTATCTGGGCTGGACAGATCGGGGATGGGGAGGACCGCCTCACGAGTAAGCAACGGCAAATACTCGATGTGCTGGAGGAACTCCACCTGGTCATGCCTGGAGATTGTCGTATGCTAGTGAGAGGGAATATACATTTTATTCAGCAGTCCATAGGTCTTATTCAAGAATTGACACTTTCTTAATTGAGTCAGCATTTTCAGGCTATATCACTGAAACGAGAATTCACCCGTGCTCATGGTCAGACCATGCTATTGTTAGTTGCACTCTTGACCTGGGGACGGCTTTTAGAGCACTGTATGCTTGGCGATTAAATGAAATGATTTTGTCAAACCCGCACCCGCAAATCACAAAAGATATTGAATTATATTTTTCCACGAATTCACGCCCCGATGCAGATGCTGGTTGGGTTTGGGTAGCCCATAAGGCATATATTAGAGGTACTTGTATAAAACTAGCATCTGCACATAAAAAATCACAAAAGGATAGGAACAATTAGAGGCAGAAAACCAAAAAGGTTATTCTGAGGGGGTACGCCGAAAGATAGATAAGACCAGACTATAATTGGATTTGGTTCTCTCAGATCACACAGAAAAAGCCATGCGATGGACTAACCAACTCTATTATGCTACTGTGTACCTTGGCAGACCCGGTAGTTTTGGTTCCTAACCTGCTTAAGGTCCTGGAGGATTTTTGCACTGTATCAGGGTTGCATTTAAATTTGTAAAAGACTGAAGCTCTTGGAATTTCCCTCCTAGTGCAGGACTTGGGTCTCCTCCAGGGGCAATATAGCTTTTCCTGTCCCAAAACATGTATTAGGTACTTAGGGCTAAATGCCACCCACTCAGTCTCAGGCATTTATCAAGCCAACTACCCACCGTTATTCAGGGAAATTTAGAAGGATATTTCGTCCTGGTCAAGGGGCAGGATCTTGTGGCTGGGGCGAATCAATGCGGTCAAGATGAATATACTACCCCATCTGAGAATCGCCAAACGTAAGATGTTTAGGAATAGGTTGAAAGGTGGGTTGTCGTGCCCTAATTTGAAACTATATTATAAAGCAGCCCAGCTGGCCTTCATACCCATTGCCCATTCAACCCAACATCAACCGTTATGGATGTTTAAAGAAGAAAGGTCCATGCATCCTTACACCTGGGAGACACTGCTGTGGCTCCCTGGGCACAAGTTAGCTGCCGGGACAAAAATAAATCCCTTTATTAAATTGTTATTAGAGATATGGACTTGGGCTATATCCAAATTCGCACTTTTCCCAGTTCCCTATACTCTTACCGCAGTAGGTCCTTGTTCTGGTGGAGGTCGAATGGGTTTCTCAGACTGGGGGCTTGGTGTAGTGCTGACAGAGTGTTGCAAGTCACTGAGTTGAGAGACAATTTGGCTAACCCCTCAGGAACATTTACATTTTTGTAAACTTTTACACCATGTGAGCATGATGAAAAAAGATGTTGGTCTCCCAGGGGCGAACTGGTTTGTTAAAAAAACGTGGTGAGTTTTCCTATATTCTTTATTTAACAAGGGCAAGACCTACCTAAAAGATAAGTACATGGCGGATTGGGAAAGAGACCTCGGCTATGTGAGAGAAAAGGGGCAGTGAAGGTCCCTGGGATCTAAACTCCCCCGGGAGGTAGGTAAGAGTATCTTTAAGTTATGGCTCCAAAGGCCTAAGTCCAATTCTGGTTGGTAGGCTGTGCCCCCCTCCACCCTCCTCTTTTTGGTTTCTTTTCCTTCCCGACCCTGACCCCCACCCCCACCCCCGCCCGGAAACTTTAACTAATGGTTATAAAGTTATCATCAAACAATAGATAAAAATGTATTAGGTGTCAGTGTTTACATGTAACAGAATTTCTGTAAGCCGAGGGTACAGGATGGTTTGATATTCAAAATATTCTATAATGTCTATATCTTACAAATGTTGTTGCCAACGTGATAAAGTATCTGTAATGATTTCCATTTATGCAAAAATATGTTTTGCTGTGTACATGCACCTAATAAAAAATTGATTGAGAAAAAGAAAATTGCTGAATTGAAAGTAAATTTAACTTGTAAATATCTCAATATTCAATACAGAGAAAAAACAGCCCTACCAGAAATGCCTGCAAAATAAGTTGAAAAGGCAAAAAAACATACGTGTATCAGTCCCATTCAAATGTTTCTCAAACCCATCACATTTAAAAATCAAAGTGAAACACACTAAGTGCACATACGTCCTCAGATTGTACAAAAATCCTACATGTACTGAGACCCACCAGTGCAGCCATAAAAATGCCTCAAAAAAACAAATGTTTCAAATATGACATTCATATCAGCCTACCACCTTTATGGAGTCGCACAAGAGGCTTGATTTTGCATATCCAACAAAATTAAGGGTTAAGAATGCTCCCCCATGAGACCCAATATATTAAATAACCCTGGGGATCCCCTGGATCTCCCTCCCTGGTATTTTTACTCCCTATGAGCACAGAGATCACTGGCATTCCCTTCACTACCCTCACTAAACCTGGGAATCCCCAGAGATGACCTCTTCTCATATGCTGAGGGGAACTCTGTGTATGCCCTCCTCACTTGGCACTAACACTGGGGATCTCACCATCTAACTATAACCATGAGGGTCCCTATAGAGCTATACATCAAAAAGACAAGAATGAGAAAATGTATAATTTGTGGTGCACTCTTAAACTAAAGGAGGAGCAACCTCATTAAAACTTAACATTAAAAAGGTTGATAATAAAAAATAGAAATATAACATCATCACTTTAATATACGTTTTTTTTTAAAAGGACATGAAAAAGTATTTGCTGTAGGTTTGGGGGTATTCCTTATGGGGAATACACTCAAACCTATGTAAATATCCTAGCTTACTTGGCTAGAGTTACTCAATCACATAGAAGTGGTAGTAATTTAAATGTTTTCAATTTTGCAATGGATATAAATATTAATAAAATTCTTATAGAATGATACCATGGCCCTCATTCAATTGCGATTTGGCCAATTGAATAGGGCTCTAAATAAGCACATAACATATTTTTTTAAAATAAGTTTTTAGTTAGTGAAAACCTTGCTTTTGGATAGATGCTTACTAACTAAAAACGTATTTAAAAAATATATGTTATGCGCTTATTTAGAGCCCTATTCAATTGGCAAAATCGCAATTGAATGAGGGCCCATATGTTTTATACTCAATGTTAGTATTTCTTTTATTTGTAACATACAAACATATTTTGTAGCATGACTAGCCATTGAATTAGTTGCATGGAGTATACTTTTCAAATAACCTAATGATTCTCAATGGTATATAGCTTGTTATTTCTGGGGGTTCACTTAGGTTCTTACAGCAAAAAAAAATCCTTAGAATATTCCTGCAATGTGTGATGTGCAGTGGATCTATCCTGTTATGTGCACGCACGGCATGGGAAGCCTCCAGGTGCCGGGTGCGCTTGCGTTCCACATCCCGATATACTCCCTAAGCCCCTAAGCTCCTAGCCCTAACCCCCTACACCCCATTCCAGCCCTAACCCTAACCTTCTACACCAGTTAGCATCCCTATCCCTAAACCTAACCCCCTAATCCTAAACCTAAGCCCTAACACCCCTTGCCAGCCCCAACCCTAACCTCCTTACCCTCTTAGCCTAACCCTAACTCTCTAAAAGTAACCCTAACCCTAAGCCCCTAACCCCCTACACCGCTTACCGGCCATAACCCTAACCCTCTAAACCTAACACCAAAACCCCTAACCACTTACCAGCCACTTAGAGACAGCTACATCGGGATGTACAAATAACAGGATAGGTCCTGTGTAGTTCTAAGGAATATTTTTGTGAACCCCCAGAAATAACAAGTTTTATGCCACTTAAACTTATTGATTTATTTGAGAAGTATACTCCGTGCTATGAATTCAAATGGCTAGTTTACATGTAAACTGTATCAATATTGAGTATATTAAATATGTTAACACTCAATAATAACTTTGTTAACATTTAAAGTATAACCATGTATACCGAATCAATGGTAGATCTCAAGCTACCAATTATGTACCATTGGATACTAAATTTAAATATTTTAAATGTCTACTATTCCAATGTGATTGGGCTAGCCAAGTGAGCTAGGATATATAAGGTAAGGGGTATTCCACATTCAACATTTTACTGTATTTTTTCAAGTCCTACTTTCTTTTTTAAGCGTTGTTGATATATTTCTAATTTTTATTTTCAAAATATTAAATGTTAAGTTTTAATGAGTTTGCGTGCATCGAAAAAGTCAAGGGACTTTTCTTGTTTTTATGATATAAAGCTTTTTAAAGGATTGACCATAGAAGTACTGGCACATTACCTATAGTGTTTTTTTGCAACTGTTTAAGGGACAGTGTTGGCATTGTTTGTTGTTGTTTAGTCATTCAGTTGTGTCCAACTCTCCATGACCCTTTGCACCACACCACGCCAGGCACATCCATCAGCCACTGACCCTCTCATTTACATCAAGCTCATGTTCATTACTTCAATTACCTCATCCATCTCCTCCTCTGTCGCCCTCTTCTTTGTGTGCCTCCAATCTTTTCCAGCAGCAGCGGCTTCCCTAGGGAATCCACTCTTCTGAATAAATGATATTACAAAATATTTGAGCTTCAGCCTCATGATCATACCTTGCAGTTTGTTTCCTGAAATATTGATTTATTTGATAATCTAGCAGTCAAAGGTACTCTAAGCAGTTTTAGCCAACACCGTAATTCAAAGGCATCAGTTTTAGGGCGCCCAGTCTTCTTTATGGTCCCACGCTCATGTCCATATATTACTACTGGGAATACCATTGTTTTAGCTATGCAGAACGTTGTTGTTATTGTAATATCTTTACTTTTTACTAGCATGACCAAGCTTGAATACCTTTCCTCCTCAGAAACAAATGTATTTTCATTGCATGGCTACTGCCACCATCTGAAGAGATCTTGGATCCCAGGAAAATAAAATCTGTCACTGCCCCATCTATTTACCAGGAACTAAAATTGTCGTTTGATATGATCTTCGTATTTTTAACATTGAGCAGCAGGACAGCTTTTTTTCTCCCTCATCAATGTGTCCTTTAATTCCTCCTCACTTTCTGCCATCAGAGCAATATCATCTGCGTACTTGAGGTTTTTGAAATGTCTTCCAGCAGTATGGATTTGGGCTTTGGATTAATCCAGCCCGGCCTTTTTTATGATGTACTCCACATATAAGTTTAATAAATAAGGTGACAATATACAACCTTGCCACACGCCTCTTGAACCATTCTGATGCTCCATGTGTGGTTCTGACCATGGCCTTTTGGTCCTCATACAGATTCCTTAGGAGACGGATGAGATGATAGTCTATGAAGAAGAATTAAATGTTTTTCTGAAACTCTCTTGCTTTTTCTATTAATCATCAGACCAGACATTAGCAATCTGATCTACTGTGCCGCTACCTCTGCAGAACCCGACTTGCACATCTGGTAGATCCCGGTCCATATATTGTATCTGATCTGGTTCTGTTAAGTGCCTACTATTTTTGTCTTTTATCGCACCCACTTTGAGATGAAAGGTTCCTTTGACATCCCCAATTATCTTGAAGAGATCTTTTGACTTTCTCATTCTGTTATCTTTTTCTATTTCTTTACAGCACTCATTATAGAATGTCTCCATATCTCTTCTTGCTATGATCTAGATTTCTGCATTCAGCTGGACAAACCTTTTCCTAACTTAAAATAAAGATAAGTCTCCCACCGGAAGCTATATTGTTTCATATTTTTTCTGTGGAATTGGCCTTGAAAGCTTTTTTGTCACAAATCATAATGTCAGCTAAGTTGTTAATAGCTAAGAAATGGAACTAACCCTCTGTGCCGAATTGGTACGAAATTACGTTAATGGTTGGTAGAAACAGACCCTTAGAGAAACCCCTTTTTGAATATATGAATATATGGCAACAAACCATGTTAAAACTTACCATAACAGTTTTACTAACCACACATCTGCGTGATGTGGTGCAAAGGGTCATGGAGAGTAGGACACAACTGAATAACTTAACAACAACAAACAATGCCAACACTGTCCCTTAATATCATCTGCAAATTCACCTCAAACCTGCTATGAAAAATGTATATAATTTTGTATTTTTATTTTATGTATGTATATTTGCCTGGAATTCAAATTGAAATATTTCTGTCATTTAATGGTTTGTAACCAAGCACTGCTTTTGGCACCCTTTGATTGACTATTAGGGGCACTCCATTCCTTCTGTGGGACTCTTGATCACAGTAGAAGATCTGTGTTTGCTGATGTCTGATGTGAAATGTCCCATTTCAGTTCTTTTGAATTCACCAATTCTCAGGATATCAATTGTTAAAATTGTCATCTCATGTTTCACCACATCCAGTTTGTCTTGGTTCATAGTTCTAACATTTCAGGTTCCTTTGCTGAATTGTTCTTTGCTGCAGTGGACTTTTCTTTCCCCACCAGGCCCATCCGCAGCTGGGTGCCCTCTCGGCTTTTAAAGTTATCTTAGTAAAGTTAATGGAGTGGGTTGCCAGTTGCTTCTTGAGTGAACCACAATTTGTCTAACCTCTCTGAAATGACCTGCTCATCTGGGGTGACTTTGCATGGTAAAGCTCACAGATTTAGTATTTAAGTGTTAAGATTAACGTTAAATTTAGGTCCCTATAGTCCCCCATGGCAACTAAAAGTCTGTGAATTGTGATTTGCTAGACAATTACCCATTCATAAATCTGAGTTCAATCTACTATGCAATTATGATTACATATTTCAGCCAATTTGAAGCTACCTAAAATTCATATTTAAGGCAGAAAAGCGAGGCAAAATGAATTAGCGCAGAGTGAGCCCCACCTAGGAGGAGATCCATTAGAAAAGTAAGTTTTCTTTTAGTGCAGAGGGTTTTTAGGTTGAAGCTATGGGCTTCAATTAAGATAAAAGAGGACCAGAATCTTCAAGCAACATGGATAGTTTGCTTATCCAGGGCAGAAGATTGAGGACTAGGGGTTAATTGATCATCACTGGAGGGCATCAAAGATTAGATAAATATTTATTTTAACCATTACAGGTTTATTTTTATTTATTATTTTGTGTAATTTCTATTTTTATTTTATTCAATTTATTTATTTATTTCCTGTAAATAATTTTTTATTTTTTGTAAAAATGTGTAAATTACTTTTTTTTATTTTATGTAGTGTTTTTTTTTTACTATAAGGGGCTGCTGGAGGTTTTTTATGGACCCCCATAGGGAGTTATTTACATGGAGATCAAATATGGATCTTTGTGGTGGTAAGTAGGATTAAAGTTTTGTGCCAGGGGGTTCATATGGATCCCCATGGCAGAAGGGTTTAATGTTAGGTACCATGGAGGTTGGTTGTCAACTACTGGGGTGTGAGAAATTTCATCATGGGCAGTCTGAGGCCTTAAACAGAGGAGTGAGTGACAACGATTGTGGCTAAATGGGGGCCGATAATTCATACAGGAGGTGAACGCAACAGGCACATCACTGTATAGTACATAATGTAGAAATATGTTCTAATAATGTATGAAATACTGCTTGAACATAGATTATAGAGCCTATGAGTAACTCACACAGAGGGCGCAGAGGGAGAGAGAGGGCGCAGAGAGAGAGATAAAGCAGATCATATATCACATTGTCATTTTTGACGGGCAATTTATTAGTATATTTATATTTATTATACATATTTATATAAATATCTCTATATAGAGAGAGATTCAAACATGTACACAGTATATATATATATATATATATATATATATATATACTAGCGTTTTGCCCGTCAAAAATTACAGGCAATAAAATTGTAAGGCAGGTAATGCTGTTTGCCACAGACAGTAAGGGCCTCATTCTATTATCGGCCATAGGAGATGCGGGGCCGCAAGGACCGGCCGCAAGCTATTCGGCTATTCTATTCCCTTCCGGACGGGGATTCCGGCGCCTTGCTATCCCTTGGGGCCGCTCGCGCCGGAGGAAAGCCTTTGATCTAAAACGGCCGCAAGAGTTTCGGCCGCAAGAAAATCCCGGTTGCTATTCAATTGCTCCGGGAACCCTCTCTGCAAGGCTAAAAGCGAGCCGCAGCTTACTTGCAGGAAAAAGGTCCCGCTAGCACCAATTAAGCACATTATAAAGCCGAAATAAAGCCATCCTGCACTATGAGGAGACTATAAAGTGATTATAGGTGTTAGCAAAAATAGCACAACATTCCCCTACACTCAAATCCGTAAAAAAAAAATTTTTTAATTTATGTCAAAAATCCATGGAAAAAGTCCCGAGGGCTTGGAGCACCTCAGACCCGCCCACGCTGCAGCCGTAAAATAAACAGTTAATGTAAACTCGGATTTGGGCTGATGTGCAAGCTTGAGAGGGGGTTGCTATTAATCCTCATGTCCCCCAATATGATCCCTAGCATTTACAGAGCTGTACAGTGCCGTCTTGAATTTATTTTTGCGTTTAAAGTTTTCTGAGCTTATGGCCGGTTGCAAGATATACGGCCGGCCGTAAGGGGAGATCCTTGGGCCGTTTAATGGCCGATAATAGAATGAGGCCCTAAGTGTTTTGGTTGTCTGAGATCCTTCAGTGCTCATTGCGAGCCTCGTGCTGAGCGCCTTTGGCGCTTATCCCGTGGCTCACAATGAGCGTTTTTGGCGCTCATTGCGTGCCTCTTGGTTGATGTATTTTTTGTTATCAGAGGCGCTTTTGCTCTCATTGTAAGGTCCGTGCTGATCTCCTTTTTGCTCTTATTGCAAGTCTCTCTCCAGGTGTAGTTTGTGTCCTATGAGCACCGTTGGCGCGTGAAGGGCTTTGTCGTTTATTGCGATACTGTGGTGTTTCTTTTTTAATTTGTGAATATGTATTTTTTCATGATAATTAATTAATTAATGAAATCATAAATTAATATACTTTACCTATTTGTAATTAATATATGCAGCAAGCAATTTGCTGAAGATCTAACAATCCGATTTAATGTTCCTGCAGCATACAATGTAGATTTGCTCTGTTGTTGAGCTGATGTATAAGTGTCAGCAATGTGTGCAGTGGAAACCGTGTAGCTGTGTGCTTCCGCATTCTGTAAGTTAGTGTTGTAAAATGGCGGCGATTGTGTATGTGGTTACTCAGGTGTGGACGATATAGAGTCCTTGCTAATAGTGTATGTTGTACCTGGTACAAGTTTTTATAAAAGTTGTATGTGCTTGGCGTTGTTTTGCGGCTTTAGGGGTCTTGTAGCCTCCTTTTGGGTTTTTTTCGGCTGCCATTTTTTCTCTCGCTTAGGGGATTTTCGAGTGTCTAAACTCTGTAAATTGGACTTAAATTTCCGTGCAAACAAACTCCCAGACGTCCTGGCTGTCCCCACTTGCTGTGTGTAAAGTTTTTGGGTTTTTTTTTGTGTACTTTGTGTTTTTTTTATGTTTTTCGGTGTGCACAGGTCGGGCGTTAAGGTTGTACTTTTGCGAGTTCGTAAGTCCCGCGTCTCGTATTTTTTTTGTGTAAGTCCGTCAATTTTTTTTCTAAGTCCCACGGCTCGTATTTTATTGTGGAAGTCTGTATTTAGTCATTGCGTGTTATAGTTTTTTTTCTCAAAGTTCTGCTTCTGTGGCTGTTTGTAACCGCTTGTGAGGCTCCACCTTCAGCAAAGACGGCCCATTTGCGACCCGAACTGCGTCCCTCTCTTCGTGTGACGATGTTTCGTAGTTTGACAACTATTATATGTGATAGATGAGTAATCTAGCCTTTATGGGCCTCCTCGGTGAGGTTCAGCTAAGGGTAATTTGAGCACCTTTCATTTTGTTGTTTTACAGTACAGTATTTATGTAACAATAAATCAATCAACCAAACAATGCTGTATCTGTCATGAAAAATCACTTATCATGACCAATAGTAAAAATATGGGATTTCACAAGGAATGCTTAGCTGTGACCACATTCAGTAGTCATCCAAGAATACTATTACCATCTCTATATGATTTGGTTTACTCAAATTGATATCACATTTAAAATGTTTAATGGTGTTATCAGATGATAAGTGATTGTTATGATATCGTGAAGTCTAAACACATAGAGCCTCCTTCAATTGAGGCATCGGGAGATCGGAAATGGAGGCTGTAACTTATTTTGCTTTTGAATTGGAGCATTTTTACGTGCTTTGATCGGATTATGGGCTCCGATTCATTGCGGTGGTTAACATTTCAAGTTAATGCCCCTCCAAGTCTTTGATCTTTCACGGCCGCAAGAGTTTTCAATCGCTTAAAATAGCAAATTGCTATTCAATTCAATTTCCCCTCGCTAACCACCCTGCTAGGCCACAAATGGCAAAAGTCGCTCCACAAGTTATGGGTTCCAAGGAGGACTTGTAAAGGGCTTAAACACATGCCCGGAGCACTTTAAATGCACATATACAAATACTACTGTACTTTTATAAAAAGGGAAAGTGATATTAGAATTAATAGCACAACATTCTCAAGCTCGCAAATCGGCAAAATAAAATACTTTATTTCATGTTTAGTTTACGTGTTATATCGATCCCAGCAATCAATGTGTTAATACATTTCCATTGGCTGTTTCTAACTCGGTAGTTTCGGCCTTGCTTAATTGATCATGTTCAAGCTCTAACAGGCTACATATGATGGCATGATTTATGAATTTCACTATCGACTCCTAACTTGCGGTCTTGCCGAATTGAATAGCACCGTAACTCGTACACGCTGCGGGCCCGCAGGACGCACACAGAAATGCGGCCTACATCCCAGAGGTTACTGCCTCCGAATTGAATGAGGCTCATAGTCATTAATATTGTTGGGAAACAAAGGTCATTAGCCTTAATGTTTGTTAACTACATCAGACAAAAGTATCTGCTCTCAAAATGTTAAGAGGACAACATGATTAACTAACGCATTTATCACTGCTGGGTTTGATTAATATAGGATTCCAGAACTATGCAAGCCCACAGCCATTTGTGCATTGGTACAAATTAAACCTAACAACAATTATGGGTATTATCATATGTTATATGTGTATATTTATGGCATGTGAGATCATTCTTCTGGGTGGATGTCATTGATGGAACTGTTATCTGTAAGCCAGTGTACATATAGTTTACGTACATTGTTTGGTAGCGCTGCTTGCACATGAACAAAATGCCTTCATGGCTGTGAAATTTGCATAAAATAAAAAGCACAGGTTATTGTCTAATGAAAATAATTAAAAAAGGACTACTCCATCTCTTCTCAACGGCATTCATCAGTGACCATCAGTTGATGAAGTGTCCACAGAGAAGAGGATTATGGACTATGTGATGGCAGGTAGCCACATGGATACAAAATATCACATATTACATAGGCCATTCTCATCTGCTTTGTAGACAGGCATTATTATGATAAACATTCTGGCCAATAGATTTCCAGAGAGGAATGTTTTTCGAGACAGTAAATAAGGTCAAGGAGGTGATGCTTGGGCTGGAGATTGTCCATGTTGTGCTTAATGTGCGAGCTCTGGTTTTGCACCACCTGGAGCAGCCTGGCCATGTAGTTCTCAACCTGGAGATTGTGGTGCCTCCCTGTAAAACCTAATAATGCTGCAGTCCACCATTGTCTGTTGGGAGGAGACTCAAGTCAAGAGGCTCACCAACATGTCCTTCTGTCTATGTACAAAGACCAGCAGCTTCCCCAGTGTAGCTCCCCTAAGTCTGTCTCTGGCCGGGCATGGCAAATTTGTGGGAGGAGGCAGTGATGGTGGCAGAGTAGGGGGTGCTGAGGAGCTTGATGGATTTGTGGTGTGGACCTGGTGGTCTCTGGGTTCAGAAGGTGCTGAAAGTGTAAGGAGGAGGTCTGGTGGTCGTAGTACTTGCATTGCTTGGGTATCAGTCCAGTAAGAGGGCCCAGTTGGTGAGTGGAACTGGAGAAGGAGAGGGCCAGCAAGGACAAATACATTATCCCAGCAGTATCCCCCATTAACTGCAAGCAGCTTACATCCTTCTCATATCCTCCTTGCTGCTCCTCCCCCTTCTCTTGCCACGGTTCCTCTTGGGTTGTGGCATATTCCAGTTCCTACTCCTCTGGCTCAACCTTAGCCAACACCCTCATGCTCCGTGGATGAACTTAATCTCCTGGGTGCTGAAGTGAGAGAACAATAGTGTATGAGTTAATACCATTGTATGATCATTCGATTGCCTTTGTGTGGAGTTATTATTTGCTACAAATGATCATTGCTTGGTATTATGAGCTTGGTTAATAATGGCTCATAACAAAACATTGAATCCAGCCTTAGTCAACCTCTACAGCTCATGCATATACTCTGCTGGACTTGCTAAGCAATGTCTCAAACAAACCAGTCTATGACCATCTCTCAGCAATAGCTAGTAACATGCTGCTAAGATGTAGTCTTTGATAGGCTAGTAAACTACAGTTAACATCAAGCCCTACAAAGTCTGTATATGGATATGCTGTAGTCTGCACATCCAATCCATACATGGATTCTCTATTTAATGTTTACTCACTTTAAATATATTTTGTAATTGATACTCACTGTAAAGTATTATCTCCAGGAAGCTTACATATACCTTTCATTTGTGGGCAGTATTTACATTGGATGTGTGTTATCTATGTCTGTGTGGTATACATGTGTGAGTATGTAAGGGGATGATGATGTATAGGATATTCACCTGGTATAGCACTGGGATCCTTCTTTTCCACCAGGCCTGGAAGTCCCACGACAGTAGCTGGCACAATCCAGTCCATCAACAATCTCTCCCAGTCATAGAACTGAACAATCACTGGGGTGCTACCACCCATAGTTTTTGCTGCTCTGGCCTCCTTGGACATCTTCCTCTTTACCTTGGCCCAGCTGTTTTCCCCTCCTCTCCCCTCCTCACTCCTCCCTCTATAATAAATCCTGATATTAAACCAATAAGGATAAATGAAAAATAAATGTAATATGTATGAGATAAAAAATAATAAAAATATATATACTGTATATGTCCCAGCTCAGCTTCCCAGAATGCAGTTTAATAACTGTTTTTCTCAGAATTCTGATCTGGAAGCAGGTTGTTTAACTTGCTTAAGACATTCAGATGTGAACACAGATGTACTATTCATTTACTATATATATATATATATATATATATATATATATATATATATATATATATATAGCATCATGTGTAATTTTAATGTAGGGTTATAAGGTGTGCGATATGGGGTGTAAGGGTTATATGGCCTAGATCTATATATAAAGTAAAATAACAACCACTTCAAACTATTCTTCAATACTGACCAAACTCCTTATCTCTGAATCTAGCAAGAAATTAAGTAAAATGCATGTATTGGTGTAATTTACCAACACACCACTTAATCCTGACCTTGTATTTTACTGGCAAGACATGGGACTACGAGTTGCAAAACTCGGACAGCAATGATTATAATAGCTACGTCAATGGAGAAAATAAAGTTCCCGAAGTTGCAAGTAGGCATATTTACAAGTTTGCGAGTAAAAATTTGAATAGGGCTCTATGTATAATTGGAATGCTACTGTGAAACCACAATAACTCTTAATGTCAATGACAGATCAGTAATGTATAAACCGGATGTGCTATTTAATAGAGTGCAATCCTTTTGAATTTGGCAGCATGGTAGTGGACCACTGAAATATATATATGTTGAGAATGTGGAGGTATAAAAAATGTATATATGATCCTTGACAGAAACACTGTCACTTTTGTGTATAGAGTACTATATTCTAAATGTTGGAGAACCATTTACACATTGTCTCTGCGTGTGCCCAGGGTTTCTTTCCAAACCTCCTCAGCTGGAGCAGACAGCAGAATTTTGATAACCTCCCATCAGATACTCCCAACAGAGCATAGATACAGCATATTTTCAGTAAAAATACATTGGTAACACATTATCAAAATGTAATTATACAATGGTGCCATTTATTTGGTAACATAATTAAGATCACTTGATCAGAAGGCCAAGTAAACCAAATTATTTAGAGCTGTGTTACAAAATTGTGACTGGCTAGCAACTGGTTATTTGCATCTTTCCAAAGGAGGCTTTCAATGATAGACTGTGCCATTGTTAAAAGAGTAGTGGAAGCATTGTTTTAGCCCCACAAGGGACATCTTAGATCTCTTTGCAAATACAAATTTGATTATACCTTCATAGACCAGATTACCACAAAATTACTTATAAACCAATACATACAAATAGCAGACACGATTAACATGAATATATTCAATATAGAAAGCTGTTACTCACATATACAATGCATCCTGTACTGCAGTACAGTAAAACAACCACCTGTATAGCACAGTGAATACACCCAGAGCTAAACACAGCACCACCAGTACAGATAACCCCCTGCCAAAAGAAGCAGTACAAAAAGAACACTTCACACAACCCTGACTGGCACATGGTGGTTTGGGAGTTGTCCTCAAAAAACATAGTTGACTGTACTTTGAATGTAATCTACAAATGTTAGTGTGTTGCATATGTTGATAGTAAATCTTATGTGCAAGCTTTGACATGTGTTTTGCTCACCATTTAGTAGATACTACCCCCATGAGGAACAAAATTATCCAGTGCAATACCTTTGATATAATGCAATACCTTTTCTCATCCCCCACCTTTTACATCTTTTCAATCTATCTATTATTGCAAATTATTAATAAACTCATATACTCAATAATATGGCTAGTTATACTAGATTAACTGTGATGTATTGCAATGTGTGAAGCTGACTGACCTACTGTGTCAATAACCACAAACATATGATGTAGTAGAGTCCTGCATAGTTAAAATATATTTGCTCATGTGCAGAAGGGCTGGACTGGCCTTATTTGCATACAGTCATGTTAGAATTCTGCTCTTTCTTTTATGCACAATACATATATCAGTTATAATGATGCAACCATCGTAGGAAGAACACAAGCTGGTGGCAGCGGCGTTATGGTCTGCAGGTCAAGTACACCCATACGTGTTGACTGTCTTCCCTGCAGCACATGGGATCTTCCAGCCTGACAATGCAACATGTCATACAGCCAGAATAGGATAGTGGTTTGAGCAGCACAATGAAGACTTACAAGCACTTCCCTGGCCTCCAAATTCCCCAGACTTTAATCCCATTGAGCACCTGTGGGACCACTTTGATAACACTATCGGATAGACCATAGGCAACAGCCTTACCTACTGTGCTATCTGCTCTGTTTCAAGTAGTAACAATTCAATAGGACACAGCTTGATTCAAAGTATCTACACATGATTCTAATTAACTAGCTACTTGCCCATCAAAAATGACGGGAATAAAATGCTAAGGCTGGGAATGCTGTACCTTTGGCGCTTATCGCGAGCCCCATGCTGAGCACCTTTGGTGCTCACAATTTTTTCAGCAGCCATTTTATTCTTGCTTAGGCGATTTTCGATCGTGAAAAAACGGCAAATATGCATCAAATTAACTTGCAACCTCACTCACAGGCTCCCTGGCTCTGCCACTGTGGTATGTGTGTGTGTGAGTTAATTTGAGGCATATATATATTTTTTTTTTCATGTCTTTTAAGTTTTGTGGTTTGGCCGTTAAAGTCTAAATTTTGTGAGGCACACAGTGCATGTACGGGTTTCGGTCCTAAGTCTTACGGGTCGTAAGTCCCGCGTGCCTCTCCTTCTCGCCTTGATAAGTCCAGCGCGTCTCAACTTCTCGCCTCGCTTCATAAGGCTCGCAGTGAAATGAGCGTGACGGCTCGAATATACAGGCCACAATCGGGCCCGCAAAGCGTGACCAACATCGCAAGTTACCCACACTGACAACTATATATCTGATATCCTGTGCGGTGCAGAGATCATTACACATTACACAGGCAGAGGCAAACACACTCAAATAATCTGACTTCTATTGATAATTCTTTGAATTCAGCTTTAATTAAAAAAATAAAAGAAAATACTTTTTTTCATATGCTTTTTTTTCACCCTCTATCTAATGACGCAGAGAATAATGGTGCTTTAATGGAGTATCATGTCAAATTCAACATGTATGTATCATGTAGTACAGTGTATGTACATAAACTCCCTCAGCATTTATGCATCCTATAAGCACACTAATTTACTTGGCATAATTTACTTTACAACCAAACATGATCACACAAGATATAATTCATAATATGATCTGCTTTAACCTGCTAATGAACTACTAATTATGACCCTAATGTGTCAATGTGAATGTGTAGATTTGGATGTAGAAACATGCTATTAATGCTTTTTAGTATGTCCCCAATTAAGTGTGACACATTAAGGTCACTATTAGGATACAGAAGCAGTGCTAATTAAAGATACTCCTAGCCCATGGGGGTTTTGTCTGCATCAAAAAAGGATAACAGGAACAACATCGATTTGCTATTCTACATCCTTTGAGATTCGAGTAACAATGACAATGTATCTCAATTTAGTGACAATGTAGTAATTAAAAAACGGAATATCTAGGAACTATTATTCTCAAACTATAAATTTTCATCTAAAGAATACGTTTGGAATAAGAGAGCAAAAATGTTTGAGGCATGGACACATTTCTGTGAAAAATGTGTCCTTGCTTTCCTGAAATCACCAGTTAGCCATTGTTAACAATGGTTTTTACAGATCTAGGCCTCTATGTAAATCAAATGCTCTAAGTTAGGGCACTATAATAAATTGGCTGCAGGAGCTTTTTTTCCTCTAAGTTCTACACTAAGGTAAATCTTTTGCTTCTACAGGGAATAGCCAAGCCAAGCTTTACAAATGAGACCGGACTCTAGTAGCCAATAGGAAATGCAAACATCATGAATATTATATTATTAAGAGTGGGAAGTGCCATAACAAGTATCGCATTTTTGTTTATTATTCATAGATTTTGTTGTGTATGCAAATGACCCTTGGGGGGTTTTCTCACCCTAACGGTAATAGGGTGCTCCAGACATGGACTCCTTGCTCACTGTGCCTTAGGGAATACAGCTGCACCTCACTGACAAGGTCCAAGAGAGGTCAAAACATATGTCTGGGGTTTGCTGTATCTCTTGTTCAAGGAGAATTGCCTGGTATTTCGGGCCTGGATCACTTTTCTGGGTGAGACCAGCCTGATATATTACAGAATATTTCTTTCTGAGAAGGGCACAAGTGAGCTAAAAGAGGTTGCTCTTTGAGGTTACCAAACCTATAGAACAAACATACTAAGGTATTGTTCGTTCTCAGACTGAGCACCTCTAATTTGTTGTTGTTAATTTATAGTTTATTAAAAAGATGTGACAATTGTATTTATAGCTTCAATAGATACATACAATATGTGTCTATTTTGTGTTAAAATATAATATATTTATAGACAATGCATTAGAGCATTTGGTTTTCTGATGTGCATTAACCCTTGAGCACGGAGTTTTGTGTTATCCTGGATTTTGGATTATAAAAACAGGCTTAAAACTTACATATTACATTTTTTATTATTATAATTAAGTGTAAAAAAAAATGTTGATGCAATAACATTTATTACACTGTAAAAATGTACAGATTTAGAAAATGGAAAATCATATTTTGATACATAGTTGACAGTATGAGTTTATCAATCACGTATGTTTGTTTACTATCAATCCATGTCATGTAGAATACACATAATCAGCTATTATTGAATATGTTTTGATAATGCTGAAGAAGTCAAGACAGTAAGTTACTGGTGACAATGACTTTCTTCCTTTCTAGTGTAATATTTAATCTGTTTACAAAGATACTTAAAAGTTTGTAATCTAGTACTGACTTTGGAGGCAACTAAACTAGATCTGTTAGAACATCTGTTAGATAAAAATCTCTTTATATGAGGTTCACATGAAACAGTATACATACATCCAAGATTAAACATTTAGTGTCTCCTTCTTTGGCACTTATTCTTCACCTCGTTCTCTGACTGCATACCACAATATTCAGTCCTAAGCCCCCACCTCTTCTCCATCTATACATCCCTCCTCTGTAGCCTAATTGTGACTTATGGATTTCAACACCTTTTATATGCAGGTGACACGCAAATCTACCTCTCAGCACCAGATCTATCCGACTATCCTCTAGCTTGAGTTGCCAACTGCCTCTCAGGCATATCCTCCTGGATATCCATCAACTAACTCAGACCCAACATGTCAAAGACTGAGCTCCTAATCTTCCCACCCTCTATCACAACTTACACTCCTCAAATATATCTCACTATTGACAATGCCATCATCACTCCCACCTCCTAGGCCTTTTGTCTTGGGGCTCTACTGAACCCTGTCCTCTCATTCATTTTTCATGTATAATCAATCACCTAAAAAAATCTCTAAAATATGTTACTATCTTACACAAAAAAACGACAGTCAGACACAAATACATTTCTAATATTCAAATACCTTCTCTAATCATACCTCGCCTCGACTACTGTAACTCCCTCCTTGATGGCCTCCCCATCACCGGTCAGTCTCCACTGCGATCCATACTGAATGCCTCCACTAGACTCTGCTAGACTCATTTACCATACTCAATGCGCAATGTGTCTGCAGCACCTCTTTGTCAGTCACTTCACTGGCTTCCCGTTGCCTCCAAAATAAAATGTAAAATCATGACCCTAACGTATAAAGCCCTCAACAACAGTGCATTCTTTATATCTCTGCTCTAATCTCAAAATACTCCCCCACCCACCCTCTTTGCTCTGCTAATGACCGTCTTCTTTTCTCCTCTCTTATCACCTCCTTTCACTCCCACCATCAACACTTTTTTGTGCTGCCCCTACTCTTTGGAAAGCCTTGCCTTGCTCCCCTAAACCTTAAAAAAAAAACTCACTACCTTAGATATATTTTAGATCCCCCTTAAAAGAACATTTTAACTTCTGCAGATTGAGGTATCATATTGCTACCTCGGTAAGGAAGTCAGGACTGCCCAGGGCAAGTTGTCTGTCATGCATTTGTAAATATGTCCCACTACAGAGAGGGATTTTAAGCTCGTTATATAAAATTTTTAACTCCCCTCCTAAAAACTGCAAACCTAAATTCATGATAAAGTGAGAGACAGATGTAACTCAGGAATGGGACTTCAGAAAGGGTAAAAAGTCTGTCTCAACTTATCAAAAGGCTCCCTGAACTACAGTACACTAGAAACGTCACTACAAATTCTACACAGAACATATATTGCACCCGATAGAATCCACAAGCTAAGGCCCAGAGGGCTTTAGCGAGTGCTTAACCACTGGCACGTTCCTACACATCTGGTGGACATTTCCTAAGACTCAATATTTTTGGAAAAAAGCTCTCCAATTAGCCTCCAATCTTTTAAACACACCAATAGCACCTTCGTCAGCAATATGCCTTTTAGGCTCACATAACTCAGACCTTACAAAAATCTAAAATAAACTGCTTCAATTTATCTTGTTGGCTTGTAAAAATCAAATAGCTAGAAAATGGAAGGACAGCTCTCTAAACTTTCAAGAAATGATTAATAAAATACATTTTATCCCTATTAATAAGAGTTTGACCCATATACTATCTGATTCCTACTCCTCCTTTTTAGAAATCTAGGGCATCTGGATAAGTTTGCAATATATTCCTACTTCCATGGAGCTTTCTAAAAATTATGTTAAAGATATTATCCACAATACACAAGACGAAAAGAGCTTTGGGATCTTGGACCTGGGGCGGCGCTTGGAGACTGTACTACACAGTAAGTGATATTTCTAGCACTTTACCTCCCTCTGCATTCACAAGATTAAAATGTTTCTTTTTAATGGACATTTGTAAATAAAAACACATTTCTTATTAAATGGAGACCTGCCTTTACCTTTCCTTGTCTTCCCCTTCTCAACCTACATACAATGGAGAGAAGCCTTTACTAACTACAAATTTTGGAATTCTGTTAAACATCAGGATCCTCTCCACTTTTTCCCCTACCTCTATCTACACATCCCTCCCTTTTCCTTCCTTTTTACCTCTTTGTTGTGTGTGTTTTTTTCTCACCCACAAAAATAGGAAACTCTAGCATACTCACTTGTCTATGCAATGTTTTACTTTCATGATGTGAAACTTTATTTGACTTTATTAATCACTGTTTGTTACTACTTTAAAAAAGTGTGTGAAGAAAATATTATTGAAACAAACAAAAAATAAAAACGCATCTGTTTGAAGAAGCTTATCATCTTCAGCCTTAATATGCACAACCGCATACACTACTGCATAAAATAATTCACAATCTACAGTGCAACACACAACCACCTTTACTTGCTTGAGCCTATTAACGTTCACACTGCCATCTCCCTGCTCTATCAAACACAAACCCTTTAGAATGTAAGTTTGCAAGTTTTCAATCTTATATGATCAAAAGTATCCAAACCTCAGCAAATTAGTATGAAAATGAAATAATTTCTTATATCCAATTGTCTCCAGTGAAGTGTTTATGAAAACAATATACTGTATTTTAAGCATAGAGAAAGCACAGTAGGTCAACGTGAGAAACTCAGCACATATGAGAATATGTACAACGGATATCTTAAGTGAGATAAACCACTTGATGACAGTAATTAATTAAATAAAATATAGATTGTAATACTTTTAAAAGATAAATATAATATAAAAACAAAACATATGAAACATTATAAAAAGTAAATGAAACAGGGTACTGTGTTTCAGATCCAGAGAGTTTAGGTACACAAAATATTAGTTATACCTCCTTTAGGTATGAAAAGGCATAAATAGTATAGTTATGCAAATAATTTAGTTATTTCATGGATAGGGTATAGATTATTTGTTGTTTATTTATCAAAGAATCTGTTAACAAATCTTATATATAGCGAGAGCTGTAGAAACACATTGAGGTTTCAGGAGATCCGGGAGCCTGTAAGTGAGGTCTCAAGCTACTTTGCTATTCAATTGGAGGCTTTTTGTGGGCAAAGAACTGATTCCGAGTTATGGCCTTGAAAAAATGTTGATGGTTAACCTCGCAATTTACAGCCTCCAGAAGCCTTTGATCTTTCACTTTTACAAGGCTAAAATAGCAAATCGCTATTCAGTTGCTTCATTTCCCCAAGTCTGCAAATGTTTTCACACCCGTAAACGGCAAATGAAGGAGAAAATCCTACGAGTGCTATAGAGCACCCGCAAGGGGGTTAAACACCTATAGCACCATAAATGCAAATAATAAATCAATACCCACTGTAAATAATGTGGAAAGTGATGATAGATATTAGAATTAATCGCACAACAGTCTCAAGCTCGCAAATCGGCAGGATTGGCATTCTTTTTCATAATTCTTTATTTTGGGGATTTGCGAGTCTGATCCCATATCGGACCCCAAACCTCATTGATTGATATGTACAGTGCCTTGCAAAAGTATTCACCCCCCTTGGCATTTTTTGTGTTTTGTTGCCTCACAACCTGGAATTAACATGTATTGTTTGAGGATTTGCATCATTTAATATACAGAACATCCCCACAACTTTGAAGATTTGATTTTATTTTTTTATTGTGAAGCAAACAACTAATAGGACAAAATAACAGAAAAAGTCAATGTGCATAACTATTCACCCCCCTAATGTCAATACTTTGTAGAGCCACCTTTTGAGGCAATCACAGCTCCAAGTCGCTTTGCATAAGTCTCTGTGAGCTTGCCACATCTTACCAGTGGGATTATTGCCCATTCCTCCTTGCAAAACTGCTCCAGCTCCTTCAAGTTGAATGGTTTGTGCTTGTGAACAGCAATCTTTAAGTCTGACCACAGATTTTCTTGGATTGAGGTCTGGGCTTTGACTAGGCCATTCCAACACATTTACATGTTTCCCTTTAAACCATTCAAGTGTTGCTTTAGCAGTGTGTCTGGGGTCATTGTCCTGCTGGAAGGTGAACCTCCGTCCTAGCCTCAAATCATGCACAGAGTGGTACAGGGTTTGCACAAGAATATCCCTGTATTTAGCACCATCCATCTTTTCCTCAACTCTGACCAGTTTCCCAGTTCCGGCTGCTGAAAAACATCCCCACAGCGTGATGCTGCCACCAACATGTTTCACTGTGGGGATGGTGTTCTTTGGGTGATGTGATGTGTTGGGTTTGTGCCAGACATAGCGTTTTTTTTCATTGACGAAAAGTTCAATTTTAGTCTTATCAGACCAAAGCACCTTCCCTCCATACATTTTGGAAGTCTGCCACATTACTTTTCGCAAACTCAAAATGTGCCATTTTGTTTTATGCTGAAAGTGATGGCTTTCCTCTGGCCACTCTGCCACAAAACCCAACTCTATGGAGCATAAGGCTTATTGTTGTCCTATGTACAGATACTCCAGTCTCTGCTGTGGAAATTTGCAGCTCGTCTAGGGTTACCTTAGGTCTCTGTGCTGCCTCTTTGACTATTGCGCTCCTTGCACGGTCTGTGAGTTTTGGTGGGCCGCAGTCTCTTGGCAGGTTTGCTGTTGTGCCATGTTCTTTCCATTTGGTTATGATAGATTTGATGGTGCTCCTGAGGATTTTTTTATAACCTGACCCTGACATGTACTTCTCAACAACATTGTCCCTTACTTGTTTGGAGAGTTCCTTGGTTTTCATGGCAGTGTTTCATTAGTGGTGCATCTTGCTTAGGCGTTGCAGCCTCTGGGGCATTTCAAAAAGGTGTGTATATGTAATGACAGATCATGTGACACTTAGATTACACACAGGTGGACACCATTTCACTTATTATGGGACTTCTGAAGGTAATTGGTTGCACCAGTGCTTTTTATGGGCTTCATAACAAAGGGGGTGAATACATACACACATGTCAATTTTCTGTTTTCTATTTCTAAAAAAAAGTTGTATGTATATATTTTTCTCATTTCACTTCACCAACTTTAGACTATTGTGCTCTAATCCATCACATAAAATTCAGATTAACAAAACATTGAACTTAAGGCTGTAATGTAACAAAATAGGTTAAAAGGTCAAGGGGTGAATACTTTTGCAAGGCACTGTACATAAAACCATTTTTTAGAAATAGAAAACAGAAAATTGGCATGTGTGTATGTATTCACCCCCTTACAAATGCTTGTGATCTATAACTTTAACGATTTTTGGATGATCCATATTAGTTTTTCTATTGGGGGAGTATGGCATTTATAACTTTCCTTCTGTCTTTTACAATGCCTTGCAAAAGTATTCACCCCCTTGACTTTTTACCTATTTTGTTACATTAAAGTCTTAAGTTCAATGTTTTCTTAATCAGAATTTTATGTGATGCATCAGAACACAATAGTCTAAGTTGGTGAAGTGAAATGAGAAAAATATATACATAAAACCATTTTTTAGAAATAGAAAAAAAAAATATTCACCCCCTTTGTTATGAAGCCCATAAAAAGCTCTGGTGCAACCAATTACCTTCAGAAGTCCCATAATTAGTGAAATGATATCCACCTGTGTTCAAACTAAGTGCAATTGTATACACAAGAATCCTTTGATTTCGCTGAAGGACACAATTGGGATATAAAAGAGCAAAAATTAAATATATTTTCGCGGAAGATAACCCATATAGGAAAAAACTTTTGCAATTACAAGGTGTAAAAGTCACCCTCATTATAAGAATTGGCATCAAATTTATGTATAAACTGTTTATTGAAGTTGGTTCGTACCACTGCAAACAAGAGGATGCTAGAGTCCCCTAATAAAAATCGTTATAATTAAAGTGTTCACAGAACAAAGATATAATGTAGTAAAATCTTGTGCATATTATATATCCTAAGAAAAAGCAGTTACACAGCAAACAATAGTGGTATATGCTAAAATTATATACTTAAGCTACAGTTATTGAAAGACATCTGTACTCACGGATGGTGTAACCCACAAGGGATACAAACAAAATCCTCCTTCATTTTATACAGCGATGTTGTTCCTGAAAAGGATGTCTCAATAAAAGTATCAGTTCAAGATACAATAGAGACTAGTTCTGACTTAAGCTGCATTCAAGGATATTACTCATATTTAGGCAATGGGTGGATTGCCTTAGCAAGTTTGTATTTAAAATGTTTGTGTTTTATTATTTGCGCTATTTAATCAAGGTAATGCGAGGATTAGCTTGAACAAAGCATATGAGGATTACTTAAGCATAAATGAAAAAGCCCTCCTTTATAGGCATCTTAGTATAGAAATGTTCAATTGAGATTAATGCCTTAACATAACAATCCAGTGGGCAATTTAGCGCAAGTCAATACATTTTTGAAAAAAAATTAAAATAGTGTATTTTATCATTATAATTTTTTTGTCTAATTAAAATGTAATATTATGTGTTGGGTGTTAAGCATCAGACAAAAGTTTAAAGATCTCTATCATTTTTGAAAATGTAAGATACTTGTTACTATAGATGTAATATCTATTGATATATATGTACCGTTAGCACTTTATATTTATTTATGCATACGTGGAATTTTGCAATATAGACATTTAATTATAAGACTATTTACTATTTGCACTTTATATGTTTGTATGTTTAGGATTTTTGTTAGACCTTTTATTATAAGAAGGCAGCCATATAACAATGCAATAATAACAATAATGAGTTTTACTAAGGATAATAGTGGGCTGATTTATATAACCGATATATGTAATTAATTGAAGATTAAACTAGATGCCTACTATATTGAATATTGTGTGTGATACCTTAATCATAGACTATACAGTGGATATGAAAAGTCTACACACCCCTGTTAAAATGTCAGGTTTCTGTGCTGTAAAAAAGTGAGACAAAGATAAATAATTTCAGAACTTTTTCCACCTGTAATGTGACCTTTAAACTGTACAACTCAATTGAAAAACAAACGGAAATCTTTTAGGTGGAGGGAAGAAAATTTTTTTTTTATGTGGTTGCATAAGTATGCACACCCTCTTATAACTAGGAAAGTAGCTGTGTTCAGAATTAAGCAATCACATTCCAAATCATGTTAAATAGGAGTCAGCATACACCTGCCATCATTTAAAGTGCCTCTGATTAACACCAAATAAAGTTCAGCTGCTCTAGTTGGTCTTTTCTGACATTTTCTTAGTCGCATCCCAAAGCAAAAGCCATGGTCCACAGAGAGCTTCCAAAGCATCAGAGGGATCTCATTGTTAAAAGGTATCAGTCAGGAGAAGGGTACAAAATCATTTCCAAGGCATTAGATATACCATGGAACACAGTGAAGACAGTCATCATCAAGTGGAGAAAATATGGCACCACAGTGACATTACCAAGAACTGGAGCTCCCTCCAAAATTTATGAAAAGACAAGAAGAAAACTGGTCTGGGAGGCTACCAAGAGGCCTACAGCAACATTAAAGGAGCTGCAGGAATATCTGGCAAGTACTGGCTGTGTGGTACATGTGACAACAATCTCCCGTATTCTTCATATGTCTGGGCTATGGGGTAGAGTGGAAAGACGAAAGCCTTTTCTTACAAAGAAAAACATCCAAGCCAGGTTACATTTTGCAAAAACACATCTGAAGTCTCCCAAAAGTATGTGGGAAAAGGTGTTATGGTCTGATGAAACCAAGGTTTAACTTTTGGGCCATAATTCCAAAAGATATGTTTGGCGCAAAAACAACACTGCACATCACAAAAAGAACACCATACCCACAGTGAAGTATCATGCTTTGGGGCTGTTTTTCTTCAGCTGGAACTGGGGCCTTAGTTAAGATAAAGGGAATTATGAACAGTTCCAAATACCAGTCAATATTGGCACAAAACCTTCAGGCTTCTGCTAGAAAGCTGAACATGAAGAGGAACTTCATCTTTCAGCATGACAACGACCCAAAGCATACATCCAAATCAACAAAGGAATGGCTTCACCAGAAGAAGATTAAAGTTTTGGAATGGCCCAGCCAGAGCCCTGACCTGAATCCGATTGAAAATCTGTGGGGTGATCTGAAGAGGGCTGTGCACAGGAGATGCCCTCGCAATCTGACAGATTTGGAGTGTTTTTGCAAAGTAGAGTGGGCAAATCTTGCAAATTCAAAATGTGCCATGCTGATAGACTCATACCCAAAAAGACTGAGTGCTGTAATAAAATCAAAAGGTGGTTCGACAAAGTATTAATTTAAGGGTGTGCATACTTATGCAACCATATTATTTTATTTTTATATTTTTTCTTCCCTCTACTTAAAAGATTTTAGTTTGTTTTTCAATTGAGTTGTACAGTTTATAGGTCACATTAAAGGTGGAAAAAGTTCTGAAATGATTTATGTTTGTCTCATTTTTTTACAGCACAGAAACCTGAAATTTTAACAGGGGTGTGTAGATTTTTTATATCCACTGTATATGAGAGAAGACAATCAGAGAGTGGAAATACTCCAAAATAATAAAATATAAAAATATAGAATATTTAATTTGTAATACGGATAAAATACAAAAAAAAACTCAGCTGGAGTTGTTAATGATTATAAAATATAAAGCATAGCTGGTATGAAAATAATAGAGGGCTATCAAGAGAAAATAAGATGTACGTAAAATGTTGTGAAAAGTGCTTAATATGAATACATGTGTATAGAGTAATGAACCTCTAAAAAGAGGAAAGAAAGAAGAGGTGGCTAAACAGACTGTGGAGTCTGCATATATATATATTAAAGTTGTGTATACTGAAAGAAATCTGTGAAGGTATATGAACAAGAATGGAGAAAACACTAAATATTGCTTGGAACTTGATAAGAAGAAGAGTGCCAACATAAATTGCTTGGTGCTAGTAAATGGGTATAAAAACCCTAAGCACAGTGAATAATAAAGTGCTATGCGCTAGGCACTCTCTGCTGTCTTACTGCATAGAGTGATGGAATGAGCTGGAATGCGCTGAGAACCAAGAAAAAGATAAAGGTACCTTATTAAAGTGCCAAGTGCTATATTACTAGAGTACAATAAAAAATATTTGTAAGTAAATAAAGTGACTAGTGCAATGATAAAGAGAAAGGAGAGCCCTCTAAGGTGGTAGAGTGAATGGTTCCTCCTCATAGAGAGATTAAATCATCGGTATAACTAGAGGAGAGTGTCTAGCATATGCTGCTACTGATATAGCAGTATAGCTATGATAGAAACAAAGGATAAAAGACTTAAAATAAGGTAAGGATAGATGTTAAAAGACCTGGTGTGGCCAAAACTGAACAATCAAAAAGTTTGTAAAGGGTAGTGTCAGTATTCCCAAATTCCTGCAAGCTAAGATATAATCTGCATCAGAAAGAAAAGGAACCCCCAATCGGGAGCCTCACTGTACAATCCTAAATTGGATAAACCAGTACTCTTATCTGGCCTTTGACATCATTTCTGAGGGGCACTGATTAGCCGTCCCAAGATCAGTGAGAACCCAGCACCAGGTGGGACATCTGGACCGGTTTCTCAATACGCTTTCTCAACAAATGTCTGAGCTTCAAATAGCATAATCATATGTTAAGTAAATTAGTGGGACTGTGTATTGTTTTGGTAATTTTAATCGTCTATGTTATAATAATGTATTTTAAAAATATGTAATAAAAGCTATATTTTATATTTAAAGGTCTACCTAGAGATTAATTTGTCTGAATTAATACAGGAGTAATTCTGGGTGGCTAAATTGAGTGTCTTTGTTTTCTCTCCTTCTTTTTGTTGAAATGATATTATTTACACCGGTCACTTACATTGTCCTTAATAATTAAGAATATTTCTTAAGAATCTATTATAAAATCATTGTGATTATAATTTTGTGATACAGATATGTAACATTTAAGAGGACATCCTCCAAAGTGTTGCAATTTCTTTGTAAATAAAATTAAACAGGTTTTAAACTTTCAGACTCTTTTGTAATACATAGGAAAACAGATGTAATGTTTAAACCTTGCTCATTTGAATGCCTGATAGAACATGTGTGACTTAAGTCTTAATAGAGAAGGTAATGTATGATAAGAACTAGGAAATCAGTCTGAGATTTTATATTATCATTTCAATTTAACACGGGTGGAAAAGTCTGCTCCTAAACTTTCTGGCTCCTAAATATCGCCCAGTTGTATAATATATCTTTATAAACAGACTTCCTCTTTAGGTCCTAGGAAATCTACCCAAGTATTATAGTACCCTGATAAAAAATGAAAGGTTGTCTCAAAAATGTTAGGTATTCTGAATGAACATAAATAACTAGTTATACATTACATGCTGTGAATAAATTACAATATTCAGGCTTTAGGCTGTATTTACCACTATGACCTACAGGAGGTGTACAGCTGCAACACAAACAAAAGCAAAATCAGAAAATGGTCAGCAGGGAATCCAATTTTACAGTATTACTCATTTTCATTTTGCAACATATGTTGAAAATATTCTTAAACAGAAAATATCAAAAGTGTTATTTATTAGGAGGACATGTAATTCTACATATTCTAATATGCATTTTAAGAATATTTTTAAACACTATCAGCCCAAATAAATCCGAAAGCCTGTAACTCCAACTTGGAGCTTGCAATGGTTGCGGGCTTGAAATTTGGCAGAGTTACGGTGATATTAAATTAGAATGGGCTGCAAGCTACGGATGTAAGAACGTTGGATTTGCAGGCTTGCGGACGATTAATTAGTGTAGACCGTAGTTACAGGTTAAGACGGAGCCAATGGAAAAAGAGATCTACGGGCTACAACTAATATTTGCGATCGGACCCACTTTTCAGAGTAAACGAATTAATAAATTGATAAAGCCATAAATATGATATTCTATTACATGCAGATTACAGTATATGTATTAACACAGTGATTGCCAGAATCAATATAACACAAACATTTTACAGGAAAGAAAGTATTTTATCGGGCCGGTTTACGAGCTTGAGAATGTTGTGCTATTAATTCTAACACCTAACATCACTTTCCTTTTTAATATGATTACAGTAGTGTGTTTTTATTTGCATTTAAAGTGTTACGTATTGGACTTTACCCTCTTGTGAGTCCTCTCGATCACTCGTAAGCCTCTGGTCTCCATTTGCGTGTTACGAGCTTGCTCGCATGTGACTTTGTTGCAATATAATAGCATGTTTGGAATTGTAATGGTTACGGGCTAGAGAGAACGAAGGATTTGCGTCCACAAAGTTCCACATTCCTGTCCCTTAGGTATTTTTCGACCGTCCTGTAGCTTGACCCGCAGGTCGTCTGCAGGGAGGTTTAAGAGACTAATTTAATAGCCTTAAGTCGTGCGGGCTGCATTACGGGCTACATTTTCACACGTAGCCCCAATTTAATGAGGCTGTATGCCATTTATTTGCTCATAGAACTTTGCACTTACATACAGTATTATTTTACAAGAAAGCAGTAGATAGCTCCATTGTTTGTAATTGTAACCAGACAATAAGAACTTTTGCAGTGGTCTTGGGAAAAATCAATCTCTTTTTTTAACACATTTTAGGGGAAAAGTGTGGGTCAATGTTTGCTCACTTCCATTGGTAAATATGTATTATTATCAGACTGCAGATCACATATTTTAATGCCTAAAAACTGTGCTTTGTAATTTTTAGGACACAGTCTTTTAAATAAATGATAATGTATTTCTTCACCACCATCTCCCCACCCCCTTCACACCTTCATATCTGTCTGCACTAAATGCTCCTTTTAAATGCATAAATACTGGGCTAGTTCCAAACTATATCCCACTATCTCTTCTTTGTTCCAGCCTCCAGCAACCATCTTGTAACTTCTCCTCTGGCATTTGCACACACTGCTTTCTCTGCCCTCCCTCCCTGCCCTACTCCCACCCACGTGTTGTCTCAATTTATAGATACCCACCTGACTTACACCTGCTCACTCAGCATCACCTGCTTCAAATTAGTCAACTAATTTAATACAAAAAAATAATATATATATATATATATATATATATATATATATATATATATATATATATAATTACCCACAACCGAGCTACTCTCCCATCTCGGTCACTAACATTTTTCTTTCTACTTTCTCACCTTTATCTCATCTACTCCCTACACCTAAACACTGTGTCAAAATGCTCTCTCAATTTTTTCTCCTCATCTTCTACTACCTCTCTCTCAGACTTTCATTTGCAGCCTATCGATATCACACCCCCAATACTATAACCATCTCACCTTCCTTGCTTTCCTCTCCTCTTATCTGCTCCCACGAGCTACTCTCCCTCCTCCAATCACAATCTCATCCCCTCCCCAACACTCATAAGCAGAAACATCACTGTAAGTCCCACTCCCATATTCTCTCACTCTCACTCCTCCTTCTCCTAGCTGCTGGAGACATATCCCCTAACCCAGGTCCCTCCCTCATTTCTACCTACTTTCAGCCACGCTCTACTCCAAGGGCAGAAAACACCAGAAAAACACAGAATTTGATACCTATCACTTGTCACAAACCCTCCACTCTACCTTTCTCCTGCGCTCTCTGGAACGCACAATCTATCTGCAATAAACTCACTTTCACTCACGACCTTTTCCTTACCAACTCCATCAATCTACTGGCTCTTACTGAAACCTGGCTCTCCTCTTCTGACACTGCCTCCCCTGCAGCACTCTCGCATGGTGGTTTTCACCTCAGTCACACACCTAGACCTGGGAACAAACAAGGTGGTGGTGTGGGTGTATTACTTTCTTCTCGCTGTACATATCACTTCATACCCCCTGTCCCATCCCTCCAATTTTCGTCTTTTGAAGCTCATACTATCCGCCTCTTCTCTCCTATCTCTCTACGTGTTGCTGTAATCTATCGCCCCCCAGGTACTCCCTCTCAATTTCTCGATCACTTTTCCGCCTGGCTCCCACACTTTCTTTCCTCCAACATTCCCACACTAATACTTGGTGACTTCAACGTTGCCATTGACACCCCCACCTCCCCAGCAGCCACCAAACTACTTGCACTCACCTCTTCCCTCGGCCTCTCACAACTTACAGATTCTTTAACTCACCATGCTGGACACTCTCTTGACCTTATTTTTACCAATATTACCCATACCTCCAACCTAGTCATCCACCCTCTCCCTCTATCTGACCATCTCCTCCTTACCTTCAACCTCACCACATCTTCCTCCCATCACTCTTCTTCAATCCCAGCCACAATAACCCACAGAAACCTGCTAGAACTCGATCCTACACAACTCTCCACTGTGCTCCAACCTCTTCTCAGCACTATCACCAACCTCAACTGCCCTGACACTGCCACCTCACACTACAACTCTCCTCTCTCTTCCACCCTTGACACCCTTGCCCCCATAACTACACGCAGACGCTCTCAATCTCATGCACAACCATGGCACACTACACACACGTTACATTCAGAAGTGCTCCTGCACTGCTGAACGACTATGGAGGAAATCACGCTCCGCAGCAGATTTCCTTCACTACAAGTTTATGCTACGTTCCTACGTTCTGCCCTCAACCTGGCCAAACAGCATTACTTCACATCACTAATATCAACTCTGTCCTCTAACCCAAAACGTCTGTTGCCACTTTCAATACTCTCCTCCGTCCATCACCTTCCCCTATCCCTTCCTGTCTCACGGCTGAAGACTTTGCCAACCATTTTACACATAAAATTCAATCTATCCACAATGAACTCTCCTCTCACCGTGGCTCACACACTCCACCCTCTCAACTAACCAACAATACCCAATCTACTCCCCTCCTCATTCCCACAGCCACTTTGAACTACTTTACCCCTGCAACAGAAGATGAAGTCTCCATCCTAATATCATCCTCTCACCTCACCACCTGTCCTTCAGATCCTACTCCATCTCAGCTCATCCCTCCCCTCTCTACCACACTAATCCCAGCTCTCACACACATCTTCAACCTTTCCCTAAACACTGGCACGTTTCCATCATCTCTAAAACATGCCATAATTACACCCACTCTCAAGAAACCCTCATCCGATTCTGACGTTGCATCTAACTATCGCCCTATCTCTCTACTTCCCCTGGCTTCCAAACTGCTGGAGTGGCTCGTCTACAACCGCCTTACCAGTTTCATCTCCTCTAACTCTCTTCTGGACACTTTGCAATCCGGCTTTCGGCCCCAACACTCCACTGAGACAGCCCTCATAAAAGTCACCAATGACCTGCTCACCGCCAAGTCTAAAGGCCACTTTTCTATTTTGCTTCTTCTGGATCTCTCTGCCGCCTTTGACACAGTTGACCATCCGCTTCTACTCCACATAAAAAGTTTAGACACCCGAAAATCCCCTAAGCGAGAGAAAAAATGGTCGCCGAAAAAAAACGAAAACGAGGCTTACAGCACTCTAAAGACGCAAAACACTACCAAACACCTACGGATTTTCCGAAAAAGACGTAAGGGGTCTGAAAACAAGGACTCAACCCGAAAAACATTAGAAACACAATAAATACACACAACAAACACATAAAAAGTTTACCACAGCAAGTGGGGACACACAGGACCTCTGCAAGTGAAGCTACACCTCCATTTAAGTCCAAATTTCGGAGTTTAGACACCCGAAAATCACCTAAGCGAGAGAAAAAATGGCCGCCGAATAAAAAGAAAATGAGGCTAAAGGACCCGAAACATGCAAAACACCACCAAACACCTACGGATTTTTCGAAAAAATGAGGCGACATCCGTAAACAAGGACGCAAAATCAACCACAGCCGCATACCACACATTACGCGCCATTTTAGAACACTAACTTATACAATCCGGAAGTACACTTCTACCCTAATGGATTTGCCTCGTGCACGCACACTATTACACTACACACTGCTCACATTCATGATGCTTACACAGCAGCTCCACAGCACTGATGCTGGAGCAACATGAAAACAGATTGCCAACTCTTTAACAAAATACTTCCTTCATATATTACTTCACAATAGGTAAAGTATATTAATTTCGTATTTAAATAATTATTCATTGCCATATCAAAAAAAAACACCAACGCTGCTCATAGCACACAAACAACCAAGACCCTCGCAATGAGCGCCAAAGGATCTTAAAACACCAATAAAATACATTTTGCACGCAAACAACATTACCTGCCTTTCAATCTTATTGCCGTCATTTTTTGACGGGTAAGTCGCTAGTATAAAATAAATTTGTGTACAAAGAAGAGAAAGATCAAACACAATAAAGAATCCTACTCTAATGTTAGACTTAAGCTGTGACATCTTCAATGTATATCTTTTCTATTCTATGTATAAAAAAAAAATGTATGTTCAAAATCATAATGTGCGAATGCAACAGGAAAATTATCAAAAAAGTAGTAAAAATGTGATAAATCTTTTGTTATTGTTTTTCAGTCCTTCAGTCGTGTCCGGTGACCATATAGACATGGCACTCCAGGCACATCTGTGTTTCTGGTTGTGCTTATCCATATGTTTTTCTTGGCAAAGATAGTGGAGTGGGTTGCCAGTTCCTTCCCCAATGGACCACTATTTGTGTGACCTTTCTGCTATGACCAGCTCCACTTAGGTGACCCTACATGGTGTAGCTCACAGCTTCACTGCAACAATTTAGCCATTGAGAAGGGGGTGATAAACATATTACAAAATTTTTTAGTTAGTAACCTTCTATCCAAATGCAAGGTCTTCACTAATTAAAAACTTTTGTAAAAAAATATGCTCTGTGCTTATATAGAGCCCTATTCAATTGGCCAAATCGCAATTTAATAAGGCTGATAATCAACAATTTGATCTTCAAAAAAACAACAATGTGATCTTTGAAAAATAGATATTTTAGAACATTTAAATAATTTCAGTTGTATACCTGACCATGCCAAATTAACATATTTATGGTATATAAACAATTTATATGAAATAAATACACTAAGCAATAGACAAATGAACATTTTGCACTACTGTGTTGAGCACTAATAACTAATAAATATAATTTTTTAATATTATTTCTATACTTATAAATACAGAACATTAAACCAGCAAAGATACAAGTCAATTTATTTTTATATGCCCTTTAGATTGTAAGTCTGTGAGTTTTCAATCTTGCATAGGACTTTGGAGAAAGCCCTATGGACACCAGATTCTAAGCTCAAACACAGGGCCCCAATGTGTAAATATTGAATTTGTCTTTGCCTGGAATTAACGTATGTATAGCACTATAGAATATGTTGGTGGAAAATGATAATAATAATAATAATAGTAAAGGTGTACGAAAAAAATAAATTTAGTTAGAAAAACAAAGAATGACATTATACTATGCTTTTGCTATTTGTTTAAATTTAGTTGTTTGCACACCAGTTGTGATACCAGAAGGACATCTTGTATTTGTCAGGATGAAGAAAGTCTTTAGGTTTGGTTTCATGGCCCATTGAGCAAGTAAAAGCGAAAACATCATTCACTGTAGCAGCTTGAAATGACCTTGAAAAAACGTATTTGGATAGGCGAAGAAAAGATAAATGTGGTTCTGATACTGCCCTCCCCGTTATCTTTATTTCTAATGTCACATGAGTCATTCAAACACGTCAGTCTTTCATTTACAGAGAAATTCATTTTGTTCAACCTATATTTAACAAAGCTACATTTGCTTCCAAAATTGTTTAAAACCCACTGAAAAACAATCCTCTAATGATAAATCATACATTTCAATCAATGCTATGAATTACAAATAGATGGCCAAGGATATACAGTGCCTTGCAAAAGTATTCACCCCCTTGACTTTTTACCTATTTTGTTACATTACTGCCTTAAGTTCAATGTTTTGTTAATCTGAATTTTATGTGATGGATCAGAACACAATAGTCTAAGTTGGTGAAGTTAGATGAGAAAAATATATACATAAAACTATTTTTTAGAAATACAAAACAGAAAAGTGGCATTTGCGTATGTATTCACCTGCTTTTGTAATGAAGCCTATAAAAAGCTCTGGTGCAACCAATTACCTGTTATTACATATACACACCTTTTTCGAAAGGCCCCAGAGGCTGCAACACCTAAGAAGGCACCACTAACCAAACACTGCCATGAAGAACAAGGAACTCTCCAAACAAGTAAGGGACAATGTTGCTGAGAAGCACAAGTCAGGGTTAGGTTATAAAAACTATCCAAATCTTTGATGATCCCCAGAAGTACCATCAAATCTATCGTAAACAAATGGAAAGAACATGGCACAACAGCAAACCTGCCAAGAGATGGCCGCCCCCCAAAACTCACGGCAAGGAGGGCATTAATCAGAGAGGCAGCACAGAGACCTAAGGTAACCCTGGAGGAGCTGCAGAGTTCTACAGCAGAGACTGGAGTATCTGTACATAGGACGACAATAAACCGTACGCTCCATAGAGTTGGGCTTTATGGCAGAGTGGCCAGAAGAAAGCCATTACTTTCAGCAAAAAACATAAAGGCACGTTTTGAGTTTACGAAAAGGCATGTGGGAGACTCCCAAAATGTATGGAGGAAGGTGCTCTGGTCTGATGAGACTAAAATTTTACTTTTCGTCCATTTAGCTATGGTGCTAAATACAGGGATACAGGGAACCTGTACCACTCTGTGTGTGATTTGAGGCTAGGACAGAGGTTAACCTTCCAGCAGGACAATGACCCCAAACACACTGCTAAAGCAACACTTGAGTGGTTTAAGGGGAAACATGTAAATGTGTTGGAATGGCCTAGTCAAAGCTCAGACCTCAATCCAATAGAACATCTGTGGTCAGACTTAAAGATTGCTGTTCACAAGTGCCAACCATCCAACTTGAAGGAGCTGGAGCAGTTTTGAATGGGCAAAAATCCCAGTGGTAAGATGTGGCAAGCTCATGGAGACTTATCCAAAGCAATTTGGAGCTGTGATTGCCGCAAAAGGTGGCTCTACAAAGTATTGACTTTAGGGGGGTGAATAGTTATGCACATTTACTTTTTGTGTTATTTTGTCCTATTTGTTTGCTTCTCAATAAAAAAAAAAAAAAAAAAACATCTTCAAAGTTGCGGGCATGTTCTGTAAATTAAATGATGCAAATCCTCAAACAATCCATGTTAATTCCAGGTTGTGAGGCAACAAAACACGAAACATGCCAAGGGGGTGAATACTTTTGCAAGGCACTGTAACCCTGAAATAAAACATAATTTGTTTTAATTTTTTTTGCTGATTTGCAAGCTCGAGACTGTTGTGCAATTAATTCTAATGTATTTCATCGCTTTCCCTGTCATTTACGGTACAGTATTGATTTTTTATTTGCATTTACAGTGCTACTGATAGGGGTTAACCCCCTTTGCGAGTTCTCTCCTACATTTTCTCAGATTTTCTCCTACATTTGCCATTTGGAGAAATTTGGGCAATTGAATAGAGATTTGCATTTTAGCGATCGTAACTCTTGCGGACGTGAAAAATCAAAGGCTTTGGGAGGCTGTAAGGTCCGGGTTTTAAACAAGCAGAGTTTTCAAAGCCGTAACCTGTTTGGAGCCCGCAAAAAGACGTCAATTGAATAGCAACTTAATAGCAAATAGGTTTCAATATCTTGAAACCTATTTTCTGGTCAAATGTATGACTGCATACTTAAATGTTCATTACAATATGATATAAACTCTTGTTAAGCACTGACCTAAGTTGCATTGTACTTAAAACATAATGAGTTCATGCAAATGGTCTATATTGATGGCATCGTACAATAGTCAACTAGAAAAAACCCTAATCCTCAAATTTAATTATAAGTTGGAGCCATTGCTGAACATATTCTGCTCACTCACAAAGGCCAAATCTGAAGCCAACCCAGGATAAAGAGAGAGAGAGAAGAGGAGAAAAATATAGAATCACAGAAGTAATTTATAATAAACATTATGTAAGAGTAAGTGTTCCATTGTGGGGTTATATTTCAGCAGATTGAAAAAGTGACCGTACTTCCCAGAACCATATACAATTATTGTATGCCTGTTATACAATGTAATTGTCTGAAGTCTATAAATGACGATAAAAAAAAAAAAAGTAGGCAGCCTGTATCAATATTCAGCAGAGACATCAATATTTTTTTATAATTAAACGCTAGCTTTCTGATTTTTTTATTGACTTAAAGTTTTTAAACATGTATATTTAATCGATTTTCTCTTTGGTTTTGAAAACTTTACTGGGTTAAGTAAACAAATTCTTATGTTCTTTCCATTCCAGTCAGTGGAGTTACTGTACATGTCAGAGTGAGATTTCACAATGCAGAATACTACAGAAGTCACAGATAGTTACCCTTATAATCACCATTCTCGTGTATTAGTAATTAGTATTCTGAAGTGTGCCATAGCAGAATATGTTGTCATTTTATAAATAAATTATGATTATGTGCTATTTTGTGATTGTAATCTAAATCTTGATGCAGATTTCCCAAGTGTACAAAATAAATATTTGTAATACTTATATTCACTGCAATTCTTTTTAATTATACACCACTTTGTTTTCCCAATCTTTGTGTGATTGGCTTTATAATTAATGAGTGAAAACCTTTCTTTTACAATCATCTAGTTGAAATATTGCTTACAATGTTTGCCTAATATTTAATTAACAAAACACATAATTTATTTGCTAGTGTAAATGGATATATTTTGTCTTTTTGTATTTAATATTTGTTATGTTTCCATTTTTATGCACCAATTGAACTCAACCTGGAACCCAATAAATAATTTGCAAATTGTATGTCTTCAGTGTAGAATGTTGTCATTCTGTATTACAGTACACATTTCATAGCTGTTGAAAGGATACATTATTCAAATAGTTCCTCCTCACTGAGGGCCTCATTCAATTGCGATTTGGCCAATTGAATAGGGCTCTAAATAAGCACATAGCATATTTTTTTAAAATAAGTTTTTAGTTAGTGAAAACCTTGCTTTTGGATAGATGTTTACTAACTAAAAACTTATTAAAAAAAAAATATGTTAGGTGCTTATTTAGAGCCCTATTCAATTCGCCAAATTGCAATTGAATGAGGGCCTGAGTGAGCCAGCTGTTTTATCTTACGCTGGCTTGGATATGTATTTGAGCCAGAATAGTGATCAGTTTAAGTAGAATAAAACAAAAAAATGTTCTCTCTTCTGTAGGGTTTATATTAGAAGCTATATTAGAAGCCATAATAGCATGTATTTTTGTCATTTCAACACTTTCATAAGAAACAAATCGTTTTTGAATAAAGCACCATGCCTACAACATTAAAAGCATTATGACTTTACATTAAAGCCCAGTTTGATTTGGTCAATAAGAACCACAGAACAGTGAATACAAATTGAACACATTTTTGGGGGGTTAGTTTGCATTTACACCATTAAAATTTTAATTTTAAAGTAATCACTTCCTAAATGCATGTAAAACTTACATACATAGCAGACCACTAATTTGGATTGCTGAATTATGCTACACAACTCTTCATACTAGATATAACGTATTTAAATATATAATTGTTACTAAATGCTGCTATATCCCATAATGAACTGACACATGTTAGGGCCTGAGAAACATAACATAACTCCAAATGATGAACAGCATTTTTTTAAATCAGTTTGCTGCTTCCTCAATTTCAGCTTTTATTATGGAAACAAACTACAAAGTTTTGCTCCATATCTGGTGATCTTGCAATAAAACCAAATCATATTGAATACACTAAAGTAATTAAACAATTAACTAACACTGATGTCACTGGAAATCCTTAGCTTGTAATTCTAAGCAGAAAGCCATAGGGACATAGCTGGAAGCAGAATGGAGTAGACATGTTTGCTTCTAGGTCAGTTAATATCATCAAGGACATTTCACATAAAGTAACTCCTAACCCATACTACTGGCATCTCCATTGACATATTGACAAGTGACACAACCATTCACATAAACTGAAAGTTTGCAGTGGTCACTTCAGACTTCATTACTGAGCCTGGCATATTCAAGGCTTCTGTCTATGTTGCAAATGATGTCACAGAAAAAGAATCAGAGGGATCAGTCTGATGTTTAATCCTAAAAACGCTAGTTGTAAATCAAATACAGTCAATAAAGCAAAATTGTCTCCTTCTCCTGAGGAATCAGACTCTTTGTCGGAGAACACATCTCCTGTAATAATAACACATTTTCTTGGAGGGTGAGAGAGTTACAAAATTAATTCAGGATTAAAATAAAGGTAGGCTAGATATTAATTATGTGTATACAATTATTCATGATCACTAATGGCCAAAAAACTAAGAGATAAGTTATAAGTAAATGGATTAAACTATTTCCAGACATTGAAGATGATGAAGAAATATTTCAAAGTATTAAGAAAAGTAAGAAAACCTATTCCATCTGCTGATTTTCATGAACAACAATTTAAGGTTTTACATCAAGTTATTTTGGCAATGTAAGAACATTTATAGATTTTGGAGAAAAGTTCAAGCCTGGTTGAAGAATAAGGTAGGCATAGAGGCATTTTAGAGGTATACATGGGAATATAGACAAGGAAAGGAGATTTGTGAAAACTTTAATCCATTTGGCAAATAAACTTATAATAAGAAGCTAAATAAATATGAGTGATCCATCAATTACAGAATTAAAACACCTGATTTTTAAACTAATGATTCGTGATCAATATGACAGAATTGGAAATCTGGAGAAAAGAAAGAAAGAATTTAAATTAAAATGGTATAACTAATATGAGAAAATAATACAAATAATGATAATCTCTGTCTAAACCTAAGTTTAATCTTATTGGATGTTTAAGAAATAAATAGGTAGAATAAATAGAGATCATGGTTGGACATTTTTTTTTCTTCCCTCCCTTGCTTTCTCTATCTTCTCCCCTTCTCTTCTCTCCTCCTTCCTCGGTTCTTTCACCTTTCCTCCGAAGTCTAGGAGCCGCATTCAATCAGGAGGCCGCAAGTTCCAGTATATAGGCCATATGTCTGCAGGTCTCCTGCGGACCCCTCAGCATGCTCGAGTTATGGTACTATTCAATTCGACAAGACCGAAAGTTAGGGCCAATAGCAAAATTCGTAAACCACGCCATCGTATGTAGCATTTGAACATCATCAATTAAGCAAGACCGTAACTCCCAATGCTGAAACAGCTGATAGAAAAGAAGCCAGTAATCATGAAGGCCGTACAACATGGAGTTGACATGTCAATCAACTAGAGGTTTAGGGTCCGATATGCGATAGGCCCCGCAAACCTGCAATCTCAAAAATAATAAAAATGAATAAGGCCAATATAATAGTCCATGTGGGTTGCCTGATATGTATTAACTCATTGATTCCTGAGATTGATCTATCCCCGAATTTAAACATAAGAATAAATTAATTTTGATTGACGATTTGCAGGTTTGAGACTGTTGTGCAATTAATTCTAATGTCTTTCATCACTTTCACCATATTTTGAAAAATACAGTATTGAATTTTTTTATGCATTTAACGTGCTTCGGACATGTCTTTAAGGCCTTTGCGAGTCCTCCTTGGAACCCGTAACTTGTGGATCGACTTTTGCCATTTGCAGCCTTGGCGGGGTGGTTAGCAAGAGGGAATTGGAGCAATTGAAAAGCGATTTGTGATTTTAGCGATCAGAACTATTGCGGCCGTGAATGATCCAAGGCTTGGAGGGGCTTTAACTTGCGATGTTAACCATCGCAAGGAATTGGAGGCCTGAGCCAGTAACCCAGTCGGTGCCCGCAAAAAGATGCAAATTGAATAGCAAAATAAGTTTCGGCCTACCCTACGGAAGCCCAAATCTCCCGATGCCTCAATTGGAAGAGGCTCTAGGTGTCTAATTAATAAATAATAAATAATTGTATCCATAACAAACATTTATTTGATATATTAAGTGTTACTGTCTGTGCTACATTAAGGGTATACATAACCTTCTTGCTTTTGATAACTATATTTGCACATGCTGGATTGTAGTTGATCTTATTCAAAAAGGGCATGACCATTAATTGTATTAATTGTATTTAATGTTATTATTGTTAATGTATAACTTTTGATGCTTGATAAAAAAAAAATTGTATTCATTTGTAATTGACCAATTTTGTAAACGTATTTTTTTTTAAATCACCTTGATGAAGAAATGTCAGAGGCTGACACAAAATTGTCTAGTCAATAAATTGTTTAAGGAAATGGAAAACAGAATGCAGCATTATTAGATTAGGATCTGCAATGCACCTGAATCACTTACTAATGCAGACATTAATGCCTAAATTTAGAAGGAAACTCTGCTAGAAATCTCATTTAGAGTTAGAAATGCACAATAGCAAAATGTCATTAAAATCATATTAAGAAAAAAATCCTCTAGGTGGCCAACAAACATGAGAAAAAAATGATTGGATGATATGAAAATATCTAAATCTTTTAAGACCTATTGCTGTTGTTATTTAGTCTTTCAGTCATGTCCGACTCTCCATGACCCTATGGACCAAAGCACACCAGGCACATCCTCATCCACTGTCCCTCTGAGCTACCTCAAGCTCATTCGTTACTTCACTAACCTCATCTATCCATCTCCACCTCTGCCGTTCCCTTCTTCATGCACTCAGTCTTTTCCAGCATCAGAGTCTTCTCTAGGGTATCTTGTCTTCTCATGATAGTGCAAATATATTTAAATTAGCCTCATGATCATAACTTCTAGTGAAGAGTTTGGCTTGATTTCCTGTTGTACTGATTTGTTAGATCTTCTTGCAGTTTTCTTTAACACCACAATTCAAAGTGTCAATTCTACAGTTCTCAGTATTCTTTATTGTCCAGTCTCACATCCATATGTTACTACATGAAATACCATATTTTCACCTATGCAGAACTTTGTTGATAGTGATATATCTTTACTTTTTAATAGATTATCCAGTCTTGCCATATCTGTGGTCCCTGGAAGCAAGCTTCTTTTGATTCCATGGCTGCACTCACCATCTGAAGAGATGCTGGAGCCCAGGAAAATAAAATCTGTCACTCCCTCCACTTCTTCTCCATTTATTTACCAGGAACTGAGATTGCTATTTGCCATTATCTCCATCTTTTTAATGTTGAGCAGCACGCCAGCTTTTTCACTCTCTTCTTTCAGCCTCACCAATAGGCCATTTAGCTCTTCCTTGCTGACCACCATGAAAAAGAGTTGAGCTTTTCAGTCATTTACTATAGCTCTTCAGAAAGCCACCATTTCAAACTCTAAATTACTGGACAAGCTTCTTTTTGGACAGACCCCAAACTAGGATGCAGCCCCTGAAGAAACAGAGACACCTCAGACACCAAAAGTACCTGCATCCCAGGGAAAGAAAAATAAAGCCTAGAAACATTAATAGTGATTCAACCAGGATAAAAAATGAATTTCAAACATTTTGTGCAAATATTTATGCAGAAACTAGAAAGTATTCATTGCTTCTTATGAACTCTTATGAAATCTCACAGTTTTCCCATTGTAGCCTGGAATTGATATTCACAGGATCAAAAAACTGTTAAGCATAGTGTCCAAAATTATGTACAGTGAGGGGGAAAATGTATTTGATCCCCTACTGAATTTGAACTTTTGTCCACTAACAAAGAAATGATCAGTCTATAATTTTAATGATAGGTGTATTCTAACAGTGAGAGACAGAATAACAAAAAAAAAAAAAAATGCATGTCAAAAGAGTTATTATTATTGTTTATATTTATAACGCGCCAACATATTCCGTAGCGCTGTTCATAAGATAAGTTTCAGGCAAAGGTAAATACAAATCAAAACATAACAAAGCAAGGAGGGCCCTGTCTTTGAGCCTTGAATCCATTGTCCATGGTGCTTTTTCCAAAGCACCCTGCAGGATTGAAACTCGCAGACTTTCAACTAAAAAGAAAAAGTTCATTAGCAGAACAAAGGGCGGTTGGGGGAATATTTGGAGATGAGATAAAAGATGTACGAGGGTGCACAATTGTTTAGGCTCTTGTAAGTTAGGGTCATGATTTTTTATTTTATTCTGGAGGCTAAGGGAAGCCAGTGGAGTGATTGACAGAGATGTGATGCTGAAAATGAACGTTGTGTACGGATGATGAGTCTAGCAGAGGCGTTCATTATGGATTGAAGTGGGGATAGTCGGGTGGTGGGTAGGCCAGCAAGAAGCGAGTTACAGTAGTCAAGTCGAGTTATAAATTGATTTACAGGTCACTGAGGGAAATAAGTATTTGACCCCTTCAAGTTAGTACTTGGTGGCAAAACCCTTGTTGGCAATCACAGAGGTCAGACGTTTCTTGTATTTGGCCACCAGGTTTGAACACATCTCAGAAGGGTTTTTGTCCCACTCCTCTTTGCAGATTCTCTCTGAGTCATTAAGGTTTTGAGGCTGATGTTTGGCAACTCGAACCTTCAACTCCCTCTACAGATTTTCTATGGGATCAAGTTCTGGAGACTGGCTAGGCCACCCCAGGATCTTGATGTGATTCTTCTTGAGCCACTCCTTTGTTGCCTTGGCTTTGTGTTTTGTGTCATTGTCATGCTGGAATACCCATAAATGACCCATTTTCATTGCCCTGGCTGAGGGAAGGAGGATCTCTTCGAAGATTTGACGGTACATGACCCCGTCCATCGTCCCTTTGATGTGGTGCAATTGTCCTGTCCCCTTAGCAGAAAAACACCCCCAAAGCATAATGTTTCCACCTCCATGTTTGACGGTGGGGATGGGAACAACACTTTCACCCCGTTCTCATGTGAATCATTCCGATGTTCATTGGCGAGCTTCTGATGGGCTTCTACATGTGCTTTTTTGAGCAGGGGGACTTTGCAGGCGTTGCAGGATTTCAGTCATTCAGGTCGTTGTTTTCTTAGTGACCATGATCCCAGCTGCCTTGAGATCATTACGAGATCCTCTAGTGTATTTCTGGGCTGATTCCTCACCATTCTCATGATCATTGAAACTCCTTGAGGTGAGATCTTGCATGGAGCACCAGACTGACAGTTATTTTGTGTTTCTTCCATTTGCAAATAATCGCACTAACTGTTGTCATCTTCTCACCAAGCTGATTGGTGATGGCCTGATTTAAGAGTGTGCTCCTAATCTCAGTTCATTACCTGTATAAAATACACCTGGGAGCCAGGAATCTTGCTGTTTGATAGTGGATCAAATGCTTATTTCCCTCAATGATGTGCAAATCAATTTATAACTTTTTTGACATGTGTTTTTCTGGGGGGGGGGGGGGGGGTTGTTATTCTGTCTCTCACTGTTAAAATACACCTACCATTAAAATTATAGACTGATCATTTCTTTGTCAGTGGACAAATGTTCAAAATCCGCAGGGGATCAAATACTTTGTACTGTACTCACTGTACATGTCAAAAGGTGCAGTCACGGTTACAGGATATAGTGTACAGGGAATTCCTGGAGAATGTAAAAAAAAGAGATATCTCCAAACCCAATAATAGACAGAGAGAAAGAGACCCTGTGATCCTGGTGGATCCTCCTATGTGAAGGGTAAACCTATGTTACTGGCCCAATTGCCTTACTAGAAGCCCTGTGTCTTGACAATAAAAGACCTGCACTGCAATGGTATAAAAGCAACTGACTCTCAATAGACTAATGTACACTAACACACTATTTCCTTTTTATCACCCAGGTTCACTATATTGGCGATCAATAAAAACACACACTAAAAAACAAAATAGAGCTATGAATGTGGGACCTAACCTGGTCATATAACTGGAAGCATAACTATAGGCTGCATTAGTCTTTATATCCTACAAGTTAGGAGGAGGCAGACCCAAGAGGAAAACTCACAGTACTTCCACTGTCATAGCAGACAAGACACCAGATACACCATCAAAGTCCCTACCGAAGCCTGAATCATAATACAAGGGTAAACATTTCAACACCAAATTTCCATGGCTTACATTTTTATGGTACATGCATATCATAATGGATTCAAAAGTTTGATAATGAATTATGTATCCTACTTTCAAGACCAGATGTTAGCAAGTTTCAGCAGACGATAGTAGCTTACATCTAGGTTTCCATTTTATGTTCATTGTATTTAATGTGTTTTCAGTGATTCCAATGAATTATAAATTGGTTTATTTCAGAAAAAAACATTTAATAGTAATACCTCCAGACAATTATTATATTATATAATACAGTACATATTTTATTCCTGAGATGGCTTGGATTGAGTTAGGAAAATATTTGAAAGGAGGTACAAATGTTTGAATATACCCTTATAAAACATGTTATTCCACTGGCAAACAATAATAGGTGTGGAATTATTGAAAAGTTTATATTTTATTTGTATTTATATAAAATAACTACTGCTGTAAATAACACCATGCAAATGTAATCTATATACAACACTTACATATTTGGCAGAAGGCACATAAATCAACAATTCATAGCCCTTTATGCTAGCACAGATGTGTTTATATGTACATGAGGGAATTATCCACATATGAGTAAATACTATGAGATGATATACAAAATATAAGTTGCCCAATATAATATTAAAATACACGATTTAACTTTAGATAAGCATTTAATGCATTAGGAAATGCTGGTGGCAATCAGAAAACCAGATACATCATTTTGAAATGGTAATGCACATGGAAAACTATATTTTAGAGATGGAGTATTTGAAAAGATTGGTTAATGAAGTAGACAAATGATTAAAGAAAGACAGATGAGAACATACAACTGTTGTATAAAAGGATATAAAATGTGTCTGTCAATAAACAATTATAACATGCATCACCATAGTTGGCATAAACCCTATTGTGTTTCTTATTTGCTTTCTAATTAGCTTTTCTATTGATCTACTCATGCCTCAACCCGAATATATTCAGCATTTTAATTGAAGGGTCACACTTTGGTAAGTGTAAACATGAAATTGAATACAATGCTGATATTTATTATTAGAGAAATAACAGTATATCCTCTGAACAATATAATAATGGAAAGTACATACTTAACTGGTTTGATCAGATAAATATAACAAAATATAATCATCTCTAAGCATTATATCATTAAAGCTAACTAACAAACATATTATGAATAATGGAATTAAGTTAGCAATATCCGCAGGCATTTTTCCAAAACATGTGTTAGGATCTTAAGTACTGCAAAAACTGTTACATATGTGAATAGGGCACTTAACAGTACAACATTCTTGGAATTTGCACAATTTGCTCTAAATACAGAAAATTATTTACTTATTTAATATAAATATCTTAGAATCAAAATCAGTCACAGCATTTTTCCTTAAAGCTGTTTAGTGTTTATTTATGTATTTACCTGCTCCTAGACTAGAAATCACAAAACAGACAAAGAATGACTAAAGGCACAGACATCAAGAGGTTAGTGACAGCTTTTATGAAAAGAAACAACTAAGGAAAGATTTTGATTAGGATGAAGAAAAATAAATCATATGTGACAATTGCATTTATACACTTGTAGAAAATACAGTAAAAAATACTTAGACTAAAACCAAGCAATAAATTGTAAGAAAGTAAACTACATTATATTGGTATAAGGAAATGAAAGCATGTTTGAAAACAAAAGTAATGTGCAATTCAAAGATTACTTTTAATAGTTATATGAATACGATGTAAGGTGTGTCACTTTAGTGTGGTTGAATGAAACTATTTTGAAGACTGTAGCAGAGCACATAAGGCCAAACATAATTAAGCATGTTACAATATTTTGCTAAAAGAGAGGTTAATAATGGAGATGTGTCTTGGGCAGCACTGCTTATATGATTGATTATTTTATTAATAATACATTGTTAATGTATGATTTATACCACATAATACTTTTAATATCTATCTGGGATTGTGAGATGATGTTTGGGTATGTATAGTATAAATCCGGGTCTACTATCCAATAGGTTAGTATTATTTGCATTATACCACTATATTGTACTTTTTTGGGGACTTCACTTTGTTGGCAGGTGTACCAACCCTTATTCAATTTGAATACTTCTCCTATCCTTTTTATATTTCTTAAGTAGTATTTTGCATTGCATCTCTCAACAATCAATTGTAAAGTGCTCCACCATATTTGGCATACACGCTTTCTACAATGCTTTTCCTCGACAATTATTTAGCTTGAAGTGCAGGTTCATATGAGAATAAACCAATACAACAGACCAGCTTTTGAAGTCCGAATCATAAAAAACTTTTCATTTTCATCTAAAGACCTCTCTTGTGTTTTGCTAAGTAGATCAGTACAATACCCACTCTTTTATATTTCGAAATGTACAAGTTGATTTTTATCATCAATAAAATGAGTTACAGGATTGGTGTTACATATTGCACCACTATATTGTTTTGTATTGCAACTATTCTGGGACAGCAGAGAAACAATAAACTATGATACAGATGTTGTTTTATATGAAAAGATCATACATATTTTCTTTCATATGATTATGAAACACCATTAAATGAACTGCATAGCACTACACACAGACACGCAACCCTTTTGAAGTAGCTCCTTTTCTAGCTTCACAGGAAAAAACTGATTCTAATGAGATTCACTGTATGAACCTCTGTTGCTTTATACTTTTTAATATTTAAGCTGGTTTGTTAATGTTATTCTACTATTTTACGGCTTACTTCACAGGCCTGCGGTTCACATTTTCAAAACAGACTATTTTCCAATAAAAATATCCATATTCATATGCTCCCTGTAAGCAAAACAAATTAAGAGCTTTTGAAAGCTTTTATTATTTCCCTTCTGACTGTAGACCATGTAAGAAAAGTATATGTCTTAGACGGTTATATTTTCTAAATGGTAGGCTTTCAGACATTATTAATCTAAAACATATAATAGAAGAATATTTTCAAATACTAACATTCAAATATATTAAAAAAAATATTCATTGTGTGTCGTGAGTGAATATGTATATATATAACATAATTCCCTCATGCAAATTCATTCAACTTGCATGCAATACTTGTAACCATGTATGTTTATAGATGAAAAACTATTGACATATCAAAGGAGAATTAGTAGTCAGACACATTAGAAGATACTTCAATTAATATTCCTAATCCTAATACATCATGAGTTAGAGTAAATAAATACTGGCACAGTTACCACATTTAAAACATGAAATATGTCCAAAAGGCTCCTAACTACTAAGCACCATTTTAGTAAATATCATCCAGAGATACAATCAATATACAGCAAATGTACTAATTTTAATACACTCCAGTATAAGCCGACCCGAGTATAAGCCGAGGCACCCATTTTACCACAAAATACTGGGTAAAATGAGTGACTCGAGTATGGGGGCATCCTCAACCCCCCATCCTCAACCCCCATCCTCTACCTCCCTCCTCAACTTCAAACCCCCTCAACAACCCCTCCTCAACCTCAACCCCCCTCAACCTCAACCCACCGCCTCAACCTCAACCCCCTCAACCCCAACCCCCTCCTCAACACCCCTCCTCAACCTAAACCCCCCTCAACCCCCCTCCTCCACCTAAACCCCTCTAAATACCTCCCCCCTCTCCCCTCACTTACCTGCTTGTGCTCCGCCCTCCGCTCCTTGACCTGGCGCCGGCGTGCATTAGCATATAACGGGTACCGGGGGTTTAGGTGGAGGAGGGGGGTTGAGGGGGGTTTATGCTGAGGAGGGGGGTTTAGGTTGAGGAGGGGGGAGGGAAAGAGACACGGGGGGGTAGAGAGACACACGGGGGGGTTAGAGACAAACGGGGGGGTTAGAGACACACGGGGGGTTAGAGACAAACGAGGGGGTTAGAGACACACGGGGGTTAGAGACACACGGGGGGGTTAGAGACACACGGGGGGGTTAGAGAGACACGGGGGGGAGAGTGACTCGAGTATAAGCTGAGGGGGCCCTTTTTTGCCTTAAAAAAAGGTCTGAAATCTCGGCTTATACTCGAGTATATACGGTAAGTGGAATATATTTCCTTAATGTTATAAAAAATGGTAAAGTTTTACATATTTTTGCCATAGAAGTTTTGTTTCGATATATCTGAGGATAGCAAGTCTTTGTTGAGCCCTTCAGTTGTAGATGACTCAGCGTAACCATATGGACTCAGCATGTCAGGCACATCTATCTGTGTTTCTGGTTGTGCTTATCCATATATTTTTTATGGCAAAGATACTGGAATGGTTTGCTAGTTCCTTCAGTGCAACATGATGTCTCTGCTATGACCTACCCGTCTTGGGTGACTCTACATGGTATAGCTCACAGCTTCATTGAGGTACACAAGCCCCTTCACCAAGTTCGCAATACAGAAAGGGACAAGTCTATACTCCCGTTATAATTCTCATAAGGCACCGATCATTATAAATATTAAATTGATAGTGAACTATTTAAGTTAATTTTGCAAATCCTGGGTTTTATTTAATGACATTGAAATATTATAGTGGGGAGTAACAAGGGGTCACTCATCCAAGACTGTGACAAGCAATGACTATATGTTTCTCCATCCCTAGGAATAAATGTTCAAAATCAAGCTTGTATATTTGATCCCACATTTATTGTTAACTGAAAATGAATATTACATAAAGGATGTTCCATTGCTTTCCAAGATGTTTTCAAAAACATGGCCATGATGGGTACAGTAATAGCTATTATAAAATACACCAAAAACAATTGATTCAAAACTCCATAACCTATTACTAGCATTGAAAAATGGTACCAACCCCTCCTCAGAATTCCTATCTTACTGTTTAAACAAGGGAATAGTCCATCCCATACAGAGATCTATATACTTAAATAAATTCTGATGCTAAAATATGCACCAAAATTATAAATATGAGAACTAATAAAGTAATAATAACAATTATACCTCTAGATCGAGTAGGCTTCATACCAGGAAGGCAAGTCCAGACAATGCAAACTGAATTATTACTTTACAGCAACAAGCTATAAAATCACAATGTCTAATCCATCCTGTTAATATTAGATGCCAAGAAAGTATTTGAACAGGTAAACTGGTCATTTTTATTAACCACTCTATCCCACTACAATTCCCCAATTGAGAATATCAATGCTATTTCAAACCTCTGCCATAAGCCTATTGCACTCATATGAACAATGGACCTTTATTCCACTCTAGTAAAAATACAAGGAGGCTAAAGAAAAGGATGTCCCAGTCTCCACTTTTATATGCCTTAAATATATAACACTTAGAAGACACAGTGATATAACTGACATTTAGGTTTGGAAAATAATCATAAATTAGCATTCTATGCAGATGCCATTATTATCATGGTTTCAAATCCACACATACCAACCCCAATGATTATCAGAACTAAAAATGAACACAACAAAATCATAGAAGAAACTTAACAATAATACTCAACTTTTTTCCCCCTTTCAATGGTCTAATAGAAAAATGTCTTACCTAGTTGTAAAAATTACAGCAAACTCACACTGCCTTTAGGAGATTAATTTTCCTCCTTTATCAACAAATATGACTAATGAACTAAAAGAATGAACTCAATTCTCTATTTTCCTACTAAGGAGAATGGCACTTCTAAATATTGATTCCTTGAAACTTTTACTATATTTATTAACAATTAGAGTTTGTCCAAATTTTTTTTTTTTAACTATCCTTAAACCTTTCACAAAATCTATCTGTAATTTTAAAGTTGCCAGAAATAATCAAAATACACTTAGTATACATGACACCGTTGGTTGACTATCGGCTTCAAAACACCATTACTTAGCTGAAAGGTTTATACAACTGATACCATGACATTACTCTAAACCACCATAACTATGTTTAAAATTAGAACAACATTTATGCTTTCCAATGGAAGATAAGAATATTGCCTAGTTAAGTGTGTCTAAAAGCCCAAACAATATTACAAAATATATCCCATCATGATCATACTTTCCAGTGAATAGTTTGGCTTGATTTCCCATAGTATTGATTGATTGGATCTTCTTGCAGTCCAAGGGACTCTAAGCACAATTAAACAAAGTCAATTCTATGGCACTCAGCCTTCTTTATGATCCAGCTCTCACACCTGTATATTACTAGTAAAAATACCATAGTTCTAACTATATGGACCTTTGTTGAAAGTGTAATAGCTTTACTTTTTGAAAGCTTGTCCAAACTTGCCAAATTCTTCCTTTTCAGAAGAAAACCTTTTTTTTTTATTTCATGACTACAGTCACCATCTGTGGAGATCTTGAAGCCCAGGGAAATATAATTTTCCACTTTCTTCCCATCTATTTGCAGAGAGTTATCTGTTTGCCATGATCTTCAACCTTTTAATGTTAAACAGCAGGCCAGCTTTTGCACTCTCTTCTATAGCCTCATCATTAGCTCTTTAGTTACCCCTCCCTTTCAGTAATCAGAGTGGTATCATCCACATATTTGAGGTTATTGATATTTCTTCCAACAATATTGATTCCTGCTTTAAATTTGTTCAGCGTGGCCTAAAGCATTATGTATTTTGAACATAAGTTGAATGCCGCACTCCTTTTTCATCCTTGAACCAATTGTTTGTTTCATGTTTGGTTCTGACCATGGCTTCTTGGTCCACATACAGATTCCTCAAGAGGTGAATGAGATGGTCTGGTGTCCCCATTTCTTTATAAAACTTGACACATTTTTTTTTTATTCACATAGTCAAATGATTTCTAAATGTTTTTTTTTTTCTGGTATGTGAAATTAGTACACTTGTTTGATAATTGGAGCACTCTTGGGACTGGGGTGCAGAATGATATTTTCTAGTCTATTGTTTGAGTTTTCCAGATTTGTTGGCATAATGCATGCAACACTTTCACAGCATCAACTTGTAGGATTTTGAACACTTAAGCTGGGATTCCATAAACTTCTGCAGCCTTGTTATCAGCAAGGGTTCTTAGCTCCCACTGCACTTCACTCTCCAAGATGTCTGGTTCCATGTTATTGGACAAACTACTGATGTTATTAACATTGTTAAGATCCTTCCTGTATGGATCTGTGTATTTCTGACACATATTCTAAATCTGATCTGCTTCTATAAGTCTCTACCACTTTTGTCTTTTATCACTCCCAATTAAGCATGAAAGTGTCTTTTTAAATCACCAATTTTCTTGAAAAGATCTCTCAATTTTTAAATTATGTTATCTTCTTCTACCACCTTATATCTCTCACTATAGAATGTTTAGAATGTTTTTCAGGTGGGTTATTTTTTTTTCCTGTACCCAGTACCTACCTTTCAATTTCCTTCTTTCTTGGTCTAATTTTAAAGACTCTTAAGATCAACCGTACTATTTTTGAAAGCCAATGTTTTTTTTATTGAGATGGTTCTGGTACTATATTGCAACTATATAACATGCTGAACAATCTAAATGCAAATAATGCATTATCATACACAGACAAATGGAACTCTATTCTAATCAGAGAAATAGATAATGAATCATGATAAAAATATGGGATCAGAAAATAAGACTATCAAGAAGTATTCAGACAAAATAATCAAATTATAAATGATTATACTTTTTGTACATATTCCCAATAATTATAAATGAGTGCAAGCCACACATACCACTAAAGTATTTCAGTGAGTGTTAAAGAATTGGGTACATCCATTTATATATGGTGGGAATATCCGAAAATTCAAACATTCTGGAGAACAGAACAAAAATGAAAAATAATATATTAGCTTATGAATAAGACTAAAAAATAAAGCTACTAAATGGGCCTTTGGAATGTATAGGAAGAGGCAGAAAATAAATACAAATGAAAAAATAGTTATACAAATATTAACTGCAGCTAGAACTGTTATAGCGGCGAATAGAAAAAAAAAACGTTTGACAAATATTCTGATTGGTGAAAAATTCTTATGCTATTTTGGAGCAAAAATATAAATTTTAAAGTATTTGGAAACCATGGGCAGAGTATAATAATTTAGATTCAACAACATATTTATAATAATCTTCCCCTTTTATATAAATTAAAAATAAGACATAGAGATTGAGGCATGACTTTATAAGTTAATATAAAGTTATTAGGAAATAACATTTTGACAAATCTTTTTGCCAGTTTTGGTAATAATTAAGGTTTCTGGATTTCACTAGGAATTTAATATACATATGTATATATTTACTTTGATGTACTTTATTTTATTAAGAAATGCTTATAAGGTCTGTTTTTCTGCCAAAAATCATACAAGTTGTAGCTTTTCCATCTGCCCACTTTAGCTCATGCAGCTCAGACTGTGTTTCAAATTAGCCAGTCAGTGACCTCTCTCAACCAGCATGTTGCAGAATGTTGCCACTAATTTGTTACTAATAGACAGTGCAACCCCTATACTGTCTTCATGAAGTTCTGGGGGATAAAGCAGTAAGGAACTATTTGTAATATTTTAGGCAGACAACACTGAGCTTTTAAGCAATTATCATGATAAAGTACACAAAAGTGAAGAGATATATAGGTTTATGATATTCCTAGTGAAATCCAGAAACCTTCCATGTCCCTTTACACTGGTTTATCAAGCACTTTGAATTATCCAGTATGTATTGACAATTAAAGGCCACTGAAGCTTGAAAAAATGACGGTATGTCCATTTAATCAATATTAAATTTTAAAACATATTTTATTGTTTCAATATATTATTAAAAATATAACACTGCTACTTAGCTTTGTATTTCATCTGTGGGAGCAGCTATTTTGTTATTCATAGTCCTTGATAACTAATGCCTCCATCTTGCTAATGCTGCAGCTGCAAATTAATATGCAACACAGGTCCACAAATGTTTTGTGGTGCTTTATCTGCAATGACATCTTATGACCAAATGAAATACATGAAAGTATGCATGCATGGTCTTCTATATTATCACTGTTACTATTATTATTATTATTATTATTATTATTATTATTATTATTATTATTATAATAATAATAATAATAATAATGCCTTTTTGCTTTGGTATGGAATTATATATTTCAAGACTTTGGTCTTTATTTATCTGTACTCAATTTAATTTAAGACACCATCCGGTAACGTTGATGCATTTATACCCTAGCATTTGCATAATGAAGTATGATAACTTGCTATATACAATAATGCACTCTGGTTTTTGGGCTTCCTATATATGGAATAAGCCAAAGGATGTCACTCAGTGCAATCTTTTTAGTACCAAACATGACATTATTTATCACTCTATGTTTACCCTTTAATATGTTCCATGGTTAATTTGAATGGCTGATGAAAACTTTTCAACTCCATAACAATAATCGATAATAGAGCATTATTCTCTTTCCACATAATATTGTTTATTAATCGTTAGTATAAAAAAAATGTGCCTTGTATTTTGAAAGAATAAGTTGAGTCTCAAAACATGCATGTAAAATGTATCTCATACAGTACCTACTGAGTGAGAGATTATAGTATACTAGCCACATGCCCGTCAAAAATGACGCCATAATATTTGCAAGCATCACAATGCTCCCACACATTACAAGCCTTACCATGCGTGGCAAAGCCTGGAGACTCTCTCTCCTTCCCCCTCTCCCTTCGGCGCTCATTGCCGGCCTCTCCCCCTCTAGCTTGTGGGCCTATTTCGGGCTTTGCTGCACATTGTGGGCCTTGGCATGCACTATGCGCAAAACCGCAACTTTGCGGGCCTCACCCTCATTCCCCCTTTCTCTTCTGCAGCTGTTACGGGCCTCAGTGCAGGCCTCTCCCCCTGCGCCCATCACAGCATAATATTTGCAAGCCTCGCAATGCTGCCGCACATTGCAAGCCTCGTCATGCTTGGCAAAGCCTGGATATTCTCTCTCCTTCCCCCTCTCCCTTCTGCGGCCTTTACGAACCTCCCAATGAACGCCTTCGGCGCTCAATGCGGGCCTCTTCCCCTGCGCCCATTGTGGCCCTTGCAGCCTGAGCAAACCTGCAACTTTGCAAGCTCTACACACAGACTCGCAATTACCACAACTATATATATGATAGATTTATCACATCTAGTCAAAGGTCATTTTCTGTTAACAAACTTGTATTAGAGTACAGCTGACTTCATATAATTAAGTGAACTGGGTCAAGTAGGTTGCAGGAAGTAATCAAATAATTGTCAGTTGTAGAATATGTTTGCATGTCAAATTCAAATATTGTATATGGAACAAAAAATAATGTCTGTGCCAAACACAATTCCTTGACTTACAATGCTATTGCCGTCATTTTTTGATGGGCAATTCGCTAGTCTACTATAACAAAAAAGAGACATATTAATGTTCTTCCCTGGCATCAACAATGATGAAATAGTAGCACTTGCAGAGTGATATTAAGCTAACTTTAATTACGCAACTTCTACATCTATGCCAGTATATCTCCTTATGTAACTGACCATTATTTGTAACAAACATTAACTCCCCTGACAGTACTGCTCCATCCCTGATTTGTTTTCATTTACTTTCTTGTAATTGCACAATGCCCTCTGTCACAGGATAGCCCTTCCTCTCTCTCTCTCTCTCTCTCTCTCTCTCTCTCTCTCTCTCTCTCTCTCTCTGTTTAGAGGTCTCTCCCTTTCGCTTCATCAACCTGTGCATATTGAAGCTTTACATAACATTGTTCAACATGACATTAGTACCTAGGCAACTCCATACAGTGATTTTTAGAAATGATTGATGTCATAAAAAAGATTATAATTTTGTCTGTGTTCTGTGGATTTATTGTAGAAGCAGGGTTTAGAAGTAGATCTTCCCAATGGAGTTCTTTATATTTGCTGGACTTTGCATGGTATGTTTTTTGTCATATTTTGAAATGTATTCTTAACATATAACTACTACATGCTATTCATTGGTTAAATCCAATTATTTTATGTTAATTTTTAAAGCCAAAGCAGAAATAGAATAAGAGAGATAACAGCGCATAACATGTGCTAAAAGGAGAATAATGGTTTTCCTTATTAAAAAAAAAAGCGTTATATTGATAACTTTTTGAATGGAAAAACATTTAATTCGGAGTGACAAGATTTCAAGAGATGAGTGTTCTTTTCGCCTGTTTTTTTTTTTAAATCCTCCTCAGAATGATATTTGTCCTTGCTTGTTCTTCTTTCTTTTGCTTGATCCCTATGTGTGAACTTAAAGGGACAAACAGAGGTTTTTGGATTATACTAAAAACATATAAGTATGCATCTATTTATTTGTTATACTTTATTGTACTTTATTGTGCTCAAAAGCTATGCCTTTTTATTAATAAAATCATTAAATTTGGGGCTTCCCTCCTTATCTCATGCAGCTCAGTGACCTCTCTCAATTAACATGTTGAAGAATGTAACCACTGGTTGATTCCTATGAGACAGCACAACTCCTATTCTTATAAGTATATTGTACCAGAGGCCGATCTGGAGGTAAAACAGAGTTTATTCCAGCAGGGAGTGAGTCAACTCCTGCTATAAAAGGCTCCCTTGGAGGAATGGGTGTGGTCCCTGCGAGAAGCCTGTCTATGCGACAGTGTGTGGAGCTACAGGCTTGGAGCTGCCTGGGAGACACAGGCCCAAGTGAGGAATGGCCTGAGGTGGAGTTGGTGAGCAGAGGCCAATGCTCCAAGCCTGAGAGTCTCAAAAGTATGCAGTCCAGAAAGAGACCCCAGAAAGGTTATTACCCAGTGGGGGAACGGCTGCAGAGGGAGAGAGAGACTGCTCCAACTAGAGAAGTGAGAGAAAGAGAGAAACTGCTTCAACCAGAGGAGTGAGAGAGAGAAACTGCTTCAACCAGAGAAGTGAGAGAGAGAAACTGCTCCAACCAGAGGAGCGAGAGAGAGAGAAACTGCTCCAACCAGAGGAGCGAGAGAGAGAGAGAAACTGCTCCAACTATAGGAGCGAGAGAGAGAGAGAGAGAGAAACTGCTCCAACCAGAGGAGAGAGAGAGAGAAACTGCTCCAACCAGAGGAGCGAGAGAGAGAAACTTCATCAACCAATGGAGTGAGAGAAACTGCTTCAACCAGAGGAGCGAGAGAGAGAAACTGCTCCAACCAGAGAAGTGAGAGAGAGAGAGAGAGAGAGAAACTGCTCCAACTAGAGGAGCAAGAGAGAGAGAGAAACTGCTTCAACCAGAGGAGTGAGAGAGAGAAACTGCTCCAACCAGAGAAGTGAGAGAGAGAAACTGCTCCAACCAGAGGAGCGAGAGAGAGAAACTGCTCCAACCAGAGGAGCGAGAGAGAGAGAGAAACTGCTCCAACCAGTGGAGCGAGAGAGAGAGAGAAACTGCTCCAACTATAGGAGCGAGAGAGAGAGAGAAACTGCTCCAACCAGAGGAGCGAGAGAGAGAGAGAAACTGCTTCAACCAGAGGAGTGAGAGAGAGAGAGAAACTGCTCCAACCAGAGGAGCGAGAGAGAGAGAGAAGCTGCTCCAACCAGAGGAGTGAGAGAGAGAAAGAAACTGCTTCAACCAGAGGAGTTAGAGAGAGAAACTGCTCCAACCAGAGGAGCGAGAGAGAGAAACTGCTCCAACCAGAGGAGCGAGAGAGAGAGAGAGAGACTGCTCCAACCAGAGGAGCGAGAGAGAGGGAGAAACTGCTCCAACTATAGGAGCGAGAGAGAGAGAGAAACTGCTCCAACCAGAGAAGCAAGAGAGAGAGAGAAGCTGCTCCAACCAGAGGAGTGAGAGAGAGAAACTGCTTCAACCAGAGGAGCGAGAGAGAGAAACTGCTTCAACCAGAGGAGGGGGAGAGAGAAACTGCTTCAACCAGAGAAGTGAGAGAGAGAAACTACTCCAACCAGAGGAGCGAGAGGGAGACAAACTGCTCCAACCAGAGGAGCGAGAGAGAAAGATAGAGAGAAACTGCTCCAACCAGAGGAGCGAGAGAGAGAGAGAAACTGCTCCAACCAGAGGAGTGAGAGAGAGAGACAAACTGCTCCAACCAGAGGAGCGAGAGAGAGAGAGAGAGAGAGAGAGAAACTGCTCCAACCAGAGGAGCGAGAGAGATAGATAGAGAGAAACTGCTCCAACCAGAGGAGCGAGAGAGAGAGAGAGAAACTGCTCCAACCAGAGGAGTGAGAGAGAGAGAGAAACTGCTCCAACCAGAGGAGCGAGAGAGATAGATAGAGAGAAACTGCTCCAACCAGAGGAGCGAGAGAGAGAGAGAAACTGCTCCAACCAGAGGAGTGAGAGAGAGAGAGAAACTGCTCCAACCAGAGGAGCGAGAGAGAGAGAGAAACTGCTCCAACCAGAGGAGCGAGAGAGAGAGAGAAACTGCTCCAACCAGAGGAGCGAGAGAGAGAGAGAAACTGCTCCAACCAGAGGAGCGAGAGAGAGAGAGAGAAACTGCTTCAACCAGAGGAGTGAGAGAAACGGCTTCAAACCAGAGGAGTGAGAGAAACTGCTTCAACCAGAGGAGCGAGAGAGAGAAACTGCTCAAACCAGAGAAGTGAGAGAGAGAGAGAAACTGCTCCAACCAGAGGAGCGAGAGAGAGAGAGAAACTGCTTCAACCAGAGGAGTGAGAGAAACTGCTTCAAACCAGAGGAGTGAGAGAAACTGCTTCAACCAGAGGAGCAAGAGAGAGAAACTGCTCCAACCAGAGGAGCGAGAGAGAGAGAGAAACTGCTCCAACCAGAGGAGCGAGAGAGAGAGAAACTGCTTCAACCAGAGGAGTGAGAGAAACTGCTTCAAACCAGAGGAGTGAGAGAAACTGTTTCAACCAGAGGAGCGAGAGAGAGAAACTGATCCCACCAGAGAAGTGAGAGAGAGAGAGAAACTGCTCCAGCCAGAGGAGCGAGAGAGAGAGAAACTGCTTCAACCAGAGGAGTGAGAGAGAGAGAGAAACTGCTGCAACCAGAGGAGTGAGAGAGAGAGAAACTGCTCCAAGCAGAGGGAGAAAGAGACTGCTCCAACCAGAGAAGCAAGAGAGCGAGAGAGGGACCTGAGACTATAGGCAAGTAACCCCTGAGAAGTAATCACTGAGTGAAGAGGGAACTACTGGAGTCCAATTCAGAGTGGACTATGTGCATTAAGGATTCTGGATTTATTTTTTACTCTATATATATAAATATATATTTTCACCATTCACTATTTTACCCATTAGCTGCCACAATAGTCTATTGCTCAAAAAAAATTGCCATTGCCAGAGCTACCTTACTGTATGTACTGGCAAACATAGGATTAAAGGGCAACTAATACCTTGTAAATATCTTCCAGTAAAATAGACTTTGGACTCTCCACCGCTTCACTTTTGCCCATGACTTTTTATATCCACTGAATATAGTTGTCAGCAATGCGGGTTGTTGCTAACTATTGCAGGCGAGGGCCGCAGTTGCTAGCAAGGAGGGCCTAAGGCGCTCCTTGCGCTGGTGGAGATAAGCGCCATAGGCACACATCCCTACGACCCCCTACGACTTTCGGACCGCAAAGCGTGGGGCGGCATTTGTGGAGGTGGAGGCTCCCACGTCGGCTGCAATGAGCAGCAGGCTCATTGCAGGCCACAAATGCGGACCCTTGCAAAGCGATGGTCCGCATTTGCGGAGGTGGAGGCTCTACATCGCCTCACAACCGGTTACAAACGACCACATAAGCGGGACTTTGAAAAATAAAAATAAACACGCAATGACTAACTACGGACTTAAACAAAAAATACAAGCCGCGTGACTTAGAAAACAAAAAATTGCGGACTTACACAACAAAAAATACGACCCGGGGGACTTATAAAAAATCCATTACGGACTCACAAAAATACGACCTTAACGGACAACCCGCGCACAGCGGCAAACATTAAAAAAACACGAAAATACAGACAAAAATTAAATAAAAAACTTACCCACAGCAAGGGGGACACACAGGACCTCTGCAACACAGCTTAAACCTTGATTTCTGTCAAATTTTAAAAGTTTAGACACTCAAAAATCCGAGCGAGAGAAAAAATGGCAGACGAAAAAAACGAAAAGAGAGGATGAGGAGGGAGGATGAGGAGGGGGGTTGAGGTTGTGGAGGGAGGTTGAGGAGGGGGTTGAGGATGAGGAGGAGGGGGTTGAGGAGGGGGTTGAGGATGAGGGGGTTGAGGATGAGGATGGGGGTTGAGGATGGGGGGTTGAGGTTGAGGAGGGGGTGTAGAATGAGGAGGGAAGTTGAGGATGAGGAGGGAGGTTGAGGATGAGGAGGGGGGTTGAGGAGAAGGGGGTTGAGGAGGGGGTTGAGGGTGAGGGGGTTGAGGATGAGGATGGGGGCTGAGGATGGGGGGTTGAGGTTGAGGAGGGGGTTTAGAATTAGGAGGGAGGTTGAGTATGAGGAGGGAGGATGAGGAGAGAGGTTGAGGATGATGGTTGAGGTTGAGGAGGGAGGTTGAGGAGGGGATTAAGGATGAGGAGGAGGGGGTTGAGGGTGAGGGGGTTGAGGATGAGGATGGGGGGCTGATCATGGGGGGTTGAGGTTGAGGAGGGGGTTTAGAATTAGGAGGGAGGTTGAGGATAAGGAGGGAGGATGAGGAGGGAGGATGAGGAGGGAGGTTGATGAGGAGGAGGGGGGTTGAGGTTGAGGAGGGAGGTTGAGGAGGGGGTTGAGGATGAGGAGGGGGTTGAGGATGGGGGTTGAGGATGAGGATGGGGGTTGAGGATGAGGAGGGAGGTTGAGGTTGAGGATGAGGAGCGAGGATGAGGAGGGAGGTTGAGGATGAGGAGGGGGGTTTCGGTTGAGGAGGGAGGTTGAGGAGGGGGTTGAGGATGAGGAAGGGGGTTGAGGAGGGAGGTTGAGAATGATGAGGGGGGTTGAGGAGGGAGGTTGAGAATGAGGAGGGGGTTGAGGAGGGTGATTAGGGAGGAGGGGGGAGAGACACAGGGAAGGGAGAGGGGGAAGAGACACAGGGAAGGGAGAGGGGGAAGAGACACAGGGAAGGGAGAGGGTTGAAGAGACACAGGGGAGGGAGAGGGGAGAAGAGACACAGGTGAGAGAGAGGGGGGACACAAGAAAAGGGCACACAAGAGGGGGACACAGAGGGCACAAGAGGGACACAGGGGGCAGCACATTTCCCACCCTCGGCTTATACTCGAGTCACTCATTTTTCCCAGTATTTTGTGGTAAAATAGGTGCCTCGGCTTATACTCGGTCGGCTTATACTCGAGTATATACAGTAGATATAATGGCTTGGTTGTTATAGAACCCAGTTCCCTCAGTACTCTTGGATGTATTCCATCAAGACCTGGTACTTTTTAACATTTATTTTGGATTTCTTCCTGTGTTAACCAATTATTTGGTGAAGATAGTATAGCCCATTATATTTCTGTATCCCAGCCACTGGTACTTCCCATGTGAATAACAAAGAACTTATTCAGATCATCTCCTTTTCCTGGTCACTTTTTATCAGTCAACCTGTTCACATTGTAATGTTCCTATAGCTTCCTTCCTTGTCTTCTTCCCTTTAATATATATATATATATATTTTTAAATAGGGTTTGTCTTACTCTCCTTTGACACTAACTTTTCATTTTTTATTTTAGTCAATCTAATAGATCTTTTGCAAGCCTTGTACTCAAATAAAGCTGCCTCTGTTTGCTCTTTCTTTTAAAGTTTAAATGCGTGCTTTTTACTCCATATATTGATCTTTAAACATTTTGGAGGTTTTGGAGGGGGGCTGAGGAGAGAGGTTGAGGAGGGGATTTAGAACGAGGAGGAGGGTTGAGGATGAGGAGGGGGGTTGAGGTTGAGGTTGTAATGTTCCTATAGCTTCCTTCCTTGTCTTCTTCCCTTTAATATATATATTTTTTTAAAATAGGGTTTGTCTTACTCTCCTTTGACATTAACTTTTCATTTTTTATTTTAGACAATCTAATAGCTGTTTGCTCTTTCTTGTAAAGTTTAAATGCATGCTTTTTACTCAATATATTGATCTTTAAACATCTTCCTCTGTTGTACTGTACCACCGTACTGTAGTAGCTTTACTAAAATTACACACAGATTTTTCCTCATCCAATCATCATATTAACATTTTCAAAAAAAAATCTTAATTTTTTCTCCATTATATACACGATAATGGACTGTTTTGATAGAACCTTAAAAGAAATCTTACTTGAATGGCTTTATCTTGATAACACCAACTAATTGCTGTCACATTAAAGTGATTTCTACCTGTCTTTATGTTTGTGTATAAGAAAGCACCTGTCAAAAATTATGCTGAAGATTATTATATATCACCTTTTTGAATTAATCTTATTAGAGTGCAGTATAATATATAATATAATGTGACTTGATGAACTTAATTATTACTTAAAAACACATTTACTAGGTCACAACAAAAAATGTTGCAAACAGAAAATGAAAGCAGATTTTTTTAAAAAGCATAACCTTGAATAATAGGCTATTTCCCAATACTGCAGATTCACAGACATGTACACAGTAGTAAATAGTAACTCTTTTTAATTAATGCATATAAAAAAAGGAAAATGCAGACTTCTTCATAGCATATTCATTGAATACTCATATAAAACATTATCAGTATGATCTCATTTGGTTCCAAGTCAATTCCTTAGGATAACTCAGATGTGGGCCTCTTGATCACTGTGCTTAAGGAGATCAGTAGCACCTCACTGACAAAAGCAAACCATAGCTTAAATGTACGCCTAGTTGTTGCTGGTTCTACTATGCAGAGGGATTTGGCTGGCAATTTGGTTTTTGGTCCATGGGTGACAAACCTTCAATGACCTTCAATCCTGCTTCTCAGACCCCCTCTCACCTTGCTCATCTTGGCTGTTCACAGTGTTATCCTGAACGGAGTGTGTTACAGACGTGTTATGGGCATATAACTTACATCTACAGTGAAAATCAAACTACACACTAACCTTGCTTTTTACTACTCGTGATGTTATTATCCAGCATTGTGCGTTTCAATCGCTCATTAGCAACTTATTATATACATATATATATATATATATATATATATATATATATATATATATATATATAAATATATATATAAATGAAATACTATAACCAATTTTCATCCATTAATAAACAAGATACACTGCTAGATGTTATATATAGCGATGTATGTAAATAGGTGAATATTAGTTTTATGATCATATTGAAATATAGAAAATTCCACCCTAAAAAGTTTGAAACATGCAGTACTGAATATATTGCTCTATATTCCCCTATTCTGATTGGTTAATCAGAAGCTAATTAGAATAGGGATGAATAATAATGTAAACCTTCTGTGACTGGCTATTGAAAGTTTACAATCTCACATTACTATTAAGCCCTATTCTGACTGCCTGTAATTTTTCTTCTGTAATAGTTTTATGTTTTTTGTGTAATTTATTTAATTATGGGGTAGTGTTAGAGACTATAGGGGTCCTTGCAGACCTCCACGGGGGAACAGGGTGCCAGGGGTATCCATAGGAACCTCAATTGTTATACTTTGAAGCCCCAAAGGAACCCCAATGACATTAAAGTACCATCCATCCAAGAGACTCCGGTTGTTGGAAGGGGTTGTGGGGAAAACTCAGGCTTATAGGTGTTAAGGTTAGGTAGTTGTTTTATTAATATGTAAGTCAACCAATATGGCGCCTACACAGATGGACAGCACTGAACATGCCTGACCCTATAACATGAATACACTACTCAGATGTAAAGAGGTGGATGGGTGGTGGTGAAATACCCCGACTTTTTGCAGAACTGATTATGATACCATCTATTTAATAAATTGCATGGAGACCTGAGTAGAGCTAGTGCTGCTCATCACGCATCATAAGAGTAAGTTCCTCTCAAGGTGTTTCACCCACTTTTTGCGTTACCAGATAGTTAAGAGGAAATTAAACAAGGACTTATGGAGACCATGTTAATTGTGTGTATCCCTATGACGTCATCAGCAAGTAGTTTTTGCTAGGAGAATGTTCTAAATGGTCAGACATAACTTTACAGTTCTGGCCTCACAACCCGCGCTGGTAAGCTTCTCATTTCAAAGGACACTCTGTCACCCAACATTAGTTGCTTTTTTAGGTTATTCTTAAAGAGTATGAAAAGTTTGCTATATGTTGTTGTTATTTTTTTCTAAAATGAATCAATCCTTGGAAATTCCTGGTTGTTGTTGCTGTATTTACTGTATATGCAAATTAGTGGTTTGTCCATACTAATTACCTGCATTGATGTGCTAATTGGCATTACAGCATGCATGTCTGTCTCTGTAGTGACTAAAATAAAGACTTTAATGTCATCTGGCAGTTAGACCCCAAGCACTGGGAGCTGCACATTAGCATAATGAGCTGCACATTAGCATACATGAGCTCCCAAATCTATTCTAAATATTTTCTAAATTATTTACTGTAGAGAGAAAATCCATGTACAATGTAGAGCCAGTTTGTAATGCTCATAAAATTAAGTCAACTTCCTGTTGGCTGTGACAGAGTACATTTAATGCAGCCAGGGTCCAGCCAATGAAGAGCAACTAATACTTTACACACCAAAATGTGTATCTGCCCATTTAATACTGTCTCTTAGTCAGAGCCATAATAACTACCATGATGAGTTCACATTGGGGAGAGAGATGTAGCAAAACTGTAGGCTTAAAAGCTGATGTGTTAAACCAGGCTCAATATTCAATAATCATGTTCTTATTCATAAAATAGGAATGTTACTAAGGATTAAGGCCTGTTCAAAAATATATAAAGTCTGCAGTTTCTTCAAGTTTACACCCTTTTAGTAATCTCACACTGTATTTCAGAACTTTGTCAAAACAAAAACAAAAATGTGTTAATCAATTTTGTGTCTTTTTAGAAAACAAAAAAGTAAAGATATTATAAAAAAAAGTAAACAACATAAAAAAAAAGTTATCATTTATTTTTCTCTGCAGTCATATACATTGTATACATGCAATATGCATTTTTTATGATGTAAATGTTTTTATAAGATGAAGAAAATAAACATAAACAGTTAAAAGCTTGTGATACTGCAGCTAGCATCTAACAATAATACAATACTCAATTTGTCATAGTTTGTATAATTTGAAATAGCTTTTTAGATATGCATTGAATTCAACTGTGTAGTATTAGACAATTGGCAACAATGTGTGTAAAACACTTGTTTTCTCAGAATTGTCTAAAAATAGTGTTCCTTAAAGTCTTAAAGAAGGATTTAGATAGATAGATAGATAGATAGATAGATAGATAGATAGTGGCACTCATGAAATGTTTAGCGAATGATCTGGCTATTTGTGATTATTAGCAAATGTGTGTCTTGATGTCCATTAAATTATTAAGTTTATTATATATCTCAACTGAAAAGTTGCCATATGTGCTCTAACCATCAGCTAGAGGGTAGAAAATCATGTGGAACATGTGTTTACATTTTTAAAATTGATCAAGAATTGACTTTGATATTGTAATTTTACTTTAACCCTTGGAGCCCTCCCACAAGAATCTGCATCAATAATAAGGCTGGAGTGTGTAACTATTATACATTATATTATGGGTTTACACTCTCATTTAAAGCAGACTGTGATGGTACAGAGGTAAGCAATCTGTTTAAAAATGTTTTCATTGATTGAAGTCATTGGCTCAATTTTCCTGCCTTCCATTTTTTTCTGTTTAAAACATTTACTTACTTATTTATTTATATACATTAGTTACATTAAAAAATGTGGAAGGCATTGCTTTAGAATAAATGACTTACTAATGAAAACATTTTATGAAACACTTTCCATTAGACCAACACACTGTTATTTAAAATTATATGTATTTTAATTGTGTATCTTCAGTTAGTAATGGTTGTAAATCTTTGATTATTTTCAGTATTTTCTCTAACACTGGATGGTTGTGGTCACTAGAGGAATACGTGAAGTAGTTTCTTTTGTGTTATGTTTTAATAGGTGTTCATGGGGTATTTTGATAGCAGTGGTTATTTTCTGGGTAATAATACAGGGTTCGTAACCCTGATGTTTGAAAGATTCAGACAGTGTTTTTACTTTTTTTGTAACGGTCTCCAGTATTTGTGCATATGCAATGGTATCTAACAGCTTGACTATGGATGATGGCTTGTTTAGTGTGGGAGGGATGGAAACTGGAGCTGTGTAGATAACTGAATCTGTCCGTGGGTTTCCTATATACAGATGAGTTGAATGTGCCACTAGTGATTGATATGGTAGTTTCCAGAAAGTTCACCTGTTCTTATATAGGGGACTTTTGTGGGGGGTTAGGATACCATTTGGGTTAACAGTAGCTAATTAATGCAAACAACAATGTTATAGTATATACTTTAACAGGTGACAATGAAAAAGTATACAGTGTAAATCAACTTGACCTATCAGCATACATCACAACTTTTTTTAGTCTATTCCGGAAACCAGAATCTTTATAATATAATATGAAATGCTAAAATATTGAAACTCAACTTTTTTAAACTAACACTTTGGAGTACATTTATCATGGAAGATAAATATCAGTTTGTGGTGATGATTGAACAAGCAGGTGGGTTCTCTAGGGATCTTCATGAATGACTCATATAGGATAACATACTATGAAGTGATATTTATCTCATCACATCAAATAAATATATTTTTATTATGAGTAGCCACCTTAAAGGACCACTGTGATTATTCTTTCTGGGTCTTTTGACAATGTTCAAAATGTTTTTAGGAAGTAAAAAATAAACACAACCTTTGCATTTTTATCTTTTATACTAAATTATTCTTTACTGCAGACATTTTCTATTATCAACCATTTCTGTTACTCTCTCGGGTGGATAGGTCTTTGTAAACTAAAGAGACTTCTATTACAGTAAAGCTCTGATAACTATAGATGTCAAATTAGCATTGTGTAGATAGAAAAACTTCATGTTCAATCAATGCCTCTTTCTACCTCAAGAAGTTGTTTACCAGATCGATTTTAATTTAATATTTTCATAACGTAATTGATATCAATGTTTCTGAAACATAAATTCCATAAACTTTGATTTCAAATTTACACTCATTAATTTTTTATTGGTATTTATCTTAAACAAAACCACAATCACGCATGATGACAATGTGAGTTATGCTATTAAATGCCAAGAATATATTTACTGTGTGATTAAACATAAATGTCTGCTTACTGTGTTTAAGGTGGAAGCAGACACTGGATTTACCTGCCATTGTGAATGCTTCATTCATCCCAGAGCATTCAGAACAAAAACAACCCTGGCTAATGATGCAGAGAAGGCCAATTGACTGATAATATTTAACATAACTACTGAAATACATGTATCGCAGTTGGGTTAGGGTAAAAGATTGTTTAACAGTAATCAAACAGATGATAAGAAAAATGCAGTGTACTTTAAATTTACACCTACCATCCTCTATATAGTATGTTTTGTAGATAACTTTGTAGCCAGGATTATTTGAATCACATATTAAATTCTAATATAATGTCACCCCATTGAAAATATCTTAAAATAATTAGATCACCCTATTAAAGAAGTGATGCAGTAAAATATATATGAATTATGCTAAGAAGTGCCAAGTGTGATTGAACATAAATCTCTGTTGACGTTAGAGGAATGTGATTAATATGAAAACAGCTTGTGAATGAAGCTGTCATTGTGCATTCAAACATGTTATAGTTAGAACATAAAACTACCCTTGGCAATAGGCCAACTGAGTCATATTTAATATAACTCCTGTCCCAATCTGTATAATAAAATTGTAAACTAACATTACAATTATATACTTCTGGTCATTTTTGTAAGGCTGAGAACACACTTTTTAGTGTCCTAGTTTTATAGGTCATATGTCATATATGCTTCTAGCTAGAATTCAGACATAAAAATGAAACAAGTTCAGTTTAAATGGAAAATTATACATTCCAAAAAAAATTAAACATAATAGTATTTTGCAGCACCAGAAGAGGAAGGTAACT